>CM046726.1:25923280-27123280 GCA_025584915.1 Monochamus saltuarius | reverse complement strand
TATAGACCAAATCCCCATTCCGATGTCACGAGTTCAATCATTTGTAAATCAAACTCACAATACTAGAAATAATCAACAAAATTTCAGGCAAAACCAACAAAATTTTAGACAAAAACCGAATAGGCCAAATTTCTCTAGAACTAACGAAAATTTTAATATTGAAGAACAAAACTTTGAACAAAATTTTGATCCAAATTTCGACCCTAATCAAGAATGTTAAAATTACAAATTACCTTTTGAACAAAATTTTGAAACAGATTATAACGATGAACATTTTAATCAAAATTGTAACCAGAATTTTTATGACTGTGAAAATAACCAAAATTTTCCTTTAACCCCTCCTCAAGACAACCAAACGTAGTAGAAAGTAATATTCAATTAGTTGCCCAGTTACCATATATAAAAATTTCTCAACATCCTTATCCCCCTTTGAAACGTTTAATAGATACAGGCGCTTCATATTCTATGTTACGACCTGACATAATAGAAAAAATCTGTCCAAATCAAATTTTTAATTTTTTGACTCAAGTAAAAACTATTTTAGGAAAATGTACTATTAAACAAAAAGCCCATGTACCCGCTTTTTCTGAATTTAATTCAAATCAAAATTTAGAAGTATTATCTTATGATTTTCATAACTATTTTGACGGACTTATTGGCTACCATGATATGAAAAAATTTAACATGATAATTGACTTACCTAACAACAGACTTATAGGACAAAATTTTAATATTCCCCTTTATTTACGTGATCCTTATGACATAACAAGACGAGTAACACTTGCCCCAAATGAGTATTTAAAAATGACCATCCCCGTAGAAGCAAACTTTGGCGATATTTTAATACCTTTTCAAAATTTAAACAATTTAATAATTAGAGAAACATTAACAACCAGCGAAGACGGATATGCGCCGGTAGAACTATTTAATCCCTCTAGTGAAACAAAAACTTTTTATTTTCAAAAACCTATTCCTTTTCAAAATATAGAAAATTTCGAATTATACAATTTCCAAATTTCTTCAAATGCAAGTAAATGTAAAAAGGAACAAATTTCAAATTTATTAACAACAGAACATTTATCTAAAGAAGAAAAACAACATTTAATATCCCTTTGCAAAAATTATCATGATGTTTTTTATTTTCCTGACAATCCTTTGACTTTTACTAATCAAGTTAAACATCCAATAAAAACTGAAGACGAAATTCCTGTTCATACAAAACATATAGATATCCAGAAATACCTACATAAACAAGAAGTGAAGTCACAAATCCAATCATTATTACAAAATAACATTATCCGAGCTTCAGACTCACCATGGACCCATATGGATTGTACCCAAAAAATTAGACGCTTCCGGAAATAAAAAATTGCGACTCGTAGTAGACTACCGAAAAGTTAACGAAAAGACAGTTACTGACAGATATCCTATTCCAAACATTACAGACATATTAGACAAACTAGCACGATCCCAATATTTTACTACCCTTGACCTAGCATCTGGTTTCTATCATATAGAAATGTCCCCAGAATCAATCCGAAAAACCGCTTTTAACACTAACAATGGACGTTACGAATTTCTAAGAGTTCCTTTTAACCTAAAAAATGCACCTGACACATTCTGAAGAGTCATGGACAATGTTCTTAGAGATTTACAAAATAAAATTTGCCTCGTATATATGGACGACATTGTAATTTTTAGCACTTCCCTTCAGGAACACATTCAAAATTTAAAACTAGTATTTGACGCTTTAAGAAAAGCAAATCTGAAAATTCAATTAGACAAATCCGAATTTTAAAAAAAAGAAACCACATTTTTAGGACATATTTTTACCCCTTCAGGAATAAAACCAAACCCAGACAAGGTAAAAGCCAACACGGAATTCCAGGAAACAACTACTCTGCGGGCTAATGCCCCGACCAGCATTGAATTACACCTGGAAAACCTATAGCAACAGCTAGAGTCATTCGTCAGAAGCCCACAAGACATATACCGGTTTCGAGCTTATTAGCTTTCATCAGTATGCCATAGGTAAGGTATCGGACGAATAATCCTAGCTGTTTAGTTTGTCTAAACCGACAGAAGGGACCGTGAGTACGCGGTGTAGAACTAACTACATCTATCGGCCATTCGCTACTCCATGCCGGACTGAAAATGTCACAGACATGAAGCGTTCTACATGCAGTAGACACCATTGAAAGCTGTTGACCTTTATCGCGTTCAACGAGAGACGATATTTTGCAAACACGGAATTCCAGGAAACAACTACTCCGCGGGCTAATGCCCCGACCAACATTGAATTACACCTGGAAAACTTATAGCAACAGCTAGTCATTCGTCAGAAGCCCACCAGACATATACCGGTTTCGAGCTTATTAGCTCTCCCATTATGGAAAACCAGTCAAAATAATCTGTGATCAAGGCAATGAATTTAATAACAAAATATTTTCAGAATTTTGTCAACTACACAAAATAATTTTACATTTCACTAGCGTTAGTAATTCGAATTCTAATAGTCCAGTCGAACGTTTCCACTCAACAATTTAAGACTCCATCAGAGCTTTGAAATTAGATATATTCGCGTCAAGAATTCAGACGTCCTACGTCACGGCTGACGTTACACATTTGTTTTTATTGTCAACGTAATTTTCGATATTGTTCGCGTTAGAAACAATCATTTTTTGCAATTAAATGCAAACTTTTAGTGTCGTATATAGTTTTATTACTATTAGTTGCAGTTTCTTATATATGTTAATGAAAATATGATGAATTATTCATTTGTTCGTATGACGTAAGTCGTCTGAATTCTTGTCGCGAGTATAACCCTACTTTAAATCAAGAATCATTAAATTAGCAACATTTGGATACAATAATTCCGTACATTCAGTAACTCAAAAAACACCCTTAGAAATAATATTAGGTTCACCCCAAAATATAGAAATAGACGAAAGAATAATTACTACAAATTTTATAGAAAAACAAAAACAAATTTATTCCAAATTATACGCGGACGTACAAAACAAAATTGAAGTAACAAAACAAAAAACTTTAGACCGAGTAAATAAAAACAAAACGGAGCCACAAAAAGTTAAAATTTTACAAAACGTATTAATAAAAGATAACTTAGGCATAAAACCAGACCAAAATTTTAAAAGGCTAGAAGATAACGGCCCCACCATACGTACAGAAAAAGGAAAAATTCACAAAAAACATGTTAAAAAATCAAAATCTCCTGACACTTCTCCTCTGTCGAAGGACGAAGATTTTACTGATAGTGACGACAATATTCCATTTGCACGCCTCTTGAAATACTTGAACTCATCAAACACTATTCGAAATATGACTTGTAGAAAAATTCTAAATCTTATTAGTACAAGATATAATAAAACTCTTTGGCCTCATGAACAATCAAAACAGAGAACAAATAGAAAATAAATTAGAAATTCTAAAAATTAATTTAACTTATAAACTCAATTAAAGGAACAATTAAGTTACTTAACCTCTTTCATCAAAATTAATAATAATCAGTCAAAATATATGTTCAAAATTATAAAATTTATATCAACTTTCAAATTCCCATGTTCCAAATACTTCCAAATTTTACCTACCTCAACCTACTTACTTAAGAATCAACAAGATATCTTCAAAGGAGGAATGTACCCAAATACCAGGCCTGTACCCATGGACGACACCAATAGAGACAACTGCACGAATTCATTAATGCAGTGACATAATCCTATCGACTGTACTACATCCAAAATTAAAAGAAATTCCATACATGAAATTAAAAAATCATTACTTATATAATTCACAATTCACCATGATATACAGCTAGATGAACTGAGTAGTTTAGCGTAGAGTATATCCCAAATATAAAATCCAATCCTGGAATTGTTTGACCAAGCTCCACATTAGCAACTTCACTATTTCATCTATAAATTATCATATAAATATATTATATTTTTAAGAGCTTCAATCAATAGCACCTAGAATTTTCATACAAAAGTGAAACCTAAATAATTCTAATGAGAGGACGACGAAATCCCAAGAAGATCCTGAAACACCAGGAATGTTATAGTTCTACGACTGGAATCACGTCTATACTTTGATGATCTCCAGTCACCACACCAGGAACAGTGACTCCCTGCTGTTTCCTTTTTACCCTCCGCGAGATGAGCATCGAATTGAAGGAGCACCCCTGAGCCTTGGTTTCAGATGAGGACTTCGCTACCCTAGGTGTCGCAACCCCAGAAGGAACGACTACCGCCCACTAGGACCCTGGTCGCTTCACCCCGTGAGCTCCCTCTGCGACGGAAGGAATTATACATATACCCTTTTTTATACCATATATATATTTTGCTTGTATAATATTTCTTTGCTGTAACATATAGTTACACTATTGGTCATTTTATCTTCTGCTTAGATTTGCATTTATTTCCTTATACGAGTACAGGGTGTAACTAAATAAGTGTAAAACATTTAAGGGGGTGATTCCTCATCGAAAAAAAGATAGGATCTTTCATATAAAGAAACTTCATTGGAGCATCCCTTGTTAAGATACAGCCCCTTAAAGGGGGTACATAAAATTTGTTTAACAATTTTTTTCACAAGCACTAAACAAGTTACAATATTGAAATTAACCTGACATTTTCTACTCCAAAAAGACACTTAGCCAGTAATTTATTTGGTTTACCCCATGGTTGTAAGGGGTGGAAAACGCAACCCCTAAAATTTATTTCCAACGTAACTTTTTGTCTTATTATTTGTTTACCATTTAAAAATTTATTTCCGATAGCCTGTTTCATTCTAAAAAAAAATGTCTCTTGAATTTTTTGCCCAAAATAAACCAGTTCGCAGCAAAAAATTATTTTACGAAAAAGATACATATCGCCATAACTTAAGGCATTCTTAAGAAAAGTGACAACTTGTTCATTGCGTAGAGAAACTTTTAAAGGTCTATCACGACCCTGTACACGACGTCCTAAACGTTGAATCTTCAATTCATCATTCCTGTAGTCTGGAAGAATAGTTTCTAAAACGTTATGCGAATTAAGTATGTACCGAACGAGAACGTTGTAAATAACTTAATACATTTATAAGAACGAACGACGTTTATTCAAAGTAAGAGGTACAGAGGTATAGTTCACAATGAAGCTAAGCTAGATCTATATACAGGGTGTAACTAAATAAGTGTAAAACATTTAAGGGGGTGATTCCTCATCGAAAAAAAGGTAGGATCTTTCATTTCATTCTTTCTTAAGTTGCGTAATTTGGATAATTTTAAACATGTTTTTGTTTCCTCGGATAGAACTCCCCGGTAAATTCAGTTATACAGAAAGCTTAAAGATGAATAGAATAATGAGTATAGTGAGTATAATTTAAAAATACGATACGTCAAATTTAAACTATTATAGACTCACCCAATTAATAATATAATATAATATAATATAATATAATATAATATAATATAATATAATATAATATAATATAATATAATATAATATAATATAATATAATATAATATAATATAATATAATATAATATAATATAATATAATATAATATAATATAATATAATATAATATAATATAATATAATATAATATAATATAATATAATATAATATAATATAATATAATATAATATAATAATAACCATTAAAACATTCAAACAGAATAAAGAATAAACTAGAATAAAAAAGGTAAATAAATTAATACCACGTAAGGCGGACCTTGAGTGTGAGCTAACATTTCTAACATGTACACACATATAATCTACAAATATATGTTTAATATTTTACAAAAACTTTACATTAACAAGTTAAAAGTTTACATGGTAAGAACACACATCCATATATATGTGCAGATACAGACATACACATATCAATACACATATATATTGTTAAACAAAAAATAAATCAGGAGGATAAGCAAAGGACAACTTCAAGATATAACGGTAATATCTATTCTAAATTACAGAGTAAAGATGAAATATTGTAACGTGGTGAAATTGTGTAAACGTTGTCCCGCTGTTTACAGTAGATTATTCCCAGGGACGTCGAGCAGTTTGGGGGACAACGCCCAATAAAACACACAAATGGGGTTGAGATTGATCAGCTTTATTTCATGCTCCCACCAGTAGAGATTTCACTATAAACATTACAAAAATACAAATAATACAAACGTTGAACAGATGTTGCAAGGTTTTACTGATTAATACTGTAACCTCGAAATTAGGTTATCGTTGAAACACGTCACGTAGACAAATAATCTTTATTGTCACTCTTGATAAATACAAGAAATCTGCTTCAACAAATTCACAACTGTCAAATACTTTACTTTGACGTTTGTCACTCGCGTTTGGCTGTTCAATACAAACTGACTCCAGCGGCCGAAAATGATCTGCTTATATAGGTTTCTACAGTTCTCGAAGTTTCTGAGACTTCGAGAACGTGTCGAGAAACAAATAGAATATAGCCTGGAATATTCCGGAAAACGTCAAAATAAAGGCATCACAAAATTATAAATCCTAACAAGAACAGAAACGTAATTTAAAAAATAACGAGGTAGGTGAGCTTCAATTATAAATTCTAACGAAAACAGAAACATAATTAACTAACTAAAAAGGTAGGTGAACTTTCGTAACATTGCCCCCCTCTTAGAACTGATCGTCCCGATCAGGTTACTCCATTGTCCGCATGGCCTTCTTGATAAGGTGTTAAACGATCGATGTGGACAATCTTCATCTTGGCTTGGGGATTCCTCTGGATCCTGTAAACTACGTCATTCAATCGTGACACGACGGTATAAGGGCCTTCCCACGATTTCTGCAGCTTCGGATTTACCCTTGCTTCTTTTTGGGTTATAGAGCCACACTTTCTCAAGCTCTTGAAACCCGCTGCTGTTGGCACGCAAGTCGTATCTGGTCTTCATTCTGTCGCTTTCTATTTTTATCTTCTCTCGTACTTCTTCATGTACCATCTTTATTCGATCTTTCAGATGGCTGAGATAATCATCTAAGTTTTCCTCGTGTTGCGGTCGATTCATAATTAGATCTATGGGTAGCCGCAATTCTGTGCCGAAAATCACGTTGGCTGGTGTTTTACCCGTGGTCTCATGAATTGCTGCTCGGTATGCCAGTAAAAATGGAGGAAGGCAGGTATCCCAGTTGGTCTGTTTCTCGTTGATGGCCGTTCTCAGGAAGTTTTCGATGGTGCGATTGAATCTTTCCACCATTCCATCTGATTGCGGGTGAAGAGGTGTAGTTCTGGTTTTGTGAATGCCTAGCAGCTCACAAACCTTCTGAAATACTTCCGACTCGAAATTTCGTCCTTGGTCGGAATGAATCTCTCTGGGCACCCCATAACGACATATCCAGTTTTCGAATAAAGCTTCGGCTACGGTAACAGCTTCTTGATTAGGTAAGGGATATATTTCTGGCCATTTACTGAAGTAGTCCATCACTACTAAAATATAACGATTCCCACTGCTGCTACGAGGAAATGGTCCAGCTATGTCAATAGCTATTCTCTCGAATGGAGCTCCAACATTGTACTGCTTCATCTGTCCTCGGCTTCGAGTCCTGGGTCCCTTACTAGAGGCGCAGGTATCACAACGTCGGCACCATTCTTCCACATCGGACCGACTGCCAAGCCAGTAGAATCGTTCTCTAACTTTATTCAGAGTTTTGTTTATTCCAAAGTGCCCACCACCGACTCCACTGTGCAGTGCTTGAAGAACTTCTGGAATTCTTTTCTGGGGCAGTATTGTTTGATAAATCTTTTCTTTGCCGTCTGGGCTCTCCCAGACTCTTTTTAATAGGCCGTTCTCGATGGCTAAAGAATTCCATAACGCCCAGTAACTTTTAGAGATGGTGACTTATCAGCAATGTCCTGCCAGGTGGGTCTGTCCATGTTGTTTATCTTCCATTGGAAAATTGGTCCAAAATCCGGGTCTTCACTTTGTTCTTTAGCAATGGTTTTAATTTCCCAATCCTCTGGAGACTGGATGGTAGTTCTTCTGCAAAGAAATTCATCTTCTTCCCTCACTTCTTGTCGCACACAATGTTTACAATTTGAAGGACATTGTCTTCTGGATAGAGCATCAGCATTACGATGGTTAGATCCTTTACGGTGTTCAATTTTGAAGTCATACTCCTGCAACCGTTGAAGCCATCTTGCCACTTGGCCTTCCGGATTCCTGAACTGCAGTAGCCACTTCAAAGAAGCATGATCGGTCCTCAAGACGAACGGCTGACCATAGAGATACTTATGAAAATGCTCCACAGTTTTAACTATGGCAAGCAACTCTCTTCTGGTTACGCAGTAGTTCATTTCTTGCTTAGAGAGGACCTTGCTAAAGTAGGAAATCACTTTTTCTTGCCCATTTTCAATTTGTGATAATATTCCTCCAATTCCAATATTACTAGCATCCGTGTCAACGATGAATGTCTTTCCAGGCTTGGGATATGACAGAATCGGAGAAGAACACAAAGCTTCTTTTAATCTCTGAAAAGCTTGTTGACATTGTTCCGTCCAGATAAATGGCTGATTGTTTTCTGTGAGTCGATGTAAGGGTTTTGCAATCTCGGCGAAATTTTTCACAAACTTGCGATAGTAAGTGCAAAGTCCAAGGAAACTCCTTAATTCATGTTTGTCTTTCGGTACTGGCCATTTCCAGACGGTTTCTGTTTTCTCTGGGTCAGTCTTCACTCCGTCAGAGGAAATAATGTGTCCTAAATACTTGACTTCCTTTTGAAAGAGCATGCACTTCTTGGGACTTAGCTTGAGCCGGGCTTCCCTCTACTTTTGGAAAACTTCTTGAACATTCTTCAAATGATCTTCAAAGTCTTTGCCAAGTATTATTATGTCATCAAGATAAACGAGACAAGTTTTCCAGGTCATTCCTCGTAGAATGGTTTCCATAAGTCTTTCAAAGGTGGCTGGTGCGTTGCAGAGGCCAAAGGGCATGACGTTGAAGTGCCACAACCCTGTTCCAATGGAAAACGCTGTCTTCTCTTTATCATCTGGGTGAAGTTGCACTTGCCAATAGCCACTTTTCAGGTCTAATGTGGAAAACCATTGGGATCCAGACAGGGTATCCAGGGTATCGTCTATTCTTGGCAACGGATAACTGTCCTTTTTAGTGACATCGTTTAGTCTTCTATAATCCACACAAAATCTGGTAGTGCCATCCTTCTTCTTTACCAGAACAACCGGCGAAGTCCATGGACTCTGGGATGGTTCAATGACTCCCTGTTGCTGCATGTCTCTAAGCATCGTCGATACCTCTTCTTGCTTCGCTAAAGGGATACGTCGTGGAGCTTGTTTAATTGGAGTGGTGTTGCCGGTATTTATGCGGTGCTGCACAAGATTAGTCCTTCCGACGTTATCCTCTGTTAACGAGAATACATCCTGGTAGCGCCTCAACAAATCTTCCAATTTTTGGACTTCATCAGCTCGTAATGGGGACTTGAATCGGTTAACAAGGGTCTGCAGGACTTCGGGTAGTTTTTGAATATTTCGAGATGCTGTTGATGATTCCATATTGCTGAACACCGATGCAACTGTTTGACAAATTCCCAAAGGTTCGCCTTTCTTGATCTGTTGTGGGTAGTCCTTTAGATTAAGCATTCTCACCAATACCAAATTGTTTTTCCTTTCTGTTAATGTCTTTCCGGTTAATATGCCCTTCCTATAGAGGCTGCTCTCTGGTTCTGGTTCTACGATTACAGTTTCTTCAACTGCCGAAGGACTGCTACAAATAGCTTCAATTACTAGTTCTGAACCTGCTGGAAGTTCTATGTCTGCTGACGCTTTCACAGTTCTAATAGGAAGGTTTCTGATTTCAGGAAACTGCATGATGATTTCTTCATCTTTGGTCTTCAATAGTCTTCGTGGAAGGTCCAATACAAAATTATGTTGAGTCATTACATCAAGTCCAAGAATGACATCATCGGTTATATCTGCTACTAGGATGTTGTGTTGGAATGTGGTTGCCCCAGGGTTATTCTAGCTAGATGGATGCCCTTCACTGATATGACTTCTCCATTTGCTGTCTCCAAGATGTAATTCCGGTCTGGCTTTTGTATTCTGCAGTGAGCGACGATGTTCGGTCTTACTATAGTGTGACTAGAGCCTGTATCAAGGACCATTTCACAATCCCGTCCGCATATACGCCCTGGTACTACCAAACTCGTTCCATTATTTTGCAGACGGGTTACCTTGATCTTAATAGTTGGTGGGGCCTGGTTGCACCTAGCCAGCTTTCGCCCCTCAAAGCTGACTAGTTGGCGTTTTCCTGGTCCTGACTAGATGTATTCTTAGGGCATCGATTCCTAAGATGCCCTTCAACTCCACAATTCCAACACTTGATGGATCTTCTCCTGCTATATACAGTAGAGTCGGTACGGACTTTTCTTTGTGATAATTGTCTAGAAATTGTCTTAAGCTCTTCATTAATCCTTCGTCATCCTCTTCGGCTTCACGCTGTTCTTCTCTCCTAAATCTTAGTTGCCTTATTCTGCCTTGACTACTTCGGGAAGCTTGTCGTGCGGCTTTAATTTCTAGCGCCTGGGCCAAAGCTTCAGATATATTTTTATGCCTGGCCAACCTTAACGCTTGACCGATCTCCGAATCTCGCAGGCCATCAATGAAGCTACTTATTGCTAACTGTTCTTGAAATTCCGTCGGTGCGGTGGGGTAGGCTAGCTTCACCATGCGTGCTATATCTGCCTCAAATTGCTGCAGATTTTCTTCGAAGCGTTGTCTTCGGCCTTTTAATTGTGCTTGATAAACATGTTGCAGATGGGCGTCGCCATACCTCATTTCCAAAGCACTCTTCAGCATTTGATAGTCTTTTGTTGATCCTCGGCTAGCGTTCGTAATATCTCCATGGCTTCACCTCGTAGGGCAACTATTAGTGATGTAGCCTTTTCTTCTTCTGACCAATTATTTGCCAAGGCAGCTGCTTCAAATTGTTTAAGGTAAGTGCTCCATGACACTTTTCCATCAAATGTTGGTGCCTTCACTCTTGACGACGGAAAAACGCTGCTCTCAGTCTTAATGAGCTCTTTTACAGACAACTGAGATTTCAGATTTGAAACTTCACTTTGTAACTTCATATTGTCTTCTACGACCTGGACCTTATCTTGTACCTCATTTCTTAATTGATTAATTTCCTCTTCCACAGTTTCCTCAAATTCGTCGAGTTTAACTTTAATTGCTTCTTCTAACTTCTTATTGTTTTCTTGTAGACTGGTTTTCATTTCGTTTCTTAACTCTTCCTGATTATTTTTCATTTCTTCTAAACTATTTTTACTTCCTCTTGACTAGTTTTCATTTCATCTTGGTTGTTTTTCATTTCCTTTAAATTTTCTCCCATTTCGTCTTGACTCTTCTTTATTTCTTCCTTCATATCTTTCATCATTCCCATTAACTGTCTCAATGTTTCCTCCATTTCAGTCGCTCTTGATCTCGTTACTGGCATTCCTGTTGGGTCGATCAGAGGTCAACACAATAACTCGGTTGGGATATCGAAAATAAAGTTAAATTATGTATAGGCAACACACCATACACTCGAGTGCATGGTGGGGAGCCGGAAAACAAAGTATTGCCACATCTGCCCCCGTTCTTTGTTAGTAGGCGGCACCAGCTAGTTGGTGTCGGATACCGACAAAGATACGTATAGATACTTATCGCTTCAGATGAGAGACATGAAAAGTACCCCGTTCGACACTATTGTCTAGAGAGGCCAAGATATATGTTTTATCCGAAAGTATCTTTTTTACCCGATAGGGACCCTCGAACAGCAAGAGGGACTTTTTAGTTTATTTCAATAAGGCGGATGATATGGGGTTGGCACACAAAATGACCAAATCGCCAACGTTAAATGGAAGGAAAGGTCTGGACGGATGTGCGACCGACCGGTACCTCGCCCTAGACAGAAGCTGCTCCCGCGCCAGGAAGAGCTTCACATGGCTGGTAAAATCAGGGGGAACCCAAGCAACTCGCGTAAAGGTGAACTCGACTTACGCCCAAACATAAGCTCATAAGGGCAAAAATCGATGGACTCATGGGTGACACTGTTAAGAAATTCCATAAAACGGGACACCTCGACTGCCCAACGGGCATGTTTGGAATAGCAAAAGGTACGGAATAAGCGCCCTACCTTCCGGATGCCGGACAGAACAAAAACTAAGTTTAATTCCTAGATTAGCAAGGGTACTTTAACAGAGCTCAGAAGTGAACTGAGTTCCTTGATCACAGAGGACCGCTTCGGACGTCCCATCGTGGGGATATACTGGTTCCGGAACCGGTTCACAATAGCCTCAGCAGTCGCACGTTTTAAGGGGTAAAGGGTGACATATTTAGAAAATACGTCTAGGATGACAAAAAGGTAAGTCACACCACCTCGCGAGATAGGTAGTGGCCCGTAAAAATCCATGGCTAACAGGTCCAAAGGAAAGTCTGGGATGACAGCCCCCAAAGGCGGTTTGGGCATAGGACTCGATTTGGCCTTCTGACAAATCTCACAGCATTTGCCGACCGCTTTTACCATTTTATGCAACCCTCGACACCACATATTCGCACATAGTGCGTTCCACGTCTTATATACATCAAAATGGCCGAATAATTCGTGATATTGCTGAATAAATGTTGCCAAGAGAGGTCGAGGTACGCAAAGCAGATAACCGATCTCTTTGTTAGCATAAAGTAGGACCTCCCTTAAGCAGAAACGTCCAGTAAGGTCACCCTCTTCTACCTTCCGAATGAAGGATAATAAATAGGGATCCTTACGTTGATCCTCGGCTAAATTTTTCTAACTACTCTTGAATTCTGGGGTTAATCGCAATAGGCCAAGCACTTTAAAGCAACCGTTACTCGGAATAAAATACACAAGACCAAACAGTTATTTTAACAGTATGAAATAATATTGAGAGAGCCCGATGTTCCTACTTCAACGTCTCAAGGGTAACTAAAAGGTATGTGGGTCAGCACATGCACGCCATCTAGCTCCCTTCCACGCGGTCCGTAACCGTTCATTGGGTATTCACGCTACACACTCCCCCTCTGGACCACGATTAGGTCTCCGAAGTGGTTCAGAACTTCTTCCTAAAATGGGTACATATCGGAAACGTGATATTTGCCAATAGTCTGTGAGGGCTGCGAAGCATTCGTCAAAATATAAGAATATGGGCCAACTACTTCCTTTACGATATATGGGCCATCACGTTTTGGTGCAAATTTTGAGGTAAACCCTTTCTGTTGATTACTGAGTGTGTGGGTTTTAACCAAGACTTTATCACTCAGTTCAAACTTTATGTCTCTATGACTTTGATCATATTTCTCTTTTCGTAGGTCCTGCTTCTTCATAAGCGTTTCCTTTGATTCACAGAGAGAATTTGATAATTTACGCAAATATGGAGTTATGCGAGGCACAAAATTCTCAGCTTCGACGACTTTCTTTAGGTCATATTCGGTATCATGTGGTGCTCGCATTTCACGACCACCACACCCGATGGTGTATGACCTGTAGACTCACACACGGTAGAATTCATGGCAAAACGTATACTTGCTATATGTTCATCCCACGTATTATGCTTATTTTGCACGAGAATGGCTAACTGTGTTTTCAACTCGCGATTTTTCCGTTCAACTGGATTGCTTTCAGCATGGTACAATGGAATAAATGGGGTCTGGATATCAAAACAATATGTGACCTTTTGCATTATGTCACTAATGAACTGAACTCCGTTGTCTCCCTCCCCCCGGAGTAGAACAGTTCCTAATGTGTAACCGCTTGCATTAGTGCGTAGAATATATGGCATTGTCGGGTCTGCTTGGATTAAGATTGGTGCAGTAATCAGTCGTTCTTTTAATGTCTCAAAAGCTTGGATTTCGTCATTACCAAATTTGAATACGTGATTCTTCCTAAAGAGATTCGTAAGTGGTCGAGCAATGTCAGAAATGAGGCACAAACTTCCTGTACCATGAGCAGGTTTGAATGAAGCTTTGCACGTCTTTAACACAACATGGTGGTTTCATGTCCTTGATCGCGGATATCTTCTCAGGATCTGGCTCTATTCCATTAGGAGTTATCACATGTCCAAGATACTTAACGGAATTTCTAACAAAAACGCACTTCTCGCGTGGCGCACGTAATTTAAAAAGTTTAACTCTTTTAAGCACTTCTCGTAAATCCTCAATGTGTCTTTCGAAAGTCTGATAGTACTAGAAAATCGTCCATATAAGCAATTACAGCTCGATCACCAAGTCCTGCACGAAATCTGTCTACTAATCGCGTAAACGTAGCTGGAGAGTTTCTTAAACCAAATGGCATGCGGTTGAAGCGAAACGTTCCAAATGGTGTGACGAAACACGTTTTATCGCGGTCTTCTTTTGCGATGTTGACTTGCCAGTACCCAGACTGTAAATCAATAGTTGACATATATGGTGTCCTCTTGGCAGTACATAGGATATCTTCAAGTCGGGGCATGGGATAGCTATCATTTACTGTAATTTAATTAAGCCGCCGATAGTCAACACATAGTCTCAGGTTTCCATCCTTATTAGGCACTAAAACAACGGGGCTTGCCCAAGGTGACTCGGATTCTTCGATGATTTCTGCATCTAATAATCTATCCAAATCTTTTCAAATTCCTTCTTGAAATCACTCAGTGGATATGGAGGTACAGCGATTGGTACATGATCAATGGTTTGTATTTGGTGTATGGCGAATTCAGTAGGTCCTTCCCCTTGTTCAAAGATATGTTGACTCTCGTTTAATAACTGGTTGAGTTCCTTTGTTCAAGGTCAAGCGTCTCACCTTCATCAGATCGGAGGTAATGTTGCTCACTGACTTCGAACACCTGAATATCTGATGGTATATCAAATTCATTACAAAAGGAATACTGTTCTTATGGTTTGTCACAAAAATACCAGCACTGCTCGGGTATGTTTAATACAATCTTTGCTTCATGTAGAAAGTCGACACCCAACAATGTATGATTGTTTGTTAAGTTAGGCAACACAGTAAACTTGACAATAAACTTTCTTTGTTTAATGGTGACTTCAACATTTGTTTGAAGGACGTTTTCCAGTTTTACGTTACCATCTGCATAAGATATCTTAACATCTGGGGATGTAAACTTGTGTCCAGTTTCTTGCAACACTTGGTATAATTTATGACCAGCAATACTAACTTGAGCTCCAGAATCTGCAAAACCAATACCTTCTATGTTCTGAATCATGATTGGTAACAATGGTCTAGTTGAATTAGGAGTTTCTTGATTTGTGGTTGAAATTAGGTAATGATTTTACGTGTACAGTTTTTTGATTTTCGTGGCTCTTACAGTTGGGACATTTGGACCGAATTACACCGGGTTTACCACACCCATAGTATACTAACTGAGGAGTTTGTGTTGTGTCTTGCCCTGTTGTTTGAGCTGAAGAATCTGTTTCTAAAAGCTGTTCCTTTTTTGCCAATTTTCGACAATATTCTTTGCTGTGACCAAAAATTTTGCAATAACTACATTGTCGATTTCTTTTCGAAGTTATCGTGGTTCTTTTTCTTTTTACCAGAACTGTTGGAGTTTTTTTCATTAACCAGAGATGGTTCTTGAAGAGATTGTTCAATGTCTCTTGATTTCTTAAGTAATTCGTGAAAATTTTTAAAGTTTCCTCTGGGAGGACGTTTTCGAATTTTTCTGTGCAGCAATCCATAAGTGATGTCTAACTGAGCTTCTTGAGGCAAATTATAAGGCAATTGTGCTATATGTGCACGAATGTGACATACAAATAAGTCTGTAGATTCCTTAACCTGTAGCTTACGTGAAAATATTTCCCTAAATATGAGATGCGGAGGAAGTTTTTTTGAGTATGCATCCTTTAATAATGTAATCGCGCTTGGCCAGTCATTAACCGTTTTCTTGACTGTTTGCCACCACGTAGCCGCGATACCATTTAAAAGCCTTGAAAGCCCTCTTAAAGCTTTTTTGTCGGAAACGTTAGAACAGTCCTTGAACGTTACAATGTTATCAATGAATGCGTCAACGTCTGATATATCCGAACCATCAAATCGCGCTGTACACTTACTAAAGTCATCAGTACTAGCTTGTACAACGTTCGCGTAGACTTTCTAACAGTTCAGCATTAGATTGTCTTGCAGAATCGTGCATTTCATTTATTAACATATGGAATTGTTCATTCGTCATTGAAATAGCCA
Source organism: Monochamus saltuarius (assembly GCA_025584915.1). NCBI lineage: Eukaryota > Metazoa > Arthropoda > Insecta > Coleoptera > Cerambycidae > Monochamus > Monochamus saltuarius. The sequence continues at coordinate 27,107,059 of CM046726.1, read as the reverse complement.
TAGCTGTACTCTGTCCAGAAACACTTTCGTTTTGTGTTGTAGCACTACTCTTTTTAGGCATATTTTAATGAAAGTGCAGTTCCAAGATCAACAGTTCATCACTAGTTTTACAAGGTGCATGCAGCAATAATTAGGTAACGTACTTACATGAGATTAACTTACAATTTGAATCTAGCAAACCTTACGACTGTTGATGCCTTTTCCTCAACAGGAGTTATCTTCGTAAGATCCCATGAACACTTGTTGCAACAACGAGTTATCACATCTGTAGAATTCCAGAAAACTTAAACACAACACTATTTCACAGCATTCAAATGTCAATTCTGGGATCGAAACACACGCGTAATGTCTTATTCGTCTCAGACACAGTTTTAACTACTTGCCGGTTCACACACACAACGTATTCATTACGTTCGCGGAGATAGAGATAAACAGACAATAAAATATTATTCCAACTTGTATTTTTGCTACCACTCCACTTGTTTGCAAGTTCTTTGTTTAAACAGTCAGTACAATTAATGATATTCTTTCGTTATTCGAGGCCAACGTTGGGACGCCAGTGTAAAGAAGTTGTTGTCGGGGTTTCGAATAATTACTTGAATAGGCTTAACGTCGTGGCGTTTATTGCACAACAATACAACTACCAAAATACACAAGACTAAACAGTTATTTTAACAGTACGAAATAATATTGAGAGAGCGCGACGTTCCTACTTCAACGTTTCAAGGGTAACTAAAATGTATGTGGGCCAGCGCCAGTGTTGCCTTTCTAGACATCCAACGGAAAATTATCGTATCGATGTCTTAAAATTATCGTATGCAATCGTATGGTAATAATAAAATTATTGTATATTCTATCGTATCTGCCTTCTCATGGTAAGTAGCGGTACTAGTCAAAGTATAGTGAAAAAACTAAAATTTTCATTAGAAAACTCTATATACTATATAAATAAAATGTACAATCATTTGTAATAATAATTAAAATGAACTCTGCGATTTCTTTTGATAACTGCTGATGTATTTGTAATATAATCTACTATCAACTTTTAACATTAGTTCTTAGTTGTTGCACTCACCAGTAGAGATTTAATGAAATTTCTACTCAGAACTTCCACAAGTTCAAAAACTGTCTTGACGGATGAGTGTCATTATTAATGCAAAAACATGTACCTACCTTGGTTTTTTGGTAACTTGTATTTATTTAATATATCTACATAAATAAAAACTCCAACATTTGCTTGTAAAACATCTCAGTCTCTATTAAAACTTACACATTAAAAAAACAAAATATAGGTACCTATTACAACAAAAAAATAATAAAAAATGCACAAAAGTTGCATTTTACAAATTTTCATTTCATTTTTCAAAATAACTAAAGTGTAAAGCAAGCACAACGCATATACCTAACTGTAACTAGTTTAAAACTGCAAAATGTTCAAGATACGTTTTTCGATTCTCATGTTTAGACAATGGAACAACAGACCCCTTGGACCACAAAACATAATACATACATATTGATAACACAGATTGAGCGAACTGCACGCATCACGGAATAGTTTATCACTGCTGAGAAGCAATTTTATTTTAGTTTATGATCGAAAAAACATATATTTGTTTATAAGTCTATGAAAAAGACTCAGGTTATTATTTAAAAAGTTGAAAAAGGTAAAATTATCGTGAATAATCATATATCGTACAGGAAAAAATTAGGATCGTTTCGAATTTTAAAATTGTCATATAATACGATAATTATCGTATATATGGCAACACTGGTCAGCGCATGCACGCCATCTAGCTCCCTTCCACGCAGTTCATCGGGTATTCACGCTACATTATTATTATTAGTATTATTATTATGATTATCATTATCATTATCATTATCATTATCATTATCATTATCATTATCATTATCATTATCATTATCATTATCTTTATCTTATCATTATCATTATTATTATTATTACAATTTCTGTATTTCATATAGTACAGAACTAAAATAAAGGTCTTTGTTAGGAAGAATCACCTGAAAATTTACTAGACCCAGAAGGTACCATCACATAGTCGTTTAAAGCTACATAGTAATTTGTAATTATTATTGTTTTTATCTTTTAGGTATGTGTGTGTAGTGCCACAAATTACATTGAAACAAAACGATTCATAACATCAGACACCAAAAAAAAAAAAAAAATAAGCGCAAAATATCACACAGACATTTTCTTAGAATTAGTTCTAAACATGGAATGATGGTTATAAATAAGGAGCGGAGAAAATGCAAAATGCATTTTTTTGCATTTTTTGTCTGTTTTGTACAAAACATGCATTTTTTCCAATAATGGAGCATTTATTGCATTTTATTGCCAAATAAAGTCCCTGTCCGGCCCTTTTCGATTGCTTGTTTATTGCACGGCACAAATTATTACGTAACATTGGGGCTGACTCAGGTACTTTATTGCTATTATATATATGAATAGATTCATAGAATTACCCAGGACAAACCCACACCATGGGGTATTCCCAGTAAAAGCAATTAATATTGCAAACAGAACCCGATAGTTCAAAGAAGTGGCAATTTTTAATATTTTTGATATCGTCTACTTGAAACGTTCTTGTGTGCCTTGTTTTGTAAAGTGAATTGTGTCTGTGTCTGTCTGTCCAGTGTTTGTTAAAATTCCGAAAACTAACTTCCATATGTCGTGGATAAAGAGCTATCGGGAGTTCAGATATATGTTTTTTGGTATAATAGGAAATTTTGACTTTTATAAATTACGTATTCAAGCATTCTTTAAAATACGATTTTTTAACGAATGTAAACCCAAATTAATTATTGCTTTTTTGAATTTTACAAATTCATGCAGATAAAAAATTTATTGTGGATCAGCATGTCAAATCAGTAAAACACCAGCTCAACGTGCAAAAATTGCAACGAGGGGAACCCTCCCAGCAAACAATACAACATTGTCTTGAAGAAAAACCAAAAAACAGCGAACACGCCCAGTTCAATGAGGACTTATGTAAGGCATTCATTGCAGCCATTATAACACTTAAAAAACTCAGCAACCCCAATTTAAGATCATTTTTGATAAAATATTATAAATTTAACATACTGGACGAGTCAACTGTACGTAAAGTTAGTGTTGATGTCATTTATAAACAAACTGTAAATGACATTAAAAAAAAGTGGGTGAAAATTATTTTTATCTTGTGGTTGATGAAACAACTGACTCATGTGGGAGATATATTGCGCACGCATTGATTGGAGTCTTAGGGGAAACCAATGATTATGGTAGATCCTATTTAATTGCATCCAAACAATTGGAAAAAAACAACAATTTAAGTGTAACCAGCGGTTATAAACAAATTATGTCAGTAATTGAAAATAACACAGGCTTCAAAATCCTAAAAAATATTTCAGAAGTTTTTATAGGCAATTTTACTAATTTCGAAAGAGAACTGGATTTGTATAAATTAGAAACACACTTAATTCCAAAACTAAAATACTGCCCGATAACTTCGGTAGATGTTGAGCGAAGTTTTTCCATTTTTAAACATATCCCACTAAACATAATTAAATTTCTTCAATGTTATAGAAACATTTCTGTACTAGCTGTAATGTTGCTCTCAGACTTATAATTAACTGTATGCAATGTCCCAGGGACCTTCATTGTGCAGGCTAGAAACATTGCAGTGTAAGGTTCCTAAGGGAACACATTACTAGCAAATTGCATTTTAATTTCTATTAATGTTGCAAAACGTTATCAACATCGCTAAATGTAACATGACATCAACGTATGTGCAATGTTGTTACATTATTGCACACAAGTCGCAGTGCAATGTTCTTTTATAACATTCCAGACACTGCATTTGGAATGTTGGTATGTTGGTAAGAAGGGAGTACCTATTGATTTTTTTTAATTTAAATATACACTATACAGTATACACTACAGGGTGTATATTTTCTCCAGGATTTTATGACCAAGCATAAATTAGGGAACTATTATTCCCTTGCCCGTGGTGCCAATCGTGGCAATTGCCAAAGCTCAAATCTTGTAGATATACTACCAAAATTCGATTACACAGTATCAGAGAGATATAAGTGGCGCCATCTGTCGGCTATTAATATACATATAATTAACTGAATCGTTTCGTGATTTTGATAAAAAAAACGCATATTCCACAATTTTAAAGAATATTTATAAACTGGCCCGCTCGTTTAGCTGAAGCATAATATTTCTGAGAGTAACTATAGATTCAAAAAAACTAAATAATACCATATGAAAAAGATATGCAAATCCGTATTGATAAAATCTAGCATTGATAGATTTCATCTGCGCTGATAAAACTGAACGGAGTGCACCATATATTGTCAATTTTATCCGTACGGGTCGATCTGTACCGAAAAATCGGTGGAAAATATCTGAAATGTATGGGGTCCTTTGGATTTAAGTATTTCAAAAATACTGCGTTCCGATTGGCGATATTTAAGTTAACATATACAAAATAATAATAATGCTTCTTGTTATGGTCAAAATAATAACATAAATATTAACACATTAAGTAAATTATCAATAAATATAATTTAATCTTAATTGTATTTTGTATCTTTTTTTGGATGATAATAGATAAATTATATTCAATATTCTATATAATATTCGAAAACAATAATGATGTAGGTATACGAAATTGTCAGATATTTATTATAACAAAAAATTGTATAAAATATTTTAATTGAATTTGCATTAGAGGTTAGTGGGTACTGTATTTCATTACTAATGTAACACTATAAAACTGTTTACAAATTGTTTCAACTATGAGACGATAATATTGTGAAAATATGCCTCTGTGAACCTTATATCAATAATGAAAGTATAGACATTGTTGTAATTTGAGCAAAAGTAATGATATATCAACTGGACAATTATAACGTTGCAGAAATGTTGTAGAATTAATTTACCCTCAACATTTTTAAATAATATTATATTATGAAACATTGTTAAAAGCATTCCACAACTTTCATTAGTTATGTATCGTAATTCAACTCAAATTCAGCTGTATGCAACGTTGCACAGATATGCTGTCATGTTTCATGCTTAGTGGGATGTTTACAGATAAATGACACAATTTTCTTTTGGAAAATTTTGAAAAACATTTAGTTATCAACTGTTTTTATAACTGCAAAGAATAGTTTGTTAGTTTACGAATTGTATGTTGTGCAAGTTGATATTATCTGAATGTATCAGTGGTATTGTTGAATTATTAATTGTTTTATTAATTTTTTTTATAATCGCAAATAATATTTTGTCACTGTAAGATTTTTATGTTTTAGATTTTATGTTTTGCAATTTGCTATGTAAGTATCAATGTATGTATCTATGAATAAAAAACTTTTATTACGAATTTTTGTTTTGTTTCATTTATATTTATTTAAATAGGTCTGTGGTATAGGTAAAAAATTATAGGATTTCTGAAGAATGGGTTTAATTATAAGGAAATAGTTGTGGCTTCATTTAAAATAACATTAATGTTAATAATTTTTCAAATAATAAAAATGCATATTTGCATTTTTTGTTCATTTCGATAGATATATTCTGAAAACTTTATGCATTTAAATGCGCATGTATTGGGGTGTTTCGCTTGCATTTTTTCCGCTCCTTAGTTATAAAAGAGTCCCTAACACACTTTGAAGAGGATTCTATAAGACATTAAATTCAGTTGTTGTCTGTCGTGGGCTTTAGAATAAAATTAAGAAAGATAAACTACTTTCATAATTTTATGTACAGTACCAAAATATCTCATTAGAATATTTTGAAAATGATGAAAGCTAACTGTTGTTACAATATACACAACGTAACGTAATAAGGTATCGAACAATGAAATGAAAAGATTCGTTTCTAATGGTACATGCATGATCCCTCAAATTGAACAGTGCTCTGTAAAATAAATTAGAACCCAGAACAACTGTTTAATATAAAACCAGATGGAATAATGTAAATACTTATTTTATTGTTAATTAATCCAGAAGGTACCTATCGCATAGTCATTTAAAGCTAGACAGTAATTTGTAATTATTGTTTTTATCTTTCAGGTACGTGTGTGTAGTGCCACAAATTACACTGGAACGAAACGATTCGTAGCATAGGACACCAAACAGAATGAACGAAAAGTATCATACAGACATTTAGTTAGAATTAATTTTAAACATAGAATGATGAATAATATAAAAAGACCCCTAACTCACTTTGAGACAAATTTTTCAAAAATGTTACACAAGACTAAACGAGTGATTTTTTATATTTTATTATACGTAACTATTATTCCGTTGTAACCAGCATAATTATAATTAAAAAGTAATACGTACTTACATTAGTGACTAAATTGATTAACTTGACCCTTCATCTTTAAGTATTAATTATTTATGAAACATTTCTGTTTAATAATTTGGGTAGAATAAAAAACAACAAATACACAAATACAAATTTTAATTTATTAACAATAAAATAAAATTACATTAAGTATCTACATACATTTAATTGATTTTATGATAAACAGTTGTTCTGTATTCTAATTTCTTTTACAGAGCAACGTTCAACCTAAGGGATGGTCATGCATGTACGATTAGAAACGAATCTTGCCATTTCATTGTTCGATACCTTATTACGTTACATTGTGTATAATGTAACAACAGTTACCTTTCATCATTTTAAAGATATTCTAACGAGATGTTTTCATACTGTACATAGAATTATGAAATGTCTGTATGATATTTTTCGTTCATTCTGTTTGGTGTCCTATGTTACGAATCGTTTTGTTTCAATGTAATTTGTGGCACTTCCTTCTAAACATATATTATCCATCAAAAACATAAATAAAGTGCTGAAATATGTGGACACAACAAACATCAATCAGGTTATGCTTTCGTGATATTTCTTTTGTGTGGCAAGTTTAGTTCTGGCTTTCAGTTCAAGGACAAACACGTTCACATTATAATCAAAAAAGTTTCAGGAGTCGTTTTGTTTGAATTTATTTGTTGCTAATTAAGTAATCAATAATTATTACATCAGTTGGAAAAAGGAATATTCTTTAGGTACTTACACACTTTTGTAAATTATTTTGTGATAAAAATACGGGTACCTAATTATTATGTACACTGTGGTAACATAAAAACAACAATTTACTGAAGTTTTATTATATTATAATGGAACAATTTAATATTGTGTGCAACATTCACGCTGAACGGAGCTGTAACGGAAGACTGCGCCGGCGCAGTGATTTCAATGCTCCAAAAGCCTCAACTCAAGTCTAAATTTTTATCGACAAGTCTCAATAACACCATTGTGCATACGTAAATTGCATTCAATACATTATTTAGCGTTATTTATGTGTAATAAAATACTTTATGCAATTAATATTTGATAATTCAATGACAATTCATAGTTTTGACGTTTACCTATGTTAGTTTCATCTGTGTAAGTCTGGCTCAAAGCTGTACACATTTTACATGACATAACAATGAAATTTGGATACTTTTTGGAGTAGTTTTTTATGTTAAATTTTAAAATTTTTGAATGTTTGTTTTCCAGAATGTGTTCAAATTAAGTATATTTTTAGTACGGTTGACTGAAAAATGGAACACCTTGTATTACAACTGATGTTATCGTCAGACTCTACGCGCCATCTAGTGTCTGTATATCAAATTTTTGTCGCGCTGGCTATGATGGTTTCTGATATATAAGCACTGAAAGTCTTAGAGGGAACAGCTGGTATATATACAGGGTGAGTCATTAATAATGGTACATTGAAGCCAACATGGCTTATTCAATTGTTACTCCTTTCCATTCTGCAGGGTGTTAAAGTTGAAAAAATGTTTTCGATTTTTTGCTATATTTTAAGAACGTATTGACCGATTGTTTTGAAAATTTGTAGTCTTGTGTTTTTTGAAGTGACAATTACGAATATGTAAACAGTGTTGAGATCACGACTAGGGGGCGTTAGTTATACTGTACTGTCGATGTAAAAATATGTCTAACTTTTTGTATTTTATACTTTTGAATTATTTAATAAGAAACTATTAAACTACCTTCAATACGAAATAGAAAAGGTATACAAATCGATAAACTCAACTGTTTTCGAGAAACAGACGATTTAAGTTTTTGAGATTCGGCGGGAATTAAATTTGAAAATTATTTTTTCCAAATAGGCGTGGAAATAATAAGTAGACAGCTGCAACTACAATACAGTGCGTTCTCTCTACAATGAACAGCAACTATGTAATGGAAAGTGTCCGTTGAGGAGAAGTGTCTGTTGTTAGGAGAAATATATCTAAATAAAACAAAATATTATATTTTTAAATATGCTTTATTAACTTAAATTTTTTACGTTTTTATTATACCAAGTTATTTTTACAAAAAAACTCGGCAATTTTTTAAGCTTACAATGACATATGAAAACTATTATTTTTTAAAAAATGTAATAATTTGAGTTTATACTTTATTCTACTCTCTACTTCTGATAACTGTTGTGTTAAAGCAGTCTCCTGATAAGACAAAAAATTTTTCAATATGTCGCAGCTTTTTGTAGACCTCTTTAATATTTTCAATGTCTGATGTAATAAATTGTTCTTTATCACTGTCAGGCAACTCTTTAATATTTTGGTTATGTTGAAATTCACATTCGCACTCAAAAATGCTTTTGTTGGGATTTTCGGTAAGTAAACTTTCTCCAGTCGCCGCGGAAGATGATATGTCGGTAGAAAATACATTTATTTTTTTTATAGATTTCTGGTAATAGCAAGTAATCCTCAGAGTCGCTTTTAGTAATTTCATTATTAAATTCCCCAGATCCAGCCTCCCGATAGCAATTGAATCGTTTATTTCAGAATGGGACTAAATAACATTTTCGGCATTTTTGAGTTTTTCAGCTCGTTACATTATTTTAAGGTAAATGCATCTTTTAGTGCAGAAAGATACCATCTTCCGTAAATACATTGCCCATCGACCTAGGTTTGAGCATTTGTTTGAGAAAGGTACCATGTACATAGTTGGTCCCTTTCGCAAATAAATGGCTACTAGCGCCACCGAGGTTTATGTTAGCATCAACGCCATCAGCTGTCAAGTAGAATTAACCTATAACAATTATATTGTCATAATATTGTTGTGTCACAGCGTATATTTAAAGTGCGAACATGAGCAAGGCAAAAATACGCAAAAATTTAGGGGAAAAGACTCTAACCATGTAAATTTACCTTCACCAACCGTCGAATTGTTCTACTTTACCCCCCAATCATCGCCAAGCGTCGGATTGTTCCACTTTACCCCCCAATCATCGCCAAGCGTCGGATTGTTCCACTTTACCCCCCCCCAATCATCGCCAAGCGTCGGATTGTTCCACTTTAACCCCCAATCATCGCCAAGCGTCGGATTGTTCAACTTTACCCCCCCAATCATCGCCAAGCGTCGGATTGTTCCACTTTACCCCCCAATCATCGCCAAGAGTCGGATTGTTCCACTTTACCCCCTAATCATCGCCAAGTGTTTAATATTTTAGTGATAACGCCAAGTTGATTCCTTAAAAAAAATATATTTTCCATTTATTTGAGACTGAGCTCAGTCGCGGCGAAGCTTTTGCAGAGTCACCACTGAAGATGCCGACAGTGAATAGCGGCGAAACGTTTGGAAGCATGGGATGCGACCAGTTACAGCGGCGGCTACGGAACGCCGCGGAGGACGACCATTATCCGAGGAACGGTTCCGACCGTAGCAGTCGTAATACCAACAGTAGGAACCGAAATCAATATATGGACAGGCCCAGAGACACCGATAGCGGATCTGTCCCCACAGAGCCTAACCCGAGACCAGGGCAGGTAAAAGAATCTCAGCTAATGCTAGGGATGTGCATTTTAACTCTGTTTCTGGCAGCTACCAGTTACCGAGGTCACGGCGTAACAACCCGGAAAATCACCATGTATCAAATTACAGCACTGGCCGTGAAAGCCTAAAAACCACTATAAAAAAATACCTGTTTTAACATAAAAAAACATCTAAGCAACTCTGTCTTGAACTAATTATGTCAAAAAATAGCATTATCACATTTTATTAAACTGCAAATAAGTTTTTACTCATTTTCTCAAAAGTAACAAAATGTTAGTTAATACCTTAAGAGAATGCTACGTGCTTGTGGGTGGTTAAATAAAATGAATTGTTTAAGAGCTATCAGTTCTCTCCAACGATAGGGTTTGCCCTAGCTCAGAGGAGACGGGAGTGGGTTGATATATTAAATAACTTTTATAAAGGCGCCACCCGTTTTCAACCCGTTGGACAATACACATGAGGGCTGGAGAGGAGCCACTGATGCTAATACCTTACAAGAATATGCAACCAAAAAAACGGGAAAAAGGTATAAATAAATCTCCATAGTAATAAGTGGTAATTTTAATAGTTTCTCAAGTTGCAGTGCATAGTAACATATCTGATCAAAACCGGTTGTTGGTTAACCAGTATGGTTATAAAGTCTTAAATATTTTTCTAGCAAATGTAACCAACAAAGCGTATTATTTAGGTTAGGTATACTCAGTACACAAACAAATACTCTGTTATATAAACACTTAAATCAAAATTAGGCAAAAGTATATATACCTAAATAGTGTCCAAGCAGGAAATAAATAATACTTATAGCATAACGGCATAACCTTCCTCGATAGCGCTATGGTTCGGTGTAGAAGTTCTGTTACAGGTAGTAGACACGTAGGTATATGTTAGCAATACGTAATAATTATGTCATATATGATTAATTTATGATATCGAAAAGTTTGGATATTTATAACAAAGTAGTGTTTATTCGTTATACAGTGCCTTCATAAATGATTACAAGCCACGTGACCAGGACTGTGATTCTCGAAGAACAACTCGTATGCAAATAGATTTCTTGTCTCTCTCAACTGCCGTAGTGAGGAAAAGGATATTCGCATATGAATCGCTCTGCGATTGATTTGAGAATCTCAGCCCTGATCACGTGGCTTGTAATCATTTATGAAGGCACTGTACTATTAAATAAAGAAGGGTAATTTAGCAAAAGCAATTTAAACATGAATTACTACAAGCAACGCTAAGTAAACAATAAGTACTATTTCTAGTCTTAGCCATAAGCCAAAGGTTTATAAATACTATAGTGAACTAACTTAAACTTTTCATAAAAAAAAACAAGAAAATAGCAAAATTTGTAGATAAAGTGAATTTGCACTATTAATAAATAAGCTAATAAATTATACTAAGCAAGCAAAGCAGGAATGAAACAAACACTAATTATGCTCATATGACAGGTATATCAAGGTGAGTAATGTAACTACTGAAGTAGTTAAATTAAATAAGCGAAATAGGCTGAAGTAATCACTGCAGCGACACGTTAAACTAGCCAAATAAAAATAAGCAATAATAAGATGCAAGTAAGTTTAATCAAGAAATGTCTAAATATGAATAGCGATATGCAAAGCTTAAAAATTAGGCTTATCTGGTATATTATGCAGCACAAGTGGCAGGTTCCAGAGATAAGGTAGATATATCGATCGTAAACTGAGACAAAAGATACATGCAGAAACCTCTACAGATAGATCCTACATACAATGGCAGGTCTTCGGGAACAAAAAAAAAGCGTTCGCTGTACCAGCGTTGGCTAGGGAGAATCACACTGTCTTAACTGGATCTACGTTAGCAGGTACTGTACGTGTACATAAGACGATGTGGAGAATACTGGAGCAGACAACAATAATGACAACGATACTGATGATGAGATAATGAGGCCTAAAAAGATAATGCATATACTCGTAAGTAGGTTCCATAATAGAGTACAAATATGGCAACGAAATATGGAAAATAACTCAAAACCTTACCTAGGTTGTAGGGCGGCCTCGTTGTGAGCTAATAGTTATTTTACGTCAGATTTATGGGCATAAATCCAACCAAGAAGGTCGATACTGGGACTACCAGAATTAACAAATATATCAAACTAAATTTGCCCACAAAAGTAGCCAGATCCGCAAAAAATTTTGCTATAATTTCGTGGTGCCTAGAGCATACGCTGCTAAATTAAAATCGACGTTTTCTTAGCCTCGCGTTAAGCAAGACGGCCGTGATAAGCAAATATTTCAACAAAAAAAGGTCGCAAGAAAAGTCTGATTGTCGGTAAAGCGTGTTTAAATACCAGGTGCAATGAAATAAACATATGATGAATTATAATTGAATTTTTAGAAAAATAATACATAATGAACAGCCAAATAAATAATAACTATTTCATTATTATAATAAATTAATTTAGCGGTAACATAACCAATCACGGATTTTTTTGATTATTTTGAAAATAATCTATATTAATGTAATAATAATAAAAATAAGCCCGTAACAAGATTACTATCGAAATGAATGCACTTACAACATTAATGTATTTTTCGAGGTGGTCTATTGATTCAGAACAATCCAGCCTTTTAATTAGAAGTTTCCTGTAGTGCCTTTATTTTTTTATAAGCCCTGGTCCAGTGGTTGACATTGTGAGGCCATATTTGAAGGTAAAAAGACAATTTTCACATTTTGCAGATCACATTGCGGGTGAGATGCAGCATTGTCAAAAACAAGAGCACCTTTCGCTTTTGTCTATGCATCTTCTTATGAAATCAAAATATTTTTTGGAGTAGGTATCCTTTTGTAATTGTAGAGTTTTTCTTTCCAGTCAGCCACTTAATCCATATTTGCAGTAACAGCTTCCCAGCAAATTGATTTCAAATCAAATATCTAGGATTATCTGGTCATGTCATAACAAAGCTAAATTTATCTAATTTGTATTATTATTTGTACCAAATTTAGATGCCCTTCTTTTGCTTCAATTCCAAGAAGGTCGGGTGAGGTTCTCAAATTTATAATAGGGTGTTGCAGGTATCAGGGCCTACATTTTAAAAATAGGGATTTCCAGTATTCAAGTAACCATGTAATAAAATAAAAAAATGTATTAAGCATTTGTCCATAGAAGCAAAGTTTACAGAATAAATATATAAGTTGTTTCACTCTCGAACACGTCCCGCCCTACCAATTCCGCTCTCCTCACCCGTCTCGGGGACCGTTCGGGACCCAGGATCCTACACGGTGGCCGACGCTAGAACTGTAACGTGTTGAGTGCGATCGATATAGTGTGAGACAAAAAACCTTGAATATCTGTTAGTGTTTATTTTATTTTTCTTCTAAAAATGCCCGTGATATATTGTACTGTGAATAATTGTCCCTCAACATGTGGTTTTTTCTTTTTCCATTATTCAAGGTATATATTTTATATTTCATCAACTAATATAAAGAAATAGGTCACGATATGAAATTTTACGCGGTACGCCGATAAAAATTAGAATTTTTATTTGAACGATTGTCCTGATCAATGCTATAAAAAAATTTGAGACAAACATTTTTCAAATAAAACGTCAAACATTGAATTTGTATGAACCAACAAGTAAGTTCTTTGTACTGGTATTTATTAAAAAAAAGTGTAATATATAATAATTATGTAAGTAGGTACTTAATTGTGTCACGTAAATTTTACAGTAAAGCATTTTTGGATCAAGCAGAGTTTCTGACTATTTTGGCGCCAAAATTTCAAAATTCTGAAGTTCAAACTGGTACACCGATTCTAAGTGATACCTACGCACAAACAGTATATAATAAAAATGGTTTGTACAGTAACATCTTTAAATAAATTAAAATAATTTGTCTCACATTAATTAATATAGGTACGTATATAAATACCCATATCACTAAAATAATATTAAGTACTAAAAGTGACCTGGACATACTTATATTTGAGTATTTTTTTTTACTGAAAAGAATATATAATTTATTAAATTAGACAAACAAGAACAAGAATATAAAAAACGTCACAAACACTTTCGTGTAGGAGTCCAAGAAAAGCTGCATTAAAAGAGCAAGTAAAAAAAGACCTATACCGCAGCATTTGTAACTTGTAAACAATATAGATTATATTATTTCCTATTTTAGTTTTAAAATAATGTATCATTTTTTTTTAATATTTAAATAAACATTTTATTGCAAATTTTCCTCATAGCTACATTATTTTTTATATAGTAGAGTACGTTTTAAATTTACAAGTGAATATATACGACTTCCAAAATTAACTAACAAAACTGTATACATTTACCTATAATCGTTTTATAATATTTATTACATTACAAATATTTTATTTATACATAAGCAGCCTTACATCACACTTTTGGAATATCCCTCGTATATAAATATTTCCCAATTGGAAAGAAACTACTTTTTTAAGTCCCTCGTACTTGGCCATTTTTTGCGACAGTATTTACGTGCGGCGGTACGGCTTAGATCTCAAAACATCAAAGTGCCGACAGAGAGTGGTATAACTTATATTTATTCAGTAAATTTTGATAGACGGGAACTATTGTATTATTATGTCAAAAATATATATTGTCCGTGTCCGCTAAAAGGAGATTTAAATGTAAAGGAAGGCCTATAATATCGGGTTGTGCTTTAAAAACTGTCCTTCCACCGGAGATGTTCATTGTTCAGAGATGTCCGTTACTACTACTAATTCGTAGACTAGGCAGTAGTGGTTTTTTATTGTTATTTTTTATATTAAAAATGCGTGGTCGTAATAATTTTTCGAACATTGAAATGAGAAATATGTAATGTGTATATGCCCAAGAAAATTTTTGTGGTCGCGTACAGCAGTGTGGTACTGAAATTATATCGAGATAACAGACTATCATATATTATTTAAGAGATTGTACGATAGGTGAAACATGATCATTTCGCCCGAAAAGAGACGTTGGAAGGTCGAAAATATTAACAGCGGATCAAGAAGATGATGTTTTAGTGCGAGTTGCTAAAGACACACGTAGACGCACACGTCAAATTTCGGCAGCTACTGGCATTAGTCAGTCTTCTATTAGCAGAATACTCCACAAAGAATAATTGTATCCTTATCATTTTACACCAGTTCAACATCTGACGCCACAAGACCCTCTACCTAGGTTACGGTTTGCACAGTTTCTTCGCCAGCAACAGAATGATGACCCAACATTTTATAATAAAATGTTATTTACGGACGAAGCCACATTTACCCGACGAGGTATTTTTAATTGAAGAAATAGTCATTCTTGGGAACTAGAAAATCCGCATCTGCTGAGAGAAGTACATTTTCAACAAGAGTTCTCTATCAATATTTGGTGTTTAATTCTCTCCGATAATATTGTGGTTCCGTTCGTACTTCCACGTCCACTTAACGGAGAAAATTATTTAAATTTTCTAATTAATGACTTGCCACTGCTTCTTGAAGATATTCCCTTAAATTTACGGCAGAACTTATGGTTTCTGCATGATGGTGCACCTGCACGTTACCCCCGACGTGTAAGAAATATCTTAATAGTAGTTTTCCGCACCGTTGGATTGGACGCGGCACCGAAGTTCCTTGGCCTGCACGTAGCCCTGATTTAAATCCGCTGGATATTTACTTTTGGGGCTATATTAAATCTTTAGTTTACAAAGACATTATTAATAGTCAAGTACAACTGTGGGAAAAGATTCAAGTATACGTTAATATTCGGCGCGGCGTTATCAGCCCAGTGCAGCTTAAATACAAGATGGAATAAGAAGGAAGGGCAAAGGACACGAACACAAGAGAATGACAAGTAGAAAGCCTATCTCCATTTGCGGCGTCGTGTCATCCAGAAACAACGTTGTCCACAGTTGCTTCGTTGTTCCTTCCATCTGTGTTCTCCGGATCCTGTAGCCGTTATATTCCAGCTATTTTGTTTAAGATTACGATCCGTTAAGTTCCTTTCCTTCTTGTATTTATCCTGGCTGAGACCCTGACAGTAGTTGTTGGATTCTCTTCCGCGGCGAATGTTGCTTTTGGCCTCAATACCGAGGCTGTGTGACACGAAGCCGCAAATAGAGATAGGCTTTCTACTTGTGCTTCTCTTATGTTCATGTTTGCCCTTCCTTCTTATTCCATCTTGTTTTTAAGCTGCACTGCGCTAATGAAGGGCAAAAACCCAGAAGCAACGTTGTCCGCAGTTGTTCCGTTGTTCCTTCCATCTGTTTAAGATTATGATCCGTTAAGTTCCTTTTTTGCTTGTATACCGGGTGTTCCCTCTAAGAGTTTCAGTGCGAATATCTCAGAAACCAGCATAGTCAGTGCGACGAAATTTGGTATACAGACACTAGATGGCGCGTAGAATCTGATGATATAATCAATTCTTATACAGGGTGTTCCATTTTCCAAGAAATCGATTTAATTTTGATTTTTTGGTTGTCAGCCATGCTAAAACTTATGGTTAAATTGAAATATACTTAATTATGAACACATTGTGATAAATAAACATTCAAAAATTTCAAATCTTAACATAAAAAAACGCCTCCAAAAAGTGCCCAAATTTCGTTGTTTTGTCATGTAAAACGTGCATAGCCTTGAGCCAGACTTACACAGAAGAAACTAACATCGCTAAACGTCAAAACTATGAATTGTCATTGAATTGTCAAATATTAATGGCATAAAGTATTTTATTTTACTAAAACTATTCTATAATACATTAAATTCAGTTGTCTGTCGTGGGTTTTAAAATTTCTAAACGAATAAATTTAAGAAAAATAAACTAATTTCATAATTCTATGTACAGTATGAAAACATCTCGTTAGAATATCTTAAAAATTTTGAAAGCTAACTGTTGTTACAATATACACAACATAAATGTAATAAGGTTGGTATCGAACAATGAAATGGCAAGATTTGTTTGTAATCGTACATGCATGACCATCCCTCAGATTGAACGTTGCTCTGTAATATAAATTAGAATACAGAATAACTGTTTAATATAAAACCAGATGTAATAATGTAGATACTTAATGTAATTTTATTTTATTGTTAATAAATTAAAGTCTGTATTTGTTGTTTTTTATTCTACATAAATTATTAAACAGAAATGTTTCAGAAATAATACTTACCTATAATAATAATAACGATAATAATAACGAATATTTATTCATAGTTGTACATTAGTAGTTAGTTTTAATGGTGATTAATAGTGATTTTCTATCATATATTAAATTAAATTATTTATCTAACATAATACAAGAATAAGAAAGCAAGAATAAATATTAGGTAGGCCTCACTAAAGTTTCTTATGGCCATTTCCACCGTTTGTTTTAAGCTCCGCTTACCCGTTAAGGAACCTTAAAAATACAATTTGCCTTCCACCGTTTACTAAACCCGACATAAAATGTCTTAAACCTTCTTAAATATAAGCCCTCGAAATTCTAGGCTTATCTCTTTTAACGATACTTAAAGGTACTACATAACCTAATTCAATCATTTGGTTTTATTATTTCCACTGAAAAATAAACAAAAAATAATGAACTATGATGAAAATGATATATTTAATAATGATTTAGATATATTAAAAATAATAGAGTATGGTTTTCCTCGAAAAGTGTACGAGAGAAGTGATCACTTCCATACGATGGATAATTTAACTTTTTTAGCAGACACCGGCTGTATAAAGAAACAGCTGCATATTTTGAACTTAATCGAAGAGGATCTTGAATTTCCAAGTAATATGTAAGCTCTTAAAAAGAATCACTGATAAAATTACAAAAATACATTTATTTTTAATCTTTAGTAATAATTCTGTATCGCCCATAAAACGGACTTTTTTTGTTTCTAAAACACTTTTTTAATAATTCTGCTGTTCTGTGAATATTATTTGGCGACAGTGAGTTAAATTCACCTGCTATCATATTTCTTGTACAGACATTATCGGTTTTTTATTCTCCACCATACTTTTATAATTTGCTATTATGTTAATTAGTAATACTTTTTCTTCATTGCTAAAATTTGCCAATCGTGTTTTTTTTTTCGGAATTATTTCCATTATAAATCCTACCAATTCGAAAACAGAACTTAGCAGAACAACATAAAGTCAGAACAGTGAGAGTGAAGTGTCACACTTTTGAGGTTAAGAAATAGGCATGAAGCTAACAACTTGTGCAAAAAACCGGTAGACTTTACAAATGAAACTTAATAATTGTGCGGTGGAAACATTACTATTTTAAACTAGGCCTAAAATTTTAACCGCCCTTAGTTAACTACACTTAAAAGGCAATGCGGTGGAAATGGCCATTAAAAACTTGAGCGTGAGTGTAAGTTAATATTTTTTAACTATGCTACAATATAGATTATAATCATTCACATATTAGATAGACTTAAACAATATAGTTAATAATTACAAAGAAATTTCCTTAATTACAAAACACCTAAATTTACAAAATTATTTATTTTATCTAATGATTGGTCGAGAATCCATTTTTTTAGTTCTTTTTTATAGGTAACATAATATACTATAGATTTTATGTAGTGGGGAGGTGATTATATAATCTAGGAGCTAAATATAAAAAACATTTCATTCCCACAGTTTTTTTAGCAACTGGAACATTTATTCTATCTTTAGCTTGCCTAGTATTATGGGCATGGCTTATATTAACATTTGTTTGTTTAAATTGATACTGAGCCAATGTTTCACAGTACAATTGTCTTAAATTGTAAAATTTCGATTCTTTAAAAGTTAGTTCTGTGGAATAAAATATATTTTTATTTAATATAATTTTTATAATTTGCGTTTGTGTTCTCATTAACAATTCAATAATAGTTTTGCTCGCACCACCCCACGCAATTAGTCCGTATCGTAGTAACGATTCAACAAGAGCAAAATATATTTGTTTGGTTTTATTAAAATTTAGAACTTTTCTAACTTGTTTAAAGTAATAAATTAAAGATCTTATTTTCTTTATTGTATATTCTACATGTAAATTCCACTTTAAATGCGGGTCAATAATAATGCCCAAATACTTTATATTGTCAGAAAATTCTATAGTCAAATTTGTGTTTTCTATTTGGATAACTTTATATGGTGGTAAATTATTTATATACGAAGTAAAAGGTACGAATTTTGTTTTATTAGTGTTTAAGGTAAGCAAATTTTCATCAAACCAATCTTTAATTCTTTTAAGTGCTGTACTGACCCTCTCTTTTAGATGTGTCCAATTTTCTCCGAGCTCTGCTCGAAAATAAAAGCATGTATCATCAGCAAATGAAACCACGTCACAATTTAAATCAAGGGTAAGTAAGTTATTTAAATAAAGTGTGAATAAAACGGGAGCCAGAACTGTGCCCTGCGGTAAGCCATACAACACAGTTCTTGTACTGCTAAATGTTCCATTTATCTTTACACACTGTGTTCTTTCATATAAATATTTTTTTATTAATTCATACACTGTACCCCTAAATCCATATTGCCAAAGCTTTCGCATTAACAGAGAATGGCTTACCGTGTCGAAAGCCTTCGCAAGGTCGGCAAATATACACAATGATGGAATACTTTTATCTATATTTTGATATATTTTACCAATTAGCTCTGAAATAGCATCATTTGTCGACATTTTAGCTCTAAATCCAAACTGTTTTGAAGATATTAAATTATATTTATCTATAAAACTAACTATTCTCTGTTTAAGCGCTTTTTCAAAAATTTTAGCTACACCCGATATTAGAGAAATAGGTCGATAATTTTGAATTTCGAGTTTGTCACCACTTTTATATACAGGTATAATTGTCGCCGTTTTAAAATGAGAGGGACACTTACCTGTTTTAAATATTAAATTAATTAGATACACAAGTGGGGGTGTAATTATGTACCCAATTTCCTTTAGTGTTTCATTTTTTATTTGATCTTTACCTGGACTTTTATTATTTTTTAATGAATTGAGATATTGCATTATTTCGATGTGTGTAACGTCTGTCAAAAATATGGAATTCTGATTTATTTGTTCATTGTAAACTATATTAGGTTGGATGATATTTGTCGCTAATTTATGTCCAATGTAGCAAAAAATTGTTAAATTCATTTGCTATGTCTTTGTTATTTGACGCTACATTACCATTTTTTGTTTTTATTTCATTTATTAATTTATTTTTTTCTGGTACATTATTTATTTGCTTTACTATTTTCCATATTGATTTAGAATCTGTGGTAGTTAAAATTTTCTTTTCATAATACTCATTTTTTGTTTTTGAAATAATTTTATTTAACTTATTGCGGTAATTTTTATAATTATTCTTTAATTCCAAATCTTCTGGATTATTTAACATTTCATAATACATTCTATCACGTTCTTGTATTGAAGTAACTAATCCATTTGTGATCCATGACTTGCGTTTTTTAATTGTCACTTTATGCTCCGATGTACATCTGTTTATATTATCTTTTAGTTTATTTATAAATATATTACAGGCAATATCTGTATCAGTACATCCATAGAAATCGTTCCATTGTTCTTGCTCCATTATATTTCGTAATTTTTTTGTATTTATTTTGCTACACATATAATAACTTCTATCTGTTGTAGCTAATTCTATATTTGAAGCAATTCCTATGGCAGTACTGTAGTGATCAGTAATAGCCGTTCTTAATATAAATGGAGTTACGTTATCAAATAGTGATTTAATAAAAATGTGATCGATGCAACTAGCACTATTTTGCTGAACTCTAGTGTATTCATTTATCTGAGATATATATCCAAAAGTATAAAGCGAGTCTAAGTAAGCATTGGAAATGTTAGGTCTGTTCCAACAGCCGCTGAGAACTGGTTCAGAACTGTCAGAAATGTTTGACCAACACCGTTTTACGTCGTATTCGCCGATAGTACATTAACAACTGAACTGACTGACTAGTTTTGGACGGTTCAGAATCGATTCTTGCTGTTGTTGGAACAAACCTGTTATTATTAGTCAATATGTCAATGTTTATGTCACCCAAAAAAATTTGATAATCATAATATTTTTTATGGGAGTTTAGGTATTCTGTTAAGTTTTGTATAAATATAACGTCATCTATAGGTGGAGGTTTGTATACCACAGTAATTAGAATAGATTTGGATGACAGAGTAATATATGCCGTTAGAAAAGTGATAGGTCCAAATTCTATCAAATCAACTTTATGACTAATATTATTCTTTATATATAAAAGTACTCCATCATTCTGATTTATTTCACTTCACACACATTTCACACAGGAGTCATAACCATTTAATGAAAAGTAATTTATGTTTTCTATTTTCCAGGTTTCTGTCAAACAGATGCAATCAAAACAATTATTATATGAAGATAGAAATACTTCAAGTTCTTGAAAATTTTTTGAGACACTACGTATATTATTATGAAACACCGAGAAAATTGTATCTTTAAATAGATGTTTAGTATCAGCTACAGGATTTATTATTTTAGTTTGTTTCTGTAAAGGTTTGTAATCTCTTACAAATTGGTTCATTTTTTTTCCCCTATTTACTGACTACTTATGTTGTAACATCTATCACAATTAAATTAATCACCAATCATTTTAAATTACAAAAAAAAATACATACAAGATTAACTTACTTCGAACTAAAATATGATTTAAGAAAATGTATATTTTTTATTAGTTTTTCTTTGATGTAGTAGGACCTCTTCTCGAATAATTTCCATTTATAGGTGTGTTGCCCTTAATATTCTGGGTCTTTGACCTTGTCACTTTCTCTCTGGTTTCTTGCCTTTTTGTTGGATTTGTTATCGGGGTTTATTCAGTGTCGTCTATATTTTGCTCATCCTTATCAGCTGCCTGTTTCTTTTCTGTATTTAACAAATCTTCTACCGTGTACCTTACATCATTAATTATCAGCAGGTTGTTTTTAATTATTACCTTTTTATTTTGGCTTTTAGCAATTTTTTTATGTTTCTGTAAAATTTTATGAACTTCACGATCTTCTTTGATTAAATCGTTTGTTAATGATGTAGTACTCCCTTGAAGCAAGTAGCAGTTTTTCAAAATTTCTATCTTTTTCCTAAGGGAAACAAACTTCACTATGATAGGACGATTTTCTTTTTTCCAAATCTGTACATATATTTTATATCTGTGCAATAGGTTTCGATCTTCAATACCTTATTAAAGAATTCGAGGACTTTTTCATATAAGTCTTCGCCATCAATTTCTGGTAATCCAAATATAATTAGATTGTTTCTTTTATTGTCTCTCTGGAGGTCCTTTAATTCTTTATCTCTTGTTACCTTTTCTTTTTCTAACTCTGCTATTCTATCACTGAACGATGTTAACTGATCCTTAAGTTGTTTTATTTGTTGCATAAATGATTCTTCTATAAATTCTTTGAGCTTCTGGTATACTTCATTATTAGTAATATCACTTTGCATTATCAAACTTTGTTAATAACTTACAACCTTTGTATTGATAGATTTAAAAACAGAGGACAGTTAAACACGTGTATTCTCGACGATATAGATATATACATGTCGATATAGATATATACATGATATTAATATAATAATAATTAATATTAATTAATACTTAAAGATGAAGGGTCAAGTTATTCAATTTAGTCATTAATTAAAAAATAAGCCACAATGAAGGTATGTATTACTTTTTAATTAAAATTATGTTGAGTACAACTGAATAATAGCTGTACCTATAATAAAATATAAAAAATCACTCGTTTAGTGTAATATTTTTGAAAATTTTGTTCTTGTAATATACTCTCCAAACTGTTTAACATAAAATCAATTAAATGTATGTAACTAGATATACTACTTTTATTGTAATTTTATTTTAATAAATTATAATTTGTATTTGTGGTTTTTTTATTCTACCTAAATTATTAAACAGAAATGTTTAAGAAATAATGAATACTTAAAGATGAAGGGTCAAGTTAATCAATTTACTACCTAGTAGGTAGTAAATTGATTAACTTGACCCTTCATACCTACTAACAATTTAATATAAACTTTAATTTCCGTTATACTTGCATTATTTACATTTTTTATTTAGTTCACTCGTTAACTTACACATTCCATGCACTTTAATTTTATTAAATAGTTAAACCAAATACAGAAAGTTAGGTATGTCCTTATTTATGGCAAAACGTAAAGTGTAATGCTTTCTAGCAAAATTTTCCTCGTCTCTCTCATCTATCTGTCATACAAATAGAAACTAATCTTGGCACCTGGCTTCTTCAGTATCTTATCGAATCTTTTAACCAATGAATAACGTAACTGTGTATGTCAACCTGTTTTCATAAGAGTACTTTGTTTTCCTGGTTCCTATCTATTGAAGATATGCTGGTGAGACACAACATTTTTGTGGATATTTTTACGTTTGTTCTTTCTGTTCTAC
Organism: Monochamus saltuarius; assembly: GCA_025584915.1. Taxonomy (NCBI): domain Eukaryota; kingdom Metazoa; phylum Arthropoda; class Insecta; order Coleoptera; family Cerambycidae; genus Monochamus; species Monochamus saltuarius. The sequence goes on along the minus strand of CM046726.1, from coordinate 27,083,791 downwards.
AAATATTGGAAAATACCTTCTCATCCCTGTTCTTGAAAGTAAGCCAGACATTTTCCAATAACTTCTCCATCTGAAAGCAATTCAGTAAAAATAATTCTCGTATATGGGTAAATGAGCAGTTTCTTATAAATATAACCCTACAGTTCAAAAGGTCAAAAGCAATATGCAAGTTGCAATTACCTACAACATTGACATTCTTGCTTTGTACTTACCTCTTATGGTTTTCCTTAGGCAAGCTACCGTTAATCGTTGGGGTGTACTTAAAGACCTTATGTTATCATCTTTTATTGTATTAATGTACTTAATTTGTGTAGGAATAGGTCTCCAAATTCTACTCAGATTTGATAAATGTGGAATCGTTTTTGAAGCAGGTGAATTTTTATTTATGCTACTGGAACTGAAGTATTCACTCAAGGAACCCATTAAATCATTATTTATGATTGTTTCTAGAGTTTAAAGCCTTTCTACCACTTGTTGCCGGCACGTTATTATTATTTTTAATTCTAGGTTAAGCAACCACAAGTTTAGATTGTACATACATAGCTCGCAGCGCGCTTGCGCGCTTCAAGTCGAACCAAGGGAGAGGCTGTTCATAAATTCAGCTTTCTGATTTAGGGATCGTCCCCTATTGCTTTTATGATTTCCCACAATATTATTTTTTTTACAGCTGTTAATGTTTGCACGTAATTTATTAGTTTGATATGGTGAAAAATAATAATAATAATTCCCGATAAGAATTTCTGTATCGTAAGGAAGATGCAATTAAAAAAACGGCAAATCACAATTTTCTGTGTTCTGGGTATTCATTACAGGCAAGGTTGCTCAAACTTCCATTTTCTTTTTATAAAACTGTACCATTATTGCAAATACGTACGCACATTCAATGTAGGTACCTCATGGTATTACGTATTTATAATAAAATTTCTACAAAAATCCTCAAACTTGCTTTGACAGTTTCTGTCACTTTACGTTTTGACGTCTATCCATGCGGTAGTTGCGTGTGTGTAAATTGGACTCATGGCTATTCTCATTTGGCATGACAAAACAATGAAATTTGGGGACTTTTCATAGGAGTTTTTTTATGACAAGATAAAAATTTTTCGTGACTTTTTTTATCAGAACGTGTTCATAATTAAAGATATTTCAATTTAAATACAAATTTTGCTGAGGTTCGCTACCAAAAAATCGAAATTAAATCAATTTTCTGCAAAACCGAACACCCTGTATAAAAACTAATGCCATCATCGAATTCTACGCGCCATCTTGTGTCTGTATACCAGATTTCGTCACACTGGCTATGATGGTTTCTGAGATATTCGCACTGAAAGTCTTAGAGGGAACACCCGGTATATACATCTCAATTAGAAAAAAATTATGAATTTTGTAATCAATTTTGGACACACTGTATATACACTCGTATAGAAAAATAGATCATTGACCTTAAAATGGTTTTATTTAACAAGCTGTTGGTAATCTGATTCAGTACGTAAATTAATTATGTACTTAAAAATACAAATGTAACACTGATATCTGTAAATAAAATGTAAACAATTACATATGAAATACAGAAAATCTGATAAGCTTAGTTTTAATTTACAGGGGCAAACATTTACATTTCGTATCAAAAAAATATATGTTTATGATTCTTTAAATAAAATCATAAATTAATAACAGTCGTTTTTATACACTTAAAAGTTTATCGAACTAAATAATCCATTTTAATACTAACATTTACGTCCATGTGACATGCTATAAAATTAAGAACTACAGAAAATTGTCAGTCCTTGAGTATTGTTTTAGAATTGAATTATACTAAAAATTTTCCTTTTTTGTTGTTTATTCTCATATATCTAAAATAATTTACTTTTAACTACAGAAAATTGTTAAGATATAGCTACATATTCAATATTAATTATCTACATATAATTAAATGAAATCAGAAGAAGTACCTACTAAAAATATTTTGAATCAGCAAAATTTACATGATAAAACAAAAATTAGTTAAATTACAACATCTCACTTTTGGACAGAATGATCAATATTGTCATATAAATTTAAATTTTCATTATATTTTTGTTTAAAGTATCTACAAAATTATATATAGGTTGTTGCAAAGTGTATACAAAAAATTTAGAGGTAGTTTTCTTGAAAAGTTTTAAGGGGTGTTTTTCATATATATATATATGGTTGTAAAATTTTCTCCGGGTTCCTTTCATGATGAATCTGCATGGTCCTCAAAAGAACCATTTGTTTGACAACGTTTCGGTAAAATCTCATTTACCATCTTCAGGTCTTTTACTTCTGCTTCGCGTTACTACGTTCGGCTGACTGGAAGATGTTGGTCCACTTGGTGAGTTATATACTGTGCTTCCGTTCCGGTGTGTGGTTTTCTTCGCATGGCTGCGCGTCACGGGTCTTGCGTTTAACGGTGCTGTGGGTTCTTGTGTTCTGCTTGGCCTACTCTCAGCGTTGCGTATCACTGGTTTATTGATCTTCTTGGTTTTCAGGACAGGTTTCCAAGCTGTTGGTAATCTTTGGGTATCGTCACGTGTATTAAGATTTTGAGGATGTTTTTCAATTTCGATGGCTTCTAATTATTTCTATAAATGATACTGCAGGAAACAACTACTCGGGCTAATGCCCCGACCGGCATTGAATTACACCTGCAGTATCTGTGAAACAGCCAAGAACCCTTGTCAGCCACTCCACCAGACATAGACCGGTTTCGGGCTTGTTAGCCCTCATCAGTATGCCATAGGTGAGATGACCGACAATTGAACTGGCTGTTCCTTCATATGTAGTTCCACATATAAATCGAGTGCAGGTGAGATGTAACTGGTCTGCTACTTCCTGCTCGGCCTAAGCGGCTCGACTTGCAGAAAGCGACCTACAATATCGTAGGTACTTAACCGCAGACCTCTCGCCCCGGGCGATGCGCCATTAAATCTATAAATGATACTGCAGGAAACAACTACTCCGCGGGCTAATGCCCCGACCGGCATTGAATTACACCTGCAGTATCTGTGTGAAACAGCCAAGAACCCTTGTCGGCCACTCCACCAGACATAGACCGGTTTCGGGCTTGTTAGCCCTCATCAGTATGCCATAGGTGAGATGACCGACAATTGAACTGGCTGTTCCTTCATATGTAGTTTCACATATAAATCGAGTGCAGGTGAGATGTAACTGTCATCTCACCTATGGCATACTGATGAGGGCTAACAAGCCCGAAACCGGTCTATGTCTGGTGGAGTGGCCGACAAGGGTTCTTGGCTGTTTCACACAGATACTGCAGGTGTAATTCAATGCCGGTCGGGGCATTAGCCCGCGGAGTAGTTGTTTCCTGCAGTATCATTTATAGATTTAATGGCGCATCGCCCGGGGCGAGAGGTCTGCGGTTAAGTACCTACGATATTGTAGGTCGCTTTCTGCAAGTCGAGCCGCTTAGGCCGAGCAGGAAGTAGCAGACCAGTTACATCTCACCTGCACTCGATTTATATGTGGAACTACATATGAAGGAACAGCCAGTTCAATTGTCGGTCATCTCACCTATGGCATACTGATGAGGGCTAACAAGCCCGAAACCGGTCTATGTCTGGTGGAGTGGCCGACAAGGGTTCTTGGCTGTTTCACACAGATACTGCAGGTGTAATTCAATGCCGGTCGGGGCATTAGCCCGCGGAGTAGTTGTTTCCTGCAGTATCATTTATAGATTTAATGGCGCATCGCCCGGGGCGAGAGGTCTGCGGTTAAGTACCTACGATATTGTAGGTCGCTTTCTGCAAGTCGAGCCGCTTAGGCCGAGCAGGAAGTAGCAGACCAGTTACATCTTCTCTAATTATTCTTTTTCCCTTATGCTCCATTCTTGCTAGTACCTTGGTATTATCGAAATCAATCTGGTGGCCGGTTTCTTTTACATGTTGAGCTAATGACGAAGTTTTTTCATTTTTCTGGACAGCATTCCGATGTTCTTCTTTCCGGGTTTGAATTCTTCTGTTAGTTTGTCCAATGTACGTCTTCTCACAATCTCCGCAAGGAACTTCATATACCCCTTGGTCTTCTAGAGGAATGTTTGTTTTGGCTGATGGTAGCATATTGCCAATCTTCCTGTCCGTGTTGAAGATGGTTTCTATTTTATATTTCTTTAAAACCCTGCTTATTTTGTCGGTAGTTCCCTTGACATATGGCAGGAGAGCTTTGGCTATTGGTTTATCTTCTTCCTTCTGTTCTTTGTTTCGCCTAGGTCTTAAAACCCTCTTGATGTTGTTATCAGAGAAACCATTTTGCTGTAAGGCTAATTTAACGTTTTTAATTTCCTCTTCTTTGTGGTCGTCGTCAGAGAGTCGTTCTGACCTTGTCATTAGTGTTTTGATCACTGATTGTAGCTGCGATGGGTGGTGATGAGATTCTGCATGTAGATATCTGTTCGTGTGTGTTGGTTTCCGATATACCGTATAGCCTAGACATCCATCTTGTTTTTTCTTTATACACACATCGAGGAAAGGTAGCTGTTGGTCCTTTTCCAGTTCCATGGTGAACTTGATTTTTGGATGTCTGTTGTTCAGATGAATTAAGAATTCCTGTAATTTCTCCTCGCCATGTGTCCATATGACAAAGGTGTCATCGACATATCTCAGCCACATAGATGGTTTATATTCTGCTGCTTCTATTGCTTGTTCTTCTAATTCCTCCATGAATAGGTTGGCTATTACTGGCGACAAAGGCGATCCCATGGGTGCTCCTTCTATTTGCCTATACTTTTGGTTTTTGTAGACAAAGTAAGTGTTCTTTAGGCAATGTTTCGTCAATTCCATTAGATCCTCTCTTACATGGTATTTCCTCTGGATCATGTCGAGTGCTTGTTCCACTGGAATGTTTGTAAATAAGGACACTACATCAAAACTTACTAGCAGATGTTCTGGATCCACTTTTACGTTTCTAATACGCTCGATGAAGTGGCTCGCGTTCTTGACGTAAGATTTCGCTTCTTCGGCATATGGTTGTAACTGTTTAGCCAGGAATCTTGCTAGATGTTGTAATGGAAAAATGAAAAACTTCGTCATTAGCTCAACATGTAAAAGAAACCGGCCACCAGATTGATTTCGATAATACCAAGGTACTAGCAAGAATGGAGCATAAAGGAAAAAGAATAATTAGAGAAGCCATCGAAATTGAAAAACATCCTCAAAATCTTAATACACGTGACGATACCCAAAGATTACCAACAGCTTGGAAACCTGTCCTGAAAACCAAGAAGATCAATAAACCAGTGATACGCAACGCTGAGAGTAGGCCAAGCAGAACACAAGAACCCACAGCACCGTTAAACGCAAGACCCGTGACGCGCAGCCATGCGAAGAAAACCACACACCGGAACGGAAGCACAGTATATAACTCACCAAGTGGACAAACATCTTCCAGTCAGCCGAACGTAGTAACGCGAAGCAGAAGTAAAAAGACCTGAAGATGGTAAATGAGATTTTACCGAAACGTTGTCAAACAAATGGTTCTTTTGAGGACCATGCTGATTCATCTCTGAAAGGAACCCGGAGAAATTTTACAACCACCTATAACACCCGCGGAAGCCTACGAACTAACATATATATATATATATATATATATATATATATATATATATATATATATATATATATATATATATATATATATATATATATATATATATATATATATATATATATATATATATATATATATATATATAGGTATATATATATATATATATATATATATATATATATATATATAAAGCTGTTTACAGGCCTTTTAGGCCCAGAGCTGCGTTATTCTCCTCCACTCCATTCTGTTCTTCGCCTTTCTTTTCCAATCCGTTACATTTTTCTCCCTTAGATCTATTGCCACTGCCTCTCTCCATCGCTTCCTCGGTCTCCCTCTTTTTTTCTTGTAGTTAGGTTTACTCTCTACTATTTTCTTAACTGCCCTTTCATCCTCCATACGTTCTAGATGCCCTAGCCACTGCACTCTCCTGGCTTTTACAACTTCGTCTATTGTTGGTGCCTGGTACATTCCATATATTTCCTCATTATTTCTCCTTACATAGCCTTCCTCTGTCCTCTTACCACCTAGAATTCTTCTTAAGATCTTCCTTTCCCACCTTAAAAGGTTTTCTCTTGATTTCTTATTGAGAACCCAGGTTTCACTACCATACAGCGCTGTCGGTCTCAAAATTGTTTTATACATTCTAAATTTTACGCGTCTGGACAAATTTTTGATTTCAATAAGTGGTTGACTGTTGCCGAACTTCTGTTTGCTTTTATTATTCTCCTATTTATTTCTTGTTCCTCATCACAGTTAGCTGTTATTAGCGCCCCCAAATACACATATTCTTGAGCTTCTTCAAACTCCATCTCTCCATGCTCTGTTCTCAATTTAAAATTTTTATCCTTTTTTTGTTCTCCTATTCTCAGCAGCTTACTTTTCTCTTGATTTATCTGCAATCCCACTTTACTTGCTTCCTCCACAAGTTTTCTCGTTACTTCTTCTAATTCCCTACTATCTCTAGCAATAATGGCCACGTCATCTGCATAACTTACTATTTGGTGACTTTTAAACAATATGTGTCCTTCTCTGTTCAACTCACTATCTCTTATGACCTTTTCTAGTACTAAATTAAATAGAAGCGTTGAGAGTGGGTCTCCTTGTCTCAGTCCTGTATCAATAGTAAAGCCTTCCGAACATTCACCTTTTATTCGTACTTTGGCTTTAGTATTTTCTAAGGTCATTTTCAATAGCCTAATCAGTTTAGTTGGTATCCCAAATTGTTCCAGAATTTTACTTAGTTTATTCCTTTTGATCGAATCATATGCTTTCCTGAAGTCCACAAATAAAACCATTGCTTTGATCCCATACTCATAGCATGTAGTCAGCATTTCCTTCACCATGAAGATTTGGTCCGTTGTTGACCTTCCCTTTCTAAAACCTGCTTGATACTCCCCTATTTGTCGTTCTGCTATAGGTTCTATTCTCTGCTTTATTAACGTTGCCATAATTTTATACCCTATATCTAACAATGATATACCCCTGTAGTTTCTGCAGTCTATCGCATCTCCCTTTTAAGATTGGTATAATCATAGCATCTCTCCAATCTTCAGGCATACATTCTCTTCTCCAGATCATTCGTATCATTTCGTATATTCTTTGTCTTAAATCCTCTCCTGCGTACTTAATGTTCTCTGCTGTTATTCCGTTTTTCCCTGGACTTTTGTTATTCTTTAAAGCTTCTATAATTATATCTATTTCCTTTTTTGTAGGTTCTTCTACTTCCCCTTCCTCTTCTCTTCCCGGTATCATCTCCTCGTGCACCTCTTCTTCCCTTACACTCTCTTCATTCAACATATCTGCAAAGTATTGCCTCCATCTTTCTCTCACTTCTGTTTCCTCTCCAATTAGATTGCCACTTTCATCTCTCACATATATTACTTCCTTCTTTATCTTTTTTCCCTTTTTTATCTCTCTGTAGAAGTTACGTATTTCTTTCCTCTTGTAATGTTGCTCTATTTCCTCTATCTTCTTAACCTGCTCTGCTCTCTTCTTTTATCTAAACACTTTATTTGCCTTTTGTCTTTGTTCCCTGTATTTTTCCTTATCTTTCTCTTGTAGTGACTGAAGTGCTTTAATTCTTAGCTTATTTCTCTTCTCCGCCTCTCTTATACGCTCCTCATCCAACCATCTTTTCCTCCTGCACACTCTTTTTTGGTATTACTTTCTCACTTGCTGTTTGTATGACATTTTCGATCTTTATCCACTCTTCATTTATATTTGCTTCCAATATCCGTATGTTTTCTTGCAAACCTTTCCTTATCTCTTCTTCATACTTCTTGGGTTCTCTCATTTTGTAATGTCGCCATATCTAGTTGTCTTTTTTCCTTTGTAATCCTTTTCTTTTAATAGGTTTTTATCTTCAAATCTATCCTTACTAGATAGTGATCCGAGTCTATATCTGCCCCTCTGCATGACCTAACATTTTTATTAAGCCTCTGTGATTCTCATCTATGCAAACATGATCAATTTGATTCGAATATGTAATATCCGGAGAGGTCCAGGTCCCCTTATGTATGTCTTTTCTCTTAAAGAATGTGCTCATTATTTTCATTATTTGTTCATCTGCAAAATCAATCAATCTACGCCCATTGTCATTGCTCTCTAGGTGTTTACTTTCTGTCCCTACTATACTTTCATACATCCTTTCTCTCCCTATTTTTGCGTTTGCATCCCCTACCACCATTCTTACTGTGTTTTTATTCAGCTTTCCGTAATTTTCTTCTAGCTTCTCATAAAACTCATCTTTTTCTTCTTCTGTTTTTTCTTCTGTTGGCGCATATATATTTAATATCTCTATGTTTATTTCTTCTCTGATTTTAATCATACATAACCTATCTGAAATTGCTTCAAATTTCGAAATTTTATCCTCAAATTTTTATTTACTAAAAATGCTGTTCCGTATCGCCTTGTTTCGCCTCCGCTCGTAAAGAATAAATAATTTTCTAATTCCCATGTGTCCGTCTCCTTTATATGCGTCTCCTGTATCGCTATTATGTCCATTTTGAATCTATTTGCCTCTCTTTCTAGGATTTTTAATGATCCTTCCTCATTTAACCCTCTTACATTCCATGTTCCCATTCTCATTCCTCTTTCTTGATTTGTGTCTTCTTGCTTTCCGTCTTTTCTGTCTTCCCCTCTCCGTCCTTCTAGCTTCGTTCTGTATTTTTGCTTTCTGTTCCTGGTTCTATTTATGTCGTTTCTTTTCTCATAACCGTGTCCATTGCCAGCGATCTATCTTTTATGCTGAGTGATATATCTAGTTTTTGCTTCCTTTTTTTCTAGCCTGCTTGCATCATTATTCCACTTCCAAACCTCATTATCAATTACGAGTTTTTGATATCCTACTTTTGCTACCTTTCCTTCCATCCTCACTTCTTTGGCTTTTATTCTTAGTTTCCTTTGAATTTCCCTTTCTTTTTTGCTCATATCATCGTTAATATAGACTTTGGCAGATCCTATCTCCTTTAATGTACTTTTATTTTTCATTATCCTTATCTTGTCCTCGAAGTTTTTAATTCTACTAAAAATACATTAACTCCTATTTTCGTTACCCCTTCTATACCAATCTCCATATGCATTGACTTTCTTATAAACTCTTCTATCTGTCCTTTTAGCTCATTATGATCTAAATTTTCTCTAATTTGTAGGCCTTGCACCACTATATTTTTCTTCCTTTTCTCTTTATCTATACTCTCTACTCTTTCTCCTCTCTCATCTTATCCCTAAGCGCCTTATTTTCCTGCCTCATGTCCTCAATCTCTCCTCTGAGTTGTCTTATCTCCTCTCTATATTCTTTCTCTTCTCTTCTCATCTCTTTTACTTCCTGTGTTAAGCATTCCAGCATTCGCAGCACCTTTTCCATGTTGTACTCCATATCCCCTTTCTTTACTGGCGAACGTGCTAGTTTTTGCTGCAACTGAATACCTCCGCTACTTCTTCCATACTTCTCTTTCTTTCCCTCATCTGTTCCACTGGCATCACTTTCGGTTTCTATTTCAATCTCTTCCTTTCTTCGCTCGGGTGTCCTTGTTACCCTTTTACTGACCACCGGTTTTTCAGTTTTCCTTAACATTTCCGACACTACTGGTTGCCTATCTCACTTGACACCAGTTCGCTAAACTACCCCAGTTATTTTCTTCTGCAATACGTCTCTGCACTACTGGTTGCCTATCTCACTTGACACCAGCTCGCTAACGCACCCCAGTTATTTTCTTCTGCAATACGTCTTTGCACTACTGGTTGCCTACCTAACGCGCGTGACAGAGCTGTCCTCGTCGACCGATCGGAGACTCTCTGTCAATCTTTGTAAGCAACACTGAACCTTATTGATGACCTACTTTCACTAACCTCCGAAACATTTCTGTCTTTCTTTTACTTTTACTCTGTTATTTCCAAATTTTCTTATTCGACTGCTTGCCTCTTTCCTGCACCACCAAAACTCACACTATTTGTATCCCAAAAATAACTCGGCACGGTTCAAATTGGACTTTAATGCCGGAGCACTTTTGCGACACGTACACACACTAAAGCGATCGAGAACCGTTTTTCATATAAATTTTATTAATTAGAGCCTTCCCCAAAACCCTTTAAAGGACGGGGATAACATGTAGTAGCAAATTTTAACAAAAACATAAAACTTCTAAAATTACAAGAACAAACGACTTACGTGTAGGAAGTTCGTTCTGAATTATATGAGATATACTCGTTAGATAACACATGTAGTAGTACACAGTCGTGTCTTTGTCGAGCACATTTAAAAGATCCATCACAACCAAAAAATGATTCCATAACTTATGTTTATACCGCTAGCCGGACATTCATTACACTGTTGAAGTTAAAATGCAAAATTGATAATTGAGAGGGCTTACAGGGTGAGACCTATCTAATTGGACGAGTATATCTCTTATAATTCAGAACGAACTTCCTACAGGTAAGTCGTTTGTTCTTGTAAATATATATATATATATATATATATATATATATATATATATATATATATATATCGATATCCTCGTCCAATTAGATAACCCATGTAGATGAGATATAAGTGGTCTGCTTACTTCCTGCTCGGCCTAAGCGGCTCGACTTACAGGAAGCGACCTACATTGCAGCAGGTACAACAACTACTCCGCGGACTAATGCCCCGACCGGCATTGAATTACTCCTGCAGTATCTGTGTGAACAGCCAAGAAACCTTGTCGGACACACCACCAGACATAGACCGGTTTCGGGCTTGTTAGCCCTCATCAGTATGCCATAGGTGAGATGACCGACAATTGAAGTCGAGCCGCTTAGACCGAGCAGGAAGTAAGCAGACCACTTATATCTCACCTGCACTCAATTTATATGTGAACAGCCAGTTCAATTGTCGGTCATCTCACCTATGGCATACTGATGAGGGCTAACAAGCCCGAAACCGGTCTATGTCTGGTGGTGTGTCCGACAAAGGTTCTTGGCTGTTCACACAGATACTGCAGGAGTAATTCAATGCCGGTCGGGGCATTAGTCCGCGTAGTAGTTGTTTCCTACAGTATCATTTACACAACACATGTAGATGTTTAAAGATAATCAATTTTCATTTTTATTTTAATATAGCATTTTGCTTATTTATACCATTTATTTGAAAGTAAAACTATTAGCTTGCCAAATATTTATATGCAAACCTTTCCCAATTTAATAAAAATCACCTGTAAAGATGTTTAATTAATTAGGTACAAGTTGACTGACAATTGTGTTACACATTATTAGCAATTATTTCTATAAAATTAAATTCATGTCGTAGGTGCCCGTTGTATGTAAATTTTAGCAAATATTTCTGACTTTTTTGGCTATCCAGTAAAATTTTTTAATAGCTTCGACATTAATATCTATGTTTTATAAGCTGCTGACGTACTTGCGTGTCTAGTACCGCAGCTTAAACCACCTTAATTCATTTGATCCAAGGTCGTCGACTTTGCTCATAACTAAGATTTGAAAATATTTAAAAGTAGGTATTATATTTTCTGATAAATTCATGCTATAGGTACTACGTATATAGCTGTCAAAATTTGAGCAAAAAGGACTTTCAACCATATTCTCAATAATGTCATCAAGGGCAAAGCAAACTACCTAACGTAATTTTAGAAAACGTACACAAATTATTAATAACATACATATATAATTTTTCTTAAATGCATAGTTTTATTTTATTTATTTATTTATTATTATTATTATATTCACTGTATTGTATACACTCATAATTGTAACGAATATTACTATTTCAATAGAACATTTTTACTACAGCCACACTGATTCGCAATTCAAGAACTCCAAAGCAGGCTGAAAAGGTTAGACTACGCACAATGGAGTGGAACTGCTGCATTACGCAGTACTATATTGTCACGGATTTCTTAACCCGTCTTTTCTTTTCACCAGAACAACAATCCGTTAATTAATTACTTATCTATATTAACTACTCAGTACACTACTGAACACTAATTACAACTCAACTAACACTATTTAATTAGTCACTATCTAAATCGCTTTGATCTCTCCAACTGAACACTTCAATTCAAGACTGTAATACAAGACTGACTGACTCGGCCGTTTATTCTTCTTTTATAGACCAAACGAATATTCCAGGTATTTTCTAGTATCTCTAGATCCATTTTCTCAAACGACTCGGGCGTTTCTTGTCGATTCCCCATTTTTCCAGTCCCGCCTCAATACACGGCATTTTGTTTGTTTACCATAATCTCGTAGGGGCGATCGGGAATCTTAGCATTTCGCGGTACCACAGTCGTCGAATTGGGTGAGTGGGGCAAATTCTGTGACACTGCCCCCTCCTTAGGGCCGATCATCCCGATCGGATACACGGTATAGGGGTCCTCCCAACGGTTCTGTAGTTTAGGTGATTTTCCTTTCTTCCGCGTGGGGATGTACAGCCACACCAGGTCACCTTGTTGGAATCCGACTGTATTGGCCCGGACGTCGTATCAAGTTTTCATGCGATCGCTCTCTAGTTGCATTCGAGATCTGACTTGGTCATGTACGGCTGCTAGTCTTTGTTCTAGCTCATCGGTATAAGTGTCTGGCTCTGTGGGCTGTTCCGCAGGACGACCAAATACCGAATCTGCTGTAAGGCTGTAATGAAGTGATTTTTCACTGCCCCGTATTTATATATTTTATTATTAAAATAGTCCGTTAAACCAGTTTACCAGTATTTGAAAGTATCCACGTTAAGAGCCTGTCGACGCTCGGACTCCGCCAGCGCGAGGTAGACCGCGTGAACCGAACGCGCATCCATCACCGGTCTGATGCCACCACTACGAAGGGTATGACGTAAATATGCGCGCTCGATCCAGCGGGCGATTCCGAATGAAGCCCAACATTTTGGAATATACGAAAATTCAGTACCTGTCCTGGCCCAGATCGAGCAGCTGCGTTGTCTCTAGCCGTCCAGTGACCGAACCTGCGAGTACTGTACTAAGTCCGAAAACCGACCAGCGCGCAGCCGCTACCTCCGCATCAACGTTAGGGCTTTCAAATGCCGATTTGGATATTTAGTTCCTGTCCTCCTGTCACCGTGAGAAGTCCTACCTATCCGCACCAGCACCAGAAGACCTGCCAGACCGTAGAGAAGCCGTATTAGGTGAGAATTTTCAGAAGTCCAGATTGGGGACTAGTGCGCAGCCGTCAACCTCACAGGCGCATTAGGTCTTCTAACTACCGACTAGCAAGTTCAGTTGCCGTACAGCGAGCGAGCCGAGCAGTCCTGTCCGCAGACCAGAAGAGCAGCCGTACCAGCAAGCAGCGGTAGTAAGTCCAGCACACCGCCAGTGCGCAAGTCTCCGAATTCCGCCGGGTGAAATGGTAAGAGAGCGGAACTCGAGAGTTAGTTCCGTCCTGCCGTTCCTAGAAGGAAGACGTGTCCGACCACGAGCACTGGAAGTAAGTAGTTGTAAGTAACACTTGGCTACTCTTAACTCTCGTCCGTCTTACCTGTATTGTGCTCTGTCTGTCTTACGGCGTGGTGACGCACACGGTTGCCTTGATCACGTGTGTCGATCCTAACTGTGCGTTCAGAGGAAGGAGGCAACCCTTTAGTCTGAAACGTAGGCCGTTCTCCGTCTGTCTTGCGGCGTGGTGACGCACACGGTTGCCTTGATCACGTGTGTCGATCCTGACTGCGCGTTCAGAGGAAGGAGGAAACTCTTTAGTCTGAAACGTAGGCCGTCTCCGTCTTTCTCACCTGACCTGTATTCCGCCTATCTTGCGGCGTGGTGACGCACACGGTTGCCTTGATGACGTGTATCGATCCTAACTACGCGTTCAGAGGAAGGAGGCAACCCTTTAGTCTGAAACGTAGGCCATCTCCGTCCGTCTTACCTGACCTGTATTCCGTCTGTCTTGCGGCGTGGTAACGCACACGGTTGCCTTGATCACGTGTGTCGATCCTAACTGCGCGTTTGGAGGAAAGAGGTACCTCTTTACTCTGAAACGTAGGCCGATCTCCGTCCATCCTACCTGACCTGTTCTCTGTCTGTTTTACGGCGCGGTGACGCACACGGTTGCCTTTATCACGTGTGTCGATCCTAACTGCGCGTTCGGAGGAAGGAGGTTGCCTTAATCACTCGTTGCTCTGAAACGTAGGTCGTAGACTGACTTGTCTTGTGATATTTTTTTCAGCTCAACAGTTAACCGTCCTGCCAGCCCGCCCGAGGGATCATCATCTGTCTGTAACTTGCTATTAATTGTTCTTTTTCAGGAGTGATTGTAGCCAAGTGTATTAATCAATAGCAGTAATTGCTTTAGCTTATTGCTTGTTTGCTTCCTCCCTCGTGGTATTTAATCCGTAGCTTACCACCGCTTGCTTACTACCGACCGGCTAACTCAGTAACTCTCTTTCCAGGACCACCAATTACCGCAACCGCAACTGTCCCGCATTTAGCGCTTGTACCGCCCGTTTAACTTGTTTTTGATTGCAATTCCGTTTTTAGTTTTAAGTTAGCATTGTAAAATTAGGTTTGGTATTTAATATATAGATAGTGATATATATTGTGCCTTTTTATGCCGCCCGTGAAGTCTTACTGTTTTCGCTAGACCCGCTGGACATACCGTATCTTCACTGTAGCTGCCTGAGTAGTGGTGTTTCTACACTTTAAAACAGAAACTGGCGCCCGAGGAACCCGACCGCCGCAGTTCAGGCGTCATAGTGACACCGCGTCGCATCGCACCGCCGCCGAAGCGACAGCTGAGCGGTAAGGTAACAGGAAGAGTGGAATGAGCTTGTCCCAGTCTGTCTGGTTCTCGTTTACAAACATCCTCAAATTGGTTTCTAGTGTGGCGTTGAAGCGTTCCACCATACCATCTGACTGGAGATGCAGTGGGGTGGTCCTGGTTTTCCGGATTCCCATAAGCTCGCAGACCTTTCGGAACACACTTGATTCGAAATTTCTGCCCTGATCTGCATGTAGTTCCATGGGTACACCAAATCTGCAGAACAGGTTGTTGACTAGCGCTTCTGCTACGGTTGTGGTCTCTTGATTGGGAAGGGGGTATACTTCCGGCTATTTTCTGAAGTAGTCTATGGCTACTAGCAGATATCGGTTTCCACTTTCGGTTTTCGGATAGGGACCAGCGATATCAATGGCAATCCTCGCGAACGGTGCTCCTACGATGTACTGGCGCATTTTGCCTCTGGCACGGGTCTTCGGTCCCTTGCTGGCTGCACATATGTCAGATTTTCGGCACCAATCTTCTACATCCGTCCTACAGCTCAACCAGTAGAAACGCTCCCTAATCTTCTGTAGAGTCCTATTGATACCGAAATGTCCACCCCCATTACCTCCATGTACTTCCTGCAGGACCTCCTTGATCCGGGACCTCAGAAGTAGTACTTGTTTCTTGGCCTCCGTTCCGTCATTGTTCTCCCATGCTCTTTTTAGGACACCGTCTTCCAACACCAGGAAATTCCATTGAGCCCAATAGCTCTTAAATGCTGGGCTTTTACTACTGACTTCAGCCCAAGAGGGTCGGTTGTTGGTTTCTTTCCAGTCTAATAAAGGCTTGATGTCACAGTCAGCTTGCTGGTCTTCCCGAATCGCTGCTGAACTTCATCTGTTTTCAGGTTGGGCTGCTACCACCTTGCAAGGAACTAATGAGATGTCCTCTTTCCTTTCAAGACTACTACAGTGTTTGCAGTTGGCAGTACAGGGTCTCCTAGAAAGGGCATCTGCATTTCCATGTTTTCTGCCGGCTCGATGTTCAACAACAAAGTGATATTCTTGCAGCCGTTCCAGCCATCTGGCCATCTGTCCCTCAGGGTTCTTAAACTGTAGCAGCCATTTAAGGGAAGCGTGATCCGTTCTTAGGAGGAGTTCTTGGCCATACAGGTATTTATGAAAGTGTTCTAGACTCTTGACGATGGCAAGCAATTCTTTCTGAGTCACACAATAGTTCTTTCCTGCTTTCGATAGAACTTTGCTGAAGTAGCGCACTACTCGCTCTTGGCCATTTTGTGCTTGGGAAAGAACTCCATCAATTCCAATGTTGCTTGCGTCCGTGTCCACTATAAATGGTTGTCCAGGTATTGGGTATGTCAAAATCGGGGTAGTACAGAGAGCCTCTTTTAGCGTCTCAAAGGCTTGCTGGCATCTCGGAGTCCATTCGAATGGGATGTTGTCTTCTGTCAGTTTATGAAGAGGCTTGGCAATGTCCGAGAATCCTTGGACGAATCGTCGATAGTATGGTGCATAGGCCGAGAAAACTTCGAACTTGATGTTTGTCTTTAGGAACCGGCCAGTTCTTTATGCACTCTGTCTTCTCCGGGTCTGTTTTCACACCGTTTGGAGTAATAATGTGACCTAGGTATCTAACCTCCTTCTGGAACAGACTGCACTTCTCCGGGTTCAGTTTCAGGTTTGCTGCTTTCAACTTTTTGAACACTTCGGACACGTTCTTCAGGTGCTCTTGGAAAGAGCGTCCCAGCACCACCACGTCGTCCAAGTAAATCAAGCAGGTCTCCCAATGCAGGCCATGAAGTACAGTTTCCATCAATCGTTCAAAAGTGGCAGGAGCATTGCATAGGCCAAATGGCATTACATTGAACTGCCACAATCAATTTCCAGTAGTAAACGCTGTCTTTTCTTTGTCTTCTGGGCTGACCTCGACTTGCCAATATCCACTCTTTAAATCTAAAGTGGAAAACCATTGCGCAGCGGCCAAGGTATCCAGAGTATCGTCAATTCTTGATAGTGGGTAACTATCTTTCTTGGTAACGTAATTTAATTTTGTCTACACAAAATCGGGTGGAGCCGTCTTTCTTCTTGACCAGAACTACAGGAGAAGCCCAAGTACTTTGAGATGGCTCTATGGTGCTTTGCTTTTGCATCTCAATTAACATCTTGTTAATTTCTTCTCGCTTGGCTAGTGGAAGTCCTCGTGGTGGCTGCTTTATAGGAGACGATAAACCAGTATCGATTCGATGCTTCACTACATTGGTTCTCCCAAAGTCTCCTGGTTTAAGTGCAAACACCTCTTCGTTTTCACTTAGCAACTATTCCAGTTGTTCCACCTCCACCTCTGTTAATCTTTCCTTGGCCCTATCCACGATGTCCCTGTGACATTCTGGTAGACTGGTCTTATTTGGTTCTTTCCCCGTTTCGTTGATTTTTTTGAGTGCTCTGACAATGGTAACAGGTTCACAGACTCCTACTTCAGTTCCCTTTGTAATTTTCTGTAGAAAGGTTTTCAGGTTAACTACCCGTAGTATTGTCGTTTTCTCAGGTTTAATCAGGGTACGGCCGGTGACTATAGATTTATTGAACAAAGCCGGATTACTGGGTTCCACCACTCCTACACTGCAAGACATTTCCCCATCCAAAACAGTGGCAACCAAAGTTTCGGTCTGAGCAGGTAGTACCACATCTTCTTTAACAACGAGTCTCCGTACAGCGTTATTCTCAGTGGTGTTCGTTAGCACTACTTCCTCACCCATTATCCGTAGCGTGCCAGCATTCAAATCTAACTTCACCCCCTTTGCTCGTAGTAAGTCTAGTCCGAGTATGGCATTGTCCGTTATATCTACTACCAGGGCTCTGTGTTTTGACGTCTCCTAATTCTATGTCAAGCTCGCATTCCCCCTTGACTGACAGTTGTTGTCCATTGGCTGTTGTGAGGACATAACGTTTGGCAGGGTTCTTAATACGCCAATCACCAATAATATCTGGCCGTACAATAGATATTGTCGCTCCAGTGTCAATTACCATAGGGAAAATACGACCAAAAATAATGCCTTCTACTAGCAAGGAGTCAGAGTCCTGAAGACGTGATAACGTAATTTGTTCTCGTGGGGCATGGTAGGATAACGCAGCCGGCTTTTGCCCCGTCAAACCGGCTGAACCTAGTTTTCCTGTGTAGCTGCCGCCTGGGAGTCGTACTTTTGCTGATCTGCGGCTGGGGCTCTACACTGTCTCTTCAGATGTCCCGTCTGCCCACAGTTCCAATATTAAAGAGGGCGATATCTTCGGTTACCAGGATGTTCTCTCTTCAGCTTGGCAGTTGGGCTGGGTTTATCAATGACCTCCTTCAATGTTTTGATTATGTCTCCATTTTCCATATTATCGCTGTTATCGGCCCTAACTTTAACATGTCTACCGGATGCCATCTTTGCTGCCTCGAATTCCAGTGCATGCGAAAGAGCGTCGTTCAGTGTTTTAGGTCTGGCGAGTTGTAGTGCCTGCTGGGTTTTGCAATTTCTTAGGCCATCGGTAAAAACTTGGATGGAGAGCTGGTCGAAGAATTCGGACGGGGCTGTTGGATAAGCCAATCGAACCAGTCTGACAACATCGGTCTCAAAATGTTGTAAATTCTCTCCACTCTGTTGGTGACGATTTTTCAATTGTACCTGGTACACTTGCTGCAGGTGCTTATCCCCATATCTCATTTCCATATGCTGTTTTAGAATATCGTAGCTATTCTGCTGCCCAGCAGGAACTCCTTGCAAGACGTCAAGAGCTTCCCCTCGTAGAGCAACTATCAGAGCAGTAGCCTTTTCACAATCAAACCATTCGTTTGCTGCAGCTGCTGCTTCAAACTGGCGCAGATAGATATTCCGTCGAATTCAGAAGGCTTCGTTTTCTGACTTCGGATAACAGGTCCTTCTGATTTGAACAGGTCTTCGTCAATTTCTTTTCTTTGTTCTAACAGTTTCTCCTCTACTGTATTTTCTATAATTTTTCTAACTTTGTCTGCATTTTGTTCGTATGAGCTCTATTTCTTGTATTATCTGCATCTGATCTTCTAATTTCTTTTCTAATTTCTCTTGCATCATTTGAGTCTGATCTTCAATTTTATGCCCTTGTTCTTCAAATTTTTCTTGCATTGTCTTCGTCTGGTCTTCCATTTTTGTTGTATTGTCTGTATTTGATCTTTCATTGTATGCCCTTGTTCTTCTAGTTTATTTTGCATTGTCTTCGTCTGGTCTTCTATTTTATGCCCTTGTTCTTCCAACTTTTCTTGCATCATACGTCCCTGTTCTTGCATCGTCTAACAGTTTTGCCAGTTGTGCATCCATATTGAATTGACTTCTAGTTACAGGCATTCACATTTCTATGTTCTAGAATGTCCACGAATGTATTTCTAGATATCACCGTTGCCTTCCTCACAATGAAATGAGTACAGTGATATGCCACACTTGGGTCTATGTCTCAGTTTGGTATAAAGTTCTAGAATGTTCGAGATTGTTCTTTGCGAATACCACCATTCACTTCCTTACGTCATGACGAGTGCGGTGATATGTCACACTTGGGTCTTTGTCTCACTTCCGTATAAAGTTCTAGAATGTTCGAGATTGTTCTTTGCGAATACCACCATTCACTTCCTTACGTCATGACGAGTGCGGTGATATGTCACACTTGGGTCTTTGTCTCACTTCCGTATAAAGTTCTAGAATGTTCGAGATTGTCCTTCACGAATACCACCATTTACTTCCTTACGTCTCGACGAGTGCGGTGGTATGTCACACTTGGGTCTTTGTCTCACTCCCGTACAAAGTTCTAGAATGTTCGAGATTGTTCTTCACGAATATCATCGTTTACTTCCTTACGTCACGACGAGTGAGGTGATATTTCACACTTGGGTCTTTATCTCACTCCCGTACAAAGTTCTAGAATGTTCGAGATTGTCCTTCGCGAATACCACCGTTCACTTCCTTACGTCACGACGAGTGCGGTGATATGTCACACTTGGGTCTTTATTCCACCCACGCACAGGGTTCCAGAAAGTTCTTCAAACTTCCACTTAAATCCCACTTACGCACAGGGTTCTCGAAAGTTCTTCAAACTTCCACTTAAATCCCACTTCTGACACCAAATTGTCACGGATTTCCTAACCTGTCTTTTTCTTTTCACCAGAAAAACAATCCGTTAACTAATCACTTATCTTTATTAACTACTCTGTACACTACTACTAAATCGCTTTGATCTCTCCAACTGAACACTTCAATTCAAGACTGTAATACAAGACTGACTGACTCGGCCGTTTATTCTTCTTTTATAGACCAAACGAATATTGCAGGTATTTTCTAATATCTCTAGATCTATTTTCTCGAACGACTCGGACGCTTCTCGTCGATTCCCCATTTTTTCCGTCCCGCCTCGATACACGGCATTTTGTTTGTTTAGCAGAATCGCGTAGGGACGAGCGGGGCAATCTTAGCATTTCGCGGTACCACAGTCGTCAAATTGGGTGTGAGTGGGGCAAATTCTGTGACAATATATTATACAGGGTGTCCGGAAATTATGCGTCAAGACTTCAGGAGGTGATTCTTCACAAGAAATTAGGGTCACGAAGTCCTATAACAATTTTTCGAAAACTCAATATTAACGGAGATACAGGGTGTTAAAGTTAAAATTTTATTTTCGATATTTGTAAATAACTTCTTAAGAAATCCAAATATTTACATAAAATTTGTAAATCGGGGGTTTTTGCGGACGAGAAATTCAAATATATTTTGACGTCACTAGTAGAGGGCACCACTAATGGCACATCTTGTTACTTTCAAATGACAGAACTATAATACCATGACTTTTAAATTTTTGTTTATTCCACTAGCTTTCATAATATTTTTATTCAGCGGCTTATACAGATTCAGATGTGATACAAAATTGCTTTAAATTTATTGAAATTTGTTATTTCTAAAAAACAACAACTTTCTTAATTATTTTAATAAGGTTTTTGCCAAACACAGTTTAGGGCGTTCAAAAATCAAATTAAATACCGGTTTGCTATTTCAATATATCTGTAATATAATTGTCTGTACTATTTTTTCCCTCTAATAATATTGTTTATATTGATTTTAGATTGTATTGTAATAAGAAACCAATGAAGCTAACACAATAAAACAAACATTACTAATTTCTTAGCTCTCTTTTCTATCGATAAATTTTCTAAGTAATGTTATATATCATTTAAAACTTCGCAGGCATCCCAAGTTACATTATTCTTAGTAAAACTAGATTTTCATTCGGAATGCAAACTTTAGAACCAATTTGTTAATAACGCGCCGGTATTCAAATATTCGAAATTAAAGATAGAGTTCTCTTAAAATCTCTTAAAATGGACAGTGGGACTGACGTTTGCAGTGTAAAGTAAATATTTTTTCTTTAGTCAAAGTAACCACTATTTCTGAATGTACCTGATGAGCTAAGGGCCTTGAAATATGGTGGCACTTTTAAAAAGAAACTAAAAGTATTTATTTTTTCATCTCTCAAGAGTAATATTAATAATGTGTTGGATATTCCAACAATGTAATGTTTAATCTTCTGTTAATCAGTCAACAATTTGTTATGCGCTATTTTTGTATTTTTGTAGTTTCCATAGTGTTTTAATTTTTACAATATTTTTTAGATATATATATTTCTTTTATCCGATTGTTTTATATTTGTTGATATAGGCATATTTTTGTGTGTGTGTTCGTTTAGCGATGCTGTGTGTTCTTTTTATTGCTTTTATGATGTAAGTGTAATCCATATTATATATATATATATATTTTATTGTGTATTTTAAGATATTTCTCACGCACAGGGTTACCCTTTAGTGAGCACTGTTTAGTTTATTTCTGTTAGTAATAAGTGGGTATTGTCTTCATTGTATTTAGATTTTTTCTTAGAAATAAACTTATTATTATTATAATATAGATGCAAGATGTATAAAAGGTTTATATGTATACACCTTTTGCAGATGCAAGAGAGTTTCATTTTAAGTAACTTCAATATGATGGGAATTTCTTATATTTCAATAAAAAGAACTATGGACAGTTTCTAAACCACCAGAGAAAACTTCTATAACACGCATCTAGGGTTAAAAGGCGGCAAAAGGTTTATTAGGCTGCATTTTTGGCTTTGTAATAATAACCTTAAAAAGATAAAAAAAAAACCATGGCTGATTAATAGAGCTGGCCTGTTCTGAGAAATCACGAGCGCAGCCAATGAACTTACTTACTGTACGATATTAAATCTTCGCCGTCGACTGACTAAAACAAAAATGTATTTTCCAGAATTATTGTATGCCATTGTTGTATTTGCAAGAATATCTTATATGGGTAGAATTAATACAATTGCAGGCATTGAAAAGTACGTCAATATTTTTACGTAAGCATTTGTAAAATTTCTCAGTAGACCAGTATACTGGATAATGAATCATTTCGAAAATTTTGAAAAGGCATATTTCTGTGTGGTTACTACCAGCTAGACAACAAGTGCGATGACTTAAATTAAAATATGAAGTGTACATATTACTTTGTGTAATTGCATTTAACCGTTGATACAGCTATGGGCGCAAATATTAATAAAGAGCATGTTTTCTGAATATTATGGAGCTGCATATATGGCCCAAACAGGAGAATCAACTTAGGAAATGTTGTAAGTAATTTGCTACATAGAAGATGTTTACTTCGTGCATGTCATCTTTCTGTACATCTAACGAGCTGGGTACATATATGTGTCCAGTGAGTATCAAATTTAATTTCTGTTAAATCAAACAGACAGTCGGCAGCAGTAATTTCGAAATGAACAAGAAACATGTTTACTGATTTACCAAAATTATAAAATAATTTTTGAATACAATCGATTAACTACAGAACACTGTTTGTCTTTTATGACTTGAAGTTTTGGACCTAGGCCCATGTAAATGAGTTTAGATATGTCAATAGGAACTTGTATCTAGAGGAATAATTTCAGAATTGTATGCCAGTAATAGGTATGTACTGTAAGATTTCTAACCACACAGTTGCAGAATTCTAACCACACAAATTCAGAATCATCTTTAGAAAGAAGAAAAATTTTTTCATACAATATACATTTGCAATATATAGAAGAACGTAAATAATAATTTAGGGATTATGTCTATCTTAACTCTTTACTATTTTTCGTGAAATGAAACCAAAATTCCTCCTTACCGTATATAGAACAAACTAAATACGGCCATTTGACTAATTTTAATAGTTAAACGGTTTTAACTAATTGCTATTCATATAGGTTTACTGTTAAGCCTATGAATAATTGTGTATATACATGTATAATTATATAGTATTTTTGTATACCACATTTTTGTACAATTTTGTGAAAATAAATAAACCTTTATTATTATTACTATTAATCCTAAGTTACATAAAATCTTTAAATCACAAAGCTAAAACAGGGAAAAATCCCGACGATTTAGACCTTATTCAGTTAAATGAAAGGTTAAATAAAATCACAGAAACAATTCTAGAAAATGCGGTGAAAAACATGGAGGAACAATTTTCCGAGCGCGATGCATTTGAAACTAATTACTATAACCAAATTTCACTAACTAAACAATTGCTCAAAAAATACGCAGACGATGACGAATCTAAAAAATCTGTTTCTTCAAAAAGTTCTAGCAAAAACGTAAAACGTTACGAGGTAGACGGCATTACATTGCCAAAGGGAGATATACTTAAATTTGATGGCGAATATAGTCATAGGATGGAGTTCCGTGACACATTTCGGTCTTTAATTCATGAAAATGAAAGCGTCAAACGGTTCTATTATTGGCCATTTATTAGACAATGATGTAAAGAATTTCATCAACGAGTGTCACCGAGAATCAGCAAAATACGAAAGAAACCCATTAAAAATAAAATTTCAGCTAACTCCACCACCTTTAAACCCGTTGCAGAAACTACACATAGACTTTTATTTTACTGGTAACTGTAAATTTCTAATATTAATTGACCCATTCTCAAAATTAGGCCAAGCAATAAAAATTGAAACAAAAAATACATTAGACATAATTAACGCCTTCCTCAAATTTCCTAGTTGTTTCAACTTTCCAAAAGAAATCATTTGCGATAGTACATATAAGCACACGGTACAAAATAGCGAATATGACAAGATTTGTTTATATATGGTGTATAATATTAGTAAAACAAAGTAATACTAAGCAGGCATAGGAAGTAATAATATGAGTATAAACGAGTTTACTAAGTGGGTAATTGTCATCCCCATCCAACAGCGCTGGTGATTGGTTCACATAGCCCCCAAGAACTCTAAAGGTAAGTAAATAATAATATACAGAGTGTTTCTAAACTATGGTGCCAAATGAATATGACAGATAGAAAATGTCATTTTGAGCAAAAAGTTTCATGTAAACATAGGTCCGAAAATGCATAATAAAAAAGTTACAGGGTGATAAAAGTACAGTTTGAGAAACAATTTTTCGCAATAACTTCTACAAAAGTTAGTCAATTTAAATGAATCTTGGTGCAGTTTCTTAGACACTAAAATGCAACAATTTCGTGTAAAAACAATTTATTCCCATCGCCCAGGAGCGGAGAGCCGGGGTAGCACATAGGATTTTATTATGAAAAAAAATTGTCCTTTGCATTTTCGAAAAATTGATCAAATTTTCTGAAAAATAAACTAATATGTCACAAAAAAGGTACTCTTGTTCAATATCGCCAATATGAACCGTTCTCTTTAAAATTTGCAAAATTTATTGTCGTGCACCCGACAAGATAGAGGTAGCAATGGAAGTTCGTCATCATAGTAGCCATGAAATTTAAAATAACCTTTCAGTTTTCCTATCAAAAGTTAGTTGTAAGTTTTGATAGCGTCAAATTTAGCTGGCGTTACTCATTAAAAGTTGTTATG
Organism: Monochamus saltuarius; assembly: GCA_025584915.1. NCBI lineage: Eukaryota > Metazoa > Arthropoda > Insecta > Coleoptera > Cerambycidae > Monochamus > Monochamus saltuarius. The sequence goes on along the minus strand of CM046726.1, from coordinate 27,059,054 downwards.
GCAGAACAATACACCTTTGGAGAACTTGCAGATATGCATTTAATTTACGGAAAATGTGGCTGTAATACGAGAATGGCAAGTAGATTATATGAACAAACCTATCCAAATAGGAGAATACCTTCTCGAAAATTGTTTATGTCCATCGACCGGCGCTTTACAGAAACAGGTACTTTTAAAAAAGTCATTATGACACTGGCCGTCCCAGAACGATCCGAACTCCAGGTGCTGAAGACGTGTTCTCCAACGTTAGTAGGTAGGGCGTCACTTCTGCGACCCCCCTCCACTTTCCTTTTAGGCCCCGCCCCTCCCGCCTCTCGACCAATCAGATTGCAGCATTATGGCGGGGAATTCAAACTGATTTGAAATTTGACAGTAGCGACCTAACCTAAGTTCAAACTGGCGGGATATTTAAAATTAGGCGGGAAATTCAAACTGATTTGAAATTTGACAGTACCGACTTAATCTAAGTTCAAACTGGCGGGATATTTAAAAAGGACCTAACCTATCAGAAAAAACATGCGCAGTAGAAACCTAATGTAACAGAAAAAACATGCGCAGTAGCGACCTAACCTACCAGAAAAAACATGCGCAGTAACGACCTAATCTAACAGAAAAAACATTTGCAGTAGCAACCTAATCTAACAGAAAAAACATGCGCAGTAGCGACCTAACCTATCAGAAAAAACATGCGCAGTAGCAACCTAATCTAACAGAAAAAACATGCGCAGTAGCAAACTAACCTATTAGCAAAAACCATGCGCAGTAGGGACCTAATCTAACAGAAAAAACATGCGCAGTAGTGACCTAACCTATCAGAAAAAACATGCGCAGTAACGACCTAACCCATCAGAAAAAACATGTGCAGTAGCGACCTAACCTATCAGAAAAAACATGCGCAGTAGGAACCTAATCTAACAGAAAAAACATGCGCAGCAGCGACCTAACCTATCAGAAAAAACATGCGCAGTAACAACCTAACCTACCAGAAAAAATATGCGCAGTAGGTTACAGAAAAACATGCGCCTAACCTAAAGTCAAATCTGTTCCTGCGCAAGTTCCAAATTCAAATCTGTATTGGAGAATACAACATGGACAGATTATTTAAATGAAAAAAAAACTTTACTCTGTGTGCGATTTGAACCCGGGACCTCTCGCATACAAAGCAGACGCGCTACCACTAGGCCGCTATGGTTATTAACAGAAGGTTACAGTAACTGTGTAATATATATGAATCAGAGAGCGCTTGAAGGCGTCCCACACCAAGCAGTCTGAGCTATAATAATGACATTAAATAGAAATATTTAAGATTTTACAGGTACTAATTACAGGTGATACTAAATATTTAGAAATATGTATGAAAAAAGAAACTGGTAGCGCTGGGGATCGAACTCCGGACCTCTAGAGTGCGAAGCGTGTACGTTAGCGCTAGACCATCACATCGTATAGCTTGTGCTGGAACGGGAGTGGTGGCGGGGAATTAGTTGTGACAGGAGTGACGGGTAAATAGTTCCAAACGCGGATAAGCGCTTATCAGTAGATGGCGCTGCAAGTGGAGCGCGCGTTACTTCGTTAGAGTGAATTATATAGTTTACAACCAGTAGTAAAATGGGAAATCCTACTACAGTGAAAATTTGACCCAAATAGTATTTCTAATTTCTACCAACAGCAAAAAATACTACTTGAGTGGAAAATTTAATGTAATAACATTTATAATTTCTATCACAATCAAAAATGCTAGTATAGTGAATATTTTAATGCAAGAATATTTATAATTTCTACCAACAGCAAAAAATACTACTGTAGTGAAAAATAACATTTATAATTTCTATCATGATCAAAATGCTAGTATAGCGAAGATTTTAATGTAATAATATTTCTAATTTCTACCATCATCAAAAAATGCTACTATAGTGAAAATTTTAATGTAATAAAATTTCTAATTTCTACCAGCATCAAAAATGCTAGTATAGTGAGTATTTTAATGCAATAATATTTCTAATTTCTACCATCATCAAAAAATGCTACTATAGTGAAAATTTTAATGTAATAAAATTCCTAATTTCTACCATCATCACAAATGATAGTATAGTGAGTATTTTAATGCAATAATATTTATAATTTCTATCACAATCAAAAATGCTAGTATAGTGAAGATTTTAATGTAATAATATTTCTAATTTCTACCATCATCAAAAATGCTAGTATAGTGAATATTTTAATGTAATAAAATTTCTAATTTCTACCATCATCAAAAAATGCTACTATAGTGAAAATTTTAATGTAATAAAATTTCTAATTTCTACCATCATCAAAAATGCTAGTATAGTGAGTATTTTAATGCAATAATATTTATAATTTCTATCACAATCAAAAATGCTAGTATAGTGAAGATTTTAATTTAATAATATTTCTAATTTCTACCATCATCAAAAATGCTAGTATAGTGAGTATTTTAATGCAATAATATTTCTAACTTCTACCATCATCAAAAAATGCTACTATAGTGAAAATTTTAATGTAATAAAATTTCTAATTTCTACCATCATCAAAAATGCTAGTATAGTGAGTATTTTAATGCAATAATATTTCTAATTTCTACCATCATCAAAAAATGCTACTATAGTGAAAATTTTAATGTAATAAAATTCCTAATTTCTACCATCATCACAAATGCTAGTATAGTGAGTATTTTAATGCAATAATATTTATAATTTCTATCACAATCAAAAATGCTAGTATAGTGAAGATTTTAATGTAATAATATTTCTAATTTCTACCATCATCAGAAATTCTAGTATAGTGAATATTTTAATGTAATAAAATTTCTAATTTCTACCATCATCAAAAAATGCTACTATAGTGAAAATTTTAATGTAATAAAATTTCTAGTTTCTACCATCATCAAAATGCTAGTATAGTGAGTATTTTAATGCAATAATATTTATAATTTCTATCACAATCAAAAATGCTAGTATAGTGAAGATTTTAATTTAATAATATTTCTAATTTCTACCATCATCAAAAATGCTAGTATAGTGAGTATTTTAATGCAATAATATTTCTAACTTCTACCATCATCAAAAAATGCTACTATAGTGAAAATTTTAATGTAATAAAATTTCTAATTTCTACCATCATCAAAAATGCTAGTATAGTGAGTATTTTAATGCAATAATATTTCTAATTTCTACCATCATCAAAAAATGCTACTAGAGTGAAAATTTTAATGTAATAATATTTCTAATTTCTACCATCATCAAAAATGCTAGTATAGTGAATATTTTAATGCAATACTATTTCTAATTTCTACCATCATCAAAAAATGCTACTAGAGTGAAAATGTTAATGTAATAATATTTCTAATTTCTACCATCATCAAAAATGCTAGTATAGTGAATATTTTAATGCAATAATATTTCTAATTTCTACCATCATCAAAAAATGCTACTATAGTGAAAATTTAACGCAAATAGTATTTCTAATTTCTACCAACAGCAAACAGTGGAAGTTTTTTTGTAACCGCTATGAATTTGCGCTCTGTATAATATTTTACCAACAACAAAACTATTTGGCGTAGATACTCTCGATACCTTATTTTAATCAAAAAATTCAATCTCATATTGTCATACCAGCATAGTGGACTGGCTTCTACAACATCCGAATGCACGATTTGGGGTACTCTCAATACACCTTATTTTAATGTAAAATCTCATACTGTACTTAGTTTTATATACAAACAAGATTTACCTATGCATTAACAATTTATTTTGAAAACGCCCTGTATAATATTTTGCCGATAACAACAAAACTATTTGGCGTACTTTCGATATCTTATTTTAATGAAAAAATTCAATCTCATACTGTATTTAGTAGTTTTCCCATTACGTCTTTGTTTTTGTCTCCAACTCCAGCCTGGCAAATCCAGATTTAGATGCAACCATAAAATCGGTAGTGGCCCAAGCCCATCCAAAAGTGAGACATATTTCTTCCAGTACTTCCTTCTAGAAAAAATGTATAAATTAAAAATAAATATAAATTTGTAAAGCACCACCAGTAAAACAGGTACAGGTTCGAACCAGTAAAAACAGACCCCAACCAGTAAAAACAGGTAGCTGGCAGTAAAAAACAGGTAGCTGGCAGTAAAATACAGGTAGCTGGCAGTAAAAACAGGTCCCAACCAGTAAAAACAGGTAGCTAGCAGTGAAAACAGGTCCCAACCAGTAAAAACAGGTAGCTAGCAGTAAAAAACAGGTAGCTAGCAGTAAAAAACAGGTAGCTGGTAGTACAAAAAAAACATGTACAGATTCGATAAAAACAACGTTGTGCTACTGAATGCTAATAATGAGCAGTTAGCAGAACTTATGATGTGCAAATCACCTTTCTATATCTATCATTACTGTCAGCAGTGAGCTATTTTCACTCAAAATTCAATCTCATATTGTCATACCAACATAGTGACTGGCTTCTACAGTGTTTGAATGCATTAACAACAAAACTATTTGGCGTACTCTCAATACACATTATTTTATTGTAAAATTCAATCTCATACTGTACTTAGTTTTATATACATATAAAATTTAGTAAAACCCGAATATTTACCTATGCATTAACAATTTATTTTGAAAACGCCCTGTATAATATTTTGCCGATAACAACAAAACTATTTGGCGTACTTTCGATACCTTATTTTAATGAAAAAATTCAATCTCATACTGTACTTAGTAGTTTTCCCATTACGTCTTTGTTTTTGTCTCCAACTCCAGCCTGGCAAATCCAGATTTAGATGCAACCATAAAATCGGTAGTGGCCCAAGCCCCATCCAAAAGTGAGACATATTTCTTCCAGTGCTTCCTTCTAGAAAAAATGTATAAATTAAAAATAAATATAAATTTGTAAAGCACCACCAGTAAAACAGGTACAGGTTCGAACCAGTAAAAACAGGTAGCTGGTAGTAAAAAACAGATAGCTAGCAGTAAAAAACAGGTCCCAACCAGTAAAAACAGGTAGCTGGCAGTAAAAACAGGTCCCAACCAGTAAAAACAGGTAGCTAGCAGTAAAAAACAGGTAGCTGGTAGTAAAAACAGGTAGCTGGCAGTAAAAAACAGGTAGCTGGCAGTAAAAAACAGGTCCCAACCAGTAAAAACAGGTAGCTGGCAGTGAAATACAGGTAGCTGGTAATAAAAAACAGGTACAGATTCGATAAAAACAACGTTGAGCTACTGAATGCTAATAATGATCAGTTAGCAGAACTTATGATGCGCAAATCACCTTTCTACATCTATCATTACTCTCAGCAGTGAGCTATTCAAATTTATATCGTTATCAATGTGAACTAAGCCTTCTTACCTATACACGAATTATAATTATACTCTGGAACGTGACGATTGTTGCCTGCTTCTTGAGCTCGGTCTGCTGCTTCTTCTTAGTCTCCTGGTAGTATGGTGGAACCTGAAGAAGAGGGATGAATGAGAAAAAAATCTCAGTATGTGTACTATATTCTTAATAAAATGTCTGAGGATACAGACTGTGACATCAAACTGTAACGAAATGTTGCTCCATTCAGCTTGATCGCAAATGGATGAGCCTCGGCTTGACACCGATGCTAATAGACTTGACTGCTTAGCTCCTCTGCTATTCTGTAAATAGTTTAAAATACACGTACTCCTAGAATGGGTCGTTTCTGATATAAGCATCGAATACGATGAACTGACCAAGTCAAACTACATAGATATGGAGCATGGCGAAATATTTCTGAGGACAGAAAAGGAACTACTGTGGCATCGAAATGTTGCTCCAATCAGCTTGATCGCCAATGATAAGACGTAACACAACCTTTTACTGGAGTTGATTAAACTACTCCAGTATGAGATACCATTTGGTTGAAAGAATGTGTAAATAAGTGTAGGATTTTTAGGAAATATCTTTATGTAACATATTTCGACAAGGATATAGAGAGAATAAACGTCAAATTAGATGACGTAGTCCTAGAATGGATCAATCCTGATATAAACAGGATAGGAAATCAAATTTGATTAACTGCTTTTCACCAATTTGTATATGAATAAAGGTGATTGATTACAGATATGCAGAGTAAACCGATAGATATGTATGAACGTAAACTTATGAAAGATAATAAGAGTGGTACACATACCTATCTCCTATACATAGTCAGCCCCACTAGCACCACAGCTGCTGTTCATCGTGAACTACCTGAAAATCCAAAATAGAATTAGAAGGATATTTAAAATATTTTACAAAACACTAACCCTTATCCGAAATGTGTGAAAAATGTCGATTTAGATCCCTCTCAGCATTATAATAAATTATCCTTCGATTTTGAAGATATGGATAGCCCTTATGTGATATGCAAACGGATGATCCTATTATATTAAATGAGACAGCATTTAAGTAGCAAAAAAAAAAGTATATTAGTTTATTACATATTATATGTTCATTTAGCCAATAACATATTTGATATATTTATTACACCATTTTTAGATTTAAGTTCTAAAAGTTAAGTTAACCTATTTTATAACGAAATATGTTATTGCTCAGCAAGGACCAACGGGAAGGTATGAACATATCCTTGCCAGGATGGGATGGGGCAGGTTAAATTAATAAGGGGTAAAGATGTTAAAAATATGATAAATCAGATGAAATCTGTACAGTCAATATCTGGAGGTCCACGCAAGCTGTCAATTACTCTTGTCTGGGCCTTTTAAAGCCGTGGGGTGCGGAGGTGTGGTCCTCCAAGAATCGTCTTTTGGTGGAGAGAGGTTTATACAGTTTATCTTGTTCTACTGTTACCACCTCGTGCTCCTTTGTCCTCAAGATATTCTTGGAGGTATCAAGTACCAAATCCTTTATGGTATCAAAATTTACAAGTTGCGATGCGGCATGTGTGAGAAATTCCCTTCACCTTGCATACCACCTTCTCCTCGTTATCATTTGTGGAGAACACTTTATAGGCATAGTTTTTCGGCCCACCTGAGACAAATTCTGTGATGTAACTGTCCGTACCGTAGATCTCTAGTTCATTTGTCATCTCGCCAATAAACTCGCCTGTTGGTACATTATACTCGTTGTCTCTGGCCACATAGATAACAGAGTCTGTATCGTAGTACAACACCTTGTTACCCAGCTGTTCCAGGTAGCTGTACAATTTAAGCCGAGCCTGGGTTGTTACATAGGCGGCTATCACAACGTTAACTGTTGTGAGAGGATCATAGCCGTCCTCCTTATGCTCCCAATTGACGATGAGAGTATCCTCGTTGATGGGGAGTGCCGAATTTACGTAGATGCCAGGGTTAGCGAGCATACCAAAGAATTCCGCAGGGTCTCTCACGATCTTGGTTTTTGGCTGATTTTCTCTCTGGCCTAGCTTCCCCCAGAACGAATTTAATATTAGCTTAGCCAAAGATCTTAAACCGGGGTTTTCAATTATTTCGGAAAATTCCAATTGAACATCTTCCTTCTGCAAGAATTCTTTGATATATCTCGCTTTCTCTTCCTTGGTGGTACAGTGTGAGGGCCACCCGCTTGCTTCCTGTTTGACTTTAATGAACTTGTTCATCATTTCGGTGAATAACCCTGTTACGTTTTTGGTTTTATCGGTCTGAAGCACGTCGTAGCTCCAAACCTCGTAGATTTCCAGCATCCGGTACCCCTTTTCGAGGGCTTTTCTCACCTCGTCCACTACCCATGTCCCCGTCAAGGCTCTCTGTTCATCATCATTGTGATCGCACTCACTCTGGTTCATTTGCTCACCACACGTGCGACAGAGAACGAACATTAACTTGTCGTTCATCTTGGCCGGTAACACAGGGTGGAAGAGGTCTTGAGGCGGTAGGATCTTACATTTTATAACCCCGTTGATGTCGGCCAAATCCAATCCGTTGCAATCATCACCGGCGTACACTTTGGGGTGTCCAATGGGAAACTTTCCGTACTTGCAGACCCAGGGGTAAAGGGAGCAAACGTCTACGTATTTTATTTTTCGCCTTGTTGACACTTGTAGTACTCTACGGTGTTACCAGTGCGTCCACCGTAAAATGCCTCCCTAGGTTGAAGCGGTGTGAGAGTTACGAGCGGGTGGGTCTCCGTGAACGAGCGCAGTTCTTTATTTTGTTGAAGATGCCTTCTAAATTCGCACTCCCACATCTCAACGACGTCATAACCCAATTGTTTTAATCTTTCGGTCTTGGCTGTTGTGGTTTCCATTCGGGTATTTAACGTCATCGAGGGTCATCCTGCAGGGGTTCGTTACGATTGCATTGATAACAGACAGAACAACCGTGGAAATAACACCCGTGAAACTCAAACACTTGTTTGGTTTCCTCACAGTACCCGTCGACTTTGACCCCTGCAACTCGTGCTTCTTGCTGTTTGGCTGCGTGAGTAATGCTGAGACCCCTCGTGTGCTCTTCCCACACCAACCACTGGATGGCTATCTTACTCTGGTTATCCCTCCACCGATAACCGCCTTTAGGTATAATGCCTATGGTGTTGGGTTTAAGGAAGTTCCGTCTAAACACCTTATTGCAGGCCGAAGCTATGGTACAGGCCTCGGTGAAGGGCAGACGTTACCGGTGTCGAGGAGCTGCTGGCGAAATTTGAGACAGGCAACAGTTAGGATCTCCACATCTGATGTACAGTACTCCACTAGATCCCGCTGCATGTCAAACACGTCATTCTTATGTTCCTCGTGCCACTCGAGAAATCGGGCTCTGTCTTCAGTTTTCATGTTATCGGGGTCGTAGTATTTAATGGCCGGTAGGGAACCCACATATTGGGCGTTGGCTACGGTATTGAAAAGATGAGGGAAATATCCTTTCTTGAATCCGTCCCCCAAGCCGAAGGCTCTCGGAAGCTTTGAAAGGGCCATCGGGAAATAATTAAGGAGTCCAAAAATTTTACATTCTCAACTACCATTGATATTATTTTTGTTCCGCGCATAATTAAATCGGGCTTCAGGTCGGTATTAACCAATATATGGTTTAAGCAGAACTGGTGGTCAAAGGCCTGCCCGTTATGGGCTATAACCACCACCTGCTTGAATTTCTTCCGGAGCGTAAAAACATGGTGCAGAAATGACGAAACAACGTTATCGCTTTTGACAACCTGGAGACGAACGCCACATTTTTGCAAATTTCTTGTTGATTGCAATCCAGACATATGTCGCAGCATTGTTTAAAGACGCATAGATTGGGTTCATGAAGGAAAGAGCCATCTTCCTGCTTCGTCTCCTGTCGTGTCTCCAGGTCGTAGAACACGAAGAGTACTTCGTCTGTTCTCGGTTTTCCGTTATTTGGCTGCATATAACACAGATGGTCTGAGGGGACGTGGGTCTTACAGATCTTGCAATATATTTCGCCACAGATATGGGTTCTATCCTTTTTTACAACCTTGAAGCAATCGGGGCAACGGTAAATTTTAGCACAGATATTATTCAGGTGGTGGTTATCGTAACACTGTTGCCCCTGAAGCTACGTTGACAGTCTTGACAGATAATATTGCAATCTTGAGGGCATGCAGGTGACTGCTGGCATGCCGGGCATGTACCTCCGCATCTGTGTTTATTTTTATGGTCATAAGGTATGTTACATTCTTCGCAATAATATACACAAGAAAAGGCGGCTGTTAAAGAGGTTATCACATTATAGTGTCCTTCGTGATAGAGTAAATTAAGTTTCCTATCGTTTTGGACATTACCTTTAAAGATAACATCACGACCCTTTGACCCATACTGGTATACGACGATATTGTAATTCTTCAAATACCGCTGGAATTGCTGGAGTTCGGGTATGCCGGCCCCTTCTTCAGGTATCGATACACCTGCATTTTGACAGAGTTCTCTAGCTCTCTGTGTTTGGATTTCTCCAGTATTCTGCCTCAGTTTTTTATAATTTGAGTCTTTATTCACATTTGCCCGTGAAACAACGAGAGCACGCGGTAAGCACAAATTGTCTCTATTGTTTATTGAGACGATTCCTGAGCGTTTCCTACACTCCTCGTCGAAGGTGTTATACCGACGGCCTTTACCTTTTCCACTAGGCATCCTCACAGCCGTCACCCCCAGACAGAACGTTTCAGTATTCAGGCCCGCAGAGTTGGACTGGTAAACGCTGGAGATGACACTCCACACGTCTTCGTAGGTCACCTCCCCGGCGGGCCTGAAGCGAACCCACGCATCGCCACGTTTGAACTCCTTCGAGCAGAAGGAGAACGCCACCTGGTCGTTGGGGTTCAGGCCTTCCGTCCCCGTAGCAATGATTTGCGTGATGGCCTCTCTAATCCAGCTAACTGGTTCGGCACCAACAGAAGGTGTTTTAATTTTAAATTCCAAGGTTCGACCGTGGAGATTGAAGCGACGAACCTTCTTCACTGTATCACGAATAATAAAAAACTTTTCCATTTTTCAGAAAAAAGCGTTACACGTCTTGAAGATCAACACAAAAACTGACACACTGTCGAAATTTACCCCTAGTCGTTTATTTTCAGCTAACTAGTGTCGGTGAGATGGAAAAAGGAAGTCACGTGACGAAAAAGGCCTCTTGCGTTCAGTAATTTGTATGTGTTTTAGAAGTAATGTTAATTTACGCTATGCGACCGGTGTGAAATATTTCGTCATATAATTGTAACTGAAGACACAGCATCCGCGTACGAAAAGGCCCCCTGCGTTCGGTTATTTGTTCGTGTTTGCCATAAGAATCAATGTAATTTTGACTATTTCAGAGGGTGTAGCACATTTCGTCATTAAGATACATGCAAATTGAGACACAACGTGATTAAGTCACTCGCAATTTTCAATTTAAAATGTGTCTGTTTAAAGAAAAAGTGTTTGTAATGCAATAGGATAAAATTATCAAATTTAATCGTAACAGCACCCGCGTACGAAAAGGCCCCCTGCGTTCGGTTATTTGTTCGTGTTTGCCATAAGAACAATGTAATTTTGACTATTTCAGGGGGGGTAACACATTTCGTCATTAAGATACATGCAAATTGAGGCACAACGTGCTTGAGTCACTAGCAAATTTTTCAGTTTAAAATGTGTCTGATTAAAGAAAGTGTTTGTAATGTAACAGGATAAAATTATCAAATTTAATTAATTAACAAAAAAATATATCACTGTTGTATTAAAAATTTTGATAATGATAAGACCGAATAAGAGTAAATGCCTTCTTCCAATGTATGGGCCGGCAAATCATTGACCGCGAAAAAGAAAATTGTCAATAAAATTCACTCTTATAATGTTTTCCAATGTATTCAATTGAAGGTGTCTCATTAATTGGATATATTTAAATTTAATTAACTAGTAACAAGTAAACAAGTCAAAAAGGTTAGTTTTGATTTTTGCAGAGCATTTGTCGTCGCCTCTCCCGGTCGCAATGTGCAGCCTATTTTTTGAGACCCTGGCTAACCTAACCCAGCTTTATGGCAACCTAAACGAGACAGTCAACGTATCGATAGCCCGGAGGCCTTTACGCGTCCACGGTTTCGGATTAAAGTTTTTCGCGTGTGTGTGACTGAATACCTCTCTCTCTCGTTGGTAGGGAACAATCCAATGATTATCTCTTTGAGATTATCGTTAAAGATTTTCACTACACGACACGGTGTCTATCAAGCTGGCGTATTTTACCATGTATTGATAAAGACACAAACGACGCGACCTGTAATGCAGAAATTTAAGCAACTTACCCAGCACCTCTCTCTCTCTCTCTCTCCCTGTTCTTAATTTTCCCCAGTAGGCTACTAAAAAAAAAGATTTTTGTTTTACATTCCCTTTGTTATAGTAAAATCGTAATCAATAAAACTTTTTTTTTTACACACCCTGTATATCAAAGCATTATGCATTATGTCTAAAAAATAATGAGTAAAGTGCGAAATCTACATAAAAACCGAATAAAAAATATTAATAAAGAAGGATCAGCATCATAGAAAAAAATAAACGAATCGAGACACCGAAATGTAGTTTTCTTAAAAATCAAGACCTTTGATACGAAAACCCCCTCCAAAAGCATTGAAATTAGTCCACTCTGGTGCAAACTTAAACCAAGTTCGAGATTAGCTAATCTAATCAGAAGTTCTAATTAGGCAAAAACTTTATAATTTAAGTCTATTATTTACCTACAATTTTTTAGGTATATACTATGTAATATCAAAAGTAGTATTTTCAACAAATTCTCTATTACAAAAATTTCTAGACAGTTTTTGCCTACCTTGTAAGTATATCAAAGTAGTAGTTTTTTAACTATATTATAGTTTTAACAGATTCTCTATTACAAAATGAGTTTCATAGCTTGTTAATTTAAACATAGGTATTATTTACTCAAAATTTTGAGCCTTCCCTGTTTAAATATCATAAGTATTAAAATGTTTGAGCTTTGTTTATACAATAAAAAGTAACTTACTTATTTACCAATAAGTGTTTGCTGCTTATTGATTTTTTGCCTACCTTGTATATCAAAGCAGCATTTTTAAACTATATTATAGTTTAACAAATTCTCTATTACAAAATGAGTTTCATAGCTTGTTAATTTAAACATATTATTTCCCACAAAATTTTTTCTATAAGCTTATTTGATTTTTTGTCTACCCTGTATATCAAAGTAGTATTTTCAACGAATTCTCTATTACAAAATTTCTTAGACAGTTTTTGCCTGCCCTGTATATCAAAGTAGTATTTTCAACGAACTCTTATTAAAAAATCCTAGACCGTTTCTACCTACCCTGTATATCAAAGCAGTATTTTTTAACTGTATTTTAACAAATTCTCTGTTACGAAATGAATTTCATAGCTTGTTAATTTATTAACATATTATTTCCTCAAAATTGTTCTATAAGCTTATTACCTCCCCTACTTAAAAATATCGTATTAAAAATATTTGAGCTTTGTTTATACAATAAAAAGTAACAAAATTGTTTCCTGCTTATTAATTTTTTTGCCTACCCTCTATATCAAAGTAGTATTTTCAACGAATTCTCTATTACAAAAAAAAATCCTAGACCGTTTTTACCTACCCTGTATATCAGAGCAGAATTTTTTTAACTGTATTTTAACAAATTCTATATTACAAAATTAATTTCATAGCTCGTAAATAGATAAAACATGTTTTATTTCCCCAAAATTAGTTATTTAAATATTTTCCAAATTTCCCTTAATTAACTTAAAATATATATAAATTACTTACCTATGTAGTTCACACAAAATTTCAACTTTCACAACAGTAAAACTCGTATCTTACTTATGACACTCACGTTAAAAATGCAAGTTTCTGTACCCTCGTCCGTTACAGCTAACGAGTAATTTGCCAAATCAGCAGCGTCTGTAATATAATCCCAGCTCACACCAAGCAAAGATTTAATAAACGAATATAAATTCTATATGAACTAAGTACAGTATGAGATTGAATTTTTTCATTAAAATAAGATATCGAAAGTACGCCAAATAGTTTTGTTGTTATCGGCAAAATATTATACAGGGCGTTTTCAAAATAAATTGTTAATGCATAGGTAAATCTTGTTTGTATATAAAACTAAGTACAGTATGAGATTTTACATTAAAATAAGGTGTATTGAGAGTACCCCAAATCGTGCATTCGGATGTTGTAGAAGCCAGTCCACTATGCTGGTATGACAATATGAGATTGAATTTTTTGATTAAAATAAGGTATCGAGAGTATCTACGCCAAATAGTTTTGTTGTTGGTAAAATATTATACAGAGCGCAAATTCATAGCGGTTACAAAAAAACTTCCACTGTTTGCTGTTGGTAGAAATTAGAAATACTATTTGCGTTAAATTTTCACTATAGTAGCATTTTTTGATGATGGTAGAAATTAGAAATATTATTGCATTAAAATATTCACTATACTAGCATTTTTGATGATGGTAGAAATTAGAAATAGTATTACATTAACATTTTCACTCTAGTAGCATTTTTTGATGATGGTAGAAATTAGAAATAGTATTGCATTAAAATATTCACTATACTAGCATTTTTGATGATGGTAGAAATTAGAAATATTATTACATTAAAATTTTCACTCTAGTAGCATTTTTTGATGATGGTAGAAATTAGAAATATTATTGCATTAAAATACTCACTATACTAGCATTTTTGATGAAGGTATAAATTAGAAATTTTATTACATTAAAATTTTCACTATAGTAGCATTTTTTGATGATGGTAGAAGTTAGAAATATTATTGCATTAAAATACTCACTATACTAGCATTTTTGATGATGGTAGAAATTAGAAATATTATTAAATTAAAATCTTCACTATACTAGCATTTTTGATTGTGATAGAAATTATAAATATTATTGCATTAAAATACTCACTATACTAGCATTTTTGATGATGGTAGAAATTAGAAATTTTATTACATTAAAATTTTCACTATAGTAGCATTTTTTGATGATGGTAGAAATTAGAAATTTTATTACATTAAAATATTCACTATACTAGAATTTCTGATGATGGTAGAAATTAGAAATATTATTACATTAAAATCTTCACTATACTAGCATTTTTGATTGTGATAGAAATTATAAATATTATTGCATTAAAATACTCACTATACTAGCATTTGTGATGATGGTAGAAATTAGAATTTTATTACATTAAAATTTTCACTATAGTAGCATTTTTTGATGATGGTAGAAATTAGAAATTTTAATGCATTAAAATAGTCACTATACTAGCATTTTTGATGATGGTAGAAATTAGAAATTTTTACATTAAAATTTTCACTATAGTAGCATTTTTGATGATGGTAGAAGTTAGAAATATTATTGCATTAAAATACTCACTATACTAGCATATTTGATGATGGTAGAAATCAGAAATATTATTAAATTAAAATCTTCACTATACTAGCATTTTTGATTGTGATAGAAATTATAAATATTATTGCATTAAAATACTCACTATACTAGCATTTTTGATGATGGTAGAAATTAGAAATTTTATTACATTAAAATTTTCACTATAGTAGCATTTTTTGATGATGGTAGAAATTAGAAATTTTATTACATTAAAATATTCACTATACTAGCATTTTTGATGATGGTAGAAATTAGAAATATTATTACATTAAAATCTTCACTATACTAGCATTTTTGATTGTGATAGAAATTATAAATATTATTGCATTAAAATACTCACTATACTATCATTTGTGATGATGGTAGAAATTAGAATTTTATTACATTAAAATTTTCACTATAGTAGCATTTTTTGATGATGGTAGAAATTAGAAATATTATTGCATTAAAATACTCACTATACTAGCATTTTTGATGCTGGTAGAAATTAGAAATTTTATTACATTAAAATTTTCAATATAGTAATTTTTGATGATGGTAGAAATTAGAAATATTATTACATTAAAATCTTCGCTATACTAGCATTTTTGATTATGATAGAAATTATAAATGTTATTTTTCACTACAGTAGTATTTTTTGCTGTTGGTAGAAATTATAAATATTCTTGCATTAAAATATTCACTATACTAGCATTTTTGATTGTGATAGAAATTATAAATGTTATTACATTAAATTTTCCACTCAAGTAGTATTTTTTGCTGTTGGTAGAAATTAGAAATACTATTTGGGTCAAATTTTCACTGTAGTAGGATTTCCCATTTGACTACTGGTTGTAAACTATATAATTCACTCTAACGAAGTAACGCGCGCTCCACTTGCAGCGCCATCTACTGATAAGCGCTTATCCGCGTTTGGAACTATTTACCCGTCACTCCTGTCACAACTAATTCCCCGCCACCACTCCCGTTCCAGCACAAGCTATACGATGTGATGGTCTAGCGCTAACGTACACGCTTCGCACTCTAGAGGTCCGGAGTTCGATCCCCAGCGCTACCAGTTTCTTTTTTCATACATATTTCTAAATATTTAGTATCACCTGTAATTAGTACCTGTAAAATCTTAAATATTTCTATTTAATGTCATTATTATAGCTCAGACTGCTTGGTGTGGGACGCCTTCAAGCGCTCTCTGATTCATATATTACACAGTTACTGTAACCTTCTGTTAATAGCCATAGCGGCCTAGTGGTAGCGCGTCTGCTTTGTATGCGAGAGGTCCCGGGTTCAAATCGCACACAGAGTAAAGTTTTTTTCATTTAAATAATCTGTCCATGTTGTATTCTCCAATACAGATTTGAATTTGGAACTTGCGCAGAAACAGATTTGACTTTAGGTTAGGCGCATGTTTTTCTGTAACCTACTGCGCATGTTTTTTCTGGTAGGTTAGGTCGTTACTGCGCATGTTTTTTCTTATAGGTTAGGTCGCTGCTGCGCATGTTTTTCTGTTAGATTAGGTTCCTACTGCGCATGTTTTTGCTAATAGGTTAGTTTGCTACTGCGCATGTTTTTCTGTTAGATTAGGTTGCTACTGCGCATGTTTTTTCTGATAGGTTAGGTCGCTACTGCGCATGTTTTTTCTGTTAGATTAGGTTGCTACTGCAAATGTTTTTTCTGTTAGATTAGGTCGTTACTGCGCATGTTTTTTCTGGTAGGTTAGGTCGCTACTGCGCATGTTTTTTCTGTTACATTAGGTTGCTACTGCGCATGTTTTTTCTGATAGGTTAGGTCCTTTTAAATATCCCGCCAGTTTGAACTTAGATTAAGTCGGTACTGTCAAATTTCAAATCAGTTTGAATTTCCCGCCTAATTTTAAATATCCCGCCAGTTTGAACTTAGGTTAGGTCGCTACTGTCAAATTTCAAATCAGTTTGAATTCCCGCCATAATGCTGCAATCTGATTGGTCGAGAGGCGGGAGGGGCGAGGCCTAAAAGGAAAGTGGAGGGGGGTCGCAGAAGTGACGCCCTACCTACTAACGTTTTGAAGATGATACTTTAAGCACCAGAAGAACCAGCTTTCGCCGAAAATATGCCACATTTCTTGGTATGGAGGATTGCTAGGGAACAACAACTGCATCCATATCATATGACTAAAGTACAAGCATTGCTTGCTGAAGATTTGCCAAAACGACTACAATTTTGCAACTGGATGTCAGAAAAGGTTCCTGTTGATGCGATGTTCGCCAAACGTATTTTGTTTACTGATGAGTGTTGTTTCACTAATAATGGCATTTTCAATTTAAGAAATAGTCATCACTGGAGTGATGAAAATCCAAATGCAACAGTTGTGCGACATTCACAATACAAAATTAAAATCAATTTATGGACGGGAGTAATTGGCAATAAACTTTTGGGTCCAATTGAACTTCCTCTAAATGTGAATGGGAAAAATTATTTACATTTTTTGAGTAACGACTTTGTTGAAGTTTTGGAAGACCTTGATTTGGAAACCAGAAGAAATATGTGGCTAATGCAAGATGGGGCCCCTCCTCACTACTCTCGACAAGTAAGGCGACATTTAAATAATATTTTTGCAAATAGATGGATTGGTCGTGGATGGGATGCTCCTCAGCCATGGCCACCAAGAAGCCCAGGTCTAACTCCTTTAGATTTTTTGTTTGGGGATACGCAAAATCTAAAGTGTATGAAATTCCAATAGAAGACGAGGATCATTTAAGGCAAAGAATAACGGACACTTTCAATGAAATAAAGACGAATGAAGAAGTTTTGAATAAGCTCCCCTTTCATTTCTTAAAAAGAGTTAGAGCATTAGAGCTAACGGTGATCACTTTCAACATATGCTTAAATAACTTTTTTTTGTAGTAAGTAGTTTTGTTATGTTGTAATTTAAAAATAAATGTTATTTGTTATAACAAATTTACAAACCAAATCCATACCCAGTTACCACATAAAGCATAGCCTTCTTGATTACAGCATTCTTGTTGTCGGGTGCACGACAATAAATTTTGCAAATTTTAAAGAGAACGGTTCATGTTGACGACATTGAACAAGAGTACCTTTTTTGTGACATATTAGTTTATTTTTCAGAAAATTAGATCAATTTTCCGAAAATGCAAAGGACAATTTTTTTTTCATAATAAAATCCTATGTGCTACCCCGGCTCTCCGCTCCTGGGCGATGATAATAAATTGTTTTTGCACGAAATTGTTGCATTTTAGTGTCTATGAAACTGCACCAAGATTCATTTAAATTGCCTAACTTTTGTAGAAGTTATTGCGAAAAATTGTTTCTCAAACTGTACCTTTATCACCCTGTAACTTTTTTATTATGCATTTTCGGACCTATGTTTACATGAAACTTTTTGCTCAAAATGACATTTTCTATCTGTCATATTCATTTGGCATCATAGTTTAGAAACACCCTGTATAATAATACCATAAGTACTTAAAGTGTTCTGAATACGTAACGTAAACCTTTTCTTTTTACTTTTAGAGCTAATGTCGTGCAGACAAATACATATATGCAAGGAGTCTAAGCAAGCCGCAAGCAATGAATAAAAAAATAGCAGCAAACAATTATTGAATACGGTAAATAGGAAGCTGTACATGCAAAGAAAACTCTTAACTTAAGCTTAATGTATGTGGTGCTGTGGAGTCTCTCTGATCTGGGACGACTCTGATAGAGCTTTGGCCTCGGTAGAGAAATGAGAAGTTTGCAATATACATGCGCTGAGTTACAACAGAGTAAGCAGTGCCGAGCCAGTACCAAGCAAGGTATGTAGAGGGTTGAAGCGTTATGTAGAACAGCCAAGCACAGAAGAAATATGCCAGGTTCTAAGCATTAGAAAGTATAACACTACTTGAATATTTCTGGACTTAATTCTTTTTTGGCCTGAAAATATTGAAAGAGAAGTAGGTAAACATTCCGGATTGCACAAAAAGTCTGTCTTACCTTGGTTGACATGTGGCCAGCAGGTAAGAAATAATAGCAAAATCATGCAGAGCTTAAATCCAGTAAAATACTGAAATTGTGTCAACAATATCACAAATTACGGAAACAAGTAAAAGCTCAAAGCTTCAAGAAAATCCGCAGAGCGATAGTGCACTTCTAGCAAAGCACATGGAAAGGAAGCAAATGGTTGAATTTCGCCGGCGTGGGCGGAAATTACCCCAAAAAACCACAATAATCCCACTAAACATAATTAAGTTTCTACAATGTTATAGAAACATTTCTGTACTAGCTGTAATGTTGCTCTCAGACTTATAATTAACTATATGCGATGTCCCAGGGACCTTTATTCTGCAGGCTAGAAACATTGCAGGGTAAGGTTCCTAAGGGAAAACATTACTAGCAAATTGCATTTTAATTGCAATTACGTTATTTAGCAAAACGTTATCAACATCGCTAAATGTACATGACATCAACGTATGTATAATGTTGTTACATTATTTCACACAAGTCGCAGTGCAATGTTCTTTTATAACTTTATGCTAGACACTGCATTTGTAATGTTGGTGGACTTTCTATAAAAAGTTGTCACATAGTATTATTTTTTTGTAATTTTAAATATACAGGGTGTATCCTTATTTCTTCGGGATTTTGCGACCAAGCATAAATTAGAGATCTATTAGTCCCTTGCTCGTGGTGCCATTGTGCCAATTGCGAAAGCCCAACTCTTGTAGATATGTTACCAAAATTCCATTACACAGTATAAGTGGCGCCATCTGTCTGCTATTAATATACATGTAACTAACTGAATCGTTTCGCTATTTTTATTTAAAAAAACGGATATTCCACAATTTTAAGGAATATTTATAAACTAACCCGCTCGTTTAGCTGATGCATAATATTTCTAAGAGTAACTAGAATCAAATAAACTAAATTATATTTAATACATTACATAAAACAAGTATGCATACCATATGAAAGATATACATATCATATAGACAAATCTGTGTACATACTACATTTAAACTACACTCAAACCAACCATTCTTTTATTATGAAGTTCAGCGATAAATACGTAGCGATAAAATCTAGCATTGTAAAAATTTCATCTGCGCTGATAAAACAGGACGGAGTGTCCACCATATATTGTCAATTTTATCCGTACAGGTCGATCCGCACCGATAAATCGGTGGAAAATATCTGAAATGTATTTTAAGCATTTCAAAAATACTGCGTTCCGATTAGCGATATTTAAGCTAACATATATAAAAAAATAATAATGCTTCTTGTTATGGCCAAAATAATAACATAAATATTAACACATTAAATAAATTATCAATAAATATAGTTTTATCTTAAATGTATTTTGTATCTTTTTTTGGATGATAATCGATGTTATATTCTAAAACATTTTATATAATATTCGAAAACAATAATGATACCTACATTTACGGAATTCTCAGATATTTATGATAACAAAAAACTGTATAAAATATTTTAATTGAATTTGCATTAGAGCTTAGTGGGTACGTTATAGTTGATGTTGCAGCAATTACTATACTTCATTACTAATGTAATAATTCACTATAAAACTGTTTACGAAATTGTTATAACTATGAAACGATAATATTGTGAAAACATGCCTCTGTCAACCTTATATCAATTATGAAAGCATAGACATTGTTGTAATTTGAGCAAAAGTAATGATATATCAACTGGACAATTATAACGTTGCAACAA
The DNA here is from genome assembly GCA_025584915.1 of Monochamus saltuarius. Taxonomy (NCBI): domain Eukaryota; kingdom Metazoa; phylum Arthropoda; class Insecta; order Coleoptera; family Cerambycidae; genus Monochamus; species Monochamus saltuarius. Next base: position 27,038,520 of record CM046726.1, on the reverse strand, counting down.
TGTTGTAGAATTATTTTAATCTCAACATTTTTAAATAATATTATATTATGAAACATTGTTAAAAGCATTTCACAACTTTGATTAATTATGTATTGTAATTCAACTCAAATTCAGTCGTATGCAACGTTGCACAGATATGCTGTAATGTTTCATGCTTAGTGGGATATTTAGGGGAATTTTTGATCTAACCTGAACGACATAAATTTGACAGTCTAACAGTTTAAGTGAAAAATATGCAATTTAAGGTAAGAATTATTAATATTATGCAATGAATAAGTTTGTTTGTTTGTTTGTTCATACATATGGAATACAACAGGTCTAAAAGACCTACAAGAGCATTCACATTATAATAAAAATAGAATAAAAGATAACATTTTAGGAATAAAAAAGTAATGACAAAAAAACCACAGAAAAACAAATATACATAAATAAGCCATACACGTTAAACAGGTACCTAGTACATGTTTCAAGTGTTTTTTAAATCTGGCCAATGTTACATTGAAGATATCAATGTCAATACAATATCTGTTGCACTCAACAAACATTCTACACAGTGGAGAATTCTGGCAGTAGCTTGTCCGTTTAAAAAAGTTCATGATTTCGAAGATTTCTACAAGGTACGCTAAAGTATATATCTTGAAGAACACCAGGAACATTTACTATATTATTCATTAACTTATATAACAGAACTAAGTCACTAAATATTCTACGACTTTCCAAAGAAATCAATTTAAAATGTTGACGGGCTTGGCGATAATCGTTCAATAAAATAATTTGTTTTAAAAGATAGATATGTTATAAATTTATTTTGTATACGTTCTATACGGGCTTTAAATATTATATTGAGGGGACCAAACAGGAGACGCGTAATTCAACCTGCTTAATACATAGGAATTATAAACGGACACAATTGAATTAATATTTTTAAATGGTTTACATTGTCTTTTAAGGTAACCTAACATTTTACAAGCATTATTAACTAAGGTCTCTATATGAGTGTTAAACAACAATTTTGAATCCAGAATTACCCCTAAATCCTTAATATGTGATACTCTATTTAGCATTTGATCATTAATAAAATATTGGTAAGTAATTTTATTGACATTTCTAGTATATGTTATTGTTTGACACTTACAATGATTAAAAAATAAACCGTTGTTCTTACAATATATCTCTAAACAGTTTAGATCGTGTTGCAGTCTGTCACAATCAGATGGATTATTTATATTAATATATACTTTTAAATCATCAGCATACAGCAAAATTTTACTATATTTAAAACATTCTCTAATGTTATTTATGTACATTATGAAAAATAACGGACCAAGATGTGATCCTTGAGGCATCCCAGATGTAGTAATGAAAGATTTAGACTTATAACCCCCAACTGTAACAAACTGCGACCGTCCCCTTATGTAAGACTCCATCCATTTTAGTAATGATCCGTTTATACCAGCCTCAGTAAGCCTCGTCAACAAAATGTTATGACTTATTTTGTCAAAATCCTTACTGAAGTCCGTATAACCAGCATCAACTTGTTCTTGTTTATCCATTTGTTTATACCGATATTCACAGTAAGTAACAAGATTTGTTTCTGATGATCTTCCCTTAAAAAACCATGCTGTTCTGGCATTATGAGATTTATTACCAAATTAAAAATAAGTTTACTAATAGGACGATAATTTTTTTATCATATTTTTTAAACCACTTTTGTGCACAGGTAGAATTGCTGATATTTTCCATTTTTCAGGAACACCCATTTTAAGAGAATGGTTATATAATATTGTTAAAGGTACACATAAAGCTGATTTATTAGGATCTAATTTTGTTAAACCATTTTGCACCTCAGGTTGAGTAAACTGAACTGAGATGAATATTATTATTACTATTTAAATTACTTTTCTTCTCAAAAACAAATTTTTTCGTTTCAAAAACACTTTCAAAATAAGTACAGAATAAATCAGAAATTTTTTGCCCATCATTTACTGTTATGTCATCAAAAGTCATTTCATTTGGTATTACATATTTTTTTTTGCAGACACGTAACTCCAGAATCGTTTAGAATTGGTCGGTATATCGTTTTCAATAGAATTAACATATTTTTTAAAATCAGAGTCAATAAGTTGTTTAGAACGTTTTCTCAAAAGTTTATATGCATTAAAATCTTCCAGTTTATTATAGATTTTCCATCTTTTATGAAATTTATTTTTTACTGAATAACTCTTATAGTTGGCTTCGTAAAATAAATAGGAAATTTTGCATTTTTTTCTTAACTTGCACAGGGTCATGTATTACTTTATATAAATGACTATAAAATAGTTCCACACACTGATTTAAATCTGTACTAATAAATAAATCTTGCTAATTAATACTTCTAATGTGATTATTAATATTTTCAAAATTGGCGTTTTTCAAGTCATAAAATTCAAAATAATTTTTATTTAATCTTTTGAAATTTTTTATATCTACAGAAAATCTACAGCAGGGTGATGTGTATCTTCTTTTACTAATGGGAAGTCAGATCTATTTAAATTTTTTACTTTCAATTTATTGCAAAGAACAAGATCCAAAATTCTACCATTGTTATTGACTAAATAATTAAATTGTGCTAATTCACATGTTAGAAGACAATCAATTAAAAAAGCATATTTGTTTTCTACATGAAATGGACAATTGAAATCGCCTAGTATCAGAACAATGTGGTTACCTATTTGATCTCTAATTTGATTTAATTTTGAGGCAAAACAGGTGCTTGCATAAATATCTTCCGGTGGTAAATAGACACAACATATATATATATATATATATATATATATATATGAATAAGGTTAATCTTCAATAATATCCAAATATCCTCCGCTCCACTTTCAAATTCATTTAAACGTTTTACACTAAGTTTATTTTTAACACAAATCAATACACCACCGCCACCGCCAATTTTTTTGCGAGTCTGTAGTAGATCGATCTCTTCTAAAAACATCATAGCAATTTATGTCAATAAGTTCCTCATCACCTATGTCATCATTTATCCAGGATTCAGTTGCACAAATGATATCCATATTGCCAATTAGTACATTATGTTTAAATTCTAGCAGCTTTGATTTAATACCATTTACATTTTGATATTGTATGTGTAAGTTCATAACAGACTATTTGTATCAAGAGTAAATAATTTAGTTATTAGTTATATTTATTTTATATGCTTAGATATATCAGTCATATCACTTTGATTAGCAATATGGATAATCTTCGCCGACTCTGTCTTCCTCGCCAATATGTCCATTTTGAACCCAAACGAATTTGAAATTTTTAGCTTTTGCGGCTTCCTTAGCTTCTTTTAAGAGCAATTTATTTGAATTCGTTAAATGTTCATTAATATACAGTTTATTTGAGACATAATCTATCTTAAATCCAGGATTTAATTGGATTGTGCTAAAAATATTTTCGAGAATACCTAACCTGAAACAACTGCGAGTTCACAATACCGGAAAGCCATCAAATATCAACGAAATTGTCACAAGCAGAATTGAGGGAAGAAACGTTAAATTTTATGGCCAATTACTAGAATATATTTTGGATGGCAGTGCTAGGAAGAGGAAAAAGGTAGACGATATCTTTGTTTGTTTGTTGTTTTCAATATAATATTATTTCAGGATACTGGCACAGACTACTCACACTGTATATAAGACAATATAGCTGTGATTCTTAGCAACAAACAAAATATATGTGCATTTATTGTAAAAGTTAAAATAAAAATTATAATCGAAACACAACTTCTTTATTTTGTGATTTTGGGTAGACTTTAGATATTTAAATAAAATTTAGAATCTCTGAATAGGTAATCTAGATACATATATTTACGTAAAAAATATTATTTTTCTTCCACCAGTGGCGTGAGTACGGACAGATGTTCGGGAAATTTGAATGAAAACAATGGTACGCCAATTTTTTTTTGAAATAAAAACTATATCTAGAATCCTTGTTCAATTTACAACAGAAAAAGGCTCCTTACTTTTTCTCGTTTGACACCGTTGCAGTTAAGTGTAACGTTTGTAAAACGTTTTTGATGGCACTATTTAAAAAATGAAAGTTTACTTAAAAATTTGATAATCTCGTATGAAATAAAAAAAAGACATCCGTTTGCGAGAAAATCGACATTTAAACTTTTTGGACATACTGACGAATCTCATTTCTTTTACGATTAATCAAAGTATACTCTGAAAACAATTGAATGATAGCGGTCATATTGCCTTGACGGTCATTTAAAACCTGATATGCTTCGTTCATACAAGATAAAAACAAAAACGGAATCTTTTATGGAAAAGACTTTTTCGTTTTATTTGTTGTTTATGAATTCGTCCCTTATCAGTAGTTACGTGGAGAGGTGAGTCTTGAGAAATGACGTGCCTTTTTGAAAACATAGGGCGCGCTTTCGAATAGCCTAGGTTTTTAACATAGATGTCTGTATCTGTTTGGACATCAGTGGGTTCTTCTCGTTTTTCATTTGCTTTTGTTATTGTTTTATCTTTTTGTTTTTCAATGTCATCATGAATTTGAGTGTTTATAGTATTTACGTAATTTTTATGTTGTTCGCAATAATCATTAATGATTTGTTCGTCTGAAATATCGAAAGGTGTCATTAGGGCCATATAAAATTTCATAAGGTGTTTTCTTAGTAGTGGAATGAATTGTATTATTATAACCTAATACACATAAGAGTATTTTATATTCTACATCTTTTTCACTGGGTTTTTCAATAGAGTGTGTACGATAAGATTTTGTGAGAGTAGAGTGAAAACGTTCCACGGGAGAATTTGAAGTTGAATGCATGGGTGTTACTAAATGTAAATTAATATAATGAACCTTACAGAATTCTTTGTAAAGTTGAGAATTGAAGGCTTGTTCGTTATCGTAAATGATTTCTTTTGGAAAGTTGAAACAACTAGAAAATTTGAGGAAGGCGTTAATTATGTCTAATGTATTTTTTGTTTCAATTTTTATTGCTTGGCCTAATTTTGAGAATGAGTCAATTAATATTAGACATTTACAGTTATCAGTAAAATAAAAGTCTATGTGTAGTTTCTGCAACGGGTTTAACTATAGCCAAACATAGCCACAGCTGATTTGTTTATAAATCTGTGACCAGAGAATACGCTCGTTCGGTGGAGGTACAAAACCCATAGACAAAACTAAACCGTAGCATAGCACCCCACTTCTCTCGACAGAGTTTAGCAGCAGAACCGTGTCGCTAATTTATTTACCGGACCAACTGACCCGCTCAACTACTGTATAAATATACTTGTCCAGAATTACGTGTTTTTCTTTATTAGCCTTTTCCCGTTTTTGTTAATTACTATGGCTAGTAAACTGAATTTCATCACTCGAGGCAGATTCACCATCAGGGGTTGAAAACGGGTGGCGCCCTTATAGGATTTTCCTCCAAATTCTCCACCTCAACCTCTTGCATTTGTAATAGCACACCCTACAGTTACTAGACAAGAACCAGATAAAAAATTCAGACATGCTAGAACTTTAGAAATAAACCTTAATAAAAACGAACTATCTCAGTTAATCCCTCATTGTTTCGAAAATCGATATACTACAGTGAAGCGTTCTGTTTCAGATGAACCTTCTACTACTGTACATCGTTATCCTACCAGAAATCTACCTCCTCCAAGTAGAGGAAATAAAAACATCTCTATTACCCATACTTCTCAATCTAAAAACTAGAGTCTTATTCCATCCACATTCCTTCATCACTAAATATTCACTGACACCATATAAACAAATCTTGTAAGACTCAAAGTTACAAGTTAAACACGTCCAACGTAAACATGCCGAAATTAAACAATATAGAAATGAATTAGAATTACAATTGAACAAATTCGAATCTCACTCACGTTCAAAAAGAGGTTTGGTTAATCTAGAGGGTAAGGTCAATAAATACCTATGGGGAACCCTTGATTCAGACGACTGAGAGGAAATAAATTCAAAATTCGAGACATAAATAAACAATCAAGGTCAAATTCAAGAAGTAATTAACGCCCGTACATCTATTTTGAGAGATATTGCTAAATCTTTTAAAACAACTACGCAAGAACTAAAAAAGCAAAAACAGATATCTGACAGATTCAACTTGTTTGACAATAAAATTAATAATATTAAACTCAAAATTTTACTACAAAAATATATAACTAGTTTAGAGTTCCTAAATGAAGCTATTCATATATCTCACTTTGACATCAGTTCTCCGTATTTAATTTCAAAGGAATTAATTTCTGAGATGAACAGTCAACTTAGTGAATTATATAAACCCGAACAATTATTAAATTTAGAAATCAATTATTAAATAATATCAATCATTAGGACGGATATTAATATACTTAAAGATTCACTTCTGTTGTATTTTGCTTACCCCATTTTTCATCCAGTAAATTACGTTCAATATAAATTGAACACAATCCGTTTGACTAACTTCACAATTATTTTCCCTCATCTGATAATCCTTATACCAGAAGATACACGCAGTAGCCTATGGAATAAAGAGGAATGCCAATCCCTGGAAGAACATAGTCTATGCCTAGACGAATTGCCACAACAAATTCAAGATACCTGCTACGAATCTTTGTTCAAATACAAAAGTTCACTTAAATCACTCCTTCATTGACATAAGTTATGACAGACATGTCATCGTCCCAGTTAATGAAAATGTCCTAATTAGAAAAACTTGTTCTTAACATCTAACTATAACATCTATATCAACCTTAACAATTATCATACTAAGTGTTCTACAACAGTAAAAGAAGAAGTAATTTATACTCCAGAATCGAATTTGCCATCTCAAACCATTATATTGCCACAACTAAAATACTCAAATTCTTCAATAGATATTTCCAATAAATCTCTTCTGTATCTGTTATAATACTCATCCTACTCCTATGTATATTCCATGTGAAGATATGCCCACATTGCAATCCCTATAAGAAGATATTCTCAAGAATCACCCCCAGGAGGACCACAAGGAAGAAGTCAACAGATAATTCTAGGTCTTCCTCACCAGAACTTGCCGCCTCGAGGTCCAACAGTCCTGGACCTACCCGAAGAGAGGAATCCCTTCTAAGGAGGGAGGTGTTATCCAAACACCCTGTATATATATTTTACTATTACTCATATTCCATTTTATGACGTTATGTACTTATAGAAAATTACTGAGAAAACTCGCCAAGATAAATTTATGCTTACTCAAGTTGCAGATTATATAAAAGCTTCAGCTGGCGACTAGCGACTAGAGACAATAGATTCGACATTCGTCGCGTTAGTTAGCATTGTACTCAATAGGCAATACAGTGCTTTCTTCACAACAACAAAAACAACTGTTATTGGACGTTCCCGAACGAACCAATAACTTGTAGGTCCTTTTTATCTAGAAAGGTACGCACAAACAAAGGCCCACTGCATCTGCCATGCTGTATACTTAATGATATAAGCTGTAACATTCTTTCTACAATTCTACGTGACATGATAGTTAATAACTGAGTTTCCATATATGGAGAGAGTTCCGTGATGTAAGCTGTAGCTTCGTGTTTTTTTGCTGTTATCAACTCCATGGCTTCTGTTTCTAAGTACCAATCACCTGGGAGTTACTGTAAGTACGATCTCGATAACAAGCAGCATATCTGAAAAGAGAGAACAACAAATATTTTCACAGTTCATCAAATAAAGAAAAAATTGTGTTACTCACCTACTCTCTCCTATTTTTTTTATAAACTATTATAGTAAATTTTGTTAATTCCTGTATCTGGTGTAGTTTACTAAAGTGTAGAGTTAATATTTTACTAATTTGTTTCATTATTTTCATTACTTACGTGTTTATACATTTTTAATATAGTTATTAATGTGAATCAGATAACAGCTGTTAATTGGTATAAACAAAATAATAATTAACATAAATCTAAGACTTACCTAAGCATTGCTTTCTTCTATAAATTTTTATACATAATTTATTTAATATAATTAAATAAAAATATGCTATAACTACTGAAACACTTAAGAATCTAGATATTATTATTTTTTATTAAATTCATATTAGGTAATTTTATACCTTAATTTCACATATTTTGGTAACTTTATATTTTAAATTTAAGTGTGATAATTGTACATTTTAGCATTTATTTAATTAAATTTCTAGTTAATAATATTGTTACAATATTGCTTATCTTGCCTCCCCTCCTCGTCGATTATATCGATTGGCGCCCATTGACTTACAAAACAACAACTTTGTCAATAAAAAATATATATTGTATATATTTGAGACACATTAATAATTTAACCCAGACCCTAAAATAATAAAAAAAATTTGTTGGCAATTTGTGCTTCCATAAACAGAAAGGTCACAGACGTTATATTTATGTAAAACAAATATGTCGCAATGCACTTTAAAAATAAAAATTGACTTTTTTCAAGATTTTTATCCAGTCACTGATTTAGAAAATAATGAATTTATTCCTTTCAACTGCATCATACTGTATATTCAATAAACTGAAATCATAATAATTTATATTAGGTTTAAAGGTATTTGAAAACATTATCATTATCAAATCTTGCAATATACTCGTAATTGTCTTATTTTTTTATGAATTTATATTCATCAGCCTACAGGAATTACCTACAATAAAGCTCATTTTGCACTATTCTCGGAGTATTCCTGCTATACTATATATACAGTGCGTTCAACAATATAAGACACGTGATCACGAACAAATAGAAGATAAAAATTACATATGTTGGCTTAAAATTGAATATTAATATTTACCTAAATCACATTTTTAATTTGATTAAATCAAACATAGATTTTCAAAAATTTCACATACAATATAATCATATTACAATAAGGTATTTTTAATTTTTATCTCAATTTGAAATGGAAAAGTATTTTGTTTGGAAATGGATTTTTTATAAACTTTACCATAATCAATTTTCATTCATATAATGAAAACATGGAACACTATGGAACTCATCAATCTAATTTTTAGGATGTATTAAATTTTAAAATATTAAATGAGTCTTGTTTAATTTTTTTAAATATTTAATATATATACCGGGTGTTCCCTCTAAGACTTTGAGTGCGAATATCTCAGAAACCATCAAAGCCAGTGCGACGAAATTTGGTATACAGACACTAGATGGCGCGTAGAATCTGATGATAACATCAATTCTTATACAGGGTGTTTCATTTTCCAGGATATCGATTTAATTTTGATTTTTTGGTTGTCAGCCCTGCAAAAACTTTGAAATTTACTTAATTATGAACACATTATGATAAATAAACAATCAAAAATTTTAAAATTCGACATAAAAAAAACGCCTCCAAAAAGTACCCAAATTTCATTGTTTTGTCATGCAAAACGTACATAGCCTTGAGCCAGACTTACACAGAAGAAACTAACATAAAGTCAAAACTATGAATTGTTAAATATTAATGGCATAAAGTATTTTATTGGACATAAGTAACGCTAAATAATGTATGTAATGCAATTTACGTATGCACAATAGTGTTATTGAGACTTGTCGATATAAATTTAGACTTGAGTTGAGGCTTTTGGAGCATTGGGGTCGTTGCGCCGGCGCAGTCTTCCGTTACATCTATGGTTACAGCCGTTCAGCGTGAATATTGTGTAAAATATCTGTGGATATTTTTAAATTGTTCCATTATAATGTAATAAAACTTCAGCAAATTGTTTTTTTATTTTACTACAGTGTACATAATAATTAGGTACCCGTATTTTTTATCACAAAATAATTTACAAAATTGTGTAAGTACCTAAAGAATATCCCTCTTTTCCAACTGCTTTAATTATTGATTACTTCTTTAGGAACAAATAAACTCAAACAAAACGATTCCTAATTTTTTTTATTATAATGTGAACGTGTTTGTCGTTGAAAGTCAGAACTGAACCTACCCCAGCCCCACAAAAGAAATGTTACTAAAGCATAACCTAGAAATGATTGATTGTTTTGTCCACATATTTCAGCACTTTATTTGTTTCTGATGGATAAAATATGTTTAAGAAGAACTCTACATCTGTAAAATAGTAAACAATGAACTACAGTTTCTGTATTTCATATGATATAGAACTAAAATAAAGCAACTGGTTTTTGTTAGGAAGAATCACCTGCAAACGTACTATACCCAGAAGGTACCACATAGTCATTTAAAGCTAGATAATAATTTGTAATTATTGTTTTTATCTTTCAGTTATGTGTGTGTAGTGCCACAAATTACATTAAAACAAAATGATTCATAACATCCGACACCAGAAAGAATAAGCGAAAAATATTACACAGACATTTTCTTGGAAATAATTCTAAACATGGAATGATGAATAATATTATAAAGAAGTCTCTAACTCACTTTGAAGAGTATTATACCTATAAGACATTAAATTCTGTTGTCTGTCGTGGGTTTTAAAATTTCTAAACAAATAAAATTAAGAAAAATAAACTAATTTCATAATTCTATGTACAGTATAAAAACATCTCGTTAGAATATCTTACAAATGTTGAAGGCTAACTGTTGTTACAATATACACAACATAACGTAATAAGGTAGGTATCGAACAATGAAATCGGTAACACGACGCTCCTGGTGCGCTACGAACTTTCTGATGACGCACCCATACGACAATCGAATGCCGGATTAAACATCGTTGCCACATCATGTTTATATACATAATATCGTCTAACACTTCAGCGTGTTATTATTCAAATTTACCCCCATTTAGCACTTTCTGCATTTCCCGCATTTCTTTCCCCCAAATTTGTAAATCACGCCACACATTTGGAGGGGGGATGAAGAGAATACAAGCAGTAAGCAGTAGTTTGTTTATTTCGGTCTCGCGTATTCGTCGTAAATTCACAATGCATAATTTTACAAATTCCGAATATGCGGAAATGGTAGTGTTATACGGAGAATGTGCGTGAACTTTGTGTAAGTGCCTTCGCGATACGGGTTTTGTGAAACTGCGTCGGCTGACCCTAATTTTATTAATAAAGTGCTATGGACGGATGAGTGCAGCTTTACTCAAACTGGCATTTTAAACAGGTTAGCACCATACTACTTAAAAAACAATAAATTTGTAGGCTAGATGTACGTAACTACAAACTAAATAATTCATTGTATTTACGAGTAATACTAAAAATTCATATTTATTTGTAAAACGTAGTGAAAACGTAATATCAAAATTATTAAACAGTAATAACCTAACATTCGAAAACATATATTTATTATCTACATTTGTTTTTATTAATAAATAAATCAATATTTAAGAAAAATTCATTCATGTATCTAGATTTAAAAAAATAGTTTTACTCCTTGTCGTTAAATAACAGTACAAAAACTAGGTAACTAGGTTATTGACCTAATAATACGGTAGGTCAAGATTCACTCTCGATAACTTAGATTAGCGGCGTGCCATTTCGGTCTTGGACAGTTTTCTGTCGACAACACGATGGTTTTTTATTACTTAGTATTTAAACACGAAACACTTCTATTTTATTACAGCTTCTCTTAATAATTTACCCATTGGGTATAGGTTTTTTATGTAATGTACGTAAATGGTTTATTACTCGGTTTATTATTAGATACGTTGGAGTTTTGTGATTTCAATGTAACTAAGCTAATTTCAGTCATAACAGCTATATTTGCTCAGAGGAAAATCCACACGCTACTTGTCGGTTTAGCTTTCAGAGGCGATTTGTTGTCAACGTATGGGCAGGAGTGTACGAGTATCGTTTGATTGGACCGTATTTTCTACCAGAATACCTGAGTGGACTGCGTTACTTGCTTTTTTAATAGAATTATTTGATTATTATTATTTGATTTAATTGAATATTAACATTTTAAATTATTATTGGCTGAAGTTGAACTGAGCAAGAAAATATGATATTCTAAAATAGTCTGTACAACCATTTATTTGTGATGTCTAAAACCTAGGTAGGTAGGTACTAGAAAAATATTTCAACTTGGCAACATTGCATCAGGTCGACATCGAGTTGAACTGTGAGCTGTAAACGACCAAGGCTGTGAGCGGTCAGTGACAGTCTGAAAAGGGGGTTTAAATAATGATTTGAAAATATTTTTTTCGGCGTAAATATGCATTTAGATTTTTTTAATCGCGTATTCGCATTATACTCATTATTCCCTATATCCTCTTAAAATTAATGACATTATGACTGACTCACTCTGTATATGTATACAGGGTGAGTCAGAGAGAATGGGTCAACGCTAAGCTGGAGAATATAGTAGACACCAAAATATTTTGTTTGAGCTAATACGGATGTTGCTGGGTTAAGAAATTCAGGGTGTTCAAGGATTAAATTTTATTCTGAAGTTTCTCAAAAATATCTAAAAAAACGTTCAATTCTACATAAAAAATGTACTCTTGTTTAGGTCGCCTAGCTTTATCGGTTTCTGAGTTATTTGCATTTAAAAGTTACAATGCATTTTGTGCTGATGCTGCGATTTCTTTTCTTTAAACTTTCATGTCAATAAATATTAGCATGCATGCGTGTGGTTTATTATTCGTACAATTATTGAGAAATTTCAGAATAAAATTTAAACTTCTACTACAATATTGTAATTCTAATTACTATCGTACTAGCACTACTGGTACAATATGAATTTGGACCTAAATGAACGTGTAATTCAAGCCTAATATTAATAAACCTATTATATTAGTGGTAATTAAAATTTTATATTTTTATATAAGCATCTCCAATTACATTTAAGTGGATAGATATATACGTTCTAAAATAAAGTAAAAATTTAATAATGCAAGTGAATGTGAACCATGGAGCGTAAGTGGTGGTTATTGATATTTACATTTTTAAAGATGAGACTTAGTACATCTCTTTATCTTCCTATAAATGCTGCAAATATTTTTGGAAATGTAACCCAAAATTGGAAAATATCTAGTGATTGTGCCAAGTCTATCCAGTTATATATGGAAAATTTGGAAACGTCAGTTGATGATCCTTGGGCATTGCGAAGTAAGTAATATAAATACCTACTTTTTAATTTGTTAAGAAAGAAAGGAGCTTAGTGGATCAAATCTTACAAAAAACAGATGGATTTAGATGGCTAGAGGATCTAGAGAAAACAGATGGAAGGAACAACAAAGCAACTGCGGACAACGTTTTTTTTCTGGGTTTTTGCCCTTCATCAGCGCAGTGCAGCTTAAAAACAAAATGGAACAAGAAGGAAGGGCAACCCTTTTGCAAAAACCCAGAAACAACGTTGTCCGCAGTTGCTTCGTTGTTCCTTCCATCTGTTTTCTCTGGATCCTCTATATATATATATATGTTAAATGTGAAATATAGTTTGCAGAAAGTACCTATGAAATATTTAATTCTAATGAAATGAGAATAACGTCCAATTAATAATTGAATGTAATCACCTCAAGACTTTATTATGTAGATGTAAGATAATTACATTACATTAAATTTATGAGGCCGGTAATATTTTAACCACTAATTACAATTATTGGCACTCAATAATTAATTTTGTTATTTTTAGTGCTTGATGCTACTTCTAAAATTCCTACGGGAATTTTATTTTCATATAATTTTGGAGAAATGGGAAATTTTAAGCAATGTTTGGAGACGGAATCCAAAGACAAAGTTATTAAGGGAAAGTATTGCCTTGGAACTATATCACTGCCGACAAATATAATAAATTCTACAAATTCACAAAGAAAACGGTTTGGTGTGGAGGTACAGTACAAAAATATTATTAATAGTAATATTAGCAAAGTACACGTTTCTATTTAGTTGAATTGTTAGTTTAAATATTTTGTGATAGATTTTTGAGAAATTTTATTTTTAAATAATAAATACTTGAAACAAATATTCAAATGCCATCCCATTGCCATGTATGTAGTTTCAGCTATTTTTTAAAGTCTCTATGAAGTGTTGTATTTTATCTAGTGAGATGATAATTTTATTTCCAATTTAATTTTTCAATAATTTCATATTATATTTGAAGACGTTCACAAATTTTTTATTTTAAATATCCTATATACAGGGTGTTTTAAAAAGACACGACAATATTGGTGCTGATGAAACATTGAAAAATAAGTTTGGTTTGCTTAATAAACGTGTCCTAGACTCGCTCATTTTTGAAATACAGAGCGTGTAAGATATTTTTTATAAAATCAAATTTTGCATAACATATTTAATCAAAATTTGACACAGGCATAATTTTAGTAGTAGGTATTGAACACGCTGGTGCAATCAGTTTTTCAGTACAGTTTAGCAGTTCCGGTGGCATTTTATTATACAGGGTGAGTCAGTCATAATGTCATTAATTTTAACCACGTATTCGGAAGGCCTAATAAAGGCAGAAAATCGAAAAAAAAATTTTTTACTCGACCTTTAAAAAAATAAACAAATCACCCTATAAAAATCGGTAACACGACGCTCCTGGTACGCTCAAACGTTCTGATGTCGCAGCCATATGATAATCTAATTCCGATGGAAGGCATCGTTGCCACATGTTTACATACATAACGTCGTCTAACACTTCAGCGTGCGTATTATTCAAATTTGCCACCATTTAGTCGCACTTTCGCATTTCCCGCATCTCTTTCCCCCCAAATTTAGAGATCACACCACACATTTAGAGAGGGGATGGAGAGAATACGAGCAGTATTTTGTTTATTTCGGTCGTGTATTGGTCGTAAATTCACATCACAATACCTAATTTTACTAATTTAGAATATGCGGAAATGCTAGTTTTATACGGGGAATGTTTACGAAATGCGAATGCCGCTGCTGTCGAATACCGGAGACGTTTCCCTAATAGGCTTCACCCAAGTGCGCGAACCTTTGTCCAAGTGTTTCAATGTGTTCGCGATACGGGATGTGTTAAACTCGAAGTGGAATTTTAAATAGGTTAGTACCATATACTACTTAAAAAGCAATAGATTTCTAGGCTAGATGTATGTAAATGCTAATTACAAACTGAATAATTATATTATCCTTACGACTAATACTACAAATTCATATTCAATTGTAAAATGTAGTGAAAACGTAATATGAAAATTATTAAAAATAAATAACCTAATATTCGAAAATTTTATTTATTATCTACATTTGTCTTTATTAAAAAATAAATCAATATTTAAGGAAAATTCATTCACGTATCTAGATAAAAAAAAAGTTAATTTTACTCCTTGTTAAATAACAGTACAAAAACTAGGTAACTAGGTTATTGACCTTGTCTTGGACAGTGTTTTGTCGACAACACAATGTTTTTTTTATTACTTTGTATTTAAACACGTTTTAAACGTTTTTTATGTAATGTACATACCTAAATGGTTTATTACTCAGTTTATTATTAGAGTTTTGTAATTTCAATATTAAATACTTTTTAAACAAACCAAGCTAATTTTAAACGTATGGGCAGGAGTTTACGGGAATCATTTGATTGGGCCGTATTTTCTACCGGAGAACCTGAATGGACCGCGTTACTTGCAATTTTAATAGAATTGATTGGAAAGCGTTCATTGAACATTAACATTTTAAATTATTATTGGCTGAACTGAGCAAGAAATAATATGAGATTCTAAAATAGTCAGTACAATCGTTTATTTATGATGTCTAATGCCTAGGTAGGTAGGTACTAGAAAAATATTTCAACTTGGCAACATTGGATCAGGTCCACATCGAGTTGAACGTTCAGCTGTAACCGACCAAAGCTGTGAGCGGTCAGTGACAGTCTGAAAAGGGGGTTTAAATAATGATTTGAAAATATTTTTTTTCGGCGTAAATATGCATTTAGATTTTTTTTAATCGCGTATTCGCATTATACTCATTATTCCCTATCTCCTCTTAAAATTAATGACATTATGACTGACTCACCCTGTATATAACCTTATTTTACACAAAAAGGTGCTCGTAATAAATTAGTTAATAATAATGTACCGTTTTCGAGGAAAATGCGAAAAAAAGTGGTAACGTCAACCAGGCGTTTTCTGTTCTGAAATATCCTGTTCTTTTTAAGCAGATTTAGCCAATCTAGGCCTACCGGAAATATATTTTTCTATTTGGCATCTGCCTCTCAGGAACATTTTTGGAATAGCGTTTAACTGCTGCGGTACTCTCAAAATATTTCCCTAAAGTCAACATCTGCACTGCTGATATAAGTTTCCGTTACTATTATTTATGTAGTAGCGAGTAACAAGCACAGAGCAGAATACAATCTTAACAAGATTACGGTATTCACTAAAACAACAAATTACCGCTCAAATCAGAGAATGAACAATATACCGTAATTTATGTTGTATAAAATATGACATATCAATGGAAAAGTTCGGGGTTTGACATACACACACTTGATAAATAAGTAGGTACTATTATATACTCGTCCAATTGGGTAACACAAGTAGTATCACCGTTCCAGATGAATCATCACAACCACCAAAAAAATTATTTCATAACCTGTATTTATACCCTACTCAGACCTGAAGAACATTCATTAATCATTACACTGTTAAAATTAAAATGCGAAATTGATAACTGGGTGGGCTTACAGGGTCGGACCTATCTAATTGAACGAGTATATCTCATATAATTCAGAATGAACTTCCTACAAGTAAATCGTTTGTTATTGTAACTATATGAGATATACTCGTCCAATTAGACAACACATGTAGTTGTTTAAAGTTGATAATCAACTTTCGGTTTCTCTCCATTATACATATAGCATTTTGCTTAGTCATATCATTTATTTGAAAGTAAAACTTTATTAGCTTGCCAACAATATTTTGTATTCCCAATTTAATAAATACCACCTCTGTAAACTAAATAATGTTAAATTTAGGATCTGATTAATAATAATTGTGTTATATATTAATAGGTATCTGATGTAAAGTTTGGGAAATATTTCCGACTTCTTTTGGATACCCAGTTTCTACATTCGATTCATAAGCTGCTGACATACTCGTACTTGCATGTCTATAACCTCACCTTAAACCATCTAAGTTGGTTGATCTAAAGTCGATCTAAGGTTTGGGAACAATTGGTACATTTCAAAAATAATTAATTTTCTAACAATCCGTACGAATAGTTTTTTTGTCCTTGGTACTATTGTTTATTATTAATATTTTAATGTAAAACATAATTAGGCGTGAAGCAAACTACCTAATATAATTTAATAACAAATCTATAATTTATTCCATAAATTAATTTTTCATATACCTTCGACAGTTTATATACAGGGTGGGCCAATAGTGTGTGGACGGAAGATTGTGGTTATACTGATATATATTTTTAAAATCTGCTGTTGGTGGGGGGTGGGGGGTAGTTAGAGCTACAAACTAAAAATATTTTTACTGGAATTCCTAGACATATACAGGGTGATTCATATCAAAGTTACATTTTTTTAAATGCAACCCCCTGTATATTATTCCATATTTGGATTCCTCGGTCAATTCTAGTGTGATTTCATGTACCATACTTGGTGCCTAAAACGTACCGTTTGGACGTTATTCGATATTTTGTCAAAAAGTTGATGTCTAGAAACAGTTGAATATCAGAGGTGAGCGGCAACATAGGAGGCTGTGATTGGGGGAAATTATTGACCACCCTCCATATTACCAAGAGCTACAAAGTCAATTATGAACTCTGTTTGTTATGGCTGATATCGTCGCTCTAATTTTGAAAACTTCAATCATGGATAACTTGATTTTTTTAAATGGAACCCACATATTTTTTTCACGTCACCAGATAACACATTTCATTACCTTTCACCCGATATAAAGTTATCTGTATTTATCTCTAATCCTTTTCTTCTAATCCGCAATTACTTTTTACTATGATGGATTTATGCAAACCAATTAATGTAAACTAAATTCAAAAATAAGTAAATAAATATTATGGCTGCATTTATTCATACAAATTAATAATAAGTGATTTTTTATTAAAAATGACTTTGTTTATTTAGTTTAATTCTCCATAATTTCACATTTAGTTTTTTCAAACACTCGGGAGTAAAGTTGGCCATGGAAAACAAACAGTAGGTTTCATTATAATTATTTATTAAATAGTAACACAAATAAATGAACAAGAATTACAAACAACTTCACAAAAACTACAGTGGTTTAGTAAATAAACAGTAAATGACAACATAACTTCAAAGTAAATGTTCAAAGTGACGACCTTCTTGTTGAATACAAATGTGAATTCTTCGGCGAAAAGAATCTTGAACTCTCATTAACATTTCTGGGGTGATAGTTGTAAAAACATTTCTAATTCTGATTTTCATATTTTCAGCTGTCGTTGGTTGTTCAATATACACTTTTTCCTTAACATACCCCAAAAAAATCAAGGGAGTTATGTCCGGAGATCTCGCTGGCCAACGTATTGGCCCATCCTTCCTATCCAGTTTTGATGAAATACATCATTAAGCCATGTAGTCACAACACGGGCACGGTGAGGAGGTGCCCCATCTTGCTGAAAGTACATATCTCTAATTTGAGCTAGCGGTACATCTTCTACAAGATCAAATAAATGGTTGTTTAAGAAATTGACGTACATGTTGGAATTTAGAACACCATAAAAAATGGGCCAACAATGCGTGTGTCTAATATTCCTGCCCAAACATTAACTGTCCATCTCTCCTGAGAATGTACGTTGAAATGGTGTGGATTTTCGTCCGAGTAATAATGAAAATTGGTTCTGTTTACGAGTCCGTTGCGATGAAAAGTACACTCGTCGGTAAACAAAATTTTATGTGAAAAATTCAAATTTTCATTCAAGTTTTGCTCTACCCAATTGCAAAAATTCATTCTATTTAGGAAATCTGCCTCTTTAAGCTCTTGATGCATTTGGATATGATAGGGATGGAATTTATATTTTGATATTATTCTCCTAACAGAAGTTCTACTTATTTCAAAATCTTTTTCAAGTTGTCGGGTACTCACATGGGGATTTTCTACTAAAGCGGCCAAAATATTAAATTCGTTATCTGGAGTTATCACAGATTTCCTTCTATTTTGGTTTTGAGTGTAGCAAACACTTCCTGTAGCATTAAACCTTTCCAAAAGCTTTTTAAAAGTTTCTTCTCTTGGATGGCGCTCACGATCAGGATATCTTGCTTTGTATTCTCGACTTGCCAATAACGGATTTTTGAAGCATTCTCCAAGGATAAAAACCATATTGATCATTTCATTTTGACTATAATTTGCCATTGTTAGTAACTTAATTTAACAACAAGAACCAAAAAGTATAGAGAAGAAATAATTACTGTCAAAGTGAAGTTAAGGTGACAGAACTTTATTGTTTGTTTTTCATGGCCAACTTTACTTCCGAGTGTTTGAAAAAACTAAATGTGAAATTATGGAGACCATTTGAATTAAACCAAATAAACAAAGTCATTTTTAATAAACCCACTTTATCACTTTAATTATTAATTCGTATGAATAAATGCTGCCATAATATTTATTTATTTATTTTTGAATTTAGTTTACATTAATTGGTTTGCATAAATCCATCATAGTAAAAAGTAATTGCGGATTAGAAGAAAAGGATTAGAGATAAATACAGATAATTTTATATCGGGTGAAAGGTAATGAAATGTGTTATCTGGTGACGTGAAAAATATGTGGGTTCCATTTAAAATATCAAGTTATCCATGATTGAAGTTTTCAAAATTAGAGCGACGATATCAGCCATAACAAACAGAGTTCAAAATTGACTTTCTAGCTCTTGGTAGTATGGAGGGTGGTCAATAATTTCCCCCAATCACAGCCTCCTATGTTGCCGCTCACCTCTGATATTCAACTGTTTCTAGACATCAACTCTTTGACAAAATATCGAATAACGTCCAAACGGTACGTTTTAGGCACCAAGTATGGTACATGAAATCACACTAGAATTGACCGAGGAATCCAAATATGCAATAATATACAGGGGGTTCCATTTAAAAAAATGTAACTTTGATATGAATCACCCTGTATATGCCTAGAAATTCCAGTAAAAATATTTTTAGTTTGTAGCTCTTACTACCCCCACCAACAACAGATTTTAAAAATATATATCAGTATAACCACAATCTTCCGTCCACACACTATTGGCCCACCCTGTATAGGGTCTATTAGTAACCAATGCCTTACGAGTCTGTACATCATGACCTCGCCACATCTAAGCTTGTTTGTAAAACTCCGGATTTCTGCTCATTCATATGTATTTCCATTGACGTTTCTGAAACGTAGATCAAATTTTTGTGTATTGCATAGTAGGTCAGGTGGCACCTTGTGCAAAATATTATGAAAATTATTAATTTGTACCAAAGTTGTTTGTTTTATCCACTGCTCCTATTCATAAAAGAAAACAATCATTACATTGCTATATAATGTACAATTGAAAAGGAAATATAGATAAAAGTTTAATTTAATGCAAACAAGATAAGAAAAATAAATAGAATTTTATTGTTTTTAATAATACCTATTTACTGTATTGTATATATTGTACAACAATCCTGATCGCTGCATCTCAATTTAAAAAATCCGAAACAAGCTGAAAAATATTAAAGTACAATGTACAATGAAATAGTACTATAGTACTATAATTTTTTTATTTGTTTATCCACTAGCTTTCATAATATCTCTGAGTTGGCGGCTTATACAGATTCAGATGTTGTACAGATTCGTTTACATTACGTTGAAATTAAATAGTCTTTGTTATTTCCAACAAACTACAACTCTTTTAAATAAATGCGAGTAAATGTTAATAAGCCACGGATAGTTCAGAACGTTCAACAAAGAAATTGAAATTAAATATTGGCGGTCTGTTTTAATATATCTGTAATATAAATTTCTTTATTATTGTCCTCTCTACAAATATGTTTTACAGTGATACATTAGAATAGATTGCATTTTAAACTCCGAACCAATGAAAACAACCATTACTAATTTTTTAACTTTCTTTTTCAGATACATTTTTTAAGTAATGCCTTGATATGTAAACTTTGTAGATATCCCAAGTTGCCATATTCTTAAGAAAACTAAATTTCATTCAAAATACACTTATTAGATTAGAACCGATTTTATTAGTAACTCGTCGGTATTTAATGTATTCAAATTTAAATACAGAATTGACTTATGTAAGTTAAGTATAGAACATGAAATATTACAAGCAAATGAATCACTCATCAAATCATGAATGAAAAATGATACAGTCACACTGACATTTACAGTATAAAGTCAATTATTTTTTCTTTGATAAAGTAGGTAACCTTCGCTTTCTGAGTGTATAATACAGATGCAAAGTGTGTAAAGGGTTTATATACCTACACATTTTACAGATGCATGGAAAACTCACTAAGTGACTTTAACATGATGGGAATTCCTATTAGTAAAACTGAACTTCTGACAATTCCAAAAAACACCACGTAATCGTCTATAACATATGTTAAAACCAGACAAAATGTTTATTCGACTAAAATTGTTTGTTTTGTAATGCAATTTTGAGAAAAATCACTGACTTTAAGATACATGAATAGAATAAATATGTGTTTTCCTGAATTAATGTATAGCAGCGCATTGGCATATACTGTTTTATTTGCAAGAACATAACTGGGATGGGACTCGCAACACTATAGACATATTGAAAACATACTGAGTATTTAATTTTTATGTTAAGCTGTTGTAAATTTCCTTAGTATGTACTGAAAAAAAAAAACAATTTGGAAAGCATGCTTTTGAGTCTAGACAAGTGTGGTGTCAGCTTCGACATGTTAAAGACTTCCACGAAGATAAAATAATAATAATATACGAAGATAGATGCATATATTGCGACGGAAATAAATAAATAGCACCTTTTATGGATAGTTATGGATGGAGCTCCGTATTTTTTTTATGATAAACTATTAGAGACGGTTGGCTGCAGTAATTTGGTAGTGAACAAGAAAAATGTTGGGTACTATTCGCTGTAATTATAAAGTTGTTGAATACAATTAATCAACTACAGAACATTCTTTGTCTTTTAAGAGAATCATTTGAAATTCTGGATCAAGAACCATTTAAATTAGTTTACAGATTAACAGGAATTTGCGTCTAAAGATATATTTTCAGAATTTTCGCCAGTAATATGTAATGTTAGAATTCTAACCACACTATTATCTTTACCTGAACCATATCCAGAATCGACTTTACCTAAGGAGGAAAATACATTTGAAACAATATATAGAAGAAAAGTAAGTGTGGTTGTTTATAGACTTCAAACCTATAAAATATCACTGAAAATAATTGTAAAACCATTATCTGTTCTTTAATTATTTGCTGTACTATAGAACCCTCAAATCTTAGTAAAAGATCTATCAATAACTGTTACATTTATAAGAAATTAATTAATAATTGTCTCCTCTTGGAAAGATAGAGTATCTCTTAACAATAAACATATGGATAAGAGTAAATACATCCATTCCAGACTTGGGTGAATAACTTCACAGCTTTAACGGTTTTAGCTCGTTTTTATTCATATAGGTTTACAATTTTACCTATGAATAATCTGATAAGTTTATCAATATATGATTAATTGATTACTGTTTTACTTTTTTTTTAATAATTTTGAAGTTTATATGAACTTCATTAATAATTTTCTGCTTTTCCGTTCATAAATTGTCTTCATTATTAACTCGGTTTCTTTTCAACATTTACACACCCTAGATCAAGGTATTTGGACCATCCATCGGCAAGCGATTAGTGAACCTTATCGCCAAATAAAAACAGCTTTAACAATTTTTAGCTGCGTACGCGGTGTAGAACTAACTACATCTATCGGCCATTCGCTACTCCATGCCGGACTGAAAATGTCACAGACACAAAGCGTTCTACATACAGTAGACACCATTGAAAGCTGTCGACCTTTATCGCGATCGGCGAGAAACGATATTTTGCAAACACGGAATTCCAGGAAACAACTACTCTGCGGGCTAATGCCCCGACCAGCATTGAATTACACCTGGAAAACCTATAGCAACATCTAGAGTCATTCGTCAGAAGCCCACCAGACATATACCGGTTTCGAGCTCATTAGCTCTCATCAGTATGCGATAGGTAAGGTATCCGACGAATAATCCTAGCTGTTTAGTCTGTCTAACCCGACAGAAGGGACCATGAGTACGCGGTGTAGAACTAACTACATCTATCGGCCATTCGCTACTCCATGCCGGACTGAAAATGTCACAGACACAAATCGTTCTACATACAGTAGACACCATTGAAAGCTGTCGACCTTTATCGCGATCGGCGAGAAACGATATTTTGCAAACACGGAATTCCAGGAAACAACTACTCTGCGGGCTAATGCCCCGACCAGCATTGAATTACACCTGGAAAACCTATAGCAACATCTAGAGTCATTCGTCAGAAGCCCACCAGACATATACCGGTTTCGAGCTCATTAGCTCTCATCAGTATGCGATAGGTAAGGTATCCGACGAATAATCCTAGCTGTTTAGTCTGTCTAACCCGACAGAAGGGACCATGAGTACGCGGTGTAGAACTAACTACATCTATCGGCCATTCGCTACTCCATGCCGGACTGAAAATGTCACAGACACGAAGCGTTCTACATGCAGTAGACACCATTGCAAGCTGTCGACCTTTATCGCGATCGGCGAGAAACGATATTTTGCAAACACGGAATTCCAGGAAACAACTACTCTGCGGGCTAATGCCCCGACCAGCATTGAATTACACCTGGAAAACCTATAGCAACAGCTAGAGTCATTCGTCAGAAGCCCATCAGACATATACCGGTTTCGAGCTTATTAGCTCTCATCAGTATGCCATAGGTGAGATGACCGACAATTGAACTGGCTGTTTAGTCTGTCTAACCCGACAGAAGGGACCATGAGTACGCGGTGTAGAACTAACTACATCTATCGGCCATTCGTTGTGGTCCCTTCTGTCGGGTTAGACAGACTAAACAGCTAGGATTATTCGTCGGATACCTTACCTATGGCATACTGATGAGAGCTAATAAGCTCGAAACCGGTATGTCTGGTGGGCTTCTGACGAATGACTCTAGCTGTTGCTATAGGTTTTCCAGGTGTAATTCAATGCTGGTCGGGGCATTAGCCCGCAGAGTAGTTGTTTCCTGGAATTCCGTGTTTGCAAAATATCGTTTCTCGCCGATCACGATAAAGGTCGACAGCTTTCAATGGTGTCTACTGCATGTAGAACGCTTCGTGTCTGTGACATTTTCAGTCCGGCATGGAGTAGCGAACGGCCAATAGATGTAGTTAGTTCTACACCGCGTACTCATGGTCCCTTCTGTCGGGTTAGATAGACTAAACAGCTAGGATTATTCGTCGGATATATATTACCTATGGCATACTGATGAGAGCTAATAAGCTCGAAACCGGTATATGTCTGGTGGTCTTCTGCCGAATGACTCTAGCTGTTGCTATAGGTTTCAGGCTTAACGGTTATACGTAAGTATAAATTATTAACTTTAATTTTCAACAACACTTCGCCGTTTCCTCATTTTCATTATAATTTATATTTAAGGAACTCTGGAAAATAGATCTGGCAATCTACAGGCTTAACCAAATCACTGAACAACTTTAACGGCTTTAGTTGATTATTATGCACATAGGTTTAACGGTTATACCTGTGAACAACAAAAATCTTACTTGAACTTTCCACAACACTACGTTGTTTTCTCATAAGTTTTCCCCAATCTACAGATTTAACCAAATCACTGAACAACTTTGACGGTTTTATCTAATAGTAATTCGCATAGGTTTAATGTTTAATGGTCATACCTATGAATAACTAATATTTTACTTGAACTTTCCACAACATTACGTTGTTTTCTCATAAATTTTCGTCAATCCACAGGTTTAACCAAATCACTTAAGGCTGGTTTCTCGGTTTGGAGAAACTGAGGTTTCGGGAAGGCATGTCACAGTTTTGTACATAGCGAGTAACACCCGACTTCCGTCCACTAAGATGAAACAGTTTGTATGCGATACAGACAAAGACAGCTAACATCAGAGAAGCTCGCATAAAACCAGACGCATTTTGTAACCGCCCAGAAAACGAGAGTCACGTGTAGATTTTACGTTTGTTTATTTCTGAATGAGCGTGCCATATACCCGTCCTCGCAGCTGTTCACAAATAATCTTGAAGCGATTTCAAATATTAATTTACAAGAAACAGTGTACGGACAAAACATATAGGGCGATTAATATTTGCAGTAATGTATCTTCACAGCTGAAACAGTATATTGACAAAATCTACAGGGCGATTATATTTGTTGGTACTACTTTATGTTTCTAAAATTATAAATATAATAGATCTGTAAATATCTATAATTTGTTTCTACTTGAAATATTTGTATATTTACCGCAAATAAACAGTAAACTGAAATAATCAAGATGACACATTTAATAATTTTTTTTTTAGTGTGTATAATGTAGTTCTTTGTGTGAATACTTTTTTATTATTATGTGATAAACCGGGTGTTCACGAAAAGAAAAGCTTCGTCTTTTAAAATTTATAACTCATGTAGCATTCAATCTCTGACATTTCTATTTAGGGTGTCTCATTAATTAGCAGAACTTTCTCTTTAAAAATAAATGAATGCGGTTTATTTATTTCCGAACAACACCCTTATCTAGCAGCTAGCCCAGATGGTATCATAGACAAAAATACTATTGCAGAAATTAAATGTCCTTACTCGGCTGCAAAACACCCGAAGAAGCTATTTCTAGTAATAAAATAAAATGTTTACAAAATGAAATCGGGCAATGGAAATTGAAAAAAGTGCATAGTTATTATTATCAGATACAAGGGCAGATGGAAATAACTCGGGCTAAATACTGTTATTTTATAGTTTGGACTCCTCTAGGAATGGTTGTAGATAAGGTAATTTAAGAACAATATAGTAAAGATTTATGCCCATTAATTATTTTGTATCTATCTATTATAGATTGAAAGAGAATAAAGAGATGATCAGTTTTGGGAATGCATGGTGGTAAAATTAAAGCATTTCCACTATGATCATATGTTACCTGAAATAGTAAAGATGTCATAACTAAATAAAATTATTTATATACTCGTATGTAGTTTAAATTGTCTGTAATGTATGAAAGTCCAAATAATAATAAAATTTGACGTTTGGATATTTTTTTCCGTATTATTGTTGTTCCAAAAGTTAAAAAGTTAGAACTTTTCAATTTAGAATTAATGTCTAATTTAGAAATCGCATATGTGTTGATATTTACTGAAAAAAATATTTGAAATGTAATACTTAAGATTTGATTAAAACGTCTTCTTTTCCTGCAAAATAATCATTCAGTTTAAAGTACGGCCAAATATTTTAAACAGAAATAATTGAAAATAGTGGTTCGGTTAAACATTTATGAAGGGCTGCACATTGACTATACTCACCAAACTATACAAATAACTATACACACTATATAACTAAAATAAATAATCTGCAAAACGTGTGATTATTTCTTTCAGTACATTCATTATTTCAGACTTATGTTTTATAAATATACGTAATTATTATAAATTATGTGTCCTATGCCTACCTACAAAATTAATTACCTACAAATTCATAAACTAAATAAAGTACAATTAAAATAAATAAATTTTGAGGTTGTTTAGAGATTGGTTAGGTTTTTTAAACATCCTATATTTTTTTCGTTAATTAGTGTTCTAATAGGGTCTTGTTAAATGTTTCATCAACATTTTTTTGTAATTCCGTAACTTTCTGGTTATTAAAGATTGCTTAGGCTCTTTTAAACACCCTATATATTTTTCCGTTAATTCGTTTTCTAATAGATCCTGTTAAATTATCAAAAAATTTTTATATTTCCATAAATTTTTATAGTTTTCAGAGATTGGTTAGGCTTTTTTAAACACCCTGTATATTTTTCATTAATTAGTGTTCTAATAGACCCTTGTTAAATATTTTATCCAATTTTTTTTTATAGCTCTATACATTTTTAGGGTTTTTAGAGATTGGTTAGCTTTTTTAAACACCTTGTATTGTTTTTTCGTTAATTGCTCCTAATGGACCTTTGTTAAATGTTTTGTCAAAAGTGTTTTGTAGTTCCATAAATTTTTAGGGTGCTTAGAAATTGTTAAGCTTTTTTAGACACCCTGTATTTTTTTCTTTAATTAGTGTTCTGATAGAGCCTTGTTAAATGTTTCATCAAAAATTGTTTGTATTTCCATAAATTTTTAGGGTGCTTAGAAATTGTTAAGCTTTTTTAGACACCCTGTATTTTTTCTTTAATTAGTATTCTAATAGACCCTTGTCAAAAATTTCATCTAAAGCTTTTTTTAAATCCATTAATTTTTAGAGGTTTTAGAGATTGTTTAGTTTTTTTTAACACCTTGTATTTTTTTCATTAATTAGTGTTGTAATAGATCCTTTTTAAAAGTTTAATCAAAATTTTATTTCAAAGGACCCTGCACAAACCTTATGGGAATTGGCTCTCGTTCACATTGGCTGAAATTTGGATATATTGTTCGTTTCGGCATCTTGAACAAAAGTCTCAATGGGCACAAAGCTCAATTTTGCTTATTTTGGCTCCTACGGAGCTCCAAATCTCCACGGATTCACCATTACTTACTACTTAAAAGGGTAATCTTTTGGAAAGTTTGGTATTGGCTGCCTTAAAAAAAGTCCCCTCTTTTGTTTTCGAGGTCACTGCATCCAAATTCAATGCCAATATAATAATATTGACAGTTGACAGCTGTCAACTAGCTGTCAAACAACAAGGAACAAGTAAAATTGAGAAAATCCATACGTAAATGTTGTTTTTGAGGTTGCTGAGTTCAAAATTGATGTTAAAAAGACGACACCCTGTATTTTTTCTTTAATTAGTATTCTAATAGACCCTTGTCAAAAGTTTCATCTAAAGCTTTTTTAAATCCATTAATTTTTAGGAGTTTTAGAGATTATTTAGTTTTTTAAACACTGACATACGGATTCATCAACAAGGCGTAACGTTAGTCAGACTAGCGGAGGTTACGCGAAAAATTTACGCATCTGTTGCACTAATTTAAATAAAAAGCATACTCCTATTCACTACTATGTATAATACTTACTTTATGATATGTTAACTAATCCGTAGTACTGAAAAGTACAGTTTTTGAATATAAATACTAAATATACAATGGGAAACGCAAGGAACTAGAGGCCGAAGTTACGCGATTTTTAGACAGGTACAATACTGGGTCTAACTTTTGGCGCAAATATGGACGTAAATAAACAGCCTATCTAGCGACGCATGCTTCGCTACCTAGCAACGCATGTTTCGTGAGCGCAAAGCTGGTTAGGCCAACTAACGCGCTTTACACGGGCGTAAACTCGTTAGTCGGACTACGCTACGCCCGTTTCATGAATCCGGCTGTCTGTGTTTTTTTCATTAATTAATGTTGTAATAGACCCTTGTTAAAAGTTTAATCAAAAACTTGTTTTAAATTTCGTTATTGTGGAGGTTTTAAGAGATTGGTTCATTTTTTTTAAATACCCTGTATTTTTTCGTTAATTAGTGATGTAGTAGACCCTTGTTAAAAGTTTCACCTACTTTTTTTTTAAATCCATTAATTTTCAGTTTCTAAAGATTGTTTAGTTTTTTTTAAACACCCTGTATTTTTTTCATTAATTAGTGTTCTAATAGACCCTTCTTAAATTTCTGATAAAAATAATTTTTTATTCCATTAATTTTTAGGGTTTTTTAGAAATTGATCGGGGTCTTTTAAACACCCTGTATTTTTTTTCGTTAATTATTATTCTAAAGAACCCTTGTTAAACGTTTTACCAAAAACAATTTTTTAGCTCTCTTAATTTTAAGTTTTTTTAACGGTGAAAAATTTTTTCAACACTTTGTATACAGAACGGTCTTTCGCACGTTTAATAACCGTTCCGAAGTTAAATCTTCAAAAATAAAATTTTCTCGAAATTGGAAATTTTATTTTCTCCTTATCAATTTTTATATTAACACCCTGTCTATCACTCTGTTAAATTATAGGAGTAACATCTTCGAATTTTATGAATGAATTGTGACGTGTAAAGGCGGAGCTTTATTGCAAGTTCCACCCAAACGTCTCACGTACCAACTTAAAATTTCAGTAAATTTAAGAAATTATTGGAAAATTTGGATTTTAACGGTGTTACTAGAAAGGTGGCAAGTCGGCTATCGCCGACTTGACCTTTCTTGAGTAGGGTTCGTTTTTTTTAAACACCATGTATTTTTTCGATAATTAGTGCGTTAAGAGACCACCGATGGAAGTTGAGTAAAAAAAAATTGTCAGTTCTCTTAATTTTGAGATTTTTTTAACGTTCAACATTTTTCCAACACTTTGTATATAAAACGGTCTTTCGTACATCCGACAACCCATCCGAAGCAAAAAAAATAATTTTATTCCATGAATTTTGGGAGTTTCAATATTGGTTCAGTTTTCTTAAACACCCTGTATTGTTTTCATTAAAATAGTTTCCATATAGACCATTGTTAAAAGTTTCATCAAAGGAATATTATACTTCCATGAAGGTTTCTAGAGAACGGTCTGTTTTTTAAAAAACCAGTATTTTTTTAATTAGTATAGTTTTCTTACAGACAGTTGTGAAAAGTTTCATTAGAAAATATTCCATGAATTGTGAGGATTCTTAGAGAATGGTTTGGTTTTGTTAAACACCCCGTATTATTTCATCAGTATAATTTTTTACAATCGTGAAAAGTTTCATAAAAAAAATTAAATTCCATAAATTTTGTGGATCTAGAGAATTGGTCTTAATTTTACACCCTGTAATTTTTCATAAGTATGTATTTATATAGCTGCATAATAATACCTAAGTATGTATTTTTTATAGTTTTTTTACAAACTATCTTAAAAAGTTTCATCAAAAACCAAAAAAGAGTTTTTAGTTCCAAGTTTTTAGGATTTTTAGAATGATTCGATTCTCTTAAACACCCTGTATTGTTCTCATTAAAATAGTTTCCATATAGACCATTGTTAAAAGTTTCATCAAAGGAATATACTTCCATGAATGTTTTTAGAGAATGGTTCGGTTTTTTTAAACACCCAGTAGTTTTTTAATTAGTATAGTTTTCTTACAGACCATTGAGAAAAGGTTCATAAGAAAATATTCCATGAATTGTGAGGATTCTTAGAGAATGGTTTGGTTTTGTTAAGCACCCTGTATTTTTTCATTAGTATAATTTTTTTACAATGGTGAAAAGTTTCATATAAGAAAATTAAATTCCATAAATTTTGTGGATCTAGAGAATGGTTCTTTATTTTATACCCTGTATTTTTTCATAAGTATGTATTTGTATACATAATAATAATACCTAAGTATGTATTATTTATAGTTTTTTTACAAACTATTGTAAAAAGTTTCATCAAAAACCAAAAAAGAAATTTTAATTCCAAGTTTTAAGGATTTTTAGAATGATTAGAGATTAGAGAAACATCCAGTATTTTTTCATTAGTATAGTTTTGCTTCAGAATATGTAAAATGTTTCATAAAAAAACATTTTTAGTTCCACGAATATACTTGCATGAAGGTTTCTAGAGAATTGTTCGGTTTTCTAAAACACTCTGCATTGTTGCGTTATGGTAGTTTTTTTGCAGCCTATTGTGAAAAGTTTTATAAAAAAAAATTTAATTCTATCAATTTTGAGGAGTTCAAGAGAATGATTCGGTTTTTTTTGAACATCCTGTATTTTTTCATCAGTATAATTTTTTTACAATCGTGAAGTTTCATAAAAAAAAATAAATTCCATAAATTTCGTGGATCTAGAGAATTGGTCTTTATTTTACACCCTGTATGTTTTCATAAGTATGTATTTATATAGCTACATAATAATACCTAAGTATGTATTTTTTATAGTTTTTTACAAACTATCATAAAAAGTTTCATCAAAAACCAAAAGAGTTTTTAATTCCAATTTTTAGGATTTTTAGAATGATTCGATTTTCTTAAACACCCTGTATTGTTCTCATTAAAATAGTTGCCATATAAACCATTGTTAAAAGTTTCATCAAAAAGATATTATACTTCCATGAAGGTTTCTAGAGAATGGTTCAGTTTTTTTAAACACCCAGTAGTTTTTTAATTAGTATAGTTTTCTTACAGACCATTGAGAAAAGGTTCATAAGAAAATATTCCATGAATTGTGAGGATTCTTAGAGAATGGTTTGGTTTTGTTGAGCACCCTGTATTTTTTCATTAGTATAATTTTTTTACAATGGTGAAAAGTTTCATATAAAAAAATTAAATTCCATAAATTTTGTGGATCTAGAGAATGGTTCTTTATTTTATACCCTGTATTTTTTCATAAGTATGTATTTGTATACATAATAATAATACCTAAGTATGTATTATTTATAGTTTTTTTACAAACTATTGTAAAAAGGTTCATCAAAAACCAAAAAAGAAATTTTAATTCTAAGTTTTAAGGATTTTTAGAATGATTAGATTTTTTTAAACATCCAGTATTTTTTCATTAGTATAGTTTTGCTTCAGAATATGTAAAATGTTTCATAAAAAAACATTTTTATTTCCACGAATATACTTGCATGAAGGTTTCTAGAGAATTGTTCGGTTTTCTAAAACACTGCATTGTTGCGTTATGGTAGTTTTTTTGCAGCCTATTGTGAAAAGTTTTATAAAAAAAAATTTAATTCTATCAATTTTGAGGAGTTCAAGAGAATGATTCGTTTTTTTTTAACATCCTGTATTTTTTCATCAGTATAATTTTTTTACAATCGTGAAGTTTCATAAAAATAAATAAATTCCATAAATTTCGTGGATCTAGAGAATTGGTCTTTATTTTACACCCTGTATGTTTTCATAAGTATGTATTTATATAGCTACATAATAATACCTAAGTATGTATTTTTTATAGTTTTTTACAAACTATCATAAAAAGTTTCATCAAAAACCAAAAGAGTTTTTAATTCCAAGTTTTTAGGATTTTTAGAATGATTCGATTTTCTTAAACACCCTGTATTGTTCTCATTAAAATAGTTGCCATATAAACCATTGTTAAAAGTTTCATCAAAAGGATATTATACTTCCATGAAGGTTTCTAGAGAATGGTTCAGTTTTTTTAAACACCCAGTAGTTTTTTAATTAGTATAGTTTTCTTACAGACCATTGTGAAAAGGTTCATAAGAAAATATTCCATGAATTGTGAGGATTCTTAGAGAATGATTTGGTTTTGCTAAACACCCTGTACTTTTTCATTAGTATAATTTTTTAACAAACGTGAAGTTTCATAAAAAAAAAATTCCATAAGTTTTTTCTATGAATTTTGGGAATTTCAATATTGGTTCAATGGTTTTGTTAAACACCCTGTATTTTTTCATTAGTGTAATTTTTTACAATCGTGAAAAGTTTAATAAAAAAAATTAAATTCCATGAATTTTTTCCATGAATTTTGGGAGTTTTAATATTGGTTCAGTTTTCTTAAACACCCTGTTATATTGTTCTCATTAAAATAGTTTCTTACAGACCATTGTGAAAAGTTTCATAAAAAAATATTCCATGAATTGTTAGGATTCTTATAGAATGATTTGGTTTCGTTAAGCACCCTGTATTTTCTCATTAGTATATATTTTTTTAAAATCGTGAAAAGTTTCATAAAAAAAATAAATTCCATAAATTTTGTGGATCTAGAGAATGGTTCTTTATTTTACACCCTGTATTTTTTCATACGTATGTATTGATATACATAATACCAAAGTATATATTTTTTATAGTTTTTTTACAAACTACTGTAAAAAGTTTCATCAGAAAGCAAAAAAAAAAATTAAATCCACGAATTTTCAGGATTTTTAGGGAACGTTTCGGTTTTTTTAAACACCCCGTATTTTTTCATTAGTATATTTTTCCTACAGTACAGTAAAAAGTTTCATCAAAAAGAATTTTTTAATTCCATGAATTTTGTTGACTTTTAGAGAATGGTTCGGTTTTTTTAAACCTCCTGTATTTTT
Source organism: Monochamus saltuarius (assembly GCA_025584915.1). NCBI lineage: Eukaryota > Metazoa > Arthropoda > Insecta > Coleoptera > Cerambycidae > Monochamus > Monochamus saltuarius. Next base: position 27,005,488 of record CM046726.1, on the reverse strand, counting down.
TCATTAGTATAGTTTTTACAAACTATTGTGAAACGTTTCATCAAAAGAATTTTTAATTCCATGAATTTTGAGGATTTTAGAGAATGTTTCGTTATTTTTAAACACTCTGTATTTGTTGATTAGTCTATTTTACATACACAACCTTTTATAAAGTTTCATCAAAAAGAATTTTTTAATTCCATGAATTTTGAGGATTTTTAGAGAATGTTTCGTTATTTTTAAACACTCTGTATTTGCCTCGTTAGTGAGTGTCATAATAAATCCTTGACGAAAGTTTAATAAAAATAAAAATAATTTTCTATGAATTTTGGGAGTTTCAATATTGGTTCAGTTTTCTTAAACACTCAGTAGTTTTTTAATTAGTACAGTTTTCTTACAGACAATTGTGAAAAGTTTCATAAAAAAACATTCAATGAATTATTGTGAGGATTCTTAGAGAATGGTTTGGTTTCGTTAAGCAACCTGTATTTTTCCATTAGTATAATTTTTTTAATATCGTGAAAAGTTTCATAAAAAAATAAATTCCATAAATTTTGTGGATCTACAGAATGGTTCTTTATTTTACACCCTGTATTTTTTCATACGTATGTATTTATATACATAATAATACCAAAGTATATATTTTTTATAGTATTTTTACAAACTATTGTAAAAAGTTTCATCAGAAAGCAAAAGAAATTTTTAAATCCACAAATTTTCATGATTTTTAGGGAACGGGTGGGTTTTGTAAACACCCTGTATTTTTCGATAATTAGTGCGGTAAGAGACCCCCGACGGAAGTTTCGTACCAAAAAATTTCCAGTTCCCTTAATTTTGAAATTTTTTTAACGTTTAGCATTTTTCCAACACTTTGTATATAAAACGGTCTTTCGCACGTCAGACAACCCCTCCGAAGCGAAAAAAACGAAAATTTCCTCGAATTTGTAATTTTTATTTTTTTCTCGTCAATTTTTATCGTAATACCCCGTACGTCGAGCTTTTTTGAGTCGCACTGTATATACGCGAAGCGACTTAAAATAATTGAGGTCCGCCATATTGTCTAGCTCATTTATACCACGCATTCATTCGTATTAATGCAAAGTTTAATGCAAAAATGAACTCAAAACAAAGCGCTCGCATAACAGAACGTATCTAGAGACTTCAAATTTACCTTTTTTGGCCTTCGGGGGGCTCCGATCAGCCCATTTAGCGAAATTTCCTATGTTATATGCGGAACTGTCACCCACTCGTCGTTTGACGTTTCGGCGGCCGGGCGCCGGTCGAACGTGTAGTAGACTAAAATTTCGATATTTTCACTATAAAATCGAATTTTAAACCTAAACCTGAGGCACACGACACATTGTAGAAGGTTCAAAGTTTACGTTTCGATATGGCTTTATGGAAATAAAGGGGTACTTACTTTTCAGAATGTAATCGTTTTGAAGGTTTTGTGAAGACCGCCATTTGCCAGGCCCTTCTCCCCGGTCTTGGATCGAATTTTCGCACATTTCGATACAAAAATAAATTCAAAATCCAGCGCTCGCATAACAGAAAGTATCTAGAAACTTTAAATTTACCTTTTCTGGCCTTTGCGGGTCTCCGATCGGCCCGTTTAGGGAACGTTCCTAAGTTTTATCCGGAGCTGTCAACGGCACCGCACCGTCCGGCTAGCCGTTTGACGTTTCGGACGGCCGAGCGAATGCGAATGCCGCCGAACGTATAGTTGGCCAAAACTTTCGTTATTTTCACTATAAAATGGAATTTTAAACCCAGATCTGAGGTACGCGACACATTGTAGAAGGTTCAAAGTTTACGTTTCGATATGGCTTTATGGAAACAAAGGGGTACTTACTTTTCAGAATGTAATCGTTTTGAAGGTTTTGTGAAGACCGCCATTTGCCAGGCCCTTCTCCCCGGTCTTGGATCGGATTTTCGCACATTTCGATACAAAAACGAATTCTAAACCCGGCGCTCGCATAACAGAAAGTATCTAGAGACTTTAAACTTACCTTTTCTGGCCTTCGCCTCGTCGCGACGGAGAAAGGACCAAATAAATAGACTGGCCCGCGGTCGCGTCCCCGACGGGCTCGCCTGAAAAACGTCGCGCGGAGCGAAACCGGCCTCCGGGCGGCTTCCGGACTTCCGATAATGGGCGTGGTTTTCGACTTTTGTCTCGTTTCCTCGCGAAAATCGAAAACCGGCGGCCGCGGACCTCCGGAAAAACGCAAAATTCGCCCCGAAAAAAGTAAAACGAATCAACCGAAATACGCCTAAGCTACGCAAAAAAGACCGAACCCGACTCCCTCAACCCGGGCTCGCCGCTGCGCGGCTCGCGAAAAAAGCCTTTGTGGCGGCAAAACCCCACTTTTCCGCCCCCCCGGTGGGAGCGAGAAAAAACAACGGATTTTAATATATAAGAACTAGAAAGGTGGCAAGTCGGCTATCGCCGACTTGACCTACTTGAGTAGGGTTCGTTTTTTTTAAACACCATGTATTTTTTCGATAATTTGTGCGTTAAGAGACCCCCGATGGAAGTTAAGTAAAAAAAATTGTCAGTTCTCTTCATTTTGAGATTTTTTCGTACATCCGAGGCAAAAAAAAATTATTCCATAAATTTTGGGAGTTTCAATATTGGTTCAGATTTCGTAAACACCCTGTATTGTTTTCATTAAAATAGTTTCCATATAGACCATTGTTAAAAGTTTCATCAAAGGAATATTATACTTCCATGCCGACCATAAAAAGTTCATAAGAAAATATTCCATGAATTGTGAGGATTCTTAGAGAATGGTTTGGTTTTGCTAAACACCCCGTATTTTTTCATTAGTATACTTTTTTTACAATCGTGAAAAGTTTCATAAAAAAAATTAAATTCCATAAATTTTGTGGATCTAGAGAATTGGTCTTTATATTACACCCTGTATTTTTTCATAAGTATGTATTTATATAGCTACATAATAATACCTAAGTATGTATTATTTATAGTTTTTTTACAAACTATTGTAAAAAGTTTCATCAAAAACCAAAAAAGAAATTTTAATTTTAAGTATTAAGGATTTTTAGAATGATTAGATTTTTTTAAACATTCAGTATTTTTTCATTACTATAGTTTTGCTTCAGAATATGTAAAATGTTTCATAAAAAAAAATTTTTAGTTCCACGAATATATTTGCATGAAGGTTTCTAGAGAATTGTTCGGTTTTCTAAAACACTCTGCATTGCTGCATTAGGGTAGTTTTTTTGCAGCCTATTGTGAAAAGTTTTATAAAAAAAATTTAATTCTATCAATTTTGAGGAGTTCAAGAGAATGATTCGGTTTTTTTAAACACCCTGTATTTTTTCATCAGTATAATTTTTTTACAATCGTGAAGATTCATAAAAAAATTAAATTCCATAAAATTTGTGGATCTAGAGAATTGGTCTTTATTTTACACCCTGTATTTTTTCATAAGTATGTATTTATATAGCTACATAATAATACCTAAGTATGTATTTTTTATATTTTTTTTACAAACTATCTTAAAAAGTTATATCAAAAATCAAAAAGAAAGAGTTTTTAATTCCAAGTTTTTAGGATTTTTAGAATGATTCGATTTTCTTAATCACCCTGTATTGTTCTCATTAAAATAGTTTCCATATAGACCATTGTGGAATGCTTAACACAGGAAGTAAAAGAGGTGAGAAGAGAAGCGAAAGAATATAGAGAGGAGATAAGACAACTCAGAGGAGAGATTGAGGACATGAGGCAGGAAAATAAGGCGCTTAGGGATAAGATGAGAGAGGTAGAAGAAAGAGTAGAGAGTATAGATAAAGAGAAAAGGAAGAAAAATATAGTGGTGCAAGGCCTACAAATTAGAGAAAATTTAGATCAGAATGAGCTAAAAGGACAGATAGAAGAGTTTATAAGAAAGTCAATGCATATGGAGATTGGTACAGAAGGGGTAACGAAAATAGGAGTTAATGTATTTTTAGTTGAATTAAAAACTTCGAGGACAAGATAAGGATAATGAAAAATAAAAGTAAATTAAAGGAGATAGGAGCTGCCAAAGTCTATATTAACGATGATATGAGCAAAAAAGAAAGGGAAATTCAAAGGAAACTAAGAATAAAAGCCAAAGAAGTGAGGATGGAAGGAAAGGTAGCTAAAGTAGGATATCAAAACTCGTAATTGATAATGAGGTTTGGAAGTGGAATAATGATGCAAGCAGGCTAGAAAAATGGAAGCAAAATCTAGATATATCACTCAGCATAAAAGAAAGATCGCTGGCAATGGACACGGTTATGAGAAAAGGAAACGACATAAATAGAACCAGGAACAGAAAGCAAAAAATACAGAACGAAGCTAGAAGGACGGAGAGGGGGAAGACAGAAAAAGACGGAAAGCAAGAAGACACAAATCAAGAAAGAGGAATGAGAATGGGAACATGGAATGTAAGAGGGTTAAATGAGGAAGGATCATTAAAAATCCTAGAAAGAGAGGCAAATAGATTCAAAATGGACATAATAGCGATACAGGAGACGCATATAAAGGAGACGGACACATGGGAATTAGAAAATTATTTATTCTTTACGAGCGGAGGCAAAACAAGGCGATACGGAACAGCATTTTTAGTAAATAAAAATTTGAGGGATAAAATTTCTAAATTTGAAGCAATTTCAGATAGGTTATGTATGATTAAAATCAGAGAAGAAATAAACATAGAGATATTAAATATATATGCGCCAACAGAAGAAAAACAGAAGAAGAAAAAGATGAGTTTTATGAGAAGCTAGAAGAAAATTACGGAAAGCTGAATAAAAACACAGTAAGAATGGTGGTAGGTGATGCAAACGCAAAAATAGGGAGAGAAAGGATGTATGAAAGTATAGTAGGGACAGAAAGTAAACACCTAGAGAGCAATGACAATGGGCGTAGATGGATTGAATTTGCAGAAGAACAAAAAATGAAAATAATGAGCACATTCTTTAAGAGAAAAGACATACATAAGGGGACCTGGACCTCTCCGGATGGAGCATATTCGAATCAAATTGATCATGTTTGCATAGATGAGAATCACAGAAGCTTAATAAAAAATGTTAGGTCATGCAGAGGGGCAGATATAGACTCGGATCACTATCTAGTAAGGATAGATTTGAAGATAAAAAAACCTATTAAAAGAAAAGGATTACAAAGGAAAAAAGACAACTAGATATGGCGACATTACAAAATGAGAGAACCCAAAAGAAGTATGAAGAAGAGATAAGGAAAGGTTTGCAAGAAAACATACGGATATTGGAAGCAAATATAAATGAAGAGTGGATAAAGATCGAAAATGTCATACAAACAGCAAGTGAGAAAGTAATACCAAAAAAAGAGTGTGCAGGGAGGAAAAGATGGTGGGATGAGGAGTGTATAAGAGAGGCGGAGAAGAGAAATAAGCTAAGAATTAAAGCACTTCAGTCACTACAAGAGGAAGATAAGGAAAAATACAGGGAACAAAGACAAAAGGCAAAGAAAGTGTTTAGACAAAAGAAGAGAGCAGAGCAGGTTAAGAAAATAGAGGAAATAGAGCAACATTACAAGAGGAAAGAAATACGTAACTTCTACAGAGAGATAAAAGAGGGAAAAAAGATAAAGAAGGAAGTAATATATGTGAGAGATGAAAGTGGCAATCTAATTGGAGGAAACAGAAGTGAGAGAAACATGGAGGCAATACTTTGCAGATATGTTGAATGAAGAGAGTGTAAGGGAAGAAGAGGTGCACGAGGAGATGATACCGGGAAGAGAAGAGGAAGGGGAAGTAGAAGAACCTACAAAAAAGGAAATAGATATAATTATAGAAGCTTTAAAGAATAACAAAAGTCCAGGGAAAAACGGAATAACAGCAGAGAACATTAAGTACGCAGGAGAGGATTTAAGACAAAGAATATACGAAATGATACGAATGATCTGGAGAAGAGAATGTATGCCTGAAGATTGGAGAGATGCTATGATTATACCAATCTTAAAAGGGAGATGCAACGGACTGCAGAAACTACAGGGGTATATCATTGTTAGATATAGGGTATAAAATTATGGCAACGTTAATAAAGCAGAGAATAGAACCTATAGCAGAACGGCAAATAGGGAGTATCAAGCAGGTTTTAGAAAGGGAAGGTCAACAACGGACCAAATCTTCATGGTGAAGGAAATGCTGACTACATGCTATGAGTATGGGATCAAAGCAATGGTTTTATTTGTGGACTTCAGGAAAGCATATGATTCGATCGAAAGGAATAAACTAAGTAAAATTCTGGAACAATTTGGGATACCAACTAAACTGATTAGGCTATTGAAAATGACCTTAGAAAATACCAAAAGTACGAATAAAAGGTGAATGTTCGGAAGGCTTTACTATTGATACAGGACTGAGACAAGGAGACCCACTCTCAACGCTTCTTTTAATTTAGTACTAGAAAAGGTCATAAGAGATAGTGAGTTGAACAGAGAAGGACACATATTGTTTAAAAGTCACCAAATAGTAAGTTATGCAGATGACGTGGCCATTATTGCTAGAGATAGTAGGGAATTAGAAGAAGTAACGAGAAAACTTGTGGAGGAAGCAAGTAAAGTGGGATTGCAGATAAATCAAGAGAAAAGTAAGCTGCTGAGAATAGGAGAACAAAAAAAGGATACAAATTTTAAATTGAGAACAGAGCATGGAGAGATGGAGTTTGAAGAAGTTCAAGAATATGTGTATTTGGGATGAGGAACAAGAAATCAATAGGAGAATAATAAAAGCAAACAGAAGTTCGGCAGCAGTCCACCACTTAATGAAATCAAAAATTTGTCCAGACGAGTAAAATTTAGAATGTATAAAACAATTTTGAGACCGACAGCGCTGTATGGTAGTGAAACCTGGGTTCTCAATAAGAAGTCAAGAGAAAACCTTTTAAGGTGGGAAAGGAAGATCTTAAGAAGAATTCTAGGTGGTAAGAGGACAGAGGAAGGCTATGTAAGGAGAAATAATGAGGAAATATATGGAATGTACCAGGCACCAACAATAGACGAAGTTGTAAAAGCCAGGAGAGTGCAGTGGCTAGGGCATCTAGAACGTATGGAGGATGAAAGGGCAGTTAAGAAAATAGTAGGGAGTAAACCTAACTACAAGAAAAAAGAGGTAGACCGAGGAAGCGATGGAGAGAGGCAGTGGCAATAGATCTAAGGGAGAAAAATGTAACGGATTGGAAAAGAAAGGCGAAGGACAGAAGGGAGTGGAGGAGAATAACACAGCTCTGGGCCTAAAAGGCCTGTAAACAGCTTTATATATATATATATATATAGACCATTGTTAAAAGTTTCATCAAAAGAATATTATACTTCCATGAAGATTTCTAGAGAATGGTTCAGTTTTTTAAACACCCAGTAGTTCTTTAATTAGTATAGTTTCTTACAGACCATTGTGAAAAGGTTCATAAGAAAATATTCCATGAATTGTGAGGATTCTTAGAGAATGGTGTGGTTTTGCTAAACACCCTGTATTATTTCATTGGTATAATTTTTTTACAATCGTGAAAAGTTTCATAAAAATAATAAATTCCATAAATTTTGTGGATCTAGAGAATGGTTCTTTATTTTACACCCTGTATTTTTTCATACGTATATATTTATATACATAATAATACCTAAGTATATATTTTTTATAGTTTTTTTACAAACTATTGTAAAAAGTTTCATCAGAAAGCAAAAAAAAATTAAATCCACGAATTTTCAGGATTCTTAGGGAACGGTTCGATTTTTTTAAACACCCCGTATTTTTTCATTAGTATATTTTTCCTACAGAACATTGTAAAAAGTTTCATCAAAAAGAATTTTTTAATTCCATGAATTTTGTTGATTTTTAGAGAATGGTTCGGTTTTTTTAAACCTTCTGTATGTTTTCATTAGTATAGTTTTTTACAAAATATTGCGAAACGTTTCATCAAAAAGAATTTTTTAATTCCATGAATGTTGAAGATTTTTAGAGAAAGGTTCGTTATTTTTAAACACTCTTTATTTCTTCATTAGTATATTTTTCCTACAGAACATTGTATAAAGTTTCATCAAAAAGAATTTTTTAGTTCCATGAATTTTGAGGATTTTTAGAGAATGGTTCATTATTATTAAACACTCTGTATTTGCTTCGTTAGTGAGTGTCATAATAAATCCTTGATGGAAGTTTAATAAATAAAAAAAAATTTTCCATGAATTTTGGGAGTTTCAATATTGGTTCAGTTTTCTTAAACATCCAGTAGTTTTTTAATTAGTATAGTTTTCTTACAGACCATTGTGAAAAGTTTCATAAAAAAGTATTCAATGAATTATTGTGAGGAATCTTAGAGAATGGTTTGGTTTCGTTTAGCACCCTGTATTTTTTCATTAGTATATTTCTTTTACAATCGTGAAAAGTTTCATAAAAAAAAATGAATTCCATAAATTTTGTGGATCTAGAGAACGGTTCTTTATTTTACACTCTGTATTTTTTCATACGTATGTATTTATATACATAATAATACCAAAGTATATATTTTTTATAGTTTTTTTACAAACTATTGTAAAAAGTTTCATCAGAAAGCAAAAAAAAATTTAAATCCACGAATTTTCAGAATTTTTAGGGAACGGTTCGGTTTTCTTAAACACCCCGTATTTTTTCTTTAGCATATTTTTCCTACAGAACATTGTAAAAAGTTTCATCAAATAGAATTTTTTAATTCCATGAATTTTGTTGATTTTTAGAGAATGGTTCGGTTTTTTTAAACCTCCTGCATTTTTTCATTAGTACAGTTTTTTACAAAATATTGTGAAACGTTTCATGAAAAAGAATTTTTTAATTCCATGAATTTTGAGGATTTTTAGAGAATGGTTCGTTATTATTAAACACTCTGTATTTGCTTCGTTAGTGAATGTCATAATAAATCCTTGATGGAAGTTTAATAAATAAAAAAAAAATTTTCCATGAATTTTGGGAGTTTCAATATTGGTTCAGTTTTCTTAAACACCCAGTAGTTTTTTAATTAGTATAGTTTTCTTACAGACCATTGTGAAAAGTTTCATAAAAAAATATTCCATGAATTGTTAGGATTCTTATGGAATGGTTTGGTTTCGTTAAGCACCCTGTATTTTCTCATTAGTATAATTTTTTTACAATCGTGAAAAGTTTCATAAAAAAAATAAATTCCATAAATTTTGTGGATCTAGAGAATGGTTCTTTATTTTACACCCTGTATTTTTCATACGTATGTATTTATATACATAATAATACCAAAGTATATATTTTTAAATAGTTTTTTTACAAACTATTGTAAAAAATTTCATCAGAAAGCAAAAAAAAAATTTTAAATCCACAAATGTTCAGAATTTTTAGGCAACGGTTCGGTTTTTTTAAACACCCCGTATTTTTTTCGATAATTAGTGCGGTAAGAGACCCCCGACGAAAGTTTCGTACCAAAAAAATTTTCAGTTCTCTTAATTTTGACATTTTTTTAACGTTCGACATTTTTCCAACACTTTGTATATAAAACCGTCCTACGCACGTCAGAGAACCCCTCCGAAGCGAAAAAACCGAACTCGAATCTGTAATTTTTATTTTTTTCTCCTCAATTTTTATCGGAACACCCCGTACATCGAGCTTTTTTGAGTCACCCCGTATATACGCGTAGCGGATGGAAATATTTGACAGCTGTTTTATGGCTTCCGTCATTTTGACCCCGTCTTGGTTAGGATATTCGCAAATTTCGATACAAAGACGATCTCAAAACCTAGCGCTCGCATAACAGAACGGATCTAGAGACTTCAAATTTACAGTTTTCAGCCTTCGGGGGGCTCCGATCGGCCCATTTAGCGAAATTTTCTGCGATTTTTTCGGAAATGTCACCGCGCACTCGCCATTTGACGTTTCTGTAGTCGACGCAAATTTTTGTTATTTTCACTATAAAATCAAATTTTAAACCTAAACCTGAGGCACACGACACATTGTAGAAGGTTCAAAGTTTACGTTTCGATATGGCTTTATGGAAATACAGGGGTACTTACTCTGCAAAATGTAACGTTTTGAAGGTTTTGTGAGGACCCGCCATATTGCCAGGCTCTTCTCCACGTCTCGGTTCGGTATTACGCAAAATTCGATACAAATTCGAACTCAAAACCCAGCGCTCGCATAACAGAAAGTATCTAGAGACTTTAAACTTACCTTTTCTGGCCTTTGCGGATCTCCGATCGGCCCGTTTAGCGAACGTTCCCAAGTTTTATCCGGAGCTGTCAACGGCACCGCACCGTCCGGCTTGCCGTTTGACGTTTCGGGCGGCCGAGCGAATGTGAATGCCCCCGAACGTGAAATTGACCCAAATTTTCGTTATTTTCACTATAAAATCGAATTTTAAACCTAAATCTGAGGCACGCGACACATTGTAGAAGGTTCAAAGTTTACGTTTCGACATGGCTTTCTGGAAATGAATGCGGGAAAATACGAAAATATCGAATCCGAAATAGTTTGACGTCTACCCATATCCGACTGACGTTTCTCCGATTCCCGGGCGATAAGCTCCGCCTCCGCTATATTCATCTCGGTCGCCGAGATAGGCCAGCGAGGACCCTCCAAAAAACGGAAAATTTACCTAGAAAAACGTGAAAAACGGCCCGCCGAGCGCCTCGTCGCGACGGAGAAAGAAGCCTCCTGGCCCGCGGCCGCGTCCCCGACGGGCTCGCCCGAAAAACGTCGCGCGGAGCGAAACCGGCCTCCGGGCGGCTTCCGGACTTCCGATAAGGGGCGTTTTTTTCGACTTTTGTCTCGTTTCCTCGCGAAAACGGAAAAGTAACACCGGCGGACCTCCGGAAAAACGCAAAATTCGCCCCGAAAAGAGTAAAAAGAACCTACCGAAATACGCCTAAGCTACGCAAAAAAGGCCAAACTCGACTCAGCGCGCCCGGGCTCGCGAGAGGCAATCGCGCATTTTAATATATAGTAATTCTTATCTCAGGGCTTTTTATAACGCATGGGTCACGACAAACTAATTTATTAGGTATTAGGAAAACATACAAAACATTTAGATAGATATAATAATAAGTAAATAGTATAGCGCGTAAGTGTTAGCTGTAGAATGGCCGATACCAGACTGCTGCTCTTGGTGTTCTCGCTTGGTCGGCATTCCACACTACCAGTTGTGCGCGCCGGCCCAATCCTTACATACGCAGTGGCGTATCGTTACAGTCTCCCCCTCTGATTACACTGGTCGTCCCGACGTGGAATCAGACATACGGGTAATAGGCTTCTTTTTCTTAGGAGGTCTTCCTCGTTTCTTAATTTCTACTTTGGGTTCATCGTTTCCAGTTCCACTGTATGGAGTAGTAGAGCAGAGGAATGATACACTCCAAGAGGTATAGTCGGATTCTTAGGGTTGCAAACTTCAAAAGAAACAGTAGAGACTTGTCGATTAATAACATAAGGACCGCCTCGCTTTGGGTCGAATTTTGAAGTTGATCCTTTGGATGAGTCACTATGGGTATGGGTAGTTACCCAAACTTTATCTCCAATTTGATAGGAAGGAATATCCTTTCTCTTTTGATCAGCATAATGCTTTTGCCGATCTTGCTGTCGGTCATGGACTTCTTTAGCTTCGTGCCATGTCATCGCAATTCGATTTAGGTAAGGTGTGATCTGAGGCAAAAAGTTTTCGGCTTGGACAACTGTGCGGAAATCATTTTGAACATCATCGGGAGTCCTAAGTTCTCTGGCAAAAGTTAAATATGCGGCACTACTTCCTGTAGTTTCAAAATAGGCTGAGTTCATAGCAAATCTTATCGTTGGGAGTTTTTCTTTCCAAGTTGTATGGTTTTCTCCTACTAAAAGGGCTAGTCGTGGTTTAAGGTCACGATTTTTACGTTCTACCATATTCGCAGAAGGATGATACACTGGAGTAAAACTTTGCTTTATGCCAAGATAGAAACAAACTTGTTGCATTATTCCAGAGATAAACTGTCCCCGTTGTCACTTATAATTTGTCGAGCCAGTCCATATCGAAGAAATATTTCGTTAATCAGAATTTTAGTACACTCCTCAGCAGTAGCTTTGACTAATGCGAAAAGTTCAATCCACTTTGATGCGGTATCCTCAACAATAAATATCCATCGCTCGCCATTTTCTGTTTCTGGGAAAGGACCAAATAAGTCTATAGATAGAACTTTGAAACGTTGGGCATATATTGGAGTTTGTAGAAGACCAGCAGGTTTTTGGTTGGATGCCTTATATCTCTGACAATCTGGACACCTCTTGACATATTCGGTTATGTATCGTCTCATCCCAGTAAAGTAATATTTTCTGGCTATCCGACGAATTGTGCGCTCTATACCATAATGTGCTGCAGTAGGAGCGTCGAGAAGTTCCTTCATCACTTTTTCTCTTTCATGACTAGGCACAACAAGTTTAGCTTCTTCTTCATCTTCGTCGTTATATTTATAAAATACTCCACTGGACATTATGAAGCCTCAGTCGGTTCATTTAGCATAGTCGTCACTAGTATTATCTTCAAAACTAGTTATGATTTTTAACAGCTCTGAATCCTTTTTCTGTTCGGATCGAATTTCTTCAGCTGATCGACTAGGTAAAGAAATAGTAACGCTGCAAATGTCACATTTTAATTCATTTTCATGGGTACATGGTGGACGGGATAACATGTCAGCCACCACGTTATGTTTTCCGGGTAAATATTCCAATTTTACATCAATACTCTGAATAGTAAGAGCCCATCTGGCAAGTCTTCCAGGTGGTGATTTTAAACTTAACAGCCACCTCAATGGTTGATGATCTGTGGTCACAGTAATCGGTGAACCTTCAACATAACCTCTAAATTTATTCAACGACCAAACAATAGCTAAAGCCTCTCTTTCAGTAGTTGAGTAATTACGTTCTGCTTTAGACAACAAACGACTGGCATATTCTATTGGATGTTCTTCATCATCTACCCGTTGTAACAGCATAGCCCCTAATGCATAACTGCTTGCATCAGTTCTAAGTAGGTAGGGTTTAGTTGGATCATTTTGGTGTAAAATGGGTGCACTAACTAACAATTTCTTCAAAGAATTGAAAGCTTCTTGTTTTGTCGTGTCGTGGACCAGACCCATGGAGCATTCTTTTTTGTAAGGTCGCTTAATGGACGAGAAACATCTGCGAAATTCTTAATAAACCGCCTATACCAGGAGCAACTTTGTAAGAAAGATTGAACTTGTTTGACGTTATTTGGAACCGGCATGTTTGAAACAGCAGAAGTCTTTTCTGGGTCCACGCAAATACCTTCACTATTTATAATATGTCCAAGGTATTTAACTTTCGGGCACACGAAACAACATTTTTCGCGATTAGCACACAACTTAAATTGTTTGAGTCTCTTAAATACTAAGTTTAAGTCATTCAAATGTGAAATAAAACGATTAAATCGTCCAAATACGCAGGTATTAACACTTCACCTAGGCCACGACGAAAGTTATCCATTAAGCGCTGGAAACTAGCCGGTGCTGTTCGCAGTCCAAAAGGTAATCGTAAATAGCGATAAGTCCCAAATGGTGTCGTAAAAGCAGTCTTATCACGATCCGGAGGATGTACACTCAATTGATGGTATCCTGATTTTAAGTCTAAGGTTGATATATAAAAACTTCGTTTTGTAGCATGTAATAAATCATCCATCCTAGGAAGAGGGTAAGAATCGTTAACTGTAATGGCGTTTAATCGCCTGTAGTCCACGCAAAGTCTAATACTACCATTTTTCTTTGGTACCAAGACCACTGGTGCTGCCCAGGACGACTCACACTCTTCAATTATGCCTTTCTCCAGTAAATCATCGAGTTCTTTTCTTAGGATTTCTTTGTTCGCTGGGGTCATTCGATATGGCGGAACCGATATCGGCGGATGATCTCCAGTATTTATGTAATGTACTCCGTAAGATGTTGGTTCTCCCCCAAGCCGAAAGATATCACCATTTTCTTCCAATAGTGCATTCAGTTTCTCTTTCTTAGCAGGTGACAACATACTACCTTCATTGGAACGTAAAAAGTTAAAAGAATGAAGTTCAGTGTCATTATTCGGTTGGATTGTCTCAAAATGCAGTTCATACTTCACATGCGGTACATACACAATGACCATACACAATTTGAAACATCAACACTTATTCCAGCATCTTGTATAAAATCAATTCCTAACAATGTGTTGTTAACGGCATCAGGCAACGATAAACGTTGTTGGTATTAGGTACACGACCTTGGGTAGTTACATTTATAGAAGTGATTAGAACATTTTCTAATTTTGTACTTCCATCAGCTAGTTTGATGTAAATGTTATCTTCGGTAAACGTTTGTCCTTTAGCTAGCATGATCCGATACAGCGATTGACCTGCAATACTCTGCTTGGCTGCAGTATCTATAATACCAGTACCTCTAGAACCAAGGATGTCAATGCACATTATAGGCCTCGATCTAGGCGCTACTGAGTACGTTTTAATTTTTGTGTTTAACATACAAACTTCTACAGAAGATGTTTCGGTTTTCTTGCAGTCAGGGCAATTTGATCTAATGAAGCCTGGTTTGCCACATCCATAACAAATTAAAGATGTTGATTGTTTAGGTGGACTCGAACCCACAACAGTATTTTGCGTGACATCTGTGCTAGGACGCTTGGACAACAACTTTTTACATCTTCTTTCAAATGGCCTAAAGTTCTGCAATAAGAACAACGCAGTTTCTTTGTGTTTCCATTATTTTGTTCAAAATTAAAAGATTCGTTAAAAGTTTCTTCAGCTATGCGTGACTGTTCTAAAAGTTCATTAAAAGTTTCGACTTTATTTCTAGGAACTTTGTCTCTAATTCTTTTGTTCAATAAACCATACACCATATCTAGCTAAATACTTTCAGTAAGAGTATTAGCTGGCAATTGTGCTAAAATACTATGTGCTTTGCAAATGAATATATCAGTTTTTGTTTTAAAATCTTGTTCAGACGCAAAACGTTCTCTATATACGCGATACGGAGGCTTAACAGGTCCATAAAGGCACGGTCTATCTACGACGGAGTCTGCAAGCGGAGTACGCAATGCGGAATCCGCATGGTTTGCTTTCTGTGTTTCTGAATGCGGCTGTTCTATGTATAGCGCACTCCGCACGCGCAACACGATCGTCCGTCGCACACGTCGGTCGCTATTGGCTGTGAGGCAATTTCGACGACTGGTCCGCAGCAGTTGTAACTTTTGTTCGTTGTCTTTTAAATGGTTTTTAGTTAAAACTTTGAAGGTTCCTTCAGTTCTCCTCTTTTTAAATAGACTACTAATGTCACCTCTGTCATCTAATGTTGATTGTAATACGAAATCATCATCTTCTTCCTCTTCTTCTAGTAGCAAACATAGCTTTCTTTTTCTCTTCTCCATAGCACACAGCTACATCCAGCCACACTCCAGACAAAACTAATAAATGTAGTTATCAAATAATAAATTCAATTGCATTGCGCAATACGCATTCTGAATAGACCACCACATATGCGGAGTCTGCCAGCGCACGTAGGAACGCGACGCAACGCTTAGTCCGCTTGCCGACTGCGCAGTAGATAGACCGTGCCTTAAGTACTTCTTAAAAGATCAACAGCGCCTTTCCAAGTAGTTACAGTTGATTCAACGCCGTGCCACCATTTTGCAGCAAAACCATCTAGCAACATTGGTAAACCACGAAGTGCATTTTCGTTCGATACATGAGTACACTCTTTATAAATTTCAACAGCATCGATAAACGCGTTAACGTCCGAATCTTTTGCGCCATCAAAACGTGAAGAGCATTTGGTAAGATTCCCACTATTACTCGAACCACTAACTTGAAGTCTGTCCAACAATTGTTTAAACTGTTCGTCGCTTAATGAAACAGACATTTCGGATGATTGTTTTTTACTTCGGAGCCAATAGTCTTTACGTTCAGCCGTTGTGACGTTCACTTCACTTACAGCATGCAAAACAGAAAAGTACTTACAGTTTCTCTGCAACAAATACTTGTATGCTACCTAACGTGACTATGTTCCTGTAAATCCTGTGCAATTCACTAGCAGAAATACTTCCTGATCCAGAAAATCTGCATAAAATACCATATCTCCGCAGCAATGGTTTTTGTGTCACTCTGTATAACAGCAGTAGTCCATAAAACACTTTGGAAAATGTTCATTTGTGTAAACAGTATGAATAACAACGCACAGTTCCCGCCGAACAAGTTATAACTCTTAACTCAACGCTCTCAGAAACGTAACAGTTATTCACCACTTGTGAGTCAATTCGCGGCTTTTCGTAGTTTTTTCACTCGCTAAAGTACATTCACTATCAATGTCCTATTTAAAATGTTCACTGTAATATTTCCTGTACACTTAGCCACAACGTTGGGCGACAGTTTTAACGGTGTTATTCTTATCTCAGGGCTTTTTATAACGCATGGGTCACGACAAACTAATTTATTAGGTATTAGGAAAATATACAAAACATTTAGATAGATATAATAAGTAAATAGTATAGCGCGTCAGTGTTAACTGTAGAACGGCCGATACCAGACTGCTGCTCTCGGTGTTCTCGCTTGGTCGGCATTCCACACTACCAGTTGTGCGCGCCGGCCCAATCCTTACATACGCAGTGGCGTATCGTTACAGGATCCATTTTTCTCAGTCATTTTTGTATACAGGGTGTTCTAGAATGATGGTCAAATATTTTACCAGTATATTCCACAAACCATTCAGGGGGGGTTCTTCATATGAAATTTTATACTGTATTATAAAAGTAGTAAAAAATGTTACAAAAGCTAATAATAAGGAATACTCGTATATGGGTAGATATTGTGGGTGTAATTCAACGCAGGTTGGGGCATTTGTCCACTGAGTAGTTAGTTTCACACAATATTATTAATACCTAAAAATATATAAAAACTTTTACAAAAAAGGTGAACAATATTCAAGTAGGTATTGTCATATTTAATTCATTGACAGTCTGTCACTTTTTGCCATTGTCGATATTTAACTTCAAATAATTTTAATTTTTATAATAATTTTTATAGTTAGATATTTGATTCAATTCAAAGCAATCCTAAAAATGCAGAAATAGGTCAAATCTCATCTATTGTGGTTGAATTTGTCGTGTTCCCACTGCCAAGAAGTGAAGTTAGATATTTATAGAGGTTAGTAAATTTATATAAATTATTTTCTTTAGATAATTATTGAATAGAGCTTTGTCTGTGAAATTGTTCATTAGCATACCTAGATGTTTGGTATCAGAGAACATACATATGACTTCATTGATAGGAATTGTAGGAGATTTGATTTATATTAGCTTAAAATACCTTTATAATACAGTAAAAAATGTTACAAAAGCTAATAATAAGGAATATATGGGTAGATATTGTGGGTGATTTGTTGTCAACGTATGAGGAGTGTACGGGTATTGTTTGATTGGACCGTATTTTCTACCGGAAAACCTGAGTGGACCGCGTTACTTGCAATTTTTAATAGAATTATTTGATTATTATTATTTGATTTCATTGGATATTAACATTTTTAAATATTATTGGCTGAAGTTGAACTGAGCAAGAAAAAATGATATTCTAAAATAGTCAGTACAACCGTTTATTTGTGATGTCTAAAACCTAGGTAGGTAGGTACTAGAAAAATATTTCAACTTGGCAACATTGCATCAGGTCGACATCGAGTTGAACTGTGAGCTGTAAACGACTAAGGCTGTGAGCGTTCAGTGACAGTCTAAAAAGGGGGTTTAAATAATGATTTGAAAATATTTTTTGCGGCGTAAATATGCATTTAGATTTTTTTTAATCGCGTATTCGCATTATACTCATTATTCCCTATCTCCTCTTAAAATTAATGACATTATGACTGACTCACCCTGTATACAAAAATAACTGTGAAAAATGGTTCCAAATTTTCCAATAATGTCTTAAATTTACTGAACTTTTAAGTTGGTACGTGAGACGTTTGGGTGGAACTTGCAATAAAGCTCCGCCTTTAAAACGTCACAATTCATTCATAAAATTCGAAGGCGTTACTCGTATAATTTAACAGCGATAGACAGGGTGTTAATGTAAAAATTGATAAGGAGAAAATAAAATTTCCAATTTTGAGGAAATTTTATATTTGAAGTTTTGGTTTCGGAACGGTTATTAACGTGCGAAAGACCGTTCTGTATACAGTGTTGAAAAATTTTTGACCGTTAAAAAAAACTTAAAAATTAAGAGAACTAAAAAATTGTTTTTGGTAAAACTTTTAACAAGGGTTTCTTAGAACATTAGTTTACGAAAAAAATACAGGGTGTTGAAACAACTGCAACCAATTTCTAAAAAATCCTAAAAATGAAGGGATTAAAATCAGAGATTGAACAAGGGTCTATTAGATTAATTAATGAAAAAAATACAGGGTGTTTAAAAAACTACAATTTCGAAAAACCCTGAAAATTAATGGATTTAAAAATATTTTAGATGAATCTTTCAACAAGCGTACCTTACTAATTAACAAAACAATACAGGTTATTTAAAAAAGTGAACCAATCTCTTAAAACCCTCAAAATAATAAAATTTAAATAGAGTTTCTGATTAAACTTTTAACAAGGGTTAATTACAACACTAATTAATGAAAAACATATACAGTGTTCAAAAAACTAAACAATCTTTAAAATCCCTAAAAATTAATGGATTAAAAAAAATTATATGAAACTTTTAACAAGAGTCTATTAGATCACTAATTAACGAAAAAATACAGGGTATTTAAAAAAACTGAACCAATCTCTTAAAACCCTCAAAATAATAAAATTTAAAAAAAGTTCCTCATTAAACTTTTAACAAGGGTCTATTACAACACTAATTAACGAACAAAATACAGGGTGTTTAAAAAACTAAACAATGTCTTAAAACACTGAAAATTAATGGATTAAAAAAAATAGATGAAACTTTTAACAAGGGTCTATTAGATCCGTAATTAACGAAAAAAATACAGAGTATTTTAAAAACCCAACAATCTCTAAAAAACCTAAAAATTAATGGAATAAAAAAAATGTTGATCAGAGATTTAACAAGGGTCTATTAGAACCCTAATTAATGAAAAAAAACCAGGGTGTTTAAGAAATCTAAAGAATCTCTAAAACCCATGACAATTAATGGATTTAAAGACAAAGTTTGATTAAACTTTTAACAAGAGTCTATTACAACACTAATTAACGAACAAAATACAGGGTGTTTAAAAAAACTAAACAATCTCTAAAAACATTGAAAATTAATGAATTAAAAAAAAATAAATGAAACTTTTAACAAGGGTCTATTGCAACACTAATTAACAAAAAATACAAGGTGTATAAACTGAACCAATCTCTTAGAACCCACAGAACAATGGAATTAAATAAATGATGAAGTTTTTAACAAGGGTACATTAGAACATCAATTAACGATCAAAATACAGGGTGTTTTAAAAATGAATCAATCTCTAAAAATCTTCGAAATTTAGGGAATTTTTAAAAATGATTGATGTAACAAGGGTCTGTTAGTACATTAATAAACGAAAAAATACAGGGTGTTCAAAAAAATCGGAACAATCTCTAAAAACTAATGGAATTACAAAAAATGATGAAACGTTTTACAAAGGTCTATTAGAACATTAGTAAACGAAAAAAATACAAGGTGTTTAAAAAAGTCAAACCAGTCTCTAATAATGCTCAAAATTCATATTTTATTCATTTTGGTGAAACTTTCAGCATCAAATAGAGACGACTCGATCCAGATTTTTAAAAAAGAGTTTCGAAACAAATTTAACCAAACTCAAAAAAGCCTTAAAAATAGACGGAATTTGACAGTTTTAAAATTAAATGCCAGCTACTTTTAAAAATTGTATCGGACCCACTTGTTATTAATGATGGCATAGGTTAATTAAGATATTATGATGTAAAGAGAAATTAAATAAAAAATAATTATTTCAAATATGATTAGAATCCTGACAGTGGCTGTTTTGAAGATTTGTAAATTAACTACTATACAAAGAACTAAAAAAAGTAACACGCAGCTGAATTCATAAACCACAATTTTAGTAGTTTTTTTCAACATAGGAATATGATGTTCAATTACGATTGTATTTCAATGATGATTTGTTATTTCGGAGAGTCTCAAGACCGAGACTGGTAATATGATTCATTTTATATGCGTTTGTCATTTTGCTGTTTTATTCTTCTTTTCTGAATACGCGTCGTAAAAAGTATAGTAAAAATAATAAATTGTGTTAATAGATTTCAGATATTTATAACACTTCGTATTCGTATCTTGAACTGTAATGTTTTAGTAAAAAAATAAAGAACAGTGAAGTATTTGTATGATCCTAAACGAAAAGCACAATATTAGTCTCAAGTAGAATTTACATTCATTTCCAACAATATTACTTTATATACATCTATATTATGTAATACTAAAAATTGTTTACTCTTTTTTTTAATTTTTATTATTTTCGAACTCATTTTGCAGTCCTTGCAACAATATTTTTCTACCATACATCCCTAGGGTTGTCAACTTTAAAATATATAATTCTGGGTTTTGGGAGATCACCATCCGGGACAAAATAATGAGACACGGGACGCTTCTGATTCATAAATTGACAACCAGGCAAAAAATAAAAAACAAGTCATTCATAACTTTACTTGTCCAAATTTTCCCCTATTATCTTGATACCTTTTCTGGGACAACTGCCGTCCCGCAAAGGGCTCTTGCGGGACGGCAATTTTTTATTATATAATTTGAAATATAATAGATTCTTATTTTATATGAATTTTGATTTAAAAGACAACGGAACTTTTTCTTCCTTGAACATCTGGCTTATTATATGCATATCTCAATTTTCTTAGACCTAAATGCCTACACAAAAAACCTTACACACGCTATACAACTAAAACAAATAATTTGAGACGTGTAATTTTGATTATTTCAATTATTTGTATATTTGCAACCAATATACAAGTTTTTCAAATAGATACTACACAGTACAGATATTAATCGCCCTGTATATTTTATCAATATACTGTTTCTTGTAAATTTGCATTTGAAATCATTTCAAATTTATTTATGGACCGCTGTGAAGATACACTACTACAGATATTAAATCGCCCTGTATGTTTTGTTTATACACTGTTTCTTGTAAATTAATATTTCAAATCGTTTCAAGATTATTTGTGGACAGCTGCAAAGACGGGCGTATGGGTGGTCTGTTTGTCTATGGCACGCTCATTCAGTACTGAACAATAGTAAAATCGACACGTGGCTCTCGTATTCTGGGCGGTTACAAAATGCGTCTGATTTTATGCGAGCTTCACTAATTTTCGCTGTCTTTGTCTGTATCGCATACAAACTGTTTCATCGTAGTGGACGGAAGTCGGGTGTTACTCGCTAGGTATAAAACTGTGACACGCCTTCCCAAAACCTCAGTTTCTCTGAACTGCGAAACCAGCCTTAATGTATTGCATTATGTAAGTATATATTGCAAAGTTTCCAAGCGGCTCATTCAAACAAAAGATAAGCAAATATTTCTTCTCAGATAATATGAAATATAATTGGAATGTAATCTCGATATTTTTCATAATCATATTTTTTCAAATCATTTCCCGTACCTAGAAAGCTTCAGGACACTTATTAAATTATATTAAAATGTTTCAACTTAGTACCTACGTAATTAATCTAATACAAATAATTATCATGTAATTATTTATCGACAAATTAATTAAAATACTTTCAGATTTATATGAAAACTTTGATTCCGTTGGTCGCCAATGAAGAAGTTTTAATATCTAATATGGGTGTAAGTCCGACATGGGCCTTATGTCTACCAAACAATTGTACAGAAAGGGATGTATTTGAAATAATGAAAGTTAACAGTTCGATGGGATTTGAGTTTACTTCATTTGTATGTCAAACTTTAGAGGATGTTAATATACCATTAAGCAATGCCGCAGTTATAACTATGTATGTATATAAAAAAAATTACAATATACAGGGTGTCCCACCTGGAATTGCGTCGATCATTATTTGGGAGAATACTGATTCAAAAAATTTGAAAATACATAAAAAAAATCAGCATTTCCGGTTATACCTGAAGTTGACACCAATTTCGTTATTTTAAATAGGATACCCTGTATATGTGCATTTTTTAATTGTACTTAAAATTTTAGTGGCTTTGTATAACATTCCCTGTAGTTAGAAGTCATAGAGTTTGTTATAAGTTATTAAGAAAGGAATTGACGTATGCTATGATAAGCGGAGGTGTCCGCAATTTTTCCTGAAAATAGATATAAAATTGATTTTTGGTAATCGTAAAGAACTTAAACTATCTGAATTTTGGTATATCCATAAATTAAAAATATTATACCAAGCGTTTTATTCTGATCGCATTTTGACAACTTCAAACAGTTATAATTTTTTATGTCAAATGGAATACTCTTATATTTTTACCCATATAAGAATTGTTAGGGTTGCGATTGCCACTAAAAGAAGCGAGACGTCAAAAATAATTTCGTATTCTATACTCTTCGGGCGTCAACCTACCCGAGTTCTTTCGCAACAATATTAAAGCTGGAAATCTCAATATTATCAAAAGTTGTTCTTATTTCTGTTAAGGACTGCATACGGAAACATCCAAATAAGCACAATTTTGACAGCTGCATCCTTAAATCAATATGTAGTATGTTGCTTTGATCAATGTTCTACTACCAGGCGTTATTTACTTTATTTTATTTTTTTTATATTTATTGAATCTTTCGATGAACAATTTTATATTTTCTTATATATTTTCAGGTATTAATAATATTGTGTGAAACTAACTACTCTGTGTACTAAAGCCCCAATCAGCGTTGAATTCCACCCACAATATCTACCCATATATTCTTTATTATTAGATTTTGTAACATTTTTTTTACTGTATCAGAAAGATATTTTAAGCTAATAAGCATTTGACTGTGTTGATCATGACAAATTACTACAAAAGCT
Organism: Monochamus saltuarius; assembly: GCA_025584915.1. Taxonomy (NCBI): domain Eukaryota; kingdom Metazoa; phylum Arthropoda; class Insecta; order Coleoptera; family Cerambycidae; genus Monochamus; species Monochamus saltuarius. Next base: position 26,982,499 of record CM046726.1, on the reverse strand, counting down.
TTACGCTTATGGAATCCAAAATAAATCCTTATGTTGGATATCTTCTTTTCTTAAAGAAAGAAAACAGTATGTTAGTCTTTCAAGCACACATAATGCAACTGTGGCTCAAGTAAATTCTAAGAATTCTGTAATTAGTATGGGGGTGCCACAGGGTTCTGTTCTTGACCCCATTCTGTTTATATTATACACAAATGAAATTGGCAACTTGATACCTGATGGCTTTGTAACATTGTATGCAGATGATCAATCTCTGATTTTTCTAATAAATCAGATTCTGTGCTCGAGGATAATTGTAATAAAGCGTTGAATATTTTGAATAATTGGTACTGTTTTTACAAACAACATTTAAATCAAGAAAACTAATTTTGTGCGATTTCATAATCGACAAAAAATATGTGCAAATTTGGATATTCAAATTTCAGATAGGAACTGTCAGTTGTCAAGTAGTGCAAGGGTAAAATTTTTGGGAGTATTAATGGACGAGTGCCTCACCTGGAACCCACATTGTGAGCAGCTAATTTCAAAACTAAATTCTGTTAGTTACTTAATGAGAACTTTGAAACCAGTTATGACTATGAATCAACTTTTGCAAATATATCACGCGCAAGTCGGATCGAGGCTACGATATGGCATATGCCTATGGGGTAATTCAACCTTAACATCGGATGTTTTTATTGCACAAAAAAGAATTTTGAGAAGCATGTTAGGTCTTAGTAGTATTTCTTCATGTAGATGTGTTTTTAAAGATTTAAAACTTTTAACTGTTGTTTCAGTGCTTATTTATGAATTGTGTGTTTATGTTTTTAATAATAAGACTAAATTCTTTACGAATTTTGATAAACATGGAAGGAATACGCGACAAAATGGTAATTGTCATATACCATACTGTAAATATAAAATTGCGATAAATTCGCCTAATTGTCTTGGACTTAAGGTATATAATTATTTGCCATATAATATTAAGCAAATTAATAACGTGATAAAATATAAACATGAACTGAAGTCTTATTTGACTGAGAAATGTTTTTATACACTGGATGAACTGTTTGTAAATTAAATTTATTTTGTACCATTGACTATTCCTATACAGTTTGTTACTGTCTCTGAGGAAAATAAAGGTATTATTATTATTATTATTATTATTATTAATATATATCAAATCTCCTACAATTCCTATCAATGAAGTCATATGTATGTTCTCTGATACCAAACATCTAGGTATGCTAATGAACAATTCCACAGACAAAGTTCTATTCAATAATTATCTAAAGAAATTAATCTATCTAAATTTACTAACCTGGTTTAATGAAAACACTCTATAAATATCTAACATATGACTTCATTGATAGGAATTGTAGGAGATTTGATATATATTAGCTTAAAATACCTTTCTAATACAGTAAAAAAAACAATTTTATATTTTTCACACACATCCATTTATGAAACTTATTATACATAGTGTTTGAAAACTTAGACCAAACTCAAATTAAAAGTTTACTGTTTGATATATATTTATTGAAATTTGTTGGTAAAATATAAATAATTGGCTTTCTGAGACTTTACATATATGGTCCAATGCAAAATGTGTTAGGGCAGAATAAAACGCGGAGTTTTTGAACAGTTCTATTTGAATATAATCGTATGGTAATGAAGAAGTAAGTAAAATAACAATGGTTAAATGTTTAATAATAGGGGAACGCTCGATCGCTTTAAGTGTATGTACGTGTCGCAAAAGTGCTCCGGCAGTCGAATTTGAACCGTGCCGAGTTATTTTTGGGATACAAATAGTGTGAGTTTTGGTGGTGGAGGAAAGGGGCAAGCAGGCGAAAAATAAAAATTGAAAATAACAGAGTAAAAGTAAAAGAAAGAAAAATTTTTTCGGAGATTTGTGAAAGTAGGTCATCAATAAAGTTCAGTGTTGCTCAGAGATTGACAGAAAATCTCCGATTGGTCGACAAGGATGACTTTGTCACGCGGGGTAGGCAACCAGTAAATCAGAGACGTATTTCAGAAGAAAAGACCTGGTGCGTGTTAGCGATCTGGTGTCAAGTGAGATAGGCAACCAGTAGTTTCGGAAATATACTAAACGTAATGTTAAGGAAAACTGAAAAACCGGTGGTTAGTAAAAGGGTAACAAGGGCACCCGAGCGAAGAAAGAAACAGATTGAAATAGAAACAGAAAGTGATGTCAGTGGAACGGATGAGGGAAAGAAAAAGAGAAGTATAGAAGAAATAGCTGAGGTATTCAGTTGTAGTAAAAAACTTGTTGGAAAGTGTAACACAAGTAAAAGAGGTGAGAAGAGAAGAGAAGAGAAGAGAAGAGAAGAGAAGAGAAGAGAAGAGAAGAGAAGAGAAGAGAAGAGAAGAGAAGAGAAGAGAAGAGAAGAGAAGAGAAGAGAAGAGAAGAGAAGAGAAGAGAAGAGAAGAGAAGAGAAAGAGTAGAGATAAGAGAAGAAGAGAAGAGAAGAGAAGAGAAGAGAAGAGAAGAGAAGAGAAGAGAAGAGAAGAGAAGAGAAGAGAAGAGAAGAGAAGAGAAGAGAAGAGAAGAGAAGAGAAGAGAAGAGAAGAGAAAGAGTATAGATAGGAGGTAAGACAACTAAGAGGAGAGATTGACGATATGAGACATTAAAATAAGGCGCTTAGGGATAAGATGAGAGAAGTAGAAGAAACAGAAGAGAGTATAGATAAAGAGAAAAGAAAGAAAAATATACTGGTTCAAGGCCTACAAATTAGAGAAAATTTAGATCAGAATGAGCTAAAAGGACAGATAGAAAGTATATAAGAAAGTCAATGCATATGGAGATTGGTATAGAAGCTGTAACGAAAATAGGAGTTAATGTATATTTAGTAGAATTAAAAAACTTGGAGAACAAAATAAGGATAATGAAAAATAAAAGTAAATTAAAGGAGGTAGGAGCTGCCAAAGTCTATTAACGATGATATGAGCAAAAAAGAGAGGGACATTCAAAGGAAACTAAGAATGAAAGCCAAAGAAGTAAGGATGGAAGGAAAGGTAGCAAAAGTAGGATATCAAAAACTTGTAATAGATAATGAGATTTGGAAGTGGAATAATGATACAAGCAGGCTAGAAAAAATGGAAGCAAAAAACTAGATATATCACCTAACATAAAATAAAGATCGCTGGCAATGGACACGGTTATGAGAAAAGGAAACGACATAAATAGGACCAGGAACAGCAAGCAAAAATACAGAACCAAGCTAGAAGGACGGAGAGGGGGAAGACAGAAAAAGACGGAAAACAAAACGGTACGAAACAAGAAAGAGGAATGAGAATGGGAACATGCAACATAATAGCAATACAGGAGACGCATATAAAGGAGACGGACACATGGGAATTAGAAAATTATTTATTTTTTACGAGCGGAGGCGAAACAAGGCGATACGGAACAGCATTTTTAGTAAATAAAAATATGAAGGATAAAATTTCTAAATTTGTAGCGATTTCAGATAGGGTATGTATGATTAAAGTTAGAGAAGAAATAAACATAGAGATATTAAATATATATGCGCCAACAGAAGAAGAAAAAGATGAGTTTTATAGGATTCTAGAAGAAAATTACGAAAAGCTGAATAAAACATAGTAAGAATGGCGGTAGGGGATGCAAACGCGAAAATAGGGAGAGAAAGGATGTATGAAGGTATAGTAGGGACAGAAATTAAACACCTAGAGAGCAATGACAATAGCGTAGGTTGATTGACTTTGCAGAAGAACAAAAGATGAAAATAATGAGCACATTCTTTAAGAGAAAATACATACCTATATAAGGATACCTGGACATCTACAGATGGAGCATATTCGAATCAAATTGATAATGTTTGCATAGATGAGAATCACAGAAGCATAATAAAAAATGTTAGGTCATGCAGAGGGGCAGACATAGACTCGGATCACTATCTAGTGAGAATAACTAAATATGGCGGCATTACAAAATGAGACAACCCAAAAGAAGTATGAAGAAGAGATAAGGAATGGTTTGCAAGAAAACATACAGATATTGGAAGCAAATATAAATGAGGAACGGATAACGATCGAAAATGTCATACAAACAGCAAATGAGAAAGTAATACCAAAAAAAGAGTTTGCAGGGAGGAAAAGATAGTAGGATGAGGAATGTATCAGAGAGGCGGAGAAGAGAAGCTAAGGATTAAAGCTCTTCAGTCAGTACAAGAGGAAGATAAGGAAAAATACAGGAAACAAAGACGAAAAGCAAAGAAAGTGTTTAGACAAAAGAAGAGGACAGAACAGGTTAAGAAAATAGATGAAACATTATAATAGGAAAGAAATACGTAACTTCTACAGAGAGATAAAAAAGGAAAAAAAAGATAAAGAAGGAAGTAATATATGTGAAGGATGAAAGTGGCAATCTAATTGGAGAGGAAACAGAAGTGAGAGAAAGATGGAGGCAATACTTTGCAGATATGTTGAATGAAGAGAGTGTAAGGGAAGGAGAGGATCAGGAGGAGATGATACCGGGAAGGGAAGAGGAAGTGGAAGTAGAAGAACCTACAAAAAAGGAAATGGAAGTAGAAGAACCTACAAAAAAGGAAATATGCATAATTATAGAAGCTTTAAAGAATAACAAAAGTCCAGAGAAAAACGGAATAACAGCAGAGCACATTAAGTACGCAGGAGATGATTTAAGACAAAGAATATACGAAATGACCCGAAGGATCTGGAGAAGAGAATGTATGCCTGAAGATTGAAGAGATGCTATGATTATACCAATCTTAAAAAAGGGAGATGCAACAGACTGCAGAAACTATAGGGGTATATCATTATTAGATATAAGGTATAAAATTATGGCATTGTTAATAAAACAGAGAATAGAACCTATAGCAGAACTACAGATAGGGGAGCATCAAGCAGGTTTTAGAAAGGGGAGGTCAACAACGAACCAAATCTTTATGGTGAAGGAAATCCTGACTACATGCTATGAGTATGGGATTAAAGCAATGGTTTTATTTGTGGACTTCAGGAAAGCATATTATGATTCGGTCAAAAGGAATAAACTAAGTAAAATTTTGAAACAATTTGGGATACCAACCAAACTGATTAGGCTATTGAAAATGACCTTAGAAAATACTAAATCCAAAGTACGAATAAAAGGTGAATGTTCGGAAGGTTTTACTATTGACACAGGACTGAGACAAGGAGACCCACTCTCAACGCTTCTTTTTAATTTAGTAGAAAGGATCATAAGAGATAGTCAGTTGAACAGAGAAGGACACATATTGTTTAAAAGTCATCAAATAGTAAAGCAAACAGAAATTCGGCAGCAGTCAACCACTGAAATCAAAAGATTTGTCCAGAGGAGTAAAATTTAGAATGTATAAAACAATCTTGAGACCGACAGCACTGTATCGTAGTGAAACCTGGGTTCTCAATAAGAAGTCAAGAGAAAACCTTTTAAGGTGGGAAAGGAAGATCTTAAGAAGAATTCTAGGGGGTAAGAAGACGGAGGAAGGCTATGTAAGGAGAAATAATGAGGATATACAGGGTGTCCAGTAACTTTCCTGACAAACGAAGACCGGAGATTCCTCAGACAATTTTAAGACAATTTAACCCAATTCACCTAGTCCAAAAATGCTTCCTAAAGGGAACTAGAGCTCTTTGAAGATGGCGCCTTGTAAATAGTTTTGTTTAAATACCTCCAGAACACTTCTACTTAGAAAAACAAAAACTGGTACGCTTGTTTAGCCTTCAGAGATGAATCGATTCCATCAATTGCGAATTTCTAGTACCGGTCATAGGCGTCCGTTTTGGGTAGGTCAACGGTTATTTTAACGCATAACTTTTTGTCTTTAACTTTTAAGCATTTGTATTCTCGTACTAAAAGGTACTCTTACTTTAAGCCATCAGGATACACCGTTTTCTAGAAAAATGGATTTAAAAAATTTTCGTTAAATTTATTAAATTTTCAGGTATTCTAGTACTAAAAGGTACTCTTACTTTAAGTCATCAGGATACACCGTTTTCTAGAAAAATGGATTTAAAAATTTTTCGTTAATAATCTAGTGTCACAAATGCTTAAAAGTTAAATACAAAGAAGTTATGCATTAAAATAACCGTTGACCTACCTAAAACGGACGCCTATGACCGGTACTAGAAATTCGCAATTGATGGAATCGGTTTATCTCTGAAGGCTAAACAAGCGTACCAGTTTTTGTTTTTCTAAGTAGAAGCGTTCTGGAGGTATTTAAACAAAACTATTTACAAGGCGCCATCTTCAAAGAGCTCTAGTTCCCTTAGGAAGCATTTTCGGACTAGGTGAATTGGGTTAAATTGTCTTAAAATTATCTGAGGAATCTCCGGTCTTCGTTTGTCAGGAGAGTTTCTGGACACCCTGTATATGCAATGTACCAGACACCAACAATAGACGAAGTTGTAAAAGCCAGAAGAGTGCAGTGGCTAGGGATCTAGAACGTATGGAAGATGAAAGGGCAGTTAATAAAATAGTAGGGAGTAAATCCGAACTACAAGAAAAAAAGAGGGAGACCGAGGAAGCCATGGGGAGAGGCAGTGGCAATAGATCTAAGGGAGAAAATTGTAACAGATTAGAAAAGAAAGGCGAAGAACAGAATGGAGTGGAGGAGAAAACACAGCTCTGGGCCTAAAAGACCTGTAAACAGCTTTATATATAAATGTTTAAAAACGGGTTTGAGAGCATACAGATCAGAGGTGCAGTGCGATCTCCACGACGTTATACACAGTACTGATACAGTGCAGGCACGTTTCTAGAGTTATAGCCTACTAGCGGAGACGGAGGGAGGAGGCACTGCACCAAGCCCGACTCACACAATAACACTTCCTCTCGCGATCATACACCAACACTTTACCACTACACTTCGCGGTTATTGGAGAAGCACTCAGACCTTACATTTTCACACAACCTTTATGACGAGGTCCTTATAGTTCTCTGATGAGGATATCAGCTCCATGTTATCTTCAAACAACAATATTAGACAGATCGTTGAGGCCTAGTTCAAGGAGGAAATATTCAGCTTCTTTGACAGCTTCTGATAGTACCATCTACTCTGCTTCTGCTGAAGATAGAGGCACAGTTTCCTGGCATCCCACGAGATTGGGTCACATCCCAGTATAAAGACAAATTTAATATAGGATTTCCTGTTGTTAGGACAATTTCATGTCCACAAAGCCTTTAAGAGATTCTAAATTTTTAGTGAATGTTAATCTGAGATTAATAGTTCCTTTTAAATATCGAAGCACAAATTTAGCGGCCGTCCAATGCTCTTTTCCACTGCAATTATTGTCCCAAGTAACTGACAGCAAAACTAATATTAGGTTTTGTTGAAATAGACAAATAAGTCAATGCACCGACTAACCCACGGTACGGTAAGTTATCGTCTGGAGGGTACAAACTGGGTTGAAATCTCTGAGAAAAATGATTTGTCAATTGATCAATGATTCTTGAATTTCGAGATGCAACGATATCATCGGTGTAAATAACAATTAGGGTAAAGTCGTCTTTCTTTCCAATTTGTTATAAACAAGGATCAGCATTTGTTGATGTTGCACCAAAAACTTTTAATTCACTATAAAGCTTGGCATGCCAGGTTCTACCGGCTTGACGTAAACCATATAAAGGCATTACGTAGGCCATTCTTATTTCCTTTGCGTAGTGCGAGAATTCGCTGTGCCTTGGTACTAATTTCATTATTTTCTTCAGTTTGTATGATTTCCAGTAACTGAGACAAATATTTCGGATGTTTCATCGATATTTCTTCCTCGAGTAAGAACAAATTACGTGTCTTATGTTCATTTCATAATGAATAGCTAGAGAAGTTAACAATTAGATCGCAATAGGTCGAGCGACCGGCGCAAAAGCTTCCTTAAAATAAATTCCGGTTGTTGGCTGAATCCTTGAGCCACGAGCCTTGCCTTTCTTCGGCTGCATACTTATTCCTTAATACGATTCGGCTACCAATGATTTCACGACCTTTTGGACGCTGGACAAGTTCCCAGGTATCATTCTTGATTATGGATTTTATCTCGATAGCCATAGCATTATACCACTCATCAGCATCAATAGAATTTATTGCTTATCTCATAGGTACTTTGGATATATAAACTTCCTCTACAACTGCGGTAGCATTCGCCTCTTCAGCTATGTATCTGTAAGATTTATCTGGCTCCAGTTCTCTCTATACTTGGTCTCCCTCTACCTCTTTTGATATTTTTTTTTGCATTATCTCATCGTTTTCATTTGTCATCTGATTGTTCTTTGTCGTCTTCTTTTTTTTATGTTGGACTCAATTCAATTTACACGAAACGTTGCATTGATCCAACATTCTCGTATTCGAATACATCTTCGGATAAAAATTCATTTAATTCGCCTATCTGCCTGGTACTTCAAGGAATTTCACGTTACGTGTAACTTCAACTTTTTTCTATACATTTTGCTTTCCTCTGAATATCCCAGAAAAATACCTTGTTTTGCTCCCGATTCAAATTTTTCTCGATTAGCTTCTCTATTGAAGTAGATCGCATGCCATCCGAATTCTTTGTAGTAACTTACGTTGGTTTTCTTTCCAGACCACATTTCAAAAGGTATTTCTCCATTTTGAATGGAGAGCGATGTAATTTGCAATGTTGACTGCCTCAGCCCAAAAACATAATGGAAGACTGGATGCTGCATAAGCAAACGAGCCATGTCTAACAGAGTACGAATCTTTCTTTCGGCATTTTCGTTCTGTTCAGGATTGGGAATCGTGAGCCGTCGTGTCCTTCCATGATCCTTTAGAAACTTATCAAATTCCACACTAGCATATTCCCCGCCGTTATCTGTTTGAAAACATTTTACTTTTCTTTCGTGCAAGTTTTCAGCCATTGCCAAGAAGTATTTGATGATTAATTAAGTACCTCATTGTTTGTTTTTAGGAAACGAACAATGCACCATTTCAAATGGTTATATATGAATTCAACAAAGTATTGTGCTTTGCTCATCGATTTCACGCACATCGGCCCACAACCATCCGAGTGTACTAGTTTCAACAAGTCATTCATGCGGTTAGTCCGTTTCGGAAATGGGGTACGCACCATCTTTCCTTGAAGACAAACCACTTACGTAATCGTCTTTTTCAAACTTTATAAATTTCAATTTTTCTAGTTCAAGCACAGATCCTTTGTTGTCCCGCACATTTAAATGTCCTAAACGTTTATAACAGGTTTCAAATGTTTCGTCAAACAAGGTTTCTGCCGCCAAAACCAATCATGAATTCGATATGTTAGTGACATTTTCACGCGCAAAATCTAGTTCACCGTCAGTTCCAGTAACAAACGCATTGTCTTTAGTAAACGTTACTTCGAAACCGTTCTTAGTAATTTTTATCACTGATATTAATTTTGTGCGTAAATCTGGAGCATATAGGGTATCGCTTAAAGAAATATTTTTTGACTTACCAAATACATTGGCTGTATCGTATCTTAAACTATTTGATAACAAAATTGAAAATATTTGTCTTACATTATTTTTAGGGGATAACATATTTCATTTCCCTCTAAATACAAAGCTCTATAGTAGCAAACTTAAAATACAACTTACTCATACACATCAACCTCAGAAGCAGCTGCTGCTTCCTAAAGCTCTGTATTTTGTAAGACCGTACGTGAAACAATGCCATTATTTGCCAGTATTATTTTGAAAAAATTATTAATTAATATTCCCATTTACATAGGCCAAAAGCTGGTTAACGTTTTGGTACTTCGGATTTTTAATCGAAAGATATTCATTAGTATAGGCGAGATTTGACTTGCCTGATATTTGTCGACTTTACCAGACTTTCTAAAATTTAATCAGTAAAAACCGCATAAGGTGACTTAGGCACTTTTTGTATTGAACTCAAACCTGCTCTTTAAGATTTACATACACGAGTAAGGACATACACTGAATTTAATTTAATGTTTCAGTAGTGACCTTAGGTTCCTCTAGCATTGAGTTTTCCATTTATGTTTCAGGTTAGCATGCTCATATACGTGCTTAGAAACATTTTCCAAGAATTTTAAGTACACATAGGAAAGTTTATGACAAAATATAATGTGACTTAGGTACATTTTGTATTGGATCCTTCACATAGTGTCTAACAAAACTGCCTTTCTAGTATGGGTTAAAAGACAATTTCGATGTACACAAGAGAAAGTGAAAAATAGTGTTCCATTTGAAATAAAAAAGTTTTGTCTCTTCAAAGTTTTCAAAATGTAACGGCAAAAATAAAACGCTTGGTATAATATTCAAAGTTACAAATATACCATAGCTGTACGGATACCAAAAATCAACTTTGTGTTTATTTACAGGAAAAAATTGCGGACACCTCAGCGTACTCTAGCATACGTCAGTTTCTTTGTTAATAACATAACTAATCTATAACTCCTAACTATAAAGAATGTTATACAAAGTGATCCTAAAATTTTCCTTACAATAAAAAATGCAATAGTATACAGGGTGTCCCATTTAAAATAACAAATTTGATGTTTCCGGTATAACCTCTAGAACTTTGCCATGTTGCCAAATTTGAACATTCTTTGGATCAGTATTTTCCCAGATAGCGATCGACGCAGTTCCTGGTGGAACACCCTGTATTTTTTATACTAAATACTGATTAACGTTTTTCAGCTGCATTTTATCATTATTAGTTGCATTCATTATCACATCTACTATATATGAGATGCGTTGCGTACATAAGCAATTAAGTAAGTATTTTGGATATGAAATGTATCTATATTTGTTAATAGAAAATATATTTTATGAAAAAGGTATATTCCAGTCAGTTTTTCTTGATTCTATTTTTTTTGTCTTTATTAATAATAAAAAGGATGCATTTAAATATTATTTTACTTTTTAAATTATAACAAAGTTAATTATTACTGACTATTATTATTAGTTTATTCAGTTGATGATTTTGAATCGTTTTATTCATGTATTATTTGATGTTTTTAATAATTAAATATATTTGTTTTAATATATCAGGTTTAATTTATTGAAATCAATGCTCAGGTACTTCTTGTGGATGAGATGTCTTTTTTATTTTCCAGTGTAACATAATACTCAGCAGAAAGTGAAAACTATTTTTATATAACTATCTAACGCCGAGTTTTCTGGGTTATTATGCCGTGACCTATCACTAACAAAATTAATGTGCGCATCTCTAGTTTTAACTGGGCGAGCTAGGCTCTGTGGGGATGTTGGTTAGTATTGATATTAATATAACTACTACGATGGAACGGTTCTCCGAGACATCCCGTGGCAGACTCTACAAACTTTGACATCGCTCTGGTTGCGTCTTATGTTTACAGATGATTCTCAGGACAACAATCTCGACGGCTTACACTCGTGCAAGGTGTATCTTCCCTGCGTATCCTTATATCACTCCAGGGTACGTCAACTGTGGCTGTAAAATATATCTGACTAATCATACTTTGACTCGGACGGCTATCTCCTAGAACAGCGGTTAGAGCTTCGCCCTAATCATCTTGATATTGCAAACCACGGTGTCGACGTGCTGCTTCCAAGTCAGCGTTCTATCCCAAGTCACCACCAATATTGCACTGTGGTCGCCCACTGGATGTTTTCTCTGTTGAACTGCACCTGTTCTCGCTGTCGTGATCTGTATTTATGGGAAAGCACAAATGATATGTACTCTTCTTGGGGTTGATCGTCACCTAACGATACACCAGCCCTCCAGTCGACTGACAGTTCTCTGAAGATACATTGTCATCATCTCGGGGTTCAAACAATGAATCACGATGGCGGTGTCATCAGCGTAGAGGTACGTGATCGTGAGCTCCTTCCTGGGCAGGTCCGTGGCAAATATTAAATAGAAGTGGTGATAGCACGGCACCTTGGGGCTCGCAACTCTCTGCCTCGTAGGAAGGATGCCATTAGCTTGACCACGCCGACAGGGTAACCAAAGTTGAGCTTCTTAGCAGCCCACCGTGCCAGACTCTGTCGAAAGCCTTCGCGACGTTCAGGAAGACTGCTCCGGTCGACTCTTTGGTGCTGAAGTCTGTGAAAATAAGTACTATTAAACTGTGAATCTCCTCATCTGGCAGTATTTGTAGTTCTTCCGTAGTCTCGTATAATTTACCTCAGGAAATTGATGGGCCTGTAACTAGACAGGAACGTTAAGTCCTTACTGGTTTAGGAATGAAGATTGCGTTGCTTTTCTTCTACCTATCTGGAAACCTGCGGAGTCTCAGGACGGCATTCCTCGGAATCCTGTTTCCGATTGCAGAAGTTCAGGGGACGCAGGATTTCCTTCACCTCCTCTGGCATAGCAGGCTTAATGTTGTATGCGCCGGGTAAGCGTCGTAGGCGCCGCGTGGTATGTTCCACCGGGTCGGTGTGGTCTTCGTCCTCATGTAGAAGATTTTACACTGCAGTTCCAGGCTCTCGGCGAATGCCTCAATATTTTCCTACCTGCTGTAGACGACATAGGCTGTTCCCCGGAATTTTGCGACTTTAGATGATGTTACTAATAAGATCTGTAATGTTTGTCCAAGGCGGTTTTGACTCTCCTGTTCAGTTGGTTTGCGGCCCGCTTATATCTAATGAGCCCACAACATGAGGTCCTTCGACTCTTCAAAGTGGCGTCGTCAAGTCGATTGCCATAGGTATCGCTCTGAGTGGGAGAGCTGTAACAGGACACCACCAGGCCACGACTGTTTTTAGATGTCGAACCTGCAGCATATGGTGATCTATACCTCTTTTGACGACTCCTCCTCATCTGACTGTCCGAGTTCTGCGATTAGATTAACTTGGTATCCGTGCATCCTGGCAGCTCATGCATTCCCTAATTTGATCTTCCAAAATGCAGTAATGCCACCTACAACAGATTTACCTGCTCCTAGGGTACTTGCACCAGGATAAAAGGCATATGTTTGTTTATATTCCTAAAGGGAATATGTGTGACATTCTTCTCGTTTTGCGTATAAAAGTTTTGTTGAAACCTGCGACCACCTTTCTTCCTTTAAAAAGACGAAATTTTAGCTTTCTCCATTTCTAAGGCGGAGGGGCTGGCGCTGATCCTGTTGGCGTCGGTGGCAGCATAGGTGGTGCTAGTGTCGGTTCTGGCTACCTTGTTAGACTTTTCCTCCTAGCAGGAGGATTCACCTGAAACAGGCAGAGTTTTTTCTGCTTACATTTACCTTTACTGCTGGGGACAAGGGCGGCTGCGGTCTCCATGGGAGTAGGGTTGAGAGGTGGCGTCTTGGCTTGTACGTTTGCGAATCAGATCTTTATATCTCGGAGACTTTAACGATATATTTAGGCTTGCTCTAGGCAGATTGTTCCATCTGCTACGTCTTTGTAGACTATTCTCTAACAGTCGCGGTGGGGTTCTTCACACTGCTGTTCTCATTTTTTATGCAGCAGTTTTATGTATTCCTCCAAGAAGCCATGGCTAGACCGTTCCAGCGTGCTTTTCCTACTTTCAGCGACAAACACCGAGCTTCTAGGCCGATTTCCACCAATTTCGTTGTTATTGGCGCAGTCACTGTCCATGCAGCGGCGGCGTCAGTACCTTAGACATATGGCATCGTCCTCCTCGATGCACTTCCTGAAACAAAAATGTTTGTGCCATCGCAGCCTAGACCCGTCATACACAAACGGTTAAATTTTAGTCTATTTTTTATAAATTGCCTTGGAAAAGACTATGTGTTTGTCTTATTTAAGACAATTTGTTGTGATGCCACTTCACTGTGTGCGCTTACACTGGTTTCTGTAAAGATTAACTCATCTGCACTCTACCGCTACTCGTCGACTAATAGGTTATTTGAAATTTCATCGGCGTCCACTTGACCTGCGCAGACGAGCAGGAGCGGGGTCTTAAGTTTGACCCCGGTTAGACGTACGTAGGTTTAAACCTTGTCAATCCAACAAGGATCTTAGTACTTCACAATCGATGGCTAAGCTGTAGTTGTGTTGTAGATGCGAAGCCTGCAGCCGCCAGAAAGAAAATTATGACCAGGTAGAATTTCAGCGACCGGAATTTGTCTACCTAACTTAATAATACTCAGGCCCAAACACCAATCGAATGTAGCATTTATCTCAGTGCCTAGTCTTTCCCTACGGTTGAACCCTTGAACGGATTAATTAATATATATAAACCAGAGATGTATTTGGGATTGGGATTTGGGTTTATATATACATATATATTAATCCGTTCAAGGGTTCAACCGTAGGGACAGATTAGGCACTGAGATAAATGCTATATATATAGAAAACATTTAGCGGCTAAAGGATCCGGAAAAGAAGGTGATAAGGAACAACGAGCAACTGCGGACAACGTTGTTTCTAGATTATTGCCCTTCATCAGCGCAGTGCAGCTTAAACAAACAAGAAGGAAAAAAAGAAGGACAAATGACACGACTACACAGGAGAATGACCAGCCGCCACCTATCCCTAATTTGCAGCACCGTGCCACACATCCTCTGTTTTGAGGACAAGAGCAGCAGTCACTGCGGAAGAGAGTCCAGCGACTACTGTGTCAGGGTCTCAGCCAGAACAATACAAGAACAAAAGGAATTAAGCGGATCGCAAACATACAAGATAGAAAACATTTAGCGGCTAAAGGATCCGGAAAAGAAGGTGATAAGGAACAACGAGCAACTGCGGACAACGTTGTTTCTAGGTTATTGCCCTTCATCAGCTCAGTGCAGCTTAAACAAACAAGAAGGAAAAAAAGAAGGGCAAATGACACGACTACACAGGAGAATGACCAATCCCTAATTTGCAGCATCGTGTCACACATCCTCTGTTTTGAGGACAAGAGTAGCAGTCGCTGCGGAAGAGAGTCCAGCGACTACTGTGTCAGGGTCTCAGCCAGAAACAATGTGTGGCACGATGCTGCAAATTAGGGACGTTCGTTTTCCATTGGAACAGGGTTGTGGCACTTCAATGTCATGCCCTTTGGCCTCTGCAATGCACCAGCCACCTTTGAAAGACTTATGGAAACCATTCTACGAGGAATGACCTGGAAAACTTGTCTCGTTTATCTTGATGACATAATAATACTTGGCAAGTCAAAGACCATTTGAAAAATGTTCAAGAAGTTTTCCAAAAGTTGAGAGAGGCCCGGCTCAAGTTAAGTCCTAAGAAGTGTATGCTCTTTCAAAAGGAAGTCAAGTATTTAGGACACATTATTTCGTCTAATGGAGTGAAGACTGACCCAGAGAAAACTGAAACCATCTGGAAATGGCCAGTACCGAAAGACAAACATGAATTAAGGAGTTTCCTGGAACTTTGCACTTACTATCGCAAGTTTGTGAGAAATTTCGCCGAGATTGCGAAACCCCTACATCGGCTCACAGAAAACAATCAGCCATTCATCTGGACGGAACAATGTCAACAAGCTTTTCAAAGATTAAAAGAAGCTTTGTGTTCTTCTCCGATTCTGTCATATCCCAAGCCTGGAAAAGGATTCATCGTGGACACGGATGCTAGTAATACTGGAATTGGAGGAATATTATCACAAATTGAAAACGGGCATGAAAAAGTGATTTCCTACTTTAGCAAGGTCCTCTCTAAGCAAGAAATGAACTACTGCGTAACCAGAAGAGAGTTGCTTGCCATAGTTAAAACTGTGGAGCATTTTCATAAGTATCTCTATGGTCAGCCGTTCGTCTTGAGGACCGATCATGCTTCCTTGAAGTGGCTACTGCAGTTCAAGAATCCGGAAGTGGTAAGATGGCCTCAACGGTTGCAGGAGTACGACTTCAAAATTGAACACCGGAAAGGATCTAACCATCAGAATGCTGATGCCCTATTCAGAAGACCATGCCCTCCAAACTGTAAGCACTGTCTGCAACAAGAAATTAGAGAACAAGATGAGTTTCTTTGCCGAAGAATTAACAGGATATTTCTGATAAATCACCGTCTCTAAAAAGCTACTGGGTGCTATGGAATTCTTTAGCCATCGAGAACGGCTTATTAAAAAGAGTCTGGGAGAGTCCCGAAGGCAAAGAAAAGATTTATCAAACAGTACTGCCCCAGAAAAGAATTCCAGAAGTTCTTCAAGCACTGCACAGTGGAGTCGGTGGTGGGCACTTTGGAATAAACATAACTCTGAATAAAGTTAGAGAGCGATTCTACTGGCTTGGCAGTCGGTTCGATGTGGAAGAATGGTGCCGACGTTGTAATACCTGCGCCTCTAGTAAGGGACCCAGGACTCGAAGCCGAGGACAGATGAAGCAGTACAATGTTGGAGTTCCATTCGAGAGAATAACTATTGGCATAGCTGGACCATTTCCTCGTAGCAGCAGTGGGAATCGTTATATTTTGGTAGTGATGGATTACTTCAGTAAATGGCCTGAAATATATCCCTTACCTAACCAAGAAGCTGTTACCGTAGCCGAAGCTTTATTCGAAAATTGGATATGTCGTTATGGGGTGCCCAGAGAGATCCATTCCGACCAAGGACGAAATTTCGAGTCGGAAGTGTTTCAGAACGTTTGTGAGCTGCTAGGCATTCACAAAACCAGAACTACACCTTTTCACCCGCAATCAGATGGAATGGTGGAAAGATTCAATCGCACCATTGAAAACTTCCTGAGAACGGCCGTCAACGAGAAACAGACCAACTGGGATACCTGCCTTCCTCCATGTTTACTGGCTTACCGAGCAGCAATTCATGAGACCACGGGTAAAACACCAGCCAACGTGATTTTCGGCACAGAGTTGCGGCTACCCATAGATCTAATTATGAATCGACCGCAACACGAGGAAAACTTAGATGATTATCTCAGCCATCTAAAAGATCGAATAAAGATGGTACATGAAGAAGTACGAGAGAAGCTAAAAATGGAAAGCGACAGAATGAAGACCAGATACGACTTGCGTGCCAACAGCAGCGGGTTTCAAGAGCTTGAGAAAGTGTGGCTGTATAACTCAAAAAGAAGCAAGGGTAAATCTCCGAAGGTGCAGAAATCGTGGGAAGGCCCTTATACCATCGTGTCACGATTGAATGACGTAGTTTACAGGATCCAGAGGAATCCCCAAGCCAAGATGAAGATTGTCCACATCGATCGTTTGACACCTTATCAAGAAGGCCATGCGGACAATGGAGTAACCTGATCGGGACGATCAGTTCTAAGAGGGGGGCAATGTTACGAAAGCTCACCTACCTTTTTAGTTGATTAATTATGTTCCTGTTTTCATTAGAATTTATAACTTTTGTGATGTCTTTATTTTGACGTTTTCCGGAATAGTCCAGGCTATATTCTATTTGTTTCTCGACACGTTCTCGAGATATCAGAAACTTCGAGAACTCTAAAAACCTATATAAGCAGACCATTTTCGGTCGCTGCGGTCAGTTTATATTGAGCAGTCGAACGCGAATGACTGAAACGTGAAAGTAAAGCATTTGACAGTTGAGAATTTGTTGAACCAGATTTCTTGTATAATCAAGAGTGACAATAAAGTTGTTTGTCTACGTGACGTGTTTCAACGATAACCTAATTTCGAGGTTACAATATATATATATTTCGATAGAGAAGAATTCATATAAATATTGGACAGAAACCAAGCAACACTCAACACTTACGCTCACCGTCGCTAATATAGAACCCGCTAACGCCGCGTCCATCAGCCTGGAAGCCGCAGCGTCCTATCACGAAGCAGTCTTTTTGTACGAGACCATCCACCTCGTCGTCAGTTCCGCGACAACCCCGCGTCGCCACACCCATGCCTTCGCAAACCAAGAGTGACGTTCTCAAGTTCTACCCGAATTCAGATCCACGACTGCGAGACCTGACCTAACGACAACAAGTAATAGTGGCACCCGATAAAACGACGGCAGATCCCTTACACCGCGTCGCCTGGTTTGTGTCAACGAAGTTTTGTTTCTTTAGAGTTGTGGGAGTAAGTACGTTATAACCGGGTTAAACTTGATACCCTGTCCACTGCTCGATTACACAAATCTGTAAGTGAGTGTAGCTGTAAAACTACTGATGAAGTCTCAAACGGTCTCAGTCACAGCGAAGCTCTAGCACAATTATTATTACTGATGTTGCCCACAGTGAAGAGCGGCAAAGCATTCGGAAAACCACCGTTATCTGAAGACCGGCACCAACTGTAGCAGCCATATTAACAACAATAGGAATCAAAATCAATATATGTATAGGTCAGATCCGTTGATATTGAGTCCATAGAGCCTAGTTCGAGAACAACAAGAAGAGATCAATTATTCTCAGTTAAAACTAGAGATAACGGCATAACCCGGAAAACCATAGTAAATGAAATTACAACGCGGGTCGCGAAAGCCCTAAAACTATTATTAACTAATGTATCAATTTATAAAGGATACAAGTAAATATATGTAAACCATTTTATGAAATTTCAGAACAGCACAAAATATTTGTCGCTTTTTCTATTTATTCAAATGGGAAAGCGTTATTGAAAAGAGATAAATCGCCCTCTGAAATAGCATGTTTAAATGGAATTAGATTTTTAAGCATGGTTTGGGTAGTTTCCGGACACACATTTTCTGTATACAGCTCAGGTGCAGTGGCAAATCTGAAAGATGTATTAGACGTAAGAAATAAATTTCTTTTATTATATGAGATTTAATACAGGGTGTTACATCATCGTAAGTATGCCACAAGCATGGCATACCGGATTCAAATGCCTAGTTGCGCATGTAAAATGTTTACGCTTGTACTGTGATATATATAATTTTAATTGAGAACGCAGTCAGCAGTAATAAAGGCTAATTGTTAAATAACACTCAGTGTTAATTGCCGAGCTTTCGGATATGTTTACATATTTTCTTTTTCAAGACATAAAATGTAATATATATGATGAAACCGCCAAAAAAGAAGAAATAGAGGAAGCCATGGCTTGGTTCAAAATTTTCTTCCATTTTTCTTGTTGGTAGTTTTCTGTTGTCGCTGGGTGATGTTTTCTATATACTTCTCTACATCATCCTTCTATCTAATTTTAGGCATTCCTCGTCTCCTTCTTCCACCGATGTTACTTTAATTACTATCATTCTGTGCGGAGTCCTATATCTTGGCATTCTCATTATATGTCCCATCCATCGAAGTCTTTGTGCATTTAGTACACCTACAATATCTGGTTCGTTAAATAAGACTGCTAATTCGTTACTTATTCGTCTTTCCCATATATTTTCTACTTTTCTTCCTCCAAATGTCTTCTACAATACTTTTCTTTCAAATTTTCTTAATATATTCTGCTATTGTTAAGATCCGAACCGAAAATAACTATTAACCTTATAACAGTTTTGTAAATTCGAATTTTGAGACCTCTTGATATTCCCTTATTTCTTAATATATTGTTACGAAAGCTCACCTACCTTTTTAGCTGGTTAATTATGTTCCTGTTTTCGTTAGAATTTATAATTGAAGCTCACCTACCTCGTTAGTTTATAAATTACGTTTCTGTTTATGTTAGAATTTATAATTTTTGTGATGCCTTTATTTTGACGTTTTCCGGAATATTCCAGGCTATATTCTATTTGTTTCTCGACACGTTCTCGAGATCTCAGAAACTTCGAGAACTCTAAAAACCTATTAAAGCAGACCATTTTCGGCCGCTGCAGTCAGTTTATATTGAGCAGCCGAACGCGAATGACTGAAACGTCAAAGTAAAGTATTTGACAGTTGTGAATTTGTTGAAACAGATTTCTTGTATAATCAAGAGCGACAATAAAGTTGTTTGTCTACGTGACGTGTTTCAACGATAACCTAATTTCGAGGTTACAATATTATTACACAACGATTACCTGCCATTAGTCTATTCGTTATTTCTTCTTCAAAATTATATTTATATAGTAAATACTGTTCCTAAGAAGCTGAATTTTTCACCTTCCCATCTGCTCCGCAGACTTTTTGAATCTCATAAACGCATCTGTTGTTTCTTACTCTTACTTCTCCTCAGAATTACAATATCTCTGCAAATGCTAGGCACTGATGCAATTTTTGGAATATTATTCCAGATCCATTTATGCTCGCCTCTCTGAGTATTTTCTCTAGTACTATGTTAAATGTAATGATAACGAATCTCTCTCTCTCTGAGACCTTCTGCTACTTCGAATCTCTCTCAGAGCTTCCCATTTAATTCTTACCCTATTTTATGTGTTAACATCAATTTTACCATGTTTATTTTATTGAGGCTCACACTTCCAATTCTCTCAAGACCTTATACATTGGTGTTTTTTTTTGATTTTGTTGTATGCTTGCTTGAAGTCGATGAAAAATAATTTGTTAATTTTGCTGTTGATCTCTGCTTATATCTGCCTTAATGTAAATATTTGATCAGTTACCGATCTCCCTCTTCTAAATACATATTAATTATCTCTTATCTCGTTTTATATTATCTCCCATAGCATTTTCTTGATGTAAGTTGACAGTACGTTGAGTAGAGCTATACCTCTATAATTTTTGCACTCCTTTCACCAGTTTTTTATTATTGCCCTTATTTCATCTAAGCTAGCCAATCTTCTGGGCTTTGGCTCATTTTCATTGTATCATAGGTTTCATCTCTTTCCTCCTTTTCGTTGAGAAATTTATCAAAATAATCTTTCCACCGTTTTAGGATTTTTTCGTCCTCTACTAAAAGTTCCCTTTTCTCATTTGTATAAGATAATATCCTTCTCTGATAGCCTTTGTGACATACTTTTGGTGTTCGATCGCAGATGCCGAACTAGTACAGCCACTTTAATTAGTCCGGGTTTACTTGGTGAAGTTATGATCAAGATTTAGGAATATCATAAGACTCGGTATCCAAAATAAAATATTTATTTCATAAAATAAAATCTCACTTTTTAAACAAATAATACTAACAATAATAATTCCCCAAGCTACATAAATAAAGTAAATGCTGAAATACTATCACAAAAATAACAAATAGGGCGGTAAGAAATATACGGTGCAGACGCCTAGTATCGCGGAAAGTATCTGCTAAACACCCGGAGTCGGAGACCACGAGGACGACGTCGAGTACCGCGGAGTAACACCTGTTAAGTACTCTGAGTCGGAGGAATACGGACAAGACCTCGAGCGCCACGGAAATTACCTGCTAAACGCTCAGGACACTCAGAGGAAGGTAGAGTGCCGCGGAATAACACCTGCTTAGCACTCTGGCTGAAAGGAAGGTTGAGTGCCACTGAAAGAGCCTGCCAGTGAACGCGCCAATATCCTTGTCTGGATAAATGACCTCGGATGTGCGTACATCATCGCTGTAGGCCTGGACGTCTCGTAGAGATGGGTTCCTCTCTCAGGTCAGTCTCGATCGCAATTGCCGTCGATGACGACGGCTTGGGAAACCTCCTCCAGTCCTGGCAAGCCCCGTCGGCGAGGGCTTATCTTCTGGCGCTCTTCTGTCTTCTCAATTTTCTTCACCGACTCGTATAACCTCCGGGAGTAGTCATGTTTGGCCACGGCCGGGTGAGGGTTTAGGTAAGGACGGATTGTGGCTCTAGGGTGACGCTAAGACAAAGAACCTTAAAGACTCTATCATCCAGCGTCGCGGAAGGGATAAAATAACGGAGCCCGTCAAGGCGGACTCCGGCGTAGGATAGGAAAAAGTCAATGCCTCTTCGTAGTCCTATTCTTGATCCTGGCGGTCCTGAAATAAAAGAAATGTCTCAACTTACCCCGCATCTAAGAGTTGAAACCTTGGCCGCCTGTACCTGGCGGCCGCATCGAGTCGGTAGTCCACCGCCGCGCCGCCTGGATCAGTTGAACGCTGTGGTCGTGGGTTCACGACAGCCGTCTCGAGGTCCACTTCGTTCTGGATGACAGGAATGGGTTGGCAAAATCGTTGCATTTCTGCACGGAACTGCTCCCAGTCGGTCTGCCTCCTGACGATGGTTTTCTCGTCGCGACTCTCCTGCCATATTTTGAGCAGGATGGGAAAGTGGTTTGTGGACCTCTTGTAGTGCGTCGTCAGTTCGGTAGCCATGAAAGGTGGGTTTATCCATTCGTGGTTGTGGTCTTCTACTCCGGCGACTTCGCGTTAAAGTCCCCGATGACCACCGTCTGCGGCCAGGTCCCTAACACTGCCTGCAGGTCACGGTCCAAGAGCGAGCGAGTCCATGTATATATATATATATACTTATTCAGCCTTCAGCTCAGTTTAGTCTTAATGAAGTCAAAACGCTGTTAAAGATTTGAGCTAACTCTATTTTGTTCTTAGTAAATATCTGCTGTTAGTTAAATAGCCTTCAGCTCAGTTTAGTCTTAATCAAGTCAAAACGCTGTTAAAGATTTGAGCTAACTCTGTCTTAGTAAATATCTGATGTTAGTTAAATAAAACACAATTAAACGAATATCTGGTTTTGGGTAATGTAATTAACAAAAGTAGAAGCTGAGTCCAAAAACAACCAAGGAAGCAGAGGGGCTTTTTCGAACTAAGAAGTGCAAGAAGCTCAATGCCACGGCTTCCATGCTTTCCCAAGCATCCACGCGGCTTGCGCGTTCCCTAACTTTGTCTCTTGATTCGCTGCCACGTCTACGTCTAGGCGTGGCAAGAGCTCAAGGAGGTCATTCTTCCATTACCTATGAAAATGATGACATTTTAGTGATAAATGTCATGACGATGGAGTACATCTCCTCCATCCTATCCATTCTGCTGGCTAGGTCGGAAGGTTTTGTGCTCCATGGTGGCTGCTGCTGGACCCCATCAGGCGCCGCAGCAAAGGATTGCTTTGGCCTCGCGGATTTTGCGAAGCTCCTTGCCGCGGTTGCCCTCGAGGGCTGAGGGTACTTAGCCTGTTCTTTTTCGGCGATTTTGGTGGTCGCTGCTACCTGCTTCCTGCCAGCTGTCTTCTTAGGGGCGTTGGGCAGCTAGCTAGCAGGGTGGAGCCCGCCGCATTTGATGCACCTGGGCTGCGTGGTGCATCGGTTTTGTCCGTGACCGAATTTCTGACAGTGATGACACTGCGAGACTACGGTGGATGATCTCTACTCTCCATTTTAACGATCAAGTAGCAGCACTTGGTAACCTGTAATAGGCTTACCTGATTTTGGGGGCACTGGATTAGGACTAATGGCAAGTTCTTTTTATTTGGTATGTCCCTCATCCATGTGACAGACGTGAAAATGAAGCCCTGGCTTTTCAGGTCTACTTTAATGTCCTCAATAGGGATGCAATTTCCTAGGCCTCACATAGTAGCTTTTCTTCCTCCTCTTACCTTTATTTGGGGCCACTGAGAAGAGCGTTTCTGTTTCCATGACGCTGGCGATAGGAGGGGTGGTGTTACGGGCCTGCATACAAGTCAGCATCTTCTCCAATCTTCCGTAGCGTTTCTGCGACTCTACCTCGCGTTGTTGGGCGAGTTTATCGCTCCTTCTCGCCATCTCCTTCTGTTATTGGAGTTATTTCATTAGCCTGACTATGCTATTCTGCAGTTCCTTATTTTCCCTGCAAAGCCGCTCCACTTACTTCGTTTCACATTTTAAAATGTTCACCCTCATTTATCGCTTCCATTTTATTCTGTTCTATTATTTTATACATATCTTCTCTTTTTCTGTGCCATTTTATTATTTTCTTTAATTCTAATAAAATCGGCAAGCTTTTTTATGCCAGATTTCTCCACTCTTCATTTTTGTTACATCTCCACTCCTCTCCATTTATCAGCATTTTGTTGTACCCCATATTTAAAATTTTTCCATTATTTTTTCTTCGTTTGCTGTTTTTCTCATTTCCTTCTGCATTTCCTGCTCAAATTCTCGATTTCTTCCTTCAAAGTTATTATTTCCTTTCTAAATTGTTCATTTTCTACTTTTATATATTTTGTATCTAGTTTAATTTCTATCAACATCGCCATAATCGCGTCTAACTTATCTACGGCTTTTCTATCCAACGAGGACAGTAACTGTACTGTTAAGAACAAGGGTTCTTACTGTTTTTCTACTCTTGTCAAAAACCTGTGTTCCTTTTTTTCTGCACTTTTGTTTTTACTATAGTCTTCTGTTAATTATTCTTCGCTATCAGTCATTTTTCCTAATTATACTTTGTTCTTTCTTCTAATACGATCTTGTTCTTTTGTATATATAAATATATTATTTTCTACTTCTACTCTTTACTTTTATCTTTACTCTTAATGAAACTTAGGTACGGTCCTGATTTTCACAGGTTTGTACTAATCCTAGTACGAATAAACAGACTTTTATGCATAGTCAATTTGTGTTTAAACTATAATAAAATTGAGATAATAAATTTAACAATGGTATGTTTTTTTAATGGAATCAGTGGCGTTACTTATTTTTTTTATTTAGATTTTTAGTTGATACTGTATATTTCTGCGAAAAATAAAATTTGAAAATAACAGAGTAAAAATAAAAGAAAAACAGACAATTTTTCGGGGGTTAGTGAAAGTAGGTCATCAATACGGTTCAGTGTTGCTTACAGAGATTGACAGAGAGCCTCCGATTGGTCGACAAGGACGACTTTGTCACGCGGGGTAGGTAACCAGTAATTCAGAGACGTATTTCAGAAGAAAAGACCTGGTGCGTGTTAGCGATCTGGCGTCAAGTGAGGTAGGTGACCAGTAGTTTCGGAAATATACTAAACGGAATGTTAAGGAAAACTGAAAAACCGATGATCAGTAAAAGGGTAACGAGGGTACCCGAGCGAAGAAAGAAGGAGATGTATGGAAGAAGTAGCTGAGCTATTCAGTTGTAGTAAAAAAACTTGCACGATCGCCAGTAAAGAAAAGTTATACGGATGACAAAATGGAAAAGGTGCTGAGAATGTTGGAAATTTTAACACAGGAAGTAAAAAAGGTGAGAAGAGAAAAGAAAGAGTATAGAGAGGACATAAGACAACTCAGAGGAGAGATTGAGGACATGAGGCAGGAAAATAAGGCGCTTAGGGATAAGATGAGAGAGGTAGAAGAAAGAGAAGAGAGTATAGATAAAGAGGAAAGAAAGAAAAATATAGTGGTTCAAGGCCTACAAATTAGAGAAAATTTAGATCAGAATGAGCTAAAAGGACAGATAGAAGAGTTTATAAGAAAGTCAATGCATATGGAGATTGGTACAGAAGCTGTTACAAAAATAGGAGTTAATAATATTAGTAGAATTAAAAAACTTGGAGAACAAGATAAGGATAATGAAAAATAAAAGTAAATTAAAGGAGGTAGGAGCTGCCAAAGTCTATATTAACGATGATATGAGCAAAAAAGACAGGGAAATTACTACTAAGAATGAAAGCCAAAGAAGTAAGAATGGAAGGAAAGGTAGAAAAAGTAGAATATCAAAAACTCATAATAGATAATGAGGTTTGGAATAATGATACAAGCAGGTTCGCTGGCAATGGACACGGCTATGAGAAAAGGAAACGACATAAATAGAACCAGAAACAGGAAGCAAAAAATACAGAACCAAGCTAGAAGGACGAACAGGGGGAAGACAGAAAAAGACGGAAAGCAAAACGGCACGAAACAAGAAAGAGGAATGAGAACGGGAACATGGAATGTAAGAGGGTTAAACTAGGAAGGATCATTAAAAATCCTAGAAAGAGAAGCAAATAGATACAAAATGGACATAATAGTGATACAGGAGACGCATATAAAGAAGACGGACACATGGGAATTAGAAAATTATTTATTATTTACGAGCGGAGGAGAAACAACGCGATACGGAATAGCATTTTAGTAAATAAAAGTATGAAGGATAACATTTCTAAATTTGTAACGATTTCAGATAGGTTATGTATGATTAAAATTAGAGAAGAAATAAATATAGAGATATTAAATATATATGCGCCAACAGAAGAAGAAAAAGATGAGTTTTATGAGAAGCAAGAACAAATTTACGGAAAGCTGAATAAAAACACAGTAAGAATGGCGGTAGGGGATGCAAACGCGAAAATAGGGAGAGAAAGGATGTATGAAAGTATAGTAGGGACAGAAGTAAACACCTAGAGAGGTTGATTTAATTTGCAGAAGTACAAAAAATGAAAATAATAAGCATATTCTTTAAGAGAAAAGACATACCTACATAAGGGTACCTGGATCTCTCCAGATGGAACATATTCGAGTCAAATTGATCATGTTTACATAGATGAAAATCACAGAAGCATAATAAAAAATGTTAGGTCATGCAGACATAAACTCAGACGACTATCTAGTGAGAATAGATTTGAAAATAAAAAAACCTAATAAAAGGAAAGGATTACAAAGGAAAAAAGACAAGTAAATATGGCGGCATTACAAAATGAGAGAACCCAAAATAAGTATGAAGAAGAGATAAGGAAAGGTTTGCAAGAAAACATACAGATATTGGAAGCAAATATAGATGAGGAATGGATAAAGATCGAAAATGTCATACAAACAGCAAGTGTGAAAGTAATACCAAAAAAAGAGTGTATCAGAGAGGGGGAGAAGAGAAATAAGCTCCTTAGCTTATTTGCTTTGAAGTGCTTTAATCCTTATTAAAGCACTTCAGTCAGTACAAGAGGAAGATAAGGAAAAATACAGGGAACAAAGACGAAAGGCAAAGAAAGTGTTTAGACAAAAGAAGAGAGCAGAACAGGTTAAGAAAATAGATGAAACAGAGCAACATTATAAGAGGAAAGAAATACGTAACTTCTACAGAGAGATGAAAAAGGGAAAAAAGATATAGAAGGAAGTAATATATGTGAAGGATGAAAGTGGCAATCTAATTAGAGAGGAAACAGAAGTGAGAGAAAGATGGAGACAATACTTTGCAGATATGTTGAATGAAGAGAGTGTAAGGGAAGGAGAGGATCAGGAGGAGATGATACCGGGAAGGGAAGAGACATAATTATAGAAGCTTTAAAGAATAACAAAAGTCCAGGGAAAAATGGAATAACAGCAGAGAACATTAAGTACGCAGGAGAGGATTTAAGACAGAATATACGAAATGATCCGAATGATCTGGAGAAGAGAATGCATGCCTGAAGATTGTGTTCTTTTCTTTTAAATTGAGAACACAGCTTGGAGAGATGGAGTTTGAAGAAGTTCAAGAATATGTGTATTTGGCGGCGCTAATAACAGCTAACTGTGATGAGGAGCAATAAATTAATAGGATAATAATAAAAGCAAACAGAAGTTCGGCAGCAGTCAACCACTTAATGAAATAAAAAAAATTGTTCAGAGGAGTAAAATTTAGAATGTATAAAACAATTTTGAGACCAACAGCAAAACCTGGGCTCCCAATAAGAAGTCAAGAGAAAACCTTTTAAGGTGGGAAAGGAAGATCTTAAGAAGAATTCTAGGGGGTAAGAAAACGGAGGAAGGCTATGTAAGGAGAAATAATGAGGAAATATATGCAATGTACCAGGCACCAACAATAGACAAAGTTGTAAAAGCCAGAAGAGTGCAGTGGCTAGGGCATCTAGAACGTATGGAAGATGAAAGGGCAGTTAAAAAAATAGTAGGGAGTAAACTTAACTACAAGAAAAAAAGCGATGGAGGGAGGCAGTGGCAATAGATGTAAGGGAGAAAAATGTAACGGATTGGAAAAGAAAGGCGAAGAACAGAATCGAGTGGAGGAGAATAACACAGCTCTGGGCCTAAAAGGCTTGTAAACATATTTCTGTAATAAATATCGTATTTTTAGTTCTAAATATACCATTATTTTTTCAGCGATATATTTTTTCTTTAGATAGGACAAAAGTTTACAGAACTTTTTTTACTTATTTTTATTTATATACGTCTACATGCTGTGACATAAGATGTAACACCCTGTATAATATTTTACTAAGAGCATATCATCACTGTTTATGAACTATCATCACACCAAAACACAATTAAAGTTATTTTTATTTTCTTATATTTAGTGGACAAATTCACTGGAAAGTATGGTAATTGTAAGTGGGACCTTATCAGTTGATACATTCCTTGTTGTTGGAGGAGCTTTAGTTGTGTATGCATTCACAAAGGCTAAAGTTCAAGGAACAAAGTTTAATATATTTAAATACTACATCCATCGCTATCTTAGGTAAGTCAACAGTTTATAATCGTATATATTAAGACACAGACAAAACTAGTTAAATATATTTTTTTTAATTTTCTATTAAAACACGCGCCTTATCTTTACTTCTATTTTACTCGATCAATTTTCGACAGTCAATCAAATTAAAAAGTTAAAAACACGCTTGTATTACGGTCATTGTCATATTTCTCTTAAGTTTACACTGTGGCGCTCTTTTTAGTTATTTTAGATTCACTGCCGTGGTTGGTAATGTAGGTAAGTTAAAAAGTAATAGTTTGGAAAATGATCCGCTGTTCAATTGACATAAAAGAGAATTTTCTTCTTATAAACAATGTAGTTAATTAAAGGGAGTGAATTTATTTTCCCCAAAAGTAGTTTTTCTTCTCAGTCTATCTAAAATTTATAGAGTTAAATTACTTTAAAAAATATATACTCTTAAGTAGGACATGGTGCTTTTTTTTAAAAAGGTACAAATATATGATGATGATGATGTCCATTAATTTATGATTTCTTTTATGATTTTGGATTACCAATTAAATTTATATTTTCCATCCCTATCAGCTTTATAATTTCACAAATCTTATTTTACTTTAGATATATGTACTTATATTACCAAGTACTTTAATTAAGAAGTTAAAATGAATATTGATAACAAATTTTAATAGGTCAATATTGCAAATTAACTGTTTTGAAACTTAAAGCAGGTAATTAGGATAATCCACAGAAATTGTCTCTAACATCGCTCTATTCATATTTTCCTAACGTTTTTATCCGCAAAACAAATCTTAAATTGTCTTGTTTATCAGTTTTCGCATTACAAAAACTACATTTGCACATTGCAATTGCAATTAGTTATTCAAATCAACCAACCAACTTACTTAACCACTTTAAAAATTGTCAAATTGGTGATCAAACGGGTTTAACTTATCATGGTTTTTCTAAGACGGAGATAACACTGGTGGTGTTTTTTTCATCCCACCCTCCTGTAACTATCTCCAGAATACAAAACCACCTCCTCCTTCATATTGTTTCAGGCACGCGGGGATTTGTGAGATTGTGGGTTTTATGGGAATATCGATTGAAAGTGTAATTGACCTAAAATCCCCCAGGGGTTAGAAACTACCCTACTAGGGTAGAGTGAAAATAACACAACATTCCTGATACCCGCCCTCGAAATAAGTACTTTCTGAGCACGATTTCTAATTTTTCGAGTGATTTCGGTGTTGCGAAGTCAAATGCACTGTCTATGTGGTTACTAACCCCAACATTTTCATAAACCACCCGATCCGACGAATCCCCGCATTCCTAAAACCGACGGTATAAAAGTGTGGGTAGTTTTTGTACATTGGGTATAGTTACGGGAAAGTAGGTTAAAATAACACCACGATCGTGATTCCCATCCTCGAAAACCCTTAAAAACCGTTTTTTTCATTTTTTGTATATTTTGCTGTTAGAGGTGGGGGTAAGTTTAACCACCGGAAGTGGGTCCGGAGTAGTATAGTGTAAATAAACTTAATTTGTTACTATTAATAGTAAAAAACCCTATCCGCCAAGCACTCGCAATGCCAATACGAGAACACGGAATAGGAGTAGGACGCTAAAGTTTCAGATCTCAAAACCATCACCATCGTATTTCTCGTCCTCGGAAACGGTGAAAATATGTCTTACAAAAGATTCTACAAAATTTTGATGTTTGGGACTAGCAGTACTGCACGGGTGGCGTGGACTTTTGCTTTCTAATATAACTTCTTTCCCCATCTTCCACTTCATATAATGAAATATCTCAACAATGCTGGAACTAAATATGCTCAGTGCTGGCCAAACCGGACCACCGGATATATATATATATATATCAAACAATTGTTAATTATAACAGGGCTTCGGTCAATTTTGGGATAATTAATAAGTAAATTCTAGTTTACTATGCCGAGCTTTCGACAATGTTTATTGTCTTTTTCAAGGCTACAAGAGAATACAATAATTTAGTTTATACCACAATTACTAACAGTAATTAAATGTTTAATTTCAAAAATTGTTTTAAATTTAACTTAATAAAAAAATTACTTACTAGTAAGTTGAAGTTGACTATAAAATTTTACTGCTGGAGTGCATTTAGACATTATTTATGCTAATGAGTAGAGTTAAATTGTTAAATTATTTACTACATGGTTCTTGTCTTACTGAAAATTATTCCATTTGCTATTCAAACAATTTGATGTTATTATGTTCAAAAGATTTCTTGTGGTGATTAATACACAAAAAAAGTACATAAAAATAATAAGAATTTTGTACAAACAGCTCAAATTTGAAAATTTCATGATGTACCTAGTGTTACAAAAATTACAAGAATTAAGTGCTAACTTAGGTATTAAACTATTAAATTATCCAACAAATTATTTTTTAACAAAAATTTAGCCAATACCAAAAAATTATTACACTAATTATTAACCCAAAACACAACTGGAAACAAAATGAAAAAAATTTTTTTGTGTAACTAACTTTAACTAGTTGAAAAAACCAGTGAGTTATCTATATATCATCACTCAAAGCATCATTAACAACTGCAATAAATTATTTTATAAAAATAAGTTTTAATTTAGATTTAAAAACCATATTAACTTGAATCTGAGTCACTAAAATTGTCTCCACCACCATTATGATTATTAAATTCATGGGTAAGTACAAAAGAATATATAGAACTGAGATCACCAATGTCTACTCTTTTATTCATACAATTTTGATCCTTAATAACCTCAACCATTTCAAGAAACAACCGTTTAGTTATATTTTTTTCCCTATGTAAAACTCTTACATCATCAAAATTCATATGGTGTCCTGAATCTAAAACATGCTCTGATAATGCACAAGATCTTTTTTGAGTTCTACAATCACTCTTGTGTGATGTAATACGTGCATTGAGTGATCTGGATGTTTGACCAATATATCCCAAATTGCAATTATAACAAGGAATACTATACACCACATGGGTTCTCTTGAGAATACTGTCCTTATCTTTTAATTTACTGTAAAGATTACCTATGGACATAACGCTTTTTTGAGCAATTTTTATACCCTTTTCATCTCTGAAAATATTAATAACTCTAGTTGACAATTCTTTAACAAAGGGTAATGAACCATAAGTAATTTGGATTTGTGATGAGGTTTCCAGTGTGTCACGATCAGCCCGAAGATTATTGATTAATGGAGTATTAAATAAATATTTTCTAAGGAATTTTATTGGAGTTATTTTGTAAAATTTCTAAAAGTTTTTCTAAATTTTTATTCCTCAAAGAGGGATGACAAATATTATATATTCGATTCTTCATGGCTAGTACCAAATTAATTTTCATTTTCTCTGTGTGATAAGAGTTATAATTAATATAACGCCCTGAGCTGGTTGGCTTAATATACCAATCTAGAATCACCTTGTTATCAGGTGTTCTAATTAGTTTTGTATCCAAAAAGGGCACACTCCTTTCATCTTCTTGTTCAATTGTAAATTGAATATGTCGGTTATAGTTGTTAAAAATTCTCAATATTTCATCCTATCCCCCTTGAGGTATAGAACAAATAATATCATCTACATATTTTTTTTATAAAAGGTAAGTTAAACGTTAATTTTGGTATACAAAAATCAAGTAAATACCAAAAAATATTGTGATCTACCGATTGGAGGTCATCAGTTGGTAACTTTTATTTTGACCCTCTATCGATTGAAGGTCATATCAGTTGGTAAGTTTTATTTGAACTTGAAAAACCTTGGTCGATGTTGTAATACTAGAATCTACAGCGCATGTTCAACTCCTATCTCATTATGAATATAAAGGAATGAGTAGGTAGACAGAAAACTCATTTGTGAATAACGTGTTGACCGAGAGTAACATAAAATAAAAAAAGATGTATTTATGCAGCGTATGTGGTAAAAGTTTTACACGCAGTGATAATTTGCGTCGTCATGAAACGCAGTCTTGTAAGCCCATAAGTGTAGATGAACCTGAGGCAAAACGGGTTAAATTAGATCATGATGGTCAATCGCCCGAAATTGTAACAGTTAAATGTTGTAATAAGGATATACCTCGCAGTCAAATACATGCACATCGTAGGACATTGCAACATAGAACAATGTCATGTACTCCTCAATCTGATGGTGTACAAATTATTAACACAGCATTTAAGTGTAGAATAATAAGCTACAGAGTGCATAGTGAAGAGAAGCTTACAGACTTTGATGAATTTATCAGTCGAGTGAAAGCTAAAATAATAACTTTGCTGGAGGATGTCATAAGGGTCCATATATCCATAAAAGTGAATATGGAAACTTATATATTACCAATTATATATTACAAACTCGTGAGACCTTAGATGTGAAAGCATTTAATAGTTGCAATAGAACTCTCGACGAGTCTGTGGACAAACATCTGAGTTTGAGGAGAAAGATTCTGGTAAGTAAATGTTATTAGAGGAGACATGAATTACCTTTATTCATATAAAAATATTGTTACAGGTTGGGCCATCGAGGAAATATTGTATATGGAGGTAAATGTGAATAAAAATAGTCCTCTGTGTGGCTCCTCTTATATAAAATTGCCGAAGTTTGTGGAAAATAAGAAAGCAGTAGTAAATATAAAGAATCAGGATGAGTGTTGCTTTGCATGGGCAATAACTGCGGCCTTATATCCACCGAGAGGTCCAGTGCATGAGATATCATCATATCCACATTTTTCCTCTGTTTTAAATTTGGTAGGTATCGAATTTCCAGTTAGATTAAAGGACATTTCAAAATTCGAATCAATGAATGATATATCCGTTAACGTATACGGTTTGGAAAGTACATTTGAAAAGAATAAGTTAAAATACGAAATCGTTGGACCTTTGCGTTATGCATAAAAAAAAATTGAGGTATCATGTGAATCTGTTAGATAATACTAAGGAGTGGAAAGTTTCAAAATTGATTCCAAATTTAAATAATAAATATAATTATATCATACACTTTAGAAATTTAAAACAAGCAGTGATAAATGGTTTGAAGGTAACAAAAATATATCGCATAATTAAATTTAATCAAAGTCCTTGGTTGAAAGTTTACATCGACCTCAACACTAAAATGAGAAATGCTACTTCAAATAAATTCGAAAAAGACTTTTATAAGCTCATGAACAATGCCGTTTATGGAAAAACAATGGAAAATATTGACAATAGAAAAGATATCAAATTGATAACTCATTGGGAAAAAGTTCAAAAGTCGTTTGACGCAAACACATTAATCGCTCGACCAAATTTAAATCGTGTACTATATTTTCATAAGACTTTGTGGCCATATATATGGGTAAATTAAAAGTTCTTTATAACAAACCTCTCTACCTAGGCTTTTCTATTTTGGAATTATCTAAAACCGTGTTATATTATTTTTTATAACACAATAAAAAGTAACTTTGGTGATAAAGCTTCACTGCTGTATACGGATACAGACTCCTTAATTATTAAAATTTACACTGATGACTTTTATAATTTTATGAAATCAAATATTGATTGTTTCGATATATCTAATTATAAACAAGATAATAAGTTTGGTATTCCCGTATCTGATTCAATATTGGGTAATTTCAAGGATGAATTTCCTTCAGATCCAATAATGGAATTTTAGGGTACCGGTGCTAAAGCTTATTATGTGAAATCCGTGAGTAATGAATTAAAAAAAGCTAAAGGGGTAAAGAAATCTGTTATAAAGAATCAGTTGACCATTAATGATTATAAGAAAATCGTAGATCAGGGCGGTTTAATTTTTAGAAAAATGAACTCTTTCCGAAGCGAGTTACATGACATTTATACAGAATT
The DNA here is from genome assembly GCA_025584915.1 of Monochamus saltuarius. NCBI lineage: Eukaryota > Metazoa > Arthropoda > Insecta > Coleoptera > Cerambycidae > Monochamus > Monochamus saltuarius. The sequence continues at coordinate 26,948,706 of CM046726.1, read as the reverse complement.
AAAAAACAAAGTAGCTCTTTCTCATTATGATGATAAGCGTTTCATTATTCCCAACACTGTTTTAACATTACTCTGGGGTCACGATGATATTAGGTACTACCAAACCGAATACGATAAAAATTTCGATTGGTTCGTAAACGTCATAAGTCAAACGGTTGGAATAGATGGAGACAATAATTTAAAATTATTAATTCAGGCTCTAGAAGAAATAATTGAATAACTGGAAATTTTATATCTAAACAATAGTATAAGTATACATAGTATTGTACCTATTGTAAACTTCCTTGTATATTTGTTAACCTGAAAAAAATAAAAAATAATATTCGTCCATTATGAATTGTTGTACCTTTATTTATCTTTTATTTACCCACAATTTTATTTAGGAGTTAATAGTATTACAAAACTTCATATCTTCCACATATACAATTTATATTTATAAGATGTGTTGGTATTACTTGTTTTATTTATTTAATTTTCATATAATACTGTCTATTGAATTTACTTTTAGAATAAAAAACTCTCAACCATTCTTGCTAAAATAAAAGCATATCAAAAATTAAAGAGAAATTACATGAAAATCAAGATTAAGAATCTTAACATAATTATTTGAGAATTTTCAATATATAGCAACATATCAGATTTAATATAATTTCCAACACTACATCACAGAGTTTATGCTTTATTCTTGATTGCTCTGAAAAATTCTCGAATATTCAATCCGCCCATCGAGTGAAATATGAACACTGGAGTGATGAGTCATTTATTTTTATTTGTTCTCGAAAAATCTGGTGAGAAGGTATTCACCAACATTCTAGAACATCATCCACTCCACGTTAAGCATGAGCAGTGTAATAGGTAGCGGTAGATAATCATTTATTCTTACCTGCTTTCTCCCTCGAAAATTCGATAACAGGAACAAGTTCTGGTATATTCTACCACGTTAAGCATGAGCAGTGTAATAGGTAGAGGTAGATAATCATTTATTCTTACCTGCTTTCTCTCTCGAAAATTCGATAACAGGAACAAGTTCTGGTATATTCTACAGTATTACAGAATAGGCGGTGGTAGGAGGTGGTGGGAGGGTTCACAGAGTATAAAATGGAGCCGTCATCACGAGGAGTCAACCAGTCTTTCGGTGCAGTTCATAGTGAATACATCGGTGAAAAAAGTTAAGTGAAAAGTGAAAAAAATGGGTAGAACAAGTACGGTACCCAGAAAAACTCCGACGAGTTGTAAGAAGAAGGTGGTTAGTGTAGGCAAACCAATGCCTCAGATGACGCCTGAAGGGCGTTGTCATTCCCCGTCGCCAGAATCAAACGTTCTAGATGACCTGCCAGTGATCCCCGCGGACGATGTTTTGGCTAGGGCGTTATCAGAAATTCGCGGGGATCTCCCAAATATTGTGTTGTCGCCAATAAGTGACGATGAAGATGATGTATTTCGGCCAAAGTCCCCGCTGCCAAAAGTAAAAAAATTAAGTAAACATCAAAAGGTTGAAACTTCCAGAAAATCCTCTGGGAAAGGAAAATCTTCTGAATTGTGGCATATGTTGCAACAACCAGCTCCATCAAAAACAGCTACAAGCGCTGCCAAAAAGGAAGCCCCACAAATGGTAATAGAGACCCGAACGGTACCTCAAGAAATAACTGCCAAAGCAGCGACAAATACTATCCAACGGGAAGCCCCACAGATTATGATAATCGAAAATATTCCGCTAGTGGTACCGCAAGAAATAACAGCACCACACACTATATCACGAGCTCTAATTGAAGATGTTCCTCGGGTATCCCCAGGAACAGATTCCACCAATTGTGCCCATGGAAGTGCAACCAGCACCGGAGCCTCAGAGGATGGAAATGGTGGCACCGTCAACGACCACAGCATCGGACAACGAGGACGATTTCCAATGTTCACAGGTTGGTGAAACAGATGCTATTTCAGCCTTTCTTAAATTCTGAGCAAAATTGAATAGAAGAGAGGCAGAAAGTGACCGAGAAGTTTGGGAGCTGGAGAACAAGCTCACCGAAAAAGAGGGGCAGTTGCGGGTGTTGCAGGAAGAAATACAAAAGTTGCGGCGGGACATTGATGAAAAGAAGCGCAAGAAAAGTGAAAGTGAGAGAACATTAAGACAATTGAGTGAGAGGATGGGTGTTAGAAGGTTGAATGAATAGTAGATTTAGATATAATATATGTAATATTTAGATATTGTGAATATATGTAATCCCTTGTAAATATATATCCTATATTTGAAATAAATTTTTATAATCATATATATGTTGTTTAAATATATTGCAGATAATATAAATTAAAGAGAGCTTGCCTCAAATTGGCGGCGCCGCAGGCAGCGACATTTGTGAAATATTTCTCAACATTTAATAACTAGTGGTACAGATATTAATTTTTTTATTTATATTTAAATATACTATATAATACTATTACATATATACACATAAATAATTACATAAAAAATATTTTAATGCATTTCTTCCTCCATCTCATCGTCACTACGCACTTCGGGATCGTTGCCAATATCCCGCTCTACATCTCCAAACATCTGAGCTAGATTATTCAACCACTCTTCTAAGTGACCTAATAGAATAAAAATTATTTTAAGAACTACATCCAATTGTTGCAACTTTCTTACCATTTAGCAGATCCACACTTAAATTGTCCGGTGTTGAATCTCTGGACGATGTGGTAGAATCCGGCAGCGGGTTCTCCTCCTCATTGTTTTTTGTACTAAATGTGGAATAATGATTTATGTTGTACTGACGCATTAGTTTTGAGAACTCTTGATTGTAAAACTCGAGCCCTTGATCGCTCTGTAAATTTTTGGGGGAATAACCAGCTTCACGAAGAACATTTTTCATTGCAACAGAAACTTCGACAGCGGTCTTTTTCTTTAACGGTTTGGCCTAAACATATTTAGAATAACAATCAATTACTATGAGTATATATCGATAACCTTTATTTTTGCTTGCAAAATATTGCATTTCAGCGAAGTCAATTTGCTACAAATCTGCAAAAAAATTTATTATGGTTCTTCTCCTTCAAAATTTTTTCGAACCGGTTTATGTAGTTCATTGATAATTTGTCGTTTTGTATCACTAATGAACATATTGTATTCCTTCCCATGTATTCAAACCTTGTAATACGATGATACATGCACATGTATGTGTTGCAATATTCTCTTTTACAATGATCGTTTCTGACAAATGGCACCCTTTTATGATTTAACAATATAGATGGAAATACTAATCTACCTGTATCTTTCGGGGGATGATGTTTCGCAATAAGTTGCTCAACTTTTTCTATATCTAGTGCAAAATCTGACAAATTTTGTAGTAACTTATTATGAGAATCCCATTATTTTTCTTTGTCACCTTTTAATTTCTCCAAATCAATTTTCATATCACTTATCGTTTCATCCATCTTAATTTTAATATTTTGAAATAGTTTTGTTAGCTCATCCACGATTTCATTTCTCTCCCTCTTTATGTAAGTTACCAAATTATCGGTTATGAGATTGGCTGATTGTTGTACAGCGGAAAGGATATCATTTTTACAGGTATCCATAAGTAAATTCACATAGTTTAATGTTACTCCATCCTTTTCATCTGTTGGATCACCAATATTTTTGCCTTGAAGATCATAATTTTTGTCATTGGTCAGTTTGAAACCGACACCTTGCGGACCGCGATGACCTACACAACCACTCTGTTTTCGACGTCCAAATTTGTCAATGGTGCCCATTATTCCTTGGTGTTTAAATTACAATTGATAAGAAAGAAACTAGTACCTGCTTTATATATTTATCATTCATGAAATAAATGTAATCAATATTTCTCTAATACACAATACCTTCCTCCCTTAATTCATCTATTATAGACAATATTTCATTTTCGTGACCTGAATGACTAGCCATTTTAGAACTCCATAATAATCTTAAGCGGTCAATTAATTCTTTTGGTTTATTCCAATATATGTAGTCCACCTTTTTACCGGTATAGATTTTTCTCATAGATATTATACCCGAACCTTTCATGGATCGAGTCCTCATTCTGCGATGCAACAGCGGTTTTATGACTTCTATATATTTTTTCGTTTTGCTATAGTTATAACCAGATGCTACATCATAATTTTTGTATGCTGCATTAGTTATATTTAATATTTCAGCAAATATATTTTTATTTTCATCGCTAACCCCATTTCCATCACTATTAAGAGGAAGTTTTAAAAATAGCAAATCATATAACTGCGGATTTCCTTTATACGTTCGAAGTATTTCATTATTTCTCGAAAAGGAAATATTTTTCCCATGAAATCGAACTTCGGCATTACCCATGGATAGTTTTCCACTATCGGTATCAACACGCACCCCGTACTTGGTATCGTATGCAGGATCGCCGATTCTCACTCCTTCAATATAATTTGAAACAATATTTGGCAATTTTTCAACATCACCACTAGACATAGCAGGACTTGAAGCTGTTGTTATTGATAATGGTGGTGTTTCTATAAAAGAAGGGTTTTTCGTTATTGTTTGATCTTCCTCAAATTTGGGTGTTTCAACCGTACCAGCACTGCAGGTGGTAACTTTTTTAGGAGGTGTTGATAAATACTGTTGTGGGGCATGAAATTTACGATTTGTATCCTGAGTTGTTTCAGAAATAGTTTTTAATGGCTTCGTTAGTGGTTCATATATTTTTTCCAATGCAGCTTGATTTTCAACATGTCTATTTTTTATATAATTGAATTTCGAACAGAATTAGTTGCTTCTATTAATTTCTTTTTCAAATCTATTTCACCAATATTATTTGCGTCCTTGTCAACTTTGATCTTCTTCATTTTTTGATGTGTACCCATCGCCACTTCCTTCACAATTAATGAAAAAAATCGTATGCATTATGGATATAACTATAACTATCTAAACCTTTCCTATATCTACCTTAATGTATTTCACTATCTTTATCAATAACCAGAAATCCATATTTATCTAACCAACATTTTGCACACATATCCAGAAACTGTTTGAAGGTAACATCCGGCGACACATGATCTTGAAATATATGATGTAAATTCATTTCGTCTTGCTTGAACATAACTATAAAATTCGAATTGTCTCTAATTAGTTGTTTTGGCACTCTAGAATATGTTTGAGCCAAATAAAAGACTATCTATAGATTTATGTCGACCCATACTAAAATATGATCTAATAATATCTTGTTTTTCACATATAACGTCATCAAATATAAAAACCGAGTTCGACTTGGCGTCAGAGGGTTCAACGATTTCAACATTATTGTTAAATGTATGAAATCCTAATCCATCAATGGGGTTCAAAATCTTTCGAAGGTTCATATTTTGGTTGATGCAATGATTTGGAGTATAAAAAAATGTTAGCAAATCGTGCGGATGTGTAATAAGTGATATCATAACATTGGTATTCCCACAGTTCGAAGGGCCAATCACCAGACCTCGAATTGTTGAAGGTAGTAGCGGTCCATGGCGTCTGTTAATATTTACACCACTTCCTACACTTTCATCGAAATTATCCACTACAAATGTCGCCTTTTGTTTTACAATCCGCATTGTTTGAGTGTCAGATACTATATAAATAGAAATTAACTGTATACACAATATTTAATTGGCAGTTAGCGTTCTAGGTATTGCGATCCTATAATCTAATAAAATATCAAGCAAATATAATTACATTTGTTTATTAACTTTTTGCTCATTTTAATGCCGTTCGTCAGCGAATCTAGACGTAAAGTGTCAAATTCACGAAAAGGAAGGGGATTTATAAATTCTTTAATAAATAAACTACCGTTTGAATTACATTTGCCTGGAGGATATCAGTACTGTGGTCCTGGCACAAAATATCAAAAAAGGATAGCAAGAGGTGACCCGGGTATTAATCCTCTCGACCGGGCTTGTAAAGCACATGATGGTGCTTATGAAGATTATAAAGAATTACCAACACGTCATAAAGCAGACTACGAATTAGAGCAACGCGCCTGGCAAAGAGTTAAATCCAAAGACGCTAATTTTAAAGAGAAGGCAGCTGCTTGGTTAGTTACAAACATCATGAAAGCAAAGCGACGTCTAGGTATGGGTTGTAAATCTAAATCCATTCCGAGAAAGAAAATAAACAAAAAGAAGAATATTAAGAAAAAGATAGTTAGCTTTGGTGGTGATATTGTTCATAAAGTACGAGATGAAATACGGAAAGTTGGTGGTAAACGATTTGTTTCTGGTAATGCAAGAAAAGCAACCCAATTCGCTTTACAGGCAGCACGAAGATTTGTGAGAACATCAGGGAGTAAAAGAAATATTCGCACTCCCCGAATTATACCTATTCCAAAGGTTGGTGGAATATTACCCCTAATTCCTATTTTTACAGGACTATCGGCATTAGGAAGTTTAGCCGGTGAAGTTGCAGGTCTATATAAGACTATTAGTGATGTGAAAAATGCTAATCAACGATTATCTGAAGAAGTACGTCACAATAAAAAAATGGAATCTGTAGCCCTTGGGAAAAAAGGTGAGGGGAACTGGATTAGGACTTTATCTGAAATCAAATAATTCAAAAAACTTCCAAAGTCCCTACCTCGAAGACCTCTCAGCGATAATAATATTAGATATTATGCTAGAGTTTTGAAAATCCCATATTTTCGAGGTGTATTCATGCGAGATGAACTTCCTGAAAGTGGCGCCCGACATAATGAATCAGCTATTTTGAACTTAGACAGCTTAAATGGTCCGGGAACCCATAGGGTGGCATACAAGAAAATTGGTAATATTGTTAATTACTACGATAGCTTTGGAGACCTTCCACCACCTAAGCAACTTATAAAATATTTACATATAAAACCAAACCCACTGCTCAAAATTTACTATAATTACGATCGTCAACAGAAGTTCAATACAGTCTGGTGTGGGCATTTGTGTTTATCATTTCTAACTAACAATGGAATTTCCAATGTGTCCCAAAGAAGAACGTGACAAAATTAAAAGGATGGCTAATTCGTTACGAGCTTTCTCCAAATATAGAACGCTTACAAAATTTACAAAGGAACAATTAGCAGATTTTCCTAAAGAGATCACCTGTGCTCCACATGAAATCGCATGGGTATGGGATAAATTACCTGAACATCTAAAAAGCGACATTGATATATTAAAATATCAATACTGTTTGGAACATTACAGTGACGACAATACATCACAGTCTATTGATGTCAATGATGGGTCCGTTCCACGAAAATTTCTATGTTATTGCAATGTACGTGATATTACAGTGGCATCTGAAAATAAACTTAGTGGAAGAGCTAATATAGTACCATCAATTGCAAGGCAGGAGATACGTCTAAATTGCTGTTGTAAACAACAATAAAATATTGTGCTAACAACTTATATACGTCAGTCATGTCTCGTACATTCACATTGTCAGAGTAATCAAGCGTACTAAGCAGCGACTATTACCCTCCACTTGATTTAGATACAAATAGTCGATGTGGGTTAGGATTACATGGATTCTATTCCTACAATTCCATATTAAATGTTGATGAGAAAAACAATATTATTGGTTTCAAAATTAAGAACAAATCACCTTCAACTTTTATCCAATTACCACCAGGTGCATATGAAGTCGATGAAATCAACAGAACAATTCAAAATATTTTGGAATCTATTATAAAACGTAATAGTAAGGACAACGATTTTGTTATTGATAAATACTTTACATTAAGAGCTAACAATAACACTCTAAAATGTGAAATTTTATCCAAATATGACATCGACTTTTCTCATAGAGATTCGTTAGCAAACATAGTGGGATTCGAAAAAAAAATATATCCTGCAAATATTTTACACGAATCTACTCTACCAGTGGACATCATGAAAGTTAGAATAATTCGTGTTGATTGCAATATCACTTCCGGAGCCTATGAATTTGATATAGATGTTGAACCTGGTTTCAAACTTTCCAAGGAACCACAGAATATTATTTATATGCCTGTAACACCGGAAGGGCGTCAGTTTATCCATAACATTACATTGCGAATATTGGATGATAATGGCAGTCTGGTAGATTTTCGAGGCTAAATTATACTAAAATAACAATATATAATGGGTTTCTGTTTTAATCATAGAAAACAATCGTCATCTCTACCATCTACAAAAAGTGATAAAATTTCGGACAAACACCAAAACAAATCTATTCTACGAAAGAACATTAACCAATCAACATCTAAGCTGTCAGCTAGAGATCGTATTTTCCTTCAGTCAATTGGATTGAAAGTAAAACTTTAATATTTATAATTATGGCATCAACCAGTGCAAAGTTGGATGTTTTCGATGAACCCTTGTTTGATAATTCACTAGTTAGTCTACATGAACACACCTACAAACCATATGGATCACCATACTATAGAAATTCGGATGAAATACGAATTCCTATTCATTTCCAAGATCTTATTCTTGATATTGCAGAAAGTTACATATAGAAGGTAAATTTACCTCTAGCGATCTCACCAAAGTATGTTACTTATCCAACAATGCATTAGCATTCCTCTTCGATGAGATTCGTTATGAAATGGGTGGAGAACAAGTGACTGTTATTCGAAAACCAGGTATAACTACTACAATGAAAACTATGGTTTCATGGGGTCAAACACAATTAAAACCACTTTTATCGTATGGATGGGGTTTAACAGAAGGAAACCAGGATATTTTAGATAACAACAGTCATATATTTAGTGGAAAATTACCTCTAAAATATCTTATGGGCTTTGCTGAAGATTATACCAGGGGTATCCTCAACGCCAAACAAGAACTAAATTTGATAATTGCCCGATCTTTTAAGAATTGTTACATTGGAGAAGTTGACGAAAATCGAATGGAAAATAAGACACATCATCCCTGAAGATAGGCAGAAACTGAAATTGTGAAACCGCATTAATAAAGGTGGTGCTCATGCTACAGTTAAGATGGCGTATCGTATGTGGGATCTATATAAACTCCCTACATTACGAAAACCCGCCTCTGATATTTGGGCTATAAAAACAACTAACAGTTTAGAAAGATCTCGATATATCATTATCGGTTTCCAAAGTACTGATAGCTCTGATAACAGAAGCAAAAATGTTACTCGATTCAGTCATGCAGATATAAGTAATATTCGTCTATATTTAAATTCAGAAGTATATTCTTATGAACGTTGGAATTTAGACTTTGGAAAGAAATTAGATTCTGCAGCTTACTATGCGTACGAAAATTTTCAACGCAGTTTCTATGATAAAGATAATCATGAACCAATGATGGATATTGGAGAATTCCGAAAAAACCGCTGTTTGTTATCGACTGTTCACATCAACAAGACGCCATGAAGACATCCACTGTAGATATAAAGCTAGAATTTGAAACCCGAAAGAAAAACTTTCCTGAAAATACACGAGTGTATGCATTGATAATTCACGATGCTTATATGTCTTACAATGCTTTGGATGGCTCTGTACATACCGGATTTAAATAATCTAATGAATATCTTAGAAATCCCAATATATTATTTTAGTTTTTGTATTTTTTATTATATACAGGGTGAGTCAGTCATAATGTCGTTAATTTTAACCACGTATTCGGGAGGCCTAATAAAGGCAGAAAATCGAAAAAAAAAACTTTTTACTCGACCTTTAAAAAAATAAACAAATCACCCTATAAAAATCAGTAACACGACGCTCCTGGTACGCTACGAACTTTCTGATGGCGCACCCGACGAAAATCTAATGCCACAGACTTGCCGTATTAACCATGGATGCCACATTTACATACATAATATCGTCTAACACATCAGCGTGTTATTCAAATCTACCTCCATTTAGCACTCTTTTTCCCGCATTTCTTCCCCCTCAAATTTGTAGATCATGCCACACATTTGGAGGGGGGATGGAGAGAATACAAGCAGTAAGCAGTAGTTTGTTTATTTCGGTCTAACCTCACGTATTTGGCGCAAATTCACAACGCATAATTTTACAAATTCCGAATATGTGGAAATGGTAGTGTTATACGGAGAATGTTCACGAAATGCGACTGAATTTTATTAATAAAGTGCTATGGACAGATAAATGCAGTTTTACTTGAAATGTGGGCTGTAAACAGGTTAGTATCATACTACTTAAAAAACAATACATTTCTAGGCTAGATGTACTTAATTACAAATTGTACATCTGGTTATGTGTGCGGTTAATTGTACTTACGAGTAATACTAAAAATTCATATTTATTTGTAAAACGTACTGAAAACGTAATATCAAAATTATTAAACTGTAATAACCTAACATTCGAAAACATTTATTTATTATCTACATTTGTTTTTATTAACAAATAAATCAATATTTAAGGAAAATTCATTCATGTATCTAGATTAAAAAAATAGTTTTACTCCTTGTCGTTAAATAACAGTACAAAAACTAGGTAACTAAGTTATTGACCTAATAATACGGTAGGTCAAGGTCAAGATTAACTCTCGATAACTTAGATTAGCGGCGTGCCATTTCGGTCTTAGACAGTTTTCTGTCGACAACACGATGGTTTTTTATTAAGTACTTAGTATTTAAACACAAAACACTTTTCAGCTTCTCAATAATTTACCCATTGGGTATAGGTTTTTTATGTAATGTACGTAAATGGTTTATTACTCAATTTATTATTAGATACGTTGGAGTTTTGTTGCAGTCATAACAGCTACATTTGCTCAGAGAAAAATCGACACGCGAGTGTACGGGTATTGTTTGATTGGGCCGTATTTTCTACGGGAAAACCTGAGTGGACCGCGTTACTTGCAATTTTTAATAGAATTATTTGATTATTATTATTTGATTTTATTGGGTATTAACATTTTAAATTATTATTGGCTGAAGTTGAACTGAGCAAGAAAAATGATATTCTAAAATAGTCAGTACAACCGTTTATTTGTGATGTCTAAAACCTAGGTGGGTAGGTACTATATAGAAAAATATTACAACTTGACAACATTGCATCAGGTCGATATCGAGTTGAACTGTGAGTTGTAACCGACCAAGGCTGTGACCGGTCAGTGACAGTCTGAAAAGGGGGTTTAAATAATGATTTGAAAATACTTTTTTCGGCGTAAATATGCATTTAGATTTTTTTTAATCACGTATTTGCATTATACTCATTATTCCCTATCTCCTCTTAAAATTAATGACATTATGACTGACTCACCCTGTATATATATACAGGGTGTCCGGAAAAGACGTGTACAACGGAAGACCACAGACTCCTGGGTTCAAATTAAGCCGATTTAGCCCAATTTACTTATTTCCAAAATTGCTTCGTTTAGCCGCTAGAGAGCGCCAAAGTTTGAGAAAAATTTTTGTTTATTCCGAATATCTCGAAAACGACTTGATCGATTTTAACCATTTTTGGGCTACGCAGTTATAAGTCTAACCGACACTTTTTGACGTTATTTAGAATCTTTTGCAGTTATTAGAAATGTAAGAAAAATCATGTATCATGCAAATATAAGCACATATTTTTTTAACCTCCTGTACAATTACTCTCAGTTTTTTTTTGTTAGTAGCTGACTTTATTTAGAAACTTTTTTTATACTCACAGAATTTTGAATAGATGAGTAGTTTAGGCAGAAAAAATATTTTCATATGTCAACAATATCAGCATTCGTTCTGCAACAAATAACGAAAATTCCAAAACTCTCATTTATATTTTATTTAATAAATACAAGATAATAAAATATAACAAAAAAGAGTTATGATCACTTTACAATAAATGCTCAAAGTGACCACCGTTTTCTCTTATGCAACAAGTAATCCGTTTTACGAAGTTGTAGTGCAGCCTCTCCATGATTCCTGCATTACCTCGTAAAATATTAACTGCGTCTTGATTCGCCTAAACAATTCCTCTTCATTATTAACTGCAGAGGCATATACTTTAGTTTTTACTGCACCCCACAAAATAATCGCAAGGGGTTAAGTCTGGTGCTCGAGGTGGGCATTTTATAGGAGCATCGTTTCCTCTTCCGATCCACCTGTTAGGATACAGATTATGTAAATATTGACGAACGGGTATTGTAAAATGAGGGGGTGCACCATCGTGCATAAACCACATGTTACGACGAAGTAATAACGGCAAATCGTCCAACAAATTAGGTAATACTTGCTGTAAATATTTTAAATAGTTGACCCCATTCAATCGATGTGGAAGCACAACCGGGCCAATAATAAAGTTGTCGATAATTCCCGCCCACACGTTTACTCTGAATTCATATTGAAAATGTCTTATTTCAGTACAGTGTGGATTTTCATCAGCATAAACGTGTTTGTTGTGGTTATTAATGATGCCTGACCTAGTGAAACATGCTTCATCTGTAAATAAAATGTTTTTGCTGAAGTTGATATCATGGGCTCTTTGATCTTGTATAAAATTACAAAATGCTAAACGTTTTTCGGGGTCAATGGGTAGCAATTCATGTACCGATTGAATGTGGTACGGATGTAGTAATTGCTCCTTCAAAACATCATGAACTATGGTTTTTGGTATCCCTATTTCATGTCCAATGCGTCTTGCACTAATTTTTGGGTTCTCTTCTATCTTATCTAGGATTTGTTCCTCCACCTCTATAGTTTTCGTAGTACGTTGACGCCCTTGAGCCGCATTCATTTGGTGGAAGGAACCAAATTCGCGAAGTCGCCGTTCGATGTTGGCAAAAGTTTGATGATTTGGCACTCGTCTATGAGGGAATCTGTCCATGTAGACCCTAACACTTTTACGGCCGTTACCTTGACACAATCCATAAACCAAAAGCATATCTACTTGTTCGGAATATGTATACGTATCCATGATGAAATAATGAAAAATGAGAAAAATAAACAAACACAACAATAACGATAACAAATAAAGTAAGATCTAAAGTAACTAAGTAATTGAGCAAGAAGAATACACCGAGAGACTAATTTCAGTAGCTGATTGGATTTGACACACAACTGACACTTAAAATAACAGAGCCAACTTCTGGTACTTCATTGTTGCAGAAAGAATGGTGATATTGTTGACATACGAAAAATATTTTTTCTGCCTAAACTACTCATCTATTCAAAATTCTGAAAGTATAAAAAAAGTTTCTAAATAAAGTCAGCTACTAACATAAAATAACTGAGATCAATTGTTCAGGAGGTTATATTAATATGTGCTTATATTTGCATGATACATCATTTTTCTTATATTTCTAATGACTGAAAAAGATTCTAAATAAGGTCAATAAGTGTCGGTTAGACTTATAACTGCGTGGCCTAAAAATGGTTAAAATCGATCAAGTCGTTTTCGAGATATTCGGAATAAACAAAAATTTTTCGCAAACTTTGGCGCTCTCTAGCGGCTAAACGAAGCAATTTTGGAAATAAGTAAATTGGGCTAAATCGGCTTATTTTGAACCCAGGAGTCTGTGGTCTTCCGTTGTACACGTCTTTTCCGGACACCCTGTATATGTAATTATATTTAATATTTTGTATTTTTATATAATATGTTCTTTTTCTGTATTGATATAAGAAATAAGTTTATAATAAGACTAGAGAAAGACGTGCGACAGAACGTGTATTTTATGTATTGAAGTTATAATTTTAATAAAGTGTGGTAAAAATTGTCTAAAAAATTGTGAAAATTTGATAGAAGGCAGTTGAAGCTGTTATGTTGACATTATCAAAGTGAATTTTCTGGGAAAAGTAGAAACACATATTACATTGTAATAAACAATTTGTAGTGACAGTTTAAATTGTACATAAAAAGGTTAAGAAGAGTAAAATTCTTTATCAGCTTAAAATTTTATTTGTGCGAATAAAACAACTGCTAGTGTTTTTTCTATTCTGCTCCAGGATAAATACAAGGTGTTTAGTGTGTAAAAGTTATGGAAGAGAAAGATGTATCCAATAAAGCTATTTATGATCTACTACAAAGTGTGTTAAAAACTGATTCTATTGAGCAACAGTTAATAACTAATACAAATGAACTTAAGCAAGAAATAAGAAATATTAATTTAGAAATAAATGAAAAATTAGAAATACTGAAATCTGAAACAGAAGAAATTAAAAAAGAAAATCAGTATTTAAAAAGTCGTCTATTGTTCGCAGAACGGAAACTTAAAAAATATAATTTGGTGTTTTATGGCTTACAAGAGCAGGATGATGGAGTTGCTGAAATAAATAAACTGTTAAATATCATTACTGATACTCTTGGCATTAACGCCAATTTTTCTGATATCAGAGATGTGCACAGAATAGGTAGAAGGATAGAAAATAAAACCGTCCATTGGTCATTGAAGTAGTAAATTATCAGCTCAAGCAAGAGATCTTCAGGCATGCAAAGAAACTAAAAGGTACAGACATTTTTGTATCTGCTGATTATTCCCCAGAAGACTATGAGCAACAGAAAATATTACGAAAAAAAAATTGCCAGAGAAAAATTTAAACGCAAAATTAAGAAACAACATTTTGATAGTGGAAGGAGAAGTATATACTTGTGATGACCTAAAAGATCAAGAGTTTAGAACTAAAGAGAAGAGTAATGAGAACATAGTAGAAATAGAAAGTCCAGCAAAAACCACATCAAGTTCTACAAGCAACAACCTTGGAAAAGCAAAGAAGCAAACATTTAGTGAACTAATAAATGATCAATCTAGAACGGGTAAAAGAAAGGAACAGCCTCTAATTATAGAGAATCAGGTTAAAAGATCTACTCGACTAATGAAAGCATAGTTACTTTATATTATTGGTGTTATAGATCTACTAGATTAATGAAGAATTTTGTACTCCTAGTTAAGGTAATTTAATTTGTATTAATTATTGTAATAAATTTTAAATGCATTATGGATCCATATATTAGAGATTTTAAAACTAATGAAATTGACACGATAACTCTAGATTCTTTATTTGAATGCAATGAAGTTCTTAAAATCAATGATAGTAATGCAAATTTCAAAATGCTTCATAATAATATCAGAAGTATAAATAAAAATTTTAATGAATTTTGCTGTTACTTAGAGCAGCTCACGGAAATTCCAGAATGTATTATATTAACAGAGACAAGACAGTTGGAAGATATCAATTTATTTAATATACCTGGATATAATATTGTATATAACTATGGGACAATTAATCAAAATGATGGCACTATAGTATATTTGAAATCTGGTATTGAATGTTTGCATAAGCTAGTTACTTTCACCAATGGAAATAAATTGATTTTGCTTGACATTAAATTTCAGCAAAAACATCATTATTTTGACAGGATATAGATCACCTTCTGCGGAACCTTTGGAGTTTATACGGGACCTAAAACAATATTTTTTGAATACTAATTTGGATGCGGCCGATTATTTTCTATTTGTGGGTGATATAAATATTAACATACTTGAAAATGAAATAAATGTACATGTAACAGAATATCTAAATACTCTAAGTGAGTTTAATTTTGTTTCTACAATCAATGATTTTACAAGAGTCACAGAAAATAGTCGGTCTTGCTTGGACCATGTTTTCATTAGGACTAAATACGATAACGATTATTTATTACCGTTTGTGATAAAAACAAAACTAACTGATCATTACACTGTGTTTGTTCAAATTATTTATGAAGCTAATAAAATTTCCATAAAAAATACAAAAATGAAAAATGAAAGCATGGCAAAAATCAATTATAACAAAATCTATCTAGCCAATAGTATTGAATTGGGTTTTGGGGAACTCTTAAATCTTATTACAAAAGAGGTTCAAAATTCCACTTGCTGTCTAAGAAAACTAGAAAGAAAGCGCAAAAGCTGGATTACGCATGGTATTATTAAATCAATAAATAAAAGGGATAAAATGTATCATCAGCTATTGAATAGATTTGACAATAATTTAAAACATCGATATATACTTTATAGAAATCGTTTGAGTGGCATTATAAAATCTGCTAAGGCAAATTATTATAAAAACAGAATTGCGCAAAATTCAAAAAACAATAAAGCATTGTGGGAAACGGTACAGGAATTAACTGCATCTAGAAAGGTATCAACAGATATTCAGTATGTAAACCACAACGAAGAAACAATAAAAGATAAACAAATTATAGCTAACATATTTAATAGTCATTATGTTGCTGTGGGGCAGAAACTAGCTAGTAAATTTAACAATCAATCAGAAGTAAATGTAACTTCCAATCATCTTACGCATATTCAATCCATGTTTCTTAAACCAACAACAATAGCTGAAATAAATATTATACAATCACTTAAAAATAATAAATCGCCCGGTGAAGATGGCATTACTAGTGAATTATTGAAATGTGTAGCTCCATTTGTAGCTGAACCTTTGATGTATTTGTTTAATAAATGTTTTGAACAGGGTTACTTTCCCCATGCGCTAAAAACTTCTATGGTGATACCAATATTTAAATGTGGTGATCGTGCTAACGTTATTAATTATCGACCAATATCACTGATAACAACTATCTCTAAGGTCTTTGAAAAGATAATAAAAGAAAGATTATGTACCTACCTGGAGATTCATAGTATTTTATCACCTAGACAGTATGGCTTTAAAACTAGAGTTTCTACACAAGATGCAATTCTTCATTTAACTTCCAATATATATTCAGCTATGGATAACAATAAAAATCCTTTAGTGTTTTTATAGATTTATCAAAAGCGTTTGACACTGTGAGCCATGATTTGTTGCTGAATTGTCTGGAAAAAGCAGGTGTTAGAGGGGTGTCACTGAATCTTTTCAAGAATTATCTTAAGCATCGCTATCAGTTTGTACAAATAAATAATTATCGAAGTGAATTACAACTGATTAAGTACGGAGTGCCCCAGGGCTCCGTTCTGGGGCCTATACTGTTTAATTTATACCTAAATGATTTATTTTGTTTAGAGACTTTGGGAGATATCATAGCATATGCTGACGATACTTGCATTTTCTACAGTGACGATGACTGGGAAACTGTTAAAAGAAAGGCTGAAAAAGATCTAGCTATAATATTTCAGTGGTTTAGCTCAATGTTGCTTACAGTAAATTACGATAAAACACGTTTTTTGCATAATTATGTTGATATTCGTTCCTTACCTACTTTTCAGTCTTTAACTATCTCACATGATATTACTGTTAATTCAGTCACAGAATTCAAGTATCTCGGTATTATGTTGGATAATCATTTGAAATGGGACAAACATATTAAATACGTCTCTAAGAAAGTGAGATTTTTATTTCATAGGTTTAAAGTGTTGAGGGATATACTTGACCCCAATTCACTGAAAATAATTTATACGTCATTAGTGCAATCACATTTAATTTATGGAATTGTGGTTTGGGGAAATGCAAGCAAAAGTATTTTAAGAAATCTTGAAATAGTACAAAAAACAATTATTAAAATTATGTTGAAAAAAATGCGTACTTACCCTTCTGATGACCTTTTTTCTGAAGCATGCTTGATGGACCTGCGACAACTGTATTTCTACTTTCTAACTATATACCAACATAAAAATAAAAATAAATTAATAACTACGGAACATACATATGATACAAGAAACAAAAACAAAATATTTGTAACTCAAAAAAGAAATAAAGGAATAGGACAAAAAAGTCATACTTACCTTGGTCCAAAGTTATATGCTCTATTACCGGATAAAATTCAAGCCTTGAGATTTGCAACCACTTTTAAAAAGAACTTAAAAATTTTATCTTCTCTATCTCCAGAAACGTGATTCATGATGCTGTAGAACTAAAATTAGTTAATTGCTTAGCATTTATTTGACATATCTACGTTTTTATTTTATATCCTTGTTTGTTGTCAATATTAATCATTTTTAACTGTTAAACTTATTGTGTAACTGTGTTTTAGGGTTTATATTTTATTTTATATTCTTGTTTGTTGTCAATATTAATATTTTTTAACTGTTTAACTTATTATGTAAATGTGTTTTAGATGTTTTAGCGTGTAGTTTGTACATTAGTTGTTTGTTATTTATTCATTGTATTTTATATTAAATGTTAATTCATTTTCTACTCACCACGCACAGGCTATGCCTATAGTGGTTGTATTTATGTTTATTTTATGTACTTGTACTATAGTGTTGCAGTTTTTAATTGCATTGAATATTGAATAAACATATATTATAATAAAAGTATAAAATCATAATCATAATTTTATTTATATCACAACAACAGAAAGACAAAAATTGTTATTATGGTACATTTTATTAATATAATACACTATTTATAAAATAATCATACAGTAATATATAAATTACATACAAATTTAATATTATGTTTGACAATATTCATCGTTATCTTGGTCGTCATCGCCATTTTTTTGAGGTGCTAGTTTGTATTTTACAACAATTGCATATGGCAGAAAATCGAGCAAATTAGAACGAAGAAAACATTTTAATCCTATTTCCACCATTTTCTCACAAAATTCGTCCAAATTTAAAGTTCCACTTAAATAATCATCACATATTGAAGCACCATGACGATACATTTTATAATTTTCTTCTAACATTTTTATCTTTTCAACGGAAAAACAGTAATCCATATCATAATTACAAGCATTCTTACGATCCATTGCTATACAGTCTAACTCGCTGCTCATTCTTTTGACTGCTGACTGGATGTCGACAGCTTCGGTCCAATTTTGGCTAGCATATTGCACCCACATATTTTCTAATAATTTCTATAAAAATAAAAAAGAAATTGAGGTTAGAAAGGATATTACACTGAAAAATGTATATATAGATTTGGAAAGTGAGGATCTTGATGGTGAATTGTATTTTGCCGCTTGCGTGTATTTGTGTCATGCTACACGCATACTTCGACCACAGCGTGTTTGCATCAAGCAGTGTTGCCAGGTGGGAAAAATTCAGTGCATGAGAATAATTTCAAAGCAAGTAATTTTTAATTACTTTTGTAATGCCATTTTTTTTTCATTAAAAATCATTATGTTCTGCTATTTTATCATAATATTACATTGTAAGTAGGTAGTTACAGGTACTTATACTTAAAAGTTATTAACCACGTAACCTTTCTAATTTATTTTATTGTTAGGCCGGGCGAACGTTGAGGCGCAGTTGACGTGACGCAGGGTGACTCACGGGTCGTAAAATCTGTTGTTTCCAGAAAATGTAGGTACCCTTACGGAATAGAGTTAAGAATCACTGCAATACAGCGTGAATACAGCACACACACCTCATATCCGTAGACTGTCATACCCGTTTATGTATTCATTGCTAATTATTAAGAGAGCAGTCTACAATAAAGGATATTTCAAGTACCCAAATATTGTAGATACCTACCTCTATCTATTCAATTTTGCCCTCGATTTTGCCTTTATTTCTCGTTAGGTTTTTGTTTTGGTAGATTTCAAAGAGTAATTTTAATAATTTTATTATTTCTTTTTGTGTCTATTAAAAAGCATGAGATTTTGTAATCAAAATATGAAAGCATGAGATTTCCTCGGAATGCATGAGATCTGACAACACTGGCATCAGTTGATCTGACAGATTTGCAATGACGAATTGGCGTTGGCGATACGGAACCGATTGCCGTAGTAGTGGGGAATGCTAGACCAATGCACGTCGCCGCCCCTCTTAAAGTTCGTACCTTCCCTGGAATGAAGCGGCAATTTCTACTTTCTCTGTAAAGATCCGCAATTTCCGAATCTGTATATCATTACCTACTTTACTTATAGGATAAAACGAAGAACAACCTTATATGATAATGACTAGATAGTGTAAATATTTATATAATTATGAAACTAAATTATACTACTCTATACAACATATTTATTACTACTAGATATTTATAAATTAACAAAATTACAAATAAATTTAATTTATAATTCCAAATTTTATATTTGTTATTAAATGAATTATATGAGAAAGATATGTTAACTCTTCAAGAGCTTAAACAACTTAAAACTTATAATGGTAATTCTGCAAAATTCTATGGGTTACCTAAGATACATAAACCGATACTGAGTGTTAGACCGATTATCTCTTGTATTAATACACCCAATAGTAAAATTGCTCAATTTGTTACTAATATATTAACTTTGTCATATAATCAGGATAACGAATATTTTATTAAAGATTCTTTTCAGTTTTATACATTTATCAATGAAAAACAGTTACCAGACAATTATGTCATTGTCAGTCTTAATGTTGTCTCATTATTTAGTAACATACCGTTAAATGTTGTAAAAAATGCATTGAAAAAAGATGGGACACCATCCAGATTTATTGTAGTTTTGATCTTCCAGAGTTTATTGAGTTTATTTTCGATTCTACCTTTTTCAGCTTTGACAATGTGTACTATAAACAAATTTTAGGTACCCCTATCGGTGCTAGTGTGTCTCCGATTATAGCTCAGATTGTAATGGATGATTTACTTGATTTTTGTATACCAAAATTAACGTTTAACTTACCTTTTATAAAAAAATATGTAGATGATATTATTTGTTCTATACCTCAAGGGGGAGAGGATGAAATATTAAGAATTTTTAACAACTATAATCAACATATTCAATTTACAATTGAACAAGAAGATGAAAGGAGTGTGCCCTTTTTGGATACAAAACTAATTAGAACACCTGATAACAAGGTGATTCTAGATTGGTATATTAAGCCAACCAGATCAGGGCGTTATATTAATTATAACTCTTATATCACAGAGAAAATGAAAATTAATTTGGTACTAACCATGAAGAATAGAATATATAATATTTCTCATCCCTCTTTGAGGAATAAAAATTTAGAGAAACTTTTAGAAATTTTACAAAATAACTCATATCCAATAAAATTCCTTAGAAAATATTTATTTAATACTCCATTAATCAATAATCTTCGGGCTGATCGTGACATACTGGAACCTCATCACAAATCCAAATTACTTATGGTTCATTACCCTTTGTTAAAGAATTGTCAACTAGAGTTATTAATATTTTCAGAGATGAAAAGGGTATAAAAATTGCTCAAAAAAGCGTTAGGTCCATAGGTAATCTTTACAGTAAATTAAAAGATAAGGACAGTATTCTCAAGAGAACCCATGTGGTGTATAGTATTCCTTGTTATAATTGCAATTTGGGATATATTGGTCAAACATCCAGATCACTTAATGCACATATTACATTACACAAGAGTGATTGTAGAACTCAAAAAAGATCTCGTGCATTATCAGAGCATGTTTTAGATTCAGGAGACCATATGAATTTTGGTGATGTAAGAGTTTTACATAGGAGAAAAATATAACTAAACGGTTGTTTTTTGAAATGGTTGAGGTTAGTAAGGATCAAAATTGTATGAATAAAAGAGTAGACATTGGTGATCTCAGTTCTATATATTCTTTTGTACTTACCCATGAATTTAATAAGCATAATGGTGGTGGAGACAATTTTAGTGACTCTGATTCAGTTTAACATGGGTTTTTAGTCCAAATTAAAACTTATTAATATAAAATAATTTATTACAGTTGTAATGATGCTTTGAGTGATGATATATAGATAACTCACTGGTTTTTTCAACTATTTAAAGTTAGTTACACAAAAATTATTTTCATTTTGTTTCCGGTTGTGTTTTGGGTTAATAATTAGTGTAATAATTTTTTGGTATTGGCTAAATTTTTGTTAAAAAATAATTTGTTGAATAATTTAATAGTTTAATACCTAAGTTAGCACTTAATTCTTGTAATTTTTGTAACACTAGGTACATCATAAAATTTTCAATTTTGAGCTGTTTGTACAAAATTCTTATTATTTTTATGTACTTTTTTCTGTGTATTAATCACCACAAGAAATCTTTTGAACATGATAACATCAAATTGTTTGAATAGCAAATGGAATAATTTTCAGTAAGAGAAGAACCATGTAGTAAATAATTTAACAATTTAACTCTACTCATTAGCATAAATAATGTCTAAATGCACTCCAGCAGTAAAATTTTATAGTCAACTTCAACTTATTAGTAAGTATTTTTTTTTATTAAGTTAAATTTAAAACATTTTTTTAAATTAAACATTTAATTACTGTTAGTAATTGTTGTATAAACTAAATTATTGTGTTCTGTTGTAGCCTTGAAAAAGACAATAAACATTGTCAAAAGCTCGGCATAGTAAACTAAAATTTACTTATTTATTATCCCAAAATTGACCGAAGCCCTGTTATAATTAACAATTGTTTGGTATTCAACTAGTCGGTCGTGACTACCCTTTGGCTTTTTATATATATATATATATATATAACAATGTGTCTCGTCTCGTCTTGACGTGTACAGGTATAGCGGTAGCTATCTTAATTTTTCTATAATAAATAGAGTATGAACACAGGGACATACAAATTATTATATGCAACAGGAAAAATAGAAGAAATTGGTAAATAGTATTAAACTTTAAGTTAACTAGTATAATAATTAACAATAAAGAAACCTAATAAAAATGGAACATTTCGGCCCACCAAAATGCTTATGCATTTTCATGACGAAAAGTTGGTAAAGGACTCAATTTAGTAAGCGGTCTGTTTAAAGTATCATTAGCGGTGCATATGTCAATCACTCGTGCGACTCCATCAATCCCTGGCAAATACGACCAAGACGCCATTGCAAAGAAGGGGCATTTTCATCTTTTATAAGAACTAGCGACCCAATTCGTGGGAAATCTTTAGAATTTAACCATTTACTTCTTTGTTGCAATGGGTGTAAATATTCCTTCTGCCAGCGACTCCATAGATCTTAAATTTTAGAAAAGTTTTTGGTAATTTTTGTTTATTTTTTAGTTTACGAAGTTCAGTTACGGTTAAAAGAAATTTAATTGTTCATGTTTAACTAAAATAAGATGAGAAGCGTGAAGTTCATTATATGAAAAATATTCATCTATTTTAGATTTAAATATAAGCAACAGTTCGCATTATGGAATCTAAAGAGGAATGATGGTTTAATAAAGCGTCAATAATAGAGTATTCATTAGTTTTTGTAGCGGCTGAAACAAATTTCTTTTGTCCTTCAGACAGAACTGCGGAATCATGTGAGTAATTTAATTTTGACTGAGGCCAATTTGCATTAGAAATTTTAAAATCTAATGCGGCCTACGCTAAAGAATTGTTCAAAAGTACAGAAGGAAAACTTCCCCGTGATGCAATATCCGCGGGGTTTTGAGTAGAAATGATGTGGCACCGATTTATTTTTGGGAAATGAGATTTTATCCAAGAAAGCGTAACTGATGAATTGGTCCAGGCGTAAATTTTTTTAAAATAAATATTTACATAACTTTTAAGAATAAAATCTATCACATCTGATAGCAGAACAATGGCGCATAACCCTAGTCTGCGTATAGACAATGTTTTTAGGAACACCCGTAATTGTTAAATTAAGAATTTAATATAAAATGTTACCAGTGTTAAGACACCCAATGGATCCCAGAAAAATCCTGGCAAGTTCAGAAAGTATATTTTGCTTAGTGCAAGAAGTCCCGAGCGGTAAAATTTTATAAGTAAAATGATCAGAGGATGGTTTCCACCGTAAAACAAAAAATTTAGTAACCTCATCACAATCTAGTAAAAGAGCAGCCGGGTTTATTA
Organism: Monochamus saltuarius; assembly: GCA_025584915.1. Classification (NCBI taxonomy): domain Eukaryota; kingdom Metazoa; phylum Arthropoda; class Insecta; order Coleoptera; family Cerambycidae; genus Monochamus; species Monochamus saltuarius. The sequence continues at coordinate 26,925,079 of CM046726.1, read as the reverse complement.
ATGACGGATTGAGATCAGACAAAACTTCAGGCTTATTTAATGCCCATTTATGTACGAGCGGTAATTATGTGATCGACATAATATGTATTATTTTCTATCACACTTGCGACTATCTGAAACTTTTCCTTCTGGTCCTCTGCTAATTTTAATAAAACGTTAATTGCCAAATACGAAGCGGATGAGACACTGTAACTTACAGTGCGTAAGCGGTAATCTAAAATATCGGGTATTATAAGTATTTGGCGATACATTTTAGTTATATCTGCAGTAAGAATTGCAGTCGGTAATTTAAAATTTAATAAAATTCTTACGACATCCTTTTGTAGCTTTAGATCAGTCAAAAGCTTGTCATTTAGCGACACATTATTTATTTTATTCGAAGCATTGACAACTATTCTTATAGGCGTAGAACTACGCAATAATGCAATATGTAATACGATGTATCAGTATAAATCGGAGTAGATAATAATTCAATCAAAATATATTCAAATATGGTATTAACTGCTACAGATTCTTGACAATCACCGAAAATTTTACCACTCTGTATAATAAATGGAAACACATCCGCGCCTAGCAATAAATCAATTGATCCAGGTTTATACAAATACAGTTCAGCAAGATTCAAATTTTTTTATGTGGACCAACTTTCTTTAGACAACTCTGTAGTAGGTAGATCTGATCGAATTCGAGGCTAAATTATTGCATGACCTTATGTGTAGATATTAGGAACATCACCAGGGCGAAGCGAACAAAAGACAGAACCGAGATTAGAATTTATTTGAGATTCTCTGATTCTTTGAATTTCAGAATAATATTTTTCTTTGTGCAAACCTAAACGATTTGCATGTTTTTACGTTATGGAGTTAATTTGAGAACCAGTGTCAATTAATGCCCAAAATTTTTTATAATGTCCACAGAAGTCGAAAGTAAAACAGAAATGGAGGATCGTGAAAGACCAGCTAATGTTTGAGAATGCGATTCAAGTTGAGATGCATTTTCATTCACACTAGGTTTTTACTTTTAGCGAAGCGAAAGGGTTCCTGCGAATTTTTGTTAATGAATTCCGGACATTTATACAAAGCATGATATTGTGATTATAATACACATACATAAGCGATCAAGCGAATTATTAGTTCCTAAAAAAGATGTGGAAGTGTGTACACGAGGAGTTATTGGAAGATTTTACAAAATCATTTTTCTTAAATTTCGGTTTAATATTACTCGAATTCGAAGTGAAAAGACCGTTAAAATTATTCCAAAAAGTTGAAAATATCTTGAAAGTTGGGCATATCCCAGAAATATTTTTGTATAATTCAAATCGAGTTGCGGTAGCATCAATTTTTTTAAGTAACATATTAGCGAGTCCCACTTGTCTATTGGATGCTGAAGGAGCCTCTATATTTTCAGCAAATGTATCAAGTAGATTATGTAAGGTATGAGGATTCCCTGAATTGAATTTAGGATCGGTTTCTATGGCAGACCAATGTACCTGAGAAAGCAGTCTCTTATTTTTGTAACGTTTGACTAAACTGTTTCTTGCTATTTCATAATTAACGCTAGACATTGGCAGGCATTTTACTACTAAGGGCAGGACCTTCAAGTGATGCAATTAAATAATTAAACTTTTCAATGTCCAATAATTATTAATATTGTGTACTAAAGAATCGTGCACATATAAAAATGTCGGAAAAGACTGAATATCTCCTTTAAAATTAATTAATTCTATTTTAGGCAGTTTAATATGTGGAGGCGTCGTCATGTTTTCATTTTTTATAGTAGGATCTGATGTACCAAATACATTTTCAAAAATCAATTATATTTGATGTGAAGTTTTATAAAACTTAGATATTATCGAAAGTGCAAACTCAAATTGATTTTCACAGTTAAAAACAAGGCTAATTAATGCATCATATTGAACCCGAAATGCCATTCTTTTAGATCTGTACGTTCTGGGTAGACGTAGCGAACCAAGAACGATTGCCTTCTGCATTCTGCCGGTTAAGATCTCTGCCGAATTTCGACAAGCCGGTATAATCTTCAATTCAGAAAGCAGCGATTATCTCATTCCAGCCAGGACGCCTATAATTAGCACCACAATCTTAATAGAGTGGCCTGGATAGAGCCTGCGGAACTCGAAGAGAAGATCTCGATACTACGTTTCTCCTTCTTTTTTAAAACAATGTTACCTGGCTAGCTGATAATATTCCTAACTATGTTCTAGACATCCCTGGGTATCAATTGTTTCATAATGATAGAAAGGATGAGTGTGGAGGTGGTGTTGCTATTTATGTACGTATTTGTAGAAATATTAGGAATATTAAAGTCACTTTACCAAGTGATCAAAATGGTATTGAGCAAATGTGGATAACGGCCTTTATTAATAATTATTATAAAGTAAGTATTGGCTGTGTATATCGTCCTCCTAAATACAATTATACTAGTATTAAGCAATTAGAAGATTTTCTTATATCAACGGATTTGTTAATACTTTTGGGTGATTTTAATGTAAATATAGTACGTGTCTGTAGAAAGTAAATATATTCATAATTTTTCAGAAACATTTAACTTAATTCAATTGATTGATACGCCCACACGTAGAACTTTTAGCACGAGTACCTTACTTGATATAATATTCACTAATAATCCGAATTTAGTAGGTATGTAAATCAGATGCTGTAGATTTACATCATTTCTCACATCATCATTTAATTTATTGCTGCTTAGATATTCCAAATATTAGTGACTGTTCTTAAAAATTCATGTGTTGCCGTAGTATGAAAAACATAAATCTTGTAGAATTTCTCTCAGACGGAAGGAACATTAAATGGGAATGAGAAAATAAGAATATCAAAATATTGTCCTTGGATAACTCTAACAATTAAATTAATGATGAAAGTTAGGGATAATGCACTTTCTCAGTATAGACGAGCGCTAAAAGATATCAATATTAGTCGTAATCAATCTTCTGTAAAATGGGATTTCTATAAGCAATGTAGGTAGAAACTATGTCACTGTCTCTATTCGAAGGGAAAAAAGGCGTCTGTTGAACATATTTTAAATAAAAATTTGAAAAATTCTAAAATATTATGGGCAAATATTAAAAAGCTAAAAATTTATCCTAAAAATACAAATACATATATTTCTGATGATCCTTGAACCCCGAATTAATAAATAATCACTTTATTGCATCAATAACTTCTCCTAAGGCTGATGATAATTTAATAAATGAATTTAACAATTCTAAATGGTCAAATACACAATATAGCTTTTCTTTTAAGTTAGCCAGTTATGAAGATATTATTACAATAGTCTAAATAGGCTAAAGGTGTAAATGGCATATTGGCAAATATGTTAAAAATTTGTCTTCCTTTTTGTGACAATGCTTTGACACATATTATAAACACTTCTTTATTAGAAGGATATGTTCCAGTTGATTGGAAGTACTATGTTGCTTCCCCAGTACCGAATAAATCTAATTTAAATCATTTACAACCTATTATTATATTATCAACAGTTTCGAAAATTTTAGAAAGAGTTGTTTATTTTCAATTTAAAGATTATCTTAACAAATATAATATTCTTCCGCTAAGACAGTCTGGTTTTCGTTCTGGTTATAGCACATCCACATGTTTGTTGGATATAACTGATGATATTTTCCGTGCTATTGATAACCAAATGGTTACGGTAACTGTTATGTTGGACTATTCGAAAGCTTTTAATTGCCTTGATCGCAATTTACTTTTAACAAAATTAAATTATTATGGGGTTTCTAACGATTCGTTATTATGGTTCAAAAATTATTTATTTTATCGTAAGCAGGTAGTTAAAATAAAGAAAGATGACTAATATGTGTACTCTAATGAAATAAAAATTAAAAGTGGTGTACCTCAAGGATCTATCTTAAGTCCCCTATTCTTTGTATTATACACAGCTAATGTTCATTCGCATATTCAATCAAAATGCATTGCTACGCGGACGATGCTCAAATGTATGTATCCTTTAAACCAGGCGAACAAAATTTTTATTTCAATAAAATAAATTTAGATTTAGAAATATTATATAATTGGTCTAAGAAGAATGCTTTAAAATTAAATCCAACTAAGATTACTGCAATGTTATTTGGAACTCCTCAACAATGTGTGAAGATTAGATCTGAGAATATTTTAAATTTATCTGGGTCTCTCATAGAATTCAAAAGTACTTACAAAAATCTTGGCTTAACGTTTGATAATTACTTAACTTTCACATGTCATGTAAATAATATAAAAACTGCATATTCTCGCTTACAATGTCTATACAAATTTAAAAATGTTTTACCAACTAATGTTAAACTAAAATTAACAGTCTTTGATTCTATCTTTGTTTGATTATTGCGATATTGTTTATGGGCCGTGTTTATCAATTTCTGACTCTTATAAAATACAAGTTCTACAAAATTCATGTATGAGATATGCAGAAAAAGTCAAGAGGAGAGATCACATCACTCCTTATTTTATTAAAAAGAATGGTTCAAAATGGAAGTCCGTAAAAATATTCATTGTACCAATTTAATACATAAGATCATAAATACAAAAATTTCGCCATATCTCAATTCAAAGTTAATAATCGGTAATAATGTACACGATAGAGATCTGAGAAATGAGCTGTTACTACATATACCTCTGCACTCATCCTCATTCTTTAAATCCTCATATTTTTATTTAGCTGCACATTTTTATAATATATTACCAAAGGAATTACAATTAATTGTAAGTAACAGGTTGTTTAAACATATACTTAAGGAATATTTTTAGTTAACTTACAAAAATAAATAGAAATAATTAAAATTGACGAATAGATTTTTAACTTGTAATCTATTACTATTAGAATTAAGTTATTTTTTTTTGCTTCTTATACTTCATTCTGTTTAATATTGCTAATTAGTATCGTTTGGTATCTATCTTGTTTAAAAAAAATGTATTCATTGGTGGTTGGGCCTAAGCAGCCAGAGGCTGAGCCCCGCCAAATAAAGACTTTTTGATTTTATTTGATTATGATTCCCTCGGTCTCAGAGTTTAGCCCCGCTGACCTCAAAAAGGCGAAGGTCAGCTTTTCAGATAAGCCAAGCTCCTCTAAATTTCAGCTTTAAACTGAACAGGTTCCGATTCCGTGACAGAATCTGGATTTTCCCGCTCAATATCGAACTTGAGTCGAAGTTCGATCGTTCTTATACACGAACGCTCCTATCCCTGCTACTTCATGGTCTTACTCTAATTACCAGGGTACTATAGATTTCTGTTCAGAACAAAATAAAAATTTGTCACATAGCCATGTTATTACCATTATCTTCTAGATGGCTGCACTTTCCGGCTCACCATTCTTTTTTTTCGTTTGTCACCGGTTGACTAACTAGGATTAGTATAAACAAGGATATAACTGTTTGGATTTCAATTGGTGTCTTACGATTAATAAATTATAACTTTAGCAATGTGAAATTATTTAAAATTGGCAAATATTGCAACAATTATATTATTACAAAAAGTGATAAAAAAATTTTGTAATACAAAGGAAGTGAAAAAACTAGAGTCAAATCAGTCTTTATTGAGAAAACGACATAATAATTCCTTTAAAACTTCACTTTAAGTAATTTCTGGCAGCAACTGAACTAGCTCTGTGTCATCAAGCAGTTGAGGGATCAGCGTTGAAAAACTGGCATACACACATAGATAGGTACATACATAAATCTCCAAAGTATAAAAATTTGATAGGTACTTTAAGCCAGCCAGGTAGCTATCAGTTTTTCTATAAATATCCAAATTTGTGGTTGTTTGCTTGTCGTGTACTTGATAAGATAGTCTAGTAGTTTGTAGACCTCTCCGAAAGTTATTTACTAGGATAATACATTATGCAGAGGCTGTTGTGTAAAGTGGAAAATAATAAAAAAAAGTCATCCACCATCGCCGTATATCAGAATTTGGCACAGAAACTTGAAAATTTCTAATTATTTTCTCGCGTCGCATGAATGGTTGCCATATTTTTTGTTTGAGATTAGCTGCTGCCAGCAGTCTTAGACCCAATAGTGAGATAGCGACATAGAAAATAAGAGAACACAAAGCATCGTCGAAACGGACGCGAAGGTGAAAACTGGTGCTCCCCTGCGGAACAAAAAGGGAACATGGGTCGTAACACAGAACAAAAATATAGCATTTTGAAAAAGGCGTTTTTGAGCCACATAATGCAGGCTTTAACCGAACCGTACAACCCGCGAGAGAGAAAAGCAACTTAAAGTTATAAAGAGTAAAAAGTTCGTTGCAAAATTACGTCTAAGCGAAAGATAAAGTGGTGCGGAACCGAGGTCGGTCCGGTCGGAAAAAAGTCTTTGACGTGGGAAAACCGCCCTCGAGACCGCCGTTGTTAGATAAAGATTACTCTTCACGTATTAACAACAACGAACAAGTTATCACACGTGATATATGTATATCTGCATAAATAATTATTATCAAATAACATTTTACCTCCTTATCAAGTTAACAAAATTTTAAAATAAATTATTGTGATTTTAAAGTATAATTTATAAAAACAATTGAATGTTGCATTGTAAGATAATAACCAAACTTGTATTTACAAAAGCGAAAGTTCAGGAAACAACTACTCTGCGAGCAGTAGCAAATGCCCCGACCAGCATTAGATTACACCTGAAAACCCTACAACAGCAAACAACCAAAATCATTTGTAAGCGGTCCACCAGACATATATTGGTCTCAAGTTTATTAGCTCTTATCAGCAGACTAACCCTGGCTCAAACCCGACGGAAGGGACCCTAAGCACGAGAAATGTAGCAACTACAACTAGTGGTTATTAGTTATTCCATGCTGAACCTGAGAGGCCGCAATTGAATACCACCGACCTCTATCGCGTTCGGCAATAATGATAATTGCAAAAGCGGAATTTTTGGAAAATATCTAAACAAATAACAGATAATTTAATTTTAATATTAATGTAGCACACTTCCCTCCACTTTAAATTTTTATCTAATCTAAAAGTCCAAGTAATTATTATGAATTTTAATATTTATTTTAGAGCATTGTTTGTGAGACTTATGAAACCTGATAAATGATGTTTTAATAGGATAGTTACCTATTCGCCAGCGTCTCATAAATCTTTTCTGAAATAAGCAATGACGTGTCATCAGCATACATAACAAAAACACTCTCAGTAATGCATGAAGAAAGATCGTAATGTACTGGAAATATTTTCGAGGCAACCAAATATAATAAATATTAAAAATCAAGCTTGAATATGAATGAATATTTGATTTTCAAAATAATTACTTAAAAATATATATTGCTATAAAAATATATTGATCTAAGTTATTTTTTCAGATTGACACCAGCTTTAGCAGCCGTTATATTAATAAGCGCAACATTATTGGAATATATGGGCGCTGGACCTAAATGGAACTATATAAAAAATAATTTTGCTGATAATTGCAAAATATATTGGTGGACTGCTTTACTTTATGTGCAGAATTATGTGAACGTAAATAAAATGGTAAAGTATCAAAAACTTAAAACTAAGAATATACATCCATATTGTTCACCCCTAATATTGAATAAGTGCTAGACACCTAAGAAGTCTAGGTTACCTAAACGTAAAGTATAAGTATATAAGGATCTGACCTACTATTTGGCAGTGTACTCATATATAACGATCTGAGTAGGTATGGCGTCGCTTCTGCGACCCCCCTCCACTTTCCTTTTAGGCCCCGCCTCTCGACCAATCAGAGAGATACGTTCAAATTGAAATGTGACAGAAGTGGCGGGAATTAAAATTAGGCGGGAAATTCAAATTAACGAGAATGGCGGTAAATTCAAACTGGTGAGATTTAAAATTAGGCGGGAAATTCAAATTAACGAGAATGGCGGTAAATTCAAACTGGTGAGATTTAAAATTAGGCGGGAAATTCAAACTAAGGAAAGAGGATCTAACCTAACAGAAAAAACATGCGCAGTAACGACCTAACCTATCAGAAAAAATATGCGCAGTAGCGATCTAACCTATCAGAAAAAAACATGCGCAGTACGTTACAAAAAATCATGTGCAGTAGACTAAAGATCTGCAGCGGTAGTGTTATAGTGACGTCACACATACAGTTCTTTTCTAATAATTAAAATTTTAAAACTGATTTGATTGGTGACCTATCACGTGACGTTATTTAAATGAAAAAAAAACCTACTCTGTGTGCGATTTTAACCCGGGACCTCTCCAGGTACGTTACCACGAGACCACTATAACTATTACAAAAAGGTTACAGTAACTGCGTAATATATGAATCAGAGAGCGCTTAAGTATACTAAAGATCTGCAGCGACTTGGAGCGGTAGAGTTATAGTGACGTCACACATACAATTTTTTTTGCTAATAACTAAAATTTGAAAACTGATTTGATTGGTGACCTATCACGTGACGTTGTTGGTTTTTTCGTAACTAGTGCCCTTCTGGCTATAAGCAGTTTAGAGCATTTACTACTGTTTGAAATATAATCGTTATGATATTAAATAGAAATGTTTAAGATTTTACAGGTGATATTAAAACTCATATATTTATTATAAATACAACCAGTAGTACAATGGGAAATCCTACTACAGTGAAAATTTTAATGTAAGACGACGCAGTATAATGCAAATAGTATTTCTAATTTCTACTTTGTAGCAATCTAGCAAAGATGGCGCCGACTGGCGAGTCTAGTGAAAGTGAAAATGAGAGTAAAAGTGTAGAAAATAATGAACATAATATTTCAAAATGCAGTTACTGTAAAAGATCAGTAAAAGAAAAAGTACAGTGCAAAAAGTGTAAAAAAATTTTTCACCCTAGCTGCCTAATATCAGCAACTAAATCAAAAAATAATGTATGTGCACATGAACAAGACGATAGACAAGATATAATTATGTTATAGATAAACCTTCTGAAAAAAATCATCAGTGAGCAAGAAGAAAAATTTGCTTTGTTAAAAGAGAATAAAAATCTTTTGGAAGAAAATAGCAGGCTATTATATTACACGAACAAAATGAGTCTTTGCAATCAAAAATCAAAGGTGAAAAAACACATAGTGTAGTGATAAAAGAAGTCTACAAAAACCAACAAATTGACAGTAAAGGTAAAAAACAACACAAACAAAAACAAGCGGAAGAAACCAAACAATCTGAAGTAGGACATCAGCCGTCTAAATACAAACAAAAAATTTGTAAATAAAAGCAATATACAGGAAGAAGCTACGGAAATACAAGAGACATTTGAAAATAGAAGGAAAAATAGCAACGAATGGCAATTCCAAAATAAAAGATATAGAGCTACTAATCGCAAACCTATGTTTTATGGAACATCAACAGATAACGTAGTTAAAGGACTGCCAAGATATATATGGTTTTTTGTATCTAGGTTAAATCCTGAGATGACAGAAGATGAGCTTAGATCCATGTTACGAAAAAAATGTCCTAATTTAGAATTTCTGGTAGAGAAACAAGAATTGTATCAAAACAATTATCAGAGTGCCTTTAAAGTAGGAGTACCAATGGAAATAGAAGAGCAAGCTTACAATGCAAATTTCTGGCCAAAAGACTCAAAAATAAACAAATACAATTTTTTTTTAGACAGAAAAAAAATATTCTTGAAAAAACAATTAATAGAAAAGTAGCAATTATATATCAAAACATTCAATCCATAGGGAATAGTATAGATAGTTTAAATTCATTTTTAAGTGATCATCCTGAATGCTATTTTTTAGCTCTAACAGAGCATTGGAAAGCCGAGTGGCAATTAAGCTTATATGGTCTAAAAAATTTTACATTAGCAGCACATTTCTGTAGAGCAGAGGGACATCACGGGGGAGCAGCAGTGTATTGTCGGAAGAATGTGAAATTCAAAATCAGAAGAGACATAAACAAACTATCAGAGTGCGGTGTGTTTGAATGTGCCGCAATCGAGTGTACTGTAAGTAACCAAAAATTGAGAATAGCTTGTATCTATAGACCTCCTAGTAGTGATCCTATGGTATTTTATAATAAACTAGAGCAGCTGCTTTTAATTATCTTTGATGAAAATAAATATGTGTTTATAGCTGGGGACTTTAATATAGAATTAAAGGACAATGAGAAAAATATAATAGATGTAGATCATGTATTACACTCTTTTTCTTTTTGTAGAACAGTCAAAGACTACACTAGAATAATGGGGAACTCAAATTTGCATAGACAATATTTTCACAAATTGGGATAAAGAATATAAAATACAAGTTTTTCAGTCTTTGAATTCTGATCATACAATACAAAAACTTACATTTGATTTAGAAAAAAATAACCCAACAAAATATCACTACTGTAGATTATATTCAAATGTTAGTAAAACCAATTTTCTTAAGAGACTTCAAGAAGAAACCTGGGGTAATATTTTCGATTTTAGTGAAAATGATATAAATGGACAGTGGAACAGTTTCATGAACACATTTGTAGTCATTTTTAATGAACATTTCCCACTTAAATATATACCTATGAATAAAAAATACAATAAATATATTGACAGTGCAGAGATAAAAGAGTGTAAAAATAGATTGGACTTATTATTAGTTTTGTCAAAAAATAGTCCTCAATTACATAATACCCATAAGAACACAAAAAAAAATATGAAAAACTATTAATACAAGCAAGAAAAAATAATTATGAGAAAAAAATTGAAGAATCAGATAATAAGATGAAAACTATGTGGAGTATTCACAATGAGATCATTGGAAAAGACAATCAAAACAATAATAATTTAGATATAAAAGGAGATGTCATTGATGTAGCCAACGAGTACAATGATTTTCTTGTGAATATTATCCCTCAGTTATTAAGCAATATACAGCAGATACCATTTAATTATGCAATTAACTCAAATAATCAATCGATGTTTCTTAAACCCATTGTAACGGAAGAGATAGTGAATTTATCTAAAAGAATAAAAAATAAAAATTCTAGTGGAGATGATGATGTTCCAATAAGTATTGTTAAAATGTGTAGTCCATACATTGCGAGGTATTTGTGTTATATATTAAATAATTCCTTTAAATACGGCATTTTTCCAGATCAACTTAAATTATCGTTAATCAAACCATTATACAAAAAAGGTCATACACAGCAGTTTGAAAACTATAGACCAATTAGTTTATTGCCTTCTTTTTCAAAATTATTTGAGATGGCTATATGTGATCGTGTCACAAATTTCTTGACTTTAAACAATTTATTGAATGATAGTCAACATGGGTATATAAAGGGACGTTCAACTGAAACGGCAATATTTCAATTTACTGAAACTATTATAAATACTTTTGAACAAAATAAAATAGCACTTGGTATATTTCTTGATTTATCAAAGACATATGACTGTTTGAATTATTTATATTTGATAGAAAAACTTGAAAGTTATGGAATGAGAGGTAGTGTACTAAATTGGTTTAAAACATATCTGTCAAATCGTAGGCAAAGAGTAATAATTAATAAAAACGGACAAATCATAAAATCTAATATTAAGCAAAAAAACATAGGTGTCCCACAGGGGAGTATTACAGGACCTCTTTTGTTTATAATTTTTATGAATGATTTGCGCAGTATTATGTCAGAAGATCAAAATTATTATATCACGAACTATGCAGATGACACAAATCTGTTAATAACTGGAGAAAGCTATCCAAATCTAGTGAATCTTGCTAATAAATTAATGGTGACGACAAAAAAATGGTTTACAAGTAATGGATTTATATTAAATGTTCAAAAAACAAATATAGTATTATTTAGAACTTTGCAACAGCAAATAGAAACACCACAGTCAATAAACCTAGATAACGATAATTGAAGTTTTCAAAAGAGCACCAAATTTCTTGGTATACATATAAATGAACATTTAGATTGGTCTACGCATTTAGTACATTTATGTGAAAAGGTTAATAAAGTATGTTATAGTATAAGAGTTATTAATAAATATTTAAATGAAAAAGCAATGCGGATCATATACTTTGCAAATTTTGAGTCAACAGTAAAATTTGGTATAATATTTTGGGGAAGTAGTACTCAAATTCAGACACTATTTGTAATACAAAAAAGAATAGTTAGAATAATGTATAAGTTAAATTATAATCAAAGCTGTGGAGGAGTATTCAGAAAAAAAAATGTTTAATTTTTTTATTTAAACATAAAAACAAATTCACTGATAACAAGATTCCGCATAAGTATATGACACGTTGTAAAAACATAAATTTTCCAAAACATAGACTAACGGTAACAGAAAAAAGCCCTCATTATATGTGTATTCGTTTGTATAATAAGCTACCAGAAAACATAAAGGAGATTAAGGGACTACGAAAATTTAAAACAGAAACTAAAAAGATGTTAGTTAAGTTAGAACCATATAAATTAGATGAATATTTTTGTATGTAAATCATGTACCAGTTGTTGACGATATTTCATTTTGGTGGGTGTATAGTGTCTAAGTGTATTAAAACATATACATTGTATGCTTACTTTCCTTGAAATAAATGGTAGCCGAGAACTCATCCTAAGCTGGTGGTCGAGGAGGACTACATCAGGCTTATTGGCTTGGATTTGCCTGAGTGGTTATTATTATTATTATTATTATTATTATTATTATTATTATTATTATTATTATTATTATTATTATTATTATTATTATTACTATAGTGGAAATTTTAATGTAATAAAATTTATAATTTCACCCATCATAAAAAATGCTACTATAGTGAAAATTTTAATGTAATAATGTTTCTAATTTCTACCATCATCAAACAGTGGAAATTTTAACAACAGTATAGTTTTTTTTGGTAACCGCTATTAAATTGATGTAGATAAACGCCCTGTATAATATTTTACCGATAAAAACAAAACTATTTGGCGTACTCTCAATACACATTATTTTAATTTAAAATCTCACACTGTACTTAGTTTTATATACAAACAAGATTTGTCGTTCCAGCATAGTGACTGACATATTTTGCCGATAACAACAAAACTATTTGGCGTACTCTCAATACACATTATTTTAATGTAAAATCTCATACTGTACTGAGTTTTATATACAAGTTTTGTTATTCTAGCATAGTGACTGGCTTCTACAGTGTTCGAATATTTACCTATGCATTAACAACAAAACTATTTGGCGTACTCTCAATACACCTTATTTTAATGAAAAAATTCATACTGTACCTAGTTCTTATAGTTAGTAGGTAACTACTAGTTTTCCCATTACGATTTTCTACCATGTCTTTGTTTTTGTCTCGAACTGCAATGAACAAGAGCTTGGCAATCCAGATTTAGATGCAACCATAAAATCGGCAGTGGTCTAAGCCCCCATCCAAAAGTGCGACATATTTCTGAATCTACCGCAAGGTCCAGTACTTCCTTCTAGAAAAAATGGGAAAATGTATGAATTAAAAATAAAATATAAATTTGTAAAGAACCACCAGTAAAACAGGTACAGGTTCGAACCAGTAAAAAACAGGTCCCAACCAGTAAAAACAGGTAGCTGGCAGTAAAAAACAGGTAGCTGGCAGTAAAATATAGGTAGCTGGCAGCAAAAAACAGGTAGCTGGCAGTAAAAACAGGTAGCTAGCAGTAAAAAACAGGTAGCTGGCAGTAAAAAACAGGTAGCTGTCAGTAAAAAAACAGGTCCCAACCAGTAAAAAACAGGTAGCTGGCAGTAAAAACAGGTAGCTGGCATTAAAAAACAGGTAGCTGGCAGTAAAATATAGGTAGCTGGCAGCAAAAAACAGGTAGCAGGCAGTAAAAACTGGTAGCTAGCAGTAAAAAACAGGTAGCTGGCAGTAAAATACAGGTAGCTGGCAGTAAAAAACAGGTAGCTGGCAGTAAAAACAAGTAGCTGGTAGTAAAAAAACAGGTCCCAACCAGTAAAAAACAGGTATCTGGCAGTAAAAAACAGGTAGCTGACAGTAAAACACCGGTAGCTGGTAGTAAAAACAACGTTGTGCTAGGGGCACTGAATGCTAATAATGAGCAGTTAACAGAACTTATGATGTATGTAATGATCAAATACCCTTTCTATATCTATCATTACCGTCAGCAGTGAGCAAATTGCCTAAAACCTATTAAAATTTATATCGTTATCAATGTGAACTTATAATATCTAAGCCTTCTTTCCTATACACGAATTATAATTATACTCTGGAGCGTGACGATAGTTGCCTGATTCTTGAGCTCGGTACAACAGTCTGCTGCTTCTTAGTCTCCTGGTAGTATGGTGGAATCTGAAGAAGAGGGACGAATGAGAAAAAAAATCTCAGTATGTGTACTATATTCTTAATAAATTTATAAAGATACGAACAAAACAAAAATAAAATGTCTGAGGATACAGGCAGAAAAAGAAACGGTAGTTGTACAAACGACATATTGTAGCTTTGTATTCAATTATTAAAACCATTCCTACATGATGGTTGAAAGAATGAACTTATATATTTCATTTCGAAACAGGTGTCTTGTGGTTTAGATTCCGCGCACACAAGTTGAACTTACAACAAACTGAATTAGCAATATCGAGAAAAGGTATTGTCAAATGCTGAAGATGCACTAACACCATTCAAGAGAAGCTTGGTAAGACGTTACAGATACATAACACAACATTTGCAGATACAGACAAAACAAAAATAAAATATCTGAGGATACAGGCAAAAAAAAAGAAAATACTGTGATATCAAACTGTAACGAAATGTTGTTCCATTCAGGTTGATCGCAAATGGATGAGCCTCGGCTTGGTACCGAAGCTTCCAGACAGCTAATAGACTTGACTGCTTAGTTCCTCTGCTATTCTGTAAATACACGTACTTCTAGAATGGATCGTTTTTGATATAAGCAGGATAGGGAAATCGAATACGATGAACCGATTTTCACCAAGTCAAACTATCTAGATATGGATTTAAAATTATACTCTGTAACATGGCGAAATATTTCTGAGGACAGAAAAGGAACAACTGTGGCATCGAAACTATATTGAAATGTTGCTCCATTTCAGCTTGATCTCAAATGATAAGACGTAACCCAACCTTTTGCTGGAGTTGATTAAACTACTACAGTATGAGATAACATAGGGTTGAAATAATGTTGTAAAGTGTAAATAAGTGTAGGATTTTTTTAGGAAATGTCTTTATGTAACAGATGTCGACAAGGATGTAGAGAGAATAAACGTCAAATTAGATAACGTAGTCCTATGGATCATCGGATCATACTTGATATAAACAGGATAGGAAAATCGAATTTGATGAACTAATTTTCACCAATTTGTATATGAATAAAGGTAAGGAATTTCTCGAGATAGAGGTAGATTCTGAAATACGTCATCCTCACACTACATCATTTGTAGTTTATATAAACGTGTCTAAGACTACTGCTAGCATTTTTGTAAAGGGGGGAACCATTTTGCACTAGAACCCTTCACAGAACCAAATTGATTTTCTTATTATTATAAAGATGAGACAAATTTTGTGACGGATATACAGAGTAAACCGATAGATATGTATGACCGTAACTTTTAAATAAAACGTATGAAACATAATTAGAGTGGTACACATATGGAACGGTATAAAATTAATTGATGAATTAAAGTAAACACTATTTGTTACCTACTAATAGGTTTGTATAAGAATGAATATATTCGACGAATGCAGCATGCTTATATATCAAATTGTTGCAACTTACACAGTAATATGAACATTCGGTGAATTCCGTTGAACTGTACAAACTGATTTTCACCAGTTTGTATATGAATAAAGGTAAGGAATTTCTCGAGATGGAGGTAGATTCTGAAATACGTCATCCTCACACCACACCATATAAACGTGGCTAAGACTACTGCTAGCATTTTGTAAAAGAACGAACCATTTTGCACTAGAACCTTTCACAGAACAAAATTGATGTTCTTATTATTATTATTATAACGATGAGAAAACTTTTGTGACGGATATACAGAGTAAACCGATAGATATGTAACTTTTAAATAAAACTTATGAAAGATAATAAGAGTGGTACACATACCTGTCTCCTATACACAGTTAGCCCACCTGCTTCCCGCTAGTACTACAGCCGCTGTTCATCGTGAACAATTACCTGAAAATCCAAAATAGAATTAGAAGGATATTTAAAATATTTAGAAAACACTAACCCTTATCCGAATTATGTGAAGAATACCGTCATCAAATGATTTAGATCCCTCTCAGCGTTACAATAAATTATCCACACGCATGCCTCCTTCGATTTTGAAGATATGGATACGTGATATGCAAACGGTTGATCCTATTATATTAAATGAGAAAGCATTTAAGTAGCAAAAAATGTATATTAGTTTATTACATGTTATTTGTTCATTTAGCCAATAACATATTTGAAATATTTATTACACCACTTTTAGATTTAAGTTCTAAAAGTTAAGTTAACCTATTTTATAATGAAATATGTTATTGCTCAGCAAGGACCAACGGGAAGGTATGAACATATCCTTGCCAGGATGGGATGGGACAGGTTAAATTAATAAGGGGTAAAGATGTTATGAAAAAAAATTGTAAATATGATAAATCAGCTGAAATCTGTGCAGTCAATATCTGGAGGTCCACGGTAAAACAAGCTGTCAATTATTCTTGTCTGGGTCTTTTAAAGCCGTAGGGTGCGGAGGTGTGGTCCTCCAAGAATCGTCTTTTGGTGGAGAGAGGCTTATACAATGTATCTTGTTGTACTGTTACCACCTCGTGCTCCTTTGTCCTCAAGATATTCTTGGAGGTTACACACAGAGGAGCCGTAGAAGTATCAAGTATCATATCCTTTATGGTATCAAAATTTACAAGTTGCGATGCGGTATGTGTGAGAGAAATTCCCTTCACCTTGCATACCACCTTCTCCTCGTTATCATTTGTGGAGAACACTTTGTATACGTAGTTTTTCAGTCCACCTGAGACAAACTCTGTGATGTAACTGTCCGTGCCATAGATCTCAAATTCATTCGTTATTTCGCCAATAAACTCGCCTGTTGGTACGTTATACTCGTTGTCTCTGGCCACATAGATAACAGAGTCCGTATAGTAGTACAGCACCCTGTTACCCAGCTGTTCCAGGTAGCTGTACAATTTAAGCCGGACCTGGGTTGTTACGTAGGCGGCTATCACGACGTTAACTGTTGTGAGAGGATCATATCCGTCCTCCTTATGCTCCCAATTGACGATGAGAGTATCCTCGTTGATGGGGAGTGCCGAATTTACGTAGATGCCAGGGTTAGCGAGCATACCAAAAAATTCCGCAGGGCCTCTCATGATCTTGGTTTTGGGCTGATTTTCTCTCTGGCCTAGCTTCCCCCAGAACGAATTTAATATCAGCTTAGCCAAAGATCTTAAACCGGAGTTTTCAATTATTTCGGAAAATTCCAATTGAACATCCTCCTTCTGCAAGAATTCTTTGATATATCTCGCTTTCTTTTCCTTGGTGGTACAGTGTGAGGCCCACCCGCTTGCTTCCTGTTTAACTTGTTCATCATTTCGGTGAATAACCCTTCAAATCTCGTAGATTTCCAGCATCCGGTACCCCATTTCGAGGGCTTTTCTCACCTCGTCCACTACCCATGTCCCCGTCAAGGCTCTCTGTTCATCATTGTGATCGCACTCACTCTGGCTCTGGTTCATTTGCTCACCACACATGCGACAGAGAACGAACATTAACTTGTCATTCATCTTGGCCGGTAACACAGGGTGGTAGAGGTCTTGAGGCGATAGGATCTTACATTTTATAACTCCGTTGATGTCGGTCAAATCCAAACCGTTAAAGTCATCACCGGCGTACACTTTGGGGTGTCCAATAGGAAACTATCCGTACTTGCAGATCCAGGGGTAAAGGAAGCAAACGTCAACATATTTGATTTTTTCCGCTGGCTGACACTTGTAATATTCAAATGTATTTCCAGTGCATCCACCGTAAAAGGCTTCCCTAGGTTGAAGCGATGTGAGAGTTACGAGCGGGTGGGTCTCCGTGAAGTAGCGCAGTTTTTTATTTTGCTGAATATGTTCTAAATTCGCACATCTCAACGACGTCATAACCCAATTGTTTTAATCTTTCGGTCTTGGCTGTTATGGCTTCCATTCGGGTACTTAACGTCATCGAGAAGTCATCCTGCAGGGGTTCGTTACGATTGCATTGATAACAGACAGGGCAACCGTGGAAGTAACACCTGTGAAACTCAAACACTTGTTTGGTTTCGGAGACGTAACCATCGACTTTGACCCCAGCAACTCGTGCTTCTTGCTGTTTGGCTGCGTGAGTAATGCTGAGACCCCTCGTGTGCTCTTCCCACACCAACCACTGGATGGCTATCTTACTCTGGTTATCCCTCCATCTATAACCGCCTTTAGGTATAATGCCTATGGTGTTGGGTTTAAGGAAGTTCCGTCTAAACACCTTTTTGCAGGCCGAAGCTATGGTACAGGCCTCGGTGAAGGGGCAGACATTACCGGTGTCGAGGAGCTGCTGACGAAATTTGAGACAGGCAGCAGTTAGGATCTCCACATCTGATGTACAGTACTCCACTAGATCCCGCTGCACGTCAAACACGTCGTTTTTATGTTCCTCGTACCACTCGAGAAATAGGGCTCTGTCTTCAGTCTTCATGTTATCGGGGTCGTAGTATTCAACGGCCGGTAGGGGACCCACATATTGGGCGTTGGCTACGGTATTGAAAAGGTGGGGAAAGTAACCTTTTTTAAACCTGTCTCCGAGTCCGAACGCCTTCGGCAACTTGGACAATGCCATGGGGAAGTAATTGAGCGAATCCAAAAATTTTACATTCTCAACTACCATAGATATTATTTTTGTCCCGCGCATAATTAGATCGGACTTCAGGCCGGTATTAACCAATATATGGTTTAAGCAGAACTGGTGGCCAAAGGCCTGCCCGTTGTGGGCTATAACCACCACCTACTTGAACTTCTTCCGGAGCGTAAAAATATGGTGCAGGAATGACGAAACAACGCCACATTTTTTGCAAATTTCTTGTTGATTGCAATCCAGACATATGTCGCAGCATTGTTTAAAGGCGCATAGATTGGGTTCATGAAGGAGAGAGCCATCTTCCCGCTTCGTCTCCTGTCGTGTCTCCAGGTCGTAGAACACGAAAAGTACGTCGTCTGTTCTCGGTTTTCTGTTATCTGGTTGCATATAGCAAAGGTGGTCTGAGGGGACGTGGGTTTTGCAGATCTTGCAATATATTTCGCCACAGATATGGGTTCTACCCCTTTTTACAACCTTGAAGCAATCGGAGCAATAGTAAATTTGAGCACAGATATTGGTCAGGTGGTTATCGTAACACTGTTGCCCCCTGAAGTTACGTTGACAGTCTTGACAGGTAATATTGCCATCTTGAGGGCATGCAGGTGACTGCTGGCATGCCGGGCATGTACCTCCGCAGCTGTGTCTATTTTTATGGTCATAAGGCATGTTACAGTCATTGCAATAATATACACAAGAGAAGGCGGCCGTCAGTGAAGTTATAACATTAAAGTGTCCTTCGTGATAGAGTAAATTTAGTGCTCGTATACGGCTCCCTTAAATATAACGTCGCGACCTTTAGTCCCATACTGGTATACGACGATATTGTAATTCTTCAAATACGTTTGGAATTGCTGGAGTTCGGGTATGCCGGCCCCTTCTTCAGGTATTAGTGATGGGCAAAACGGTTACCCGCGTGTAACGTTACAGGCGGCGCCGCTCCAGAAAAATACCGTTACAAAATTCCGTTACTTTGTAACGATCTTGACAGACTAATCTGAGAATATATTTAATAGTGTAAAACATACCCAGAACAGATTGGAATTGGGACTACTTATTTACAAGCAGTCTTTTTCCATTTTTAATAAAAATATAAAATTTTATTTATGCTGTAGTGTAATTATTTTTTATAATATATATCAAATATTTATTATTAATTAAATTTAAGTTTCCCAATATCAGTGTGACTGTGACAGTGTATACGTGTGTCTCACCATTCACTTATACAACCGTGTCATTTTTATTTATTTTTCATGTTAATTTTTTTAGTCAATGACGGAATATTTTTTGAAAAATTTTTCTGTATTATCAATCTTGACCCACCGATTACAGCAAATTGAATAACGAAATTTTAAAATGTCATTAAGAAAAAAACTTTTACGAATTTAGCTTATGTACAAAATTTTAAAAATAATTATTTAGTTTTCATTGCTGTAAAGACTGCAACTGAAATATTTAATTAATTTGCATCTTTGCTTTTTTATATATTTATTTTAACAGTTAATATAATTAAAATGCTTGGGTAACATTTAAAATTGTTTGACCATACGTTACAACGCATCTGAGTTCTGTAACCGTTAGCCCACAGTATACTATTTAATTATAGTCCGCTAGTCTAGCAGTAGTGGTACGTGGGACCGGGCTAGTTCCTAGTCTCATGATCGCTGATCGCTCCCGTCCAGTCCATTGTAGTATCGGTCCGGGGATCCGCTGTCCGCACTCCGCAGTTGCGCGGAGTTGCAAAGTAACCAGTTACTTCTCGCATAGTAACGAGTCTTGCCGTTACAACAAAATACCGTTACAAAATCCCGGTACACAAATACCGACCCATCACTGTCAGGTATCGATACACCTGCATTTTGGCAGAGTTCTCTAGCTCTCTGTGTTTGGATTTTTCCAGTATTCTGCCGCAGTTTTTTATAATTTGAGTCTGTAACCACATTTGTCCGTGAAACAACGAGAGCACGAGGCAAACACAAGTTGTCTTTATTGTTTATTGAGACGAGTTCTGAGCGTTTCCTACACTCCTCGTCAAAGGTGTTGTACCGACGGTCCCTATCTTTTCCACTAGGCATCCTCACAGCCGTCGCCCAGACAGAACGTTTCAGTATTCAGGCCCGCAGAATTGGATTGGTAAACGCTGGAGATGACACTCCACACGTCTTCGTACGAACCCACGCATCGCCACGTTTGAAGTCCTTTGAGCAGAAGGAGAACGCCACCTGGTCGTTGGGGTTCAGGCCTTCCGTTCCCGTAGCAATGATTTGCGTGATGGCCTCTTTAATCCAGCTAACTGGTTCGGCACCAACAGAAGGGGTTTTAATTTTAAATTCCAAAGTTCGACCGTGGAGATTGAAGCGACGAACCTTCTTCATTGTATCTCGAATTAAAAAAAAATCCATTTTTCAAATAAAGCGTTAAACGTCTTGAAGATCAACACAGAAACTGACACACTGTCTTAATTTACCACTAGTCGTTAATTTTCTGCTAACTAGTGTCGGCGAGATGGAAAAACAGAAGTCACGTGATGAAAAAAGGCCCTTTGCGTTCAGTAATTTGTGTGTTTTACATAGGAAGTAATGTTAATTTACGCTATGCGGCCGGTGTGAAATATTTCGTCATATAATTGTAACAGCACCCTCTAACAAGATCGCGTACAAAAAGGCCCCCTGCGTTCGGTTATTTGTTCGTGTTTGCTATAAGAAACAATGTAATTTTGACGATTTCAGGGGGTGTACCACATTTCGTCATTAAGATACATGCAAATTGAGGCACAACGTGATTGACTGGCTGAGTCACTCGCAATTTTTCAGTTTAAAATGTGTCTGATTAAAGAAAAAGTGTTTGTAATGTAATAGGATAAAATTATCAAATTTAATTAATTAACAAAAAAAATATATAAGTAAAAAACTTAATATAAACATGTAACGTTCAATAATTTATTTAGCATTATTTAAGCCATTTCACAACTTCATGTACATTTATTCCTCATAGTTGGTGGCAACTTCCATTCAACCGCGGTGTATTGTGTATTGCCTAAAACAATTAATTTATCAATTTAGCCCTTAGCCGGTAAATAATATTTATTCGTTGTTACCTTGAAGATAAATATAAACAAGACGAATCAATTATTGCAGCATCCTCGTATTACATAAGTATAAACCACCCTAGATAATGTCATGACCATCCTGACATACCTTGTTTTATTCCCAAACCTAAAATAAAAATTAACCTCTTATTGTAAACAAACACTATTGTCTCACACTGTAATTCGTGAATTGGGATTTATTTAATGGGGTGTAATGAGAGTAATAACTTACCTGCTATGTTCTAGAAATTATGAGGATCTATGGAGAATATCTGTTGTGCATTAATTATTTATTTAAGGGTTATATTGTTATTGTGTTGTTTGGCTTTGACATTTCATCGTTTTGCCGCCGTCTTCTTCGTCTTCTTCACGAAATTCAGCTTTCCGGTCAAAGTCAGATCTGATTCTGCGCCAAGCGCTGTTGTCGGCTTGTGCAAGAAATCTCTGTCTCCACGATTTTTTTCCAATTTGCGTAATTTTAAGAGTTACACTATAAATTTGCACGTTTGGTATGTTTCGTAACTGCAGAGATTATAATATATTTTATTAGTCAGTTTAGGTATATTTCTATAATTATTAGGTGTCTAATTTCATGTCTACAAACCTGATTGGCTATTGTTCAGCCAATGGTGGGTAAGGACAGTTTTTTGAAGGAGACCATTTTTCGAGTTCTTCTTCCGGGACATGGCGTGACTAGCATTGTGTGTGTGAGGGTAGTTTTGAAGAATTTTCATGATTTCGCATCATCTCCTAGGAGGATTAATATTTTTCAAAACAATTATTGCTGCTTTGGATTTCATTGGTGGAAAATTTGTGAAAATCTGAAGCAGATACTTTCTGAAGAAAGGATTTATTCTCACACCAAGCCACTTATTGAACAAAGTCTATTGCAACTTTTACGAGTCCGGTAAGTTTTGAATTCAATCCACTTTAACCGAAATTGCCTCCTTCGTATACTCGAAAGATTCTAAAATAGGTCCTATTTACAGCTACCGTAAGGTCTATATTCGCTACTCCTACGATCTTACTAGAAGCTGTGGTGCAGTACTTTTGTTGAGAACCCCTTACTCTAGGGGTTCTTACCATATGCTGTGGTTCTTATCTTGGACAAATTCTGTATTGAACCAATTCAAGGCAGTCTAAGAACGTTGTTGCATTGCCGTTGTACCAACCTGGGTTTTGTACCTACCTGAGTGTTGTTGGTAGCCTCCTACTCCTGCTAGAGTTCCACTTATATTTGGCGAAGGATTGCTGCGACATCGCCGCCTAGGAAGCACGCAAGTTCCCTAATTGCTTTGCTATCTTGCTTACTTACACATTACATTCTATTATTACCTGAGTGGTTGGATGCATTTTTTTTATATTGATGCAATAGTAAATTTTACTGAAACTTTATTCATTAGATCACTAATAGTTAAATTGTTTGGTAGTAGTTCATTAGTGCATAATATTATTTAGTATATTTGCTTGATCGCTATTAATATTTTATGGTACATGTTCAAATATTCCTAATTTGAGCTTATTATTAATTTACCTTACTTGCATGCTGCTTATAGTTATATTTAGATGAATTATTTGTAGTTGCTTACTTACCCGCATTTATTACAATTTTTTTTATTGTTTTATATTTTGCTTAGCTTGTCTCACTTAGTATAATATTCACAAATTCGGTCAATCATTAGCCACGAGAATTTTCAGACAATCTTTAACCGAGAATTAAGGCGTAACGTTATATGGTATTATCTACTATTTTTTTTAATAAGGTGTTGTTAGAATAAGCCGATGCGCCTGAGCTCACGCGACGCTTCTACTACCTAGTGTTTCAAATTCTTCGCGCGCTTATTTATACTTATAGGTATATTATTTATGCTTATTTTCCCACGCTCTTAATTTTCAGGACTATTGTTTCATGCTTATAATCGCTTGGCTTTTGTGTTGACACTACTTCCCTACTTATATTTATTTTAACAGTCAGCTTTAGTATTTAAACTTTTGCAATACCTTTTCCAATTGTCATTAATAACTATTAATATTAGAATAAACCACCATTTGTTTAACTGAATGTTTATTATTTGATCTGGTTTGGCAAATTTTCTTGATCATTTAGTCAATCTATCTGGGTGATTTGGTTTGGGGAAAATTTGTCTGGCGCCCTTGAACAACTAAAGTTTATCTTGTCGTAATATACGATATTGTGAAAACAAAAAAAATTTAGAACCACCCCATCTCCATTGAGCTGGCCACTCACCCTTAAGTGGTGGACGACCATATACACGAAGGTGTGCTTTTGTAGGTCGCATTTTTGGCGCCCAACGTGGGGCCATAGAGAAATAGGGAAAAGGTAGTATAATTATAATGTCCGATAAAATGCATGTGAATAGGTTAAGTCAAGATGAGCTTACATATGAGCTTAAAATTAGAGGAATCTCTACTGGAACTGTAGATCAGATGCGTCATTATTTAGCCATGGCGATGAGATTAGAGAAAGCAGGAGATAGTATCAAGATGCCTACTTATCCATATACTATGGAGCAAGACGTAACTGCTGTTAAGGATAAACTGACTGAATTGGAACCAGCGGTAGCAGCATTCAACAATTCATCTACCAGTGGAGCCTTTTTGAAGTTGCAGTCAAAGTTGAGTCATGTGTTGAACAGGATAGATCATATTGAAGAAGATTCAGCGGATCGACCAGAGTTGTTGGCTAAAACTTTATCATTACTGGATGTGCTATACAGTAAATCTGCGGATTTTGAGAAACCTCAGACTGTACCTCCTCAGTTAAGTTTTATGAAGCATGCGCAGAACCCGTCTGGTACTTCGAGTCCCATCCACTCTAATGCGAGAATGTCAAGTGTATCGCCCAACAGAAGTCCCGCTCATGTCACTGTGAAGCCCATCATGCCACATAAATGGGATATCAAGTTTGCTGGGGATAAGAAAGGCTTATCTTTAAGTGCATTCCTTGAGCGCATTGAGGAATTGCGGATAGCGCGTCATGTGTCGAAAGAGGTTTTGCTAGAATCAGGCATTGATTTGTTTACAGGAAGAGCGTATCAGTTCTATCTAGCCTACAGGAATCAAGTAACTACTTGGGATGAGTTTGTTACACTACTGAAGCAAGAATATCTGCCTTCCACTTATAATGAGAAGCTATTCGAGGAGATTCGTAGCCGTACTCAAGGACCAGGGAGTCCATAGGAATTTATATTGCTGTGATGACTGGCTATTTTAATAGGCTAACTTGCCCTATATCTGAAGATACTAAACTTAAAATTTTGCTGAGGAATATAGCCCCATTTTACCAGACTCAATTGGCTTTAGTCGAAGTAACTTCTATTACACAACTTGCTGAACTTGGCAGACGTCTAGAAGCAAGAAAAGAAGCTGTGGAGAATTTTGCAGCTCCTTCCAGAAGAGGTAATGTGTTAGAACCTGACCTTGCTTATGTCCACATACCAGAAGTGTCGGTAGGAAGCTGTTTAGCGTCAACATCTAGTATGGAAAGTGTTGGAAGTACAAGTACGTCTAAAGAAATCGTGTGCTACAGGTGCAACCAGCCTGGACATAGAGCCATAGGGTGTGCAAAGTCAAGAGGGAAATTCTGCTACAAGTGTAAGAAGGAAGGTGTTACTCTAAAAACCTGTCTCAACTGCGCTAAACAGGGAAACGCTCGTCGGCATACTTAGGTGATCGAGTGAAGCGTGCCGATAACATATCCTCGATCGATAAGTTACAAGTTATCCTTGATTATGTGTTGGACAATGCTGTGGGAGACGAACGTCCTTACCTGATGTTAGACATTTTAGGAAAATCCGTGCTAGGTTTGTTGGATTCAGGAGCGTCGAAAACCATCATAGGAAACAAGGGTCTGACTCTTATCAATCAGTTAGGGTTATGTATTAATCCTCATAAGCAGTCCTCGTGTACTGTTGCCAATGGTGATCGCTGTCATAGTACAGGTTCCGTAGAGTTACCAGTAACTTTGAGAGGAAGGTTCAGATTGGTTGAGGCCTTGGTAATTCCGGACTTGCATCATCTCCTTATATTGGGGTAGATTTTTGGAGAGTCATGGGTATTGTACCTGACTTGAGGCGTAACGAATGGTACTTTTCGAAGGAGCCCATTTTGGTTAACTCAGTCGAACAGGTGAGTACCCAAACTCAATTGACCTCGTTGGAAAGATCTAGATTACAGGCACTGATAGATCGCAATGTAGCCATGATGGGTGAGAGCTTAGGGTGCACTAATAAGGCAGAACACGTAATTTCTACAACCAGCCCTCCCATCAAACAGCGATATTATAGAGTAAATCCTGTAATCCAGAAGGACATTGATAAGGAACTGGAGGAAATGATCAAGCTTGGTATTGTGGAACCATCGAATAGCCCATGGTCTTCTCAATTTTGCTGGTAAGGAAAAAGACGGCACAAATCGATTCTGTGTCGATTATCGCAGGTTGAACGCTGTGACCGTAAGGGATAGTTACCCACTTCCTCTTGTATCAGATACCCTGGACAAGCTCAGGAATGCCAAATATTTGTCAAGCTTAGACGTCAAATCCGCGTATTGGCAAGTGCCAATGGCTGAAACGTCGAAACAATATACAGCATTCACGGTACCTAACCGTGGACTGTTCCAGTTTCGCCGCATGCCGTTTGGGTTGCATAATGCTCCGCTACTTGGCAGAGGCTTATAGATAGCGTATTAGGCCATGATCTGGAACCACACGTGTTTGTATATCTCGATGATGTTGTGGTGATCAGCCAGACTTTTGAGCAGCATCTTGCAATCTTGGATGAAGTATTTCGTAGGCTTCGTGAAGCAAATGTTACAGTTAGCGTGGACAAATGCCAATTTTGCAAGCCAGAGATGAAATATCTGGGCTACGTTGTAGACTGTAACGGTTTGCATGTAGACCCTGATAAGGTGAAGGCTATGCTTGAAATACCTACACCAACTTGTGCCAAAGATGTAAGATCCATTGTAGGAACCTTCTCATGGTATCGGAAGTTCGTGCCAGAATTTTCTTCAATTATTGCCCCTATGACGGCCTTATTACGCAAGAACTCCAAATTTCAGTGGACCGCAGAATGTGCAGAGTCCTTCCGTATAGTAAAAGAGCTTTTGGTAGCCGCCCCGATTCTGAGTTGCCCAGACTACTCCAAACCTTTTGTGGTGCAGACGGATGCTTCTGGTTTCGGGTTAGGTGCCGTACTCACACAACCTAGTCCAGAGGGTGATAAGGTTATTTCGTATCTGAGCCGCTCTCTCACGCGTCAAGAGCGTAACTTTACGACCACTGAAAGGGAATGCCTAGCTGTGTTGTGGGCTATTGAGAAACTCAGACCCTATTTGGATGGTGTCCAGTTTACTGTTGTGACGGATCATTACAGTCTGCTATGGCTTCAGAACTTGAAGGACCTGACAGGTCGCTTAGCGCGATGGGCTGTCAGGCTCCAACAGTACGACTTTAAGTTAGTGCATAGGAAGGAAAAGAACATATTGTTCCAGACACATTGTCCAGATCTGTTCCCGTAGTAGACTTGGCTTTAGTAGAAAATCCGCTAGCTACTGACATCCCAGTGCGGGATAAATGGTACACTTCTATGTTGGAGAAGGTGAAATCGAATCCCTTAAAGTTCGGCAATTGGAGAGTGACGGATGATCGACTCTGGAAGCATGTTGCCGTAGATTATCCTGAGCTATCCAGTTCGGTTGATGCATGGAAGTTAGTGATTCCGAAGGAAGATCGTCGCAATATTATTGTCGCTGCTCACGTACCCAGTACGTCTGGTCATATGGGTGTTTTCAAGACTTTTGCTAGGTTGGCGGAAAAATATTACTGGCCCAAGATGAGGAATGATATCGCTGATTTTGTCCGTAAGTGTAAGGTTTGTGCATCCTATAAAGTTTCCCAGGAAATTCCGGCTGATAAAATGGCTAGCCATCCTAAACCAGACAGACCGTGGGAGGTCATATCTACTGACATTGTTGGACCACTTCCCAGATCAAAACATGGCAATAGTTTTATCTTAGTTGTTACGGATTACCTAAGTAAATTTTCGTTGCTATTTTCTCTGCGTAAAGCCACCTCAGAGGCAGTTGTTCGTAAGATAGAAACTGAGGTATTCTTGATGTTCGGTGTGGCTCGCGTAATTATCTGTGACAATGGTCCTCAGTATAAAAGCAAACATTTTTTAAACTTTGCAGGAAGGTATCAATGCCGTATAAAATTTAATGCTTCGTACCATCCTAGGGCAAACCCTACTGAGAGGGTTAACCGCGTAATAAAAACCATGTTGGCCATGTATGTATCCGACAATCACAGGAGCTGGGACGAAAATCTGGACCAAATAGCTTGTGCTATACGAACTGCCAAGCATGAAGTGACCAAATTGACTCCTACTTTATCAATTTCGGCCGTAATATGATATTATCTGGTGCATATTATAAATCAGGTGAGCTATTAGATCTGGAAGATGGAACACAAACAGGCGGATTAAGTCGTAATGAATCATTCAGGAAAATGTTTGAAGATGTTCGACGTCGATTAGAAGTAGCTGGTCAGAAAAGCACGGACAGGTACAATTTGAGGCGACGTCATGTCGAGTACTTGCCAAATCAGTTAGTCTGGCGGAAAAACTATGTTCTCTCTGATGCAGCAAAATATTTTTCTCACAAACTTGCTCCAAAGTATGTTGGTCCATTCCAAATCCACAAAAGAATATCGCCTTGGACTTACGAGCTTCGAGACTCCTTAGGTGCTTTAAAGGGTGTGTGGCATGTCAAGGATTTAAAACCCGCACCTGATGATTCCCTGGACATCCCTTAAAATAGTAGAAATTTACGGGGTAAATTTCTTGAAGAAAGGGAGGAATTTGTAACGTTCAATAATTTATTTAGCATTATTTAAGCCATTTCACAACTTCATGTACATGTATTGGACATCAAGTTCTAACGTATGAGGAGTTCTACACTCTTCTAGTCCAAATTGAGGCAATTCTCAACTCCAGACCTCTATATCCGTTAAGTAGCGATCCAAATGACTTATGTGCACTTACTCCAGGACACTTTCTTACTTTAGAACCACTTACAGCTCTCCCTGATCCTAGCTTAAGAAACATTAATATAAATCATTTAAATCGCTGGCAATTATTACAAAGAATGCATCAGGACTTCTGGAAGAGGTGGAACAATGAATATTTACATACGCTTCAACAACGTCACAAATGGACAAAACCTGAAAAATCTATCGATCCGGGATTAATTGTTTTATTAAAAGATGAGTCATTGTCTCCATTGCAGTGGCGCCTCGGTCGAGTAGAGAAAGTTCACCTAGGACCCGATGGGATTCCTAGGGTGGCCACAATCAAAACTACTCGGGGACTCGTTCAGAGACCTCTTACTAAATTATGTCCGTTACCGTCTCAATAGTACATAAAATACCTTGTATTTGGTGGGCGGTATGTTCGCGCTCAACAAAAATTAGTATATTAATTAAATTGTTTTTCTCTTAAATATATATTTTTTTTCCTTTTAAGTTATTAATTTCACCAGTATGCTTATGATTCGTTAGGTATATAGCATAGTTTAAGTCACGTATTCTAATCTCACTCGGTATTGGCAACGCCTTGACCCGCCGCGCCAGAGAACAGAACAAAAATTGAACTCACGCGAATTAAGTATGTACCGAACGAGAACGTTGTAAATAACTTAATACGTTTATAATATCAAACGACGTTTATTCAAAGTAAGCGGTGCAGATGTATAGTTCACACTAAAGCTAAGCTGGATCTGGAACTCTATATATAAGGAAATAAATGCAAGTCTCAGCATAAGATAAAATGACTAATATGGTAATTATATGTTACAGCAAAAAAATAGAATATAAGCAAAAATATATATCGGGTGTAAAAGGGGTATATGTATAATTCCTCCCGTCGTAGAGGGAGCTCACGGGGTGAAGCGACCAGGGTCCTAGTGGGCGGTAGTCGCTCCTTCTGGGGTTGAGACATCTAGGGCAGCGAAGTCCTCATCTGAAACCAAGGCTCAGGGGTGCTTCTTCATTTTGATGCTCATCTTCACGGAGGGTAATAAGGAAACAGCAGGGAGTCGCTGTTCCTGGTGTGGTGACTGGAGATCATCGAAGTAAACGTGATTCCAGTCGTTGAATTTATAATATTCCTGGTGTATCAGGGTTTTCTTGGGACGTCGTCGTCCTCTCATCTGGGTTTGACTTTCGTAGGAAAATTCTAGGTATTGTTATTTTTGTAATTGAATCTCTTTTCTTGAAAATAATATATATTATTAATATTAAAATTACGAATATGATAATATAGATGAAATAGTGTGGTTGTTGATATGGATCTTGGTCAAACAGTTCCAGGGGTTGGATCTTATACTTGGATATACTCTCCGCTAAACTACTCAATTCATCTAGCTGTATATTTTCCAAATTTATTTTAATTTTGCTGTCATTAAAAGGCAGACTAATTTGTGGTAGTAATGTAACTTGGCTTAACTGGGTCATTGCTCCGTAAAATTTTTCATCTTTAATTTGCAGGGTACATGTGTCTTCAATGGACACGAGGTATGACTTATATTGGTTGAATTGGATGATTTGTTCGTCATGGCATTTTATGTTTCCTAAAGTTTCTTGTGAGTTGTAAACTATATAACGATTTTGAATTTGGTGAATGGAATTTCCTTGAATTTGGGATGTGCTACAGTCGATAGGATTCTGTCGCTGAATTAATGAATTTATGCAGTTGTCTCTGAGGTTGATGTTGTTGCATAAGTACAGGCCTGGGATTTGGGTGCATTCCTCCTTTTGGTTGAAGATTTCTTGTTGATTCTTAAGTAAGTAGGTTGAGGTAGGAATAAGTAGGGTTTGATTCAAGGGTACAGGTAAGACTTGGAAATATTCATAGGTTTGTATTTGGAATATGGGAATTTGAAAGTTGATATAAACTTTATAATCGTGTATATGTATTTTGATTGAGGCTAATTTGTAATAGTCGCTTAATGGGGCTTTGATTATGGATTCTTTTGGGTATATTTGTTTTAGATTTTTAAAGACCGTTTGTAAGTGTTCGAAATTTAAAATATTATGAGAGATAATATTTAGATGTGAAAATAAGATAATTTCTTGTATATCTTCTAATTGGTTTATAATGTCTAATAGTTCAATTTCGATACTTGTGACCTGAATAGCATATAGGGCGCTGTACGTTCTTTTGGCTACTTGTCTAACATTTTGATCTAACGACTGTAAAGTATTATTTAATTTTGATGAAAGGGTGGTTAAATAACTTAATTGTTCTTTTTGTTAGATCGTAAATTAAATTGATTTCTTTCTAGAATTTCTAATTTCTTTTCTATTTGTTCTCTGTCTTGATTGTCCATGAGGCCAAAGAGTTCGTTGTACCGATAAAATTTAGTAATCCTCGTTTTGTACGAGTCAGGAAAAATATGGTTGATAATCTATTATTGATATTATTCATTAATGGAGCAAGTTGCATATTTGAGTGATTTCCATTAGTCAAATTTTGAATAGTATTTGATAAGTTTTGTAAATTTATTATCTGTAGGAAATTATGTGAATGTGTAGCTATTTTTGCTTTACCTAGGTAAATGGGGAGTATGGGATTCTGTAATTCAATTATTTCGGAAAAGGCGTGCCAAAGGAATATTGTCGTCACTGTCAGTAAAATCTTCATCCTGCAACAGAGGAGAAGTATCAGGGGATTTTGTTTTCTTGACATGTTTTTTATGAATTTTTCCTTGTTTTGTTTGAATAGTAGGGCCGTTGTCTCCCATAACTATGGCTTTCTTAAATTTTGGTCTTGTTTTATGCCTGTTTGCTAAATTGTCTTTTATTAGTATGTCTTGTAGAATTTTGACTTTTTGTGGTTCGGTTTTATTTTTATTAACCCGGTCTAAAGTTTTTTGTTTTGTCACTTCAATTTTGTTTTGTACGTCCTCGTATAATTTTGAATAAATTTGTTTTTGTTTTTCTATAAAATTTGTGGTAATTATTCTTTCATCTATTTCTATGTTTTGGGGTGAACCTAATATTATCTCTAAGGGTGTTTTTTGAGTTACAGAATGTACGGAATTATTATATCCAATGGTTGCTAATTTAATTGAAGTTTCTTGATTTAAAGTAGGGTTATCTAATTTCAAAGCTCTGATGGAGTCTAAAATTGTTGAGTGGAAACGTTCGACTGGACTATTAGAATTTGAATTACTGACGCTAGTGAAATGTAAAATTATTTTATGTAGTTGACAAAATTCTGAAAATATTTTATTATTAAATTCACTGCCTTGATCACAGATTATTTTGACTGGTTTTCCGTAATGGGAGATGTAATTTAGAATAGTATTAGTCGTTGTTATAGCATTTCTACTAGGTATAGGATAGGCTTGTCCTAATTTTGAAAATGTGTCAAAAACAGTTAAGAATTGATTTTTATCAAAGAATAGTATGTCTATGTGTATAATGTCGAAAGGTTTAGTGGGCGTTTCCGTTTTTTGGATTGGTGGATTTTGGACAATTATTTATATAGGTTGTTATAGTTTCTTTCATATTAGGCCAATAGTGAGTTTTTGCTAAGGAATTATAAACAGTGTCAATGCCTCTGTGTACTGTATTTACCTCATGTTGTTTCATTATTAATCTGATTTTGGGATTCTAGTTTTTCTACATCTTGAGTTTTTAGTGTGGAGATTCTAAATTTAATTGTATTATTAAAGAATTTTGGTATTAAACGTTCAAAACATTGTCTAGCTTTTTGATCATAAAAATATAAACAGTTTATTTCTTTTGGTTTTAGAAAGTTTCGTAATATTTTAGCTTTATTTTGGTCTGAAAGTTGAGGATTGAATACTATAAAAATTGAATTTTTATCAAAAGGTCTGGTTAGTCTGTGCCAATAAGGTTGAACAAGATTTGGATTTAGAGCGATAGATATTTGATATTTAAATTGATTTATTGGTTGATCTGTTATGGGTAATTCTGCTACTGGATTTTCTATTGAAGTATGTATTGTTTCATTGTCGTCAGGTTCTGGAATATGTAATACTGGAGGAGAGGGTTCTGGAATGTGTAATACTGGAGGAGAAGGTTCTGGAAGCTGTCGTAAAATGTCGTTAAGTAATTCTTCGTCAATAGGTGTGTTAGGTCTATCCACGTTTACTAACATGGAGAGAGTATCGTCATCTAGAATAGGTAAGTCTAAGGCTTGAGAAGTAGAGGGTTGAAGTTGGTGAATGTTAATGTCTGGGGGAAATCGGGACAATGCATCTGCAACATTGTTTTCTTTTTTAGATAAATGTTCCGTTCTTAATAAATTTGTAATTTGTTCCTTTTTACATTTACTTGCATTTGAAGAAATTTGGAAATTGTATAATTCGAAATTTTCTATATTTTGACAAGGAATAGGTTTTTGAAAATAAAAAGTTTTTGTTTCACTAGAGGGATTAAAAAGTTCTACCGGGGCATATTCGTCTTCGCTGGTTGTTAATGTTTCTCTAATTATTAAATTATTTAAATTTTGAAAAGGTATTAAAATATCGCCAAAGTTTGCTTCTACAGGGATGGTTGTTTTTAAATACTCATTTGGGGCAAGTGTCACTCGTCTTGTTATGTCATAGGGATCACGTAAATAAAGGGAATATTAAAATTTTGTCCTATAAGTCTATTATTAGGTAAGTCAATTATCATGTTAAATTTTTTCATATCATGGTAGCCAATAAGTCCGTCAAAATAGTTATGAAAATCATAAGATAATACTTCTAAATTTTGATTTGAATTAAATTCCGAAAAAGCGGGTACATGAGCTTTTTGTTTAATAGTACATTTTCCTAAAATAGTTTTTACTTGAGTCGAAAAATTAAAAATTTGATTTGGACAGATTTTTTCTATTATGTCAGGTCGTAACATAGAATATGAAGCGCCTGTATCTATTAAAAGTTTCAAAGAGGGATAAGGATGTTGTGAAATTTCTATATATGGTAACTGGGCAGCTAATTGAATATTATTTTCTATTACGTTTGATTGTCTTGAGGAGGGGTTAAAGGAAAATTTTGGTCATTTTCACAGTTATAAAAATCCTGGTTACAATTTTGATTAAAATCTTCATCGTTATAATCTGTTTCAAAATTTTGTTCAAAAGTTAAATTGTCATTTTGACATTCTTGACTAGGGTCGAAATTTGGATCAAAATTTTGTTCAAAGTTTTGTTCTTCAATATTAAAATTTTCGTTAGTTCTAGGGAAATTTTGCCTATTCGGTTTTTGTCTAAAATTTTGTTGGTTTTGCCTGGAATTTTGATGATTATTTCTAGTGTTATGTGTTTGGTTTACAAATGATTGAACTCCTGACTCCTGTAATTTTGATAAGTTCCCGAAGCTTGTTGATTTCGGTTTTGATTATAATTTTGGTTGAAATTTTGATTAAAATTTGGATTTCTTGGTGGAAGAGGTGGTCTTGCAAAATTTTGATTTTGGAAATTCGGTTTAAAATTTTGCTTAGTTCTAAAATTCATATTAGGATTATGGTTTCTTTGGGGAATTTTAGGTGGGACTGACGGCGATTGCGAATAAGACATGTTTTTTCTAAGTTGTTCCTTGTACTGATTAAACTGTAGTTCTCGGTTTACAAAAGATATCGCGTCTTCTAATGTAGTTTTGTCAGCTGTCCGTATCATTGACTGTAAGTTATCTGGCAAGTTCGCGACGTACGTGTCGAGCGCGAGTCTGGCATAAATGTCTTGGTAAGCTTGTTTTTCAACAGCTGTGATATTCAAGTTCACTAGTTTCTGAGATAAAATTGACCTCAGGTGTTGGATTCTATTTGAGAATTCCTGCAAGGTTTCGTTTTTCGGGTTGTATCGCATATGAATTAAGTCCTGCTGAAGGCATGGAAGATCTCTACAATCTCCGAAATTTTGTTGTATTAGATTTTTGATTTGTGTCCAAGTTTGGATTTCCAAACGTTGGTTTAAAATAATTTCGGCTTGGCCTGTGATTTTCGATCTGATTCCCGCAAGTAAATATACCATACGGTCAGTTCTTTCAGGGATATTAAATATTCTAATTAGTTCGTCACATAATTTGCAAAATGTTTGTAGTTTTGTTTGTCAACTATCAAAAACTGGTATCACATCAAGGAAAGCTTTTGCTTCATTTATATTTGAGTTAGTAGTCATATTTTCACTATTTAATGTACTAGATAACTGATTTACTAAACTATCTATCTCGTTCTGATTTACGGAGAGTCCAACACCGACAGGGACCTGGTATGGATTTTCTACACGTAATCTAGCTTGAGAATTACTATCCTTTGGCATCTGAACAAGTACCTCGTTTTCAGTCGAGTTGACTCATAAACAAATTGTTTTTAATAGTTACTCGACAAAAGAAGCACTTTGGACAGAGAAAAATTTAAAATGAATTCAGAACAATTAAATTCACTTAATCACTTCCTAAAAATTTAAACCTAACTAATTTTGAACGTATACAAGCAAGTGTAGATCAAAATGTCTTTTCGCCGCACAAGTATATAAAAAATCAGTTTATATCAACTTAGCGAGGAAAGGAGTGGAAAAATACAAGAGGGACTTACTTTGAATCGTCGCTGACGGTCCAGGGATCTCGGCGTCAAGTTAACCAACCACTTGAAGTTCCGAATCCAATAAATTTCACCTGAGAGCTGGACAGGTTCTGGATCTTCAACAAAGTACAGGAGTACACCAAGGATCTCACTCACTCACTCACGAGAATTCAGAGACTTGTTTGTAGATCCTACCGACTGCGCCAATTAAGTATGTACCGAACGAGAACGTTGTAAATAACTTAATACATTTATAATATCAAACGACGTTTATTCAAAGTAAGCGGTACAGATGTATAGTTCACACTAAAGCTAAGCTGGATCTGGAACTCTATATATAAGGAAATAAATGCAAGTCTCAGCATAAGATAAAATGACTAATATGGTAATTATATGTTACAGCAAAGAAATAGAATATAAGCAAAAATATATATATAGGGTATAAAAGGGGTATATGTATAATTCGCATGAAGACGGTGTGCTGCATTCAGCCTTGTGTTTTCCCGACTCAAAATTTCCTCATCACTCAGAAAATACGAATACAGTCCACAACTCGATCAGGAGGTGCAACCGATCTTCATAACAGGTAGGTCATAGGTTACACCTTACCGAGTCGAGGCCTTTTTTAAATCATTCAAAACACCTTGTATATCAAAGTAGTATTTCAACGAATTCTCTATTACAAAAATTTTTAAACAGTTTTTGCCTACCCTGTATATCAAAGCAGTATTTTTTTAACTGTATTATAGTTTTAACAAATTCTCTATTACAAAATGAATTTCATAGTTCGTAAATAGATAAAAACGTGTTAATTTATTAACATATTATTTCCTCAAAATTTTTCTATAAGCTTATTACCTCCTCTGCTTAAAAATATCGTATTAAAATGTTTGAGCTTTGTTTATACAATAAAAAATAACTTACTTATTCACCCCAAAATTTTTCCCTGCTTATTGATTTTTTTTGTAAGATATGGGAGATTGGAGATATTGGGGTAGAGAAGGGTTTAATATGTTGGTCAACTGATACATTAACAACGTAATGGTAATTTGTTTACTTATTACGTGGGCGGTCTAACATATGTGTAACTATAGCAAGATATAAATACCTAAAATAAATAATAATAATAATAATAATAATAATAATAATAATAATAATAATAATAATAATAATAATAATAATAATAATAATAATAATAATAATAATAATAATAATAATAATAATAATAATAATAATAATAATAATAATAATAATAATAATAATAATAATAATAATAATAATAATAATAATAATAATAATAATAATAATAATAATAATAATAATAATAATAATAATAATAATAATAATAATAATAATAATAATAATAATAATAATAATAATAATAATAATAATAATAATAATAATAATAATAATAATAATAATAATAATAATAATAATAATAATAATAATAATAATAATAATAATAATAATAATAATAATAATAATAATAATAATAATAATAATAATAATAATAATAATAATAATAATAATAATAATAATAATAATAATAATAATAATAATAATAATAATAATAATAATAATAATAATAATAATAATAATAATAATAATAATAATAATAATAATAATAATAATAATAATAATAATAATAATAATAATAATAATAATAATAATAATAATAATAATAATAATAATAATAATAATAATAATAATAATAATAATAATAATAATAATAATAATAATAATAATAATAATAATAATAATAATAATAATAATAATAATAATAATAATAATAATAATAATAATAATAATAATAATAATAATAATAATAATAATAATAATAATAATAATAATAATAATAATAATAATAATAATAATAATAATAATAATAATAATAATAATAATAATGATTTATTCCAAACAGCTACAATAGATTTACTACATACGTGGGCCCTTTTTGCCTACCCTGGCATTTCATCACCCCTCCACTATTCGCCCTCGGCCTTCCTCGAACCTACCCGACGTCCTAATGAACGCCAGGATCCTGGTCCATGATAGGCCCCTCATCTCTTCCCTTTGCAGCTCCTCGGTGCCAAAGATTCTATATCTTAGTCTTACAAGAGCCGCACATTGTCCTAGAAAATGGATAGGGTCTCTTCCCCTCTCCGCATTCCGGACATAAGGGACTATCCTCTATGCCTATCAAATTCAAATGCCTCCTGAGTCTGCAGTAACCTGTCAGGACCCCCACCATTTGGTTCAGGGACCTTCGACTAAGGCTCAGCAGCCACTTCGTCCTAGATTTATTAGGTTCATTGGAGAAGTCATGGGCCTGTCTACATCCCCCGTTCCTTCTCCAATTCCCTCCTAGTGTTTGATAGGCCCATTTATTAAGGGCACTATTCATACTACCTCGCGTAATTCCCAAAAAGGGTTCGGGTCCCTGGCACGGTGCCCCAGATCCAAGACGAGCCAGCAAGTCAGCCGTTTCATTATCGGGGATCCCCTTATGGCCCTTATCTAGTCACCGGAGAGCTAAGAGCTCTGAGTGCAGCCTGGCTGTCCGAGCAGATGAAGATTTTCTCCTCCACACAATTCCTTACTTCTTCCTTGCTTGCTACCATCAAAATAGCAAAAACCTCCGCCTGGAAAACCGTGGAGTGTGTACCCAGCGAAAAGCTCTGCAGGATGTCCAGGTTTTCCAGATAAATTCCTGCTCCAGAAAACTCATCCCCTACCCGGGATCCATCTGTATAGCATATCAGAGATCCTGGGAAACATGTTTTCTGCCCTCTCCCACTGCTCTCTCGAAGGGAAAACAGTGGTATATCTCCTACCCAGCCTTAGTTTATCCTTTGCTTCAATAACCCTCAGAGCGGATACTGGAATTTCATTCTCCGCCCTCAAGGCTATAGAAGCGTGACCCTCCACACGACCCTCTGCCTTCCAGCAGCCTGCATCCCTTGTTCTCAGATAGGTCGCCATCGCCTCCTTTACAATCCATGTTGGGAGGGGTGGCAACCCCAGCAAAACCTCCAGGGCGGCAGTTGGGGTTGTCCTCATTGCTCCTGTAATACTTAAGCAAGCCAGTCTTTGGATCCTCGACAACACCTTGGCTACAGTCACCCGGCCCACACTCGGCCACCAGACCAAGGCCCCATATTGTAGCCTCGGCCTGATCACCGCCGTGTACACCCAGTGAAGTACCCTTGGGTTGAGTCCCCAGTTTTTGCCTACTACTTTCCTTAATTGCCAAAAGGTTGCCATTGATTTCCGGGTAACCCGTTCAATCTCTCCCCAAGACAACTTACTGTCCAAGGTTACACCCAAGTATTTTACCTCCTTACTTAGAGTAAGGGTTTTTCCATACATAGTTGGGGCCCTGAAATCTTCTATCTTCCTCCTTTTTGTTAAGAGGATCAACTCAGTCTTACTTGCATTGACCGAGAGACCCGTCTCATCACACCATCTCTCTACAATCCTACAAGCTCCTGCATTCTGTCGCATACTACGCCCAGAAACCGGCCTACCACTAAAACCACGCCATCATCAGCGTAGGCTTGAGTGTCCCTGTATCCCTCTTGAGTAAGGCGATTTAGGAGACCATCCATCACCAGGCACCATAGGTGTGGCGAAAGGCAGCCACCTCTCACTCCCAGGTCCCTGTGGCTATCTCCCATAGTTGCACTAACTCTTCTCTCCTCCAATGCGGATCTCACCCATCCGACCATGGCAGGCGGTGTGCCCCGGTCCTGAAGTGAGTCATATATAGTTTTTGTTCTTGCCTTGTCAAAGGCACCCTCAATGTCAAAGAACATGGCCAATGCGACCTCCTTGTACTGAAGGGCCTTCTCTACCTTATGTACAATACTATGTAGCGCTGTCTCCGTGGACCTGCCTCGCCTATAAGCGTGCTGGTTCACATGAATTGGGTGTCTGATCAACACCCCATCCACGAGATACCTGTCCACAATCCTTTCCATCGTCTTGAATAGGAAGGATGTGAGACTGATTGCTCTAAACGCCTTTGCCGTTGTGTAGTCCTCCTTCCCAACTTCGGGGATGAAGACTACCTTGGCTGCCCTCCATGCCAGTGGAACATATCCCATCGCCAGACTGGCCCGAAAAACCCTTACCATGCTTGGCAAGAGAATGTCCTGGCCCTTCTGTAACAGCGAAGGAAAAACTCCGTCTGGCCCTGCAGCCTTGTAGGGTTCGAACTCGTTCACTGCCCAGGTTACTGCCTCGCCGCTGAATATTTCCCCAGCAAGGGGCCAATCTATGCTTAGCATTGGCCCCGCCGTGGTAGTCCCAGCAACGTGCCCTTCACCCGCAAAGTGAGTCTCCAGCAAGAGATCTAAACATTCTTCGCTGGAGGTGGTCTACGTCCCATCCCCCCTTTTTAATGAACCTATCTTCTCCCTTTTATCATAACTTAAGATTTTCAACAGTCTAGCCGTTTCCGGCAGTGACTCTAGCTCGCTACAGTATGCCTTCCAGCCAGACCTTTTACTATGTCTTAATTCCGTCTTAAAATCTCTCCTTGCCACCTTGTAGTCTTCCTAGGAGGACCCATCCCCTCCCCTGACGGCTCGGTTGAGTGTGCGCCTGGCCGACCGGCGGAGATCCTCTAGGGACCTATTCCACCAGCGGACCTTGCGCTCTCCAACCGCCTTGAGAGGGCAGGCTTCCTCATATGCTGAGATGATGCAACTACTTAGGTGCTCTACTTCATCATCTAACTGCCTATGAGAGATAATCCGTTCGTCCTGGTTGTTCTGTCTCACAGAACTCCCCAGACTATTACGGTATATCTCCCAATTAGTTGCTCTCGGATTTCTTCGGAGGGTTGTTGTTTTTAGATCGGACCTCATCTCGAATCCAATCATCCTGTGATCGGACATCGAGATATAGTCCGTCACCCTCCATCCAGAGATACATTCACTCAAGTTCTGTGAAACCAACGTAACGTCAATCACCTCCTTTCGGATACGATTCACAAACGTCGGTTCCCTTCCTCTATTCATAACTTGTAGATCTGTTGTTGCTATATATTCCAGTAACGCCTCCCCTCGGGAGCTAATGTCCCCGCTACCCCATATTGTGTGGTGTGAGTTCGCGTCACACCCAATCACTACAGACAGACCTATATCCTTAACAAAATCTACTATACTTTCTAACTCTCTGGTGGGTGGTAGTCTTTCATTATCATATGGGAGGTATATGCTGCTGACTACAACCTTACAACTAATTCCACTCACCTTATACTCGAGGATGGCCGCAGTAGCATCCCTGGTTCCCAGTTGTGGTAGTGGCACCATCTGGAGTTCCTTGGACGCCAGTATGCAAGTCCGCGGTGCCTCGGTTCCATCTTCTTTACCGACTATCAGCTGATAGCCCATGCCTTCCAGCCCCACTACTCTATTCCTGTAAACATAAGGCTCCTGAATCAAAATGAATACTCCAGTCTTACCCGTCAGTAACTTTACCAGTTCCCCAGTAGCCGACTGACTGTGCTGAAGATTAA
Source organism: Monochamus saltuarius (assembly GCA_025584915.1). Taxonomy (NCBI): domain Eukaryota; kingdom Metazoa; phylum Arthropoda; class Insecta; order Coleoptera; family Cerambycidae; genus Monochamus; species Monochamus saltuarius. The sequence goes on along the minus strand of CM046726.1, from coordinate 26,884,017 downwards.
TTTGTCTTACCTGCAATGTATCCATTTTGAGGCCTAATGGTGCAGGGGGGTATTCACTTTTCCCCCTCGGCTGGCCTGGGCTCTCCTGACGCCCTGGGTGCCTGGCGTGCCACTCCACTCCAAGCCTGTACTCGGCGAACCGTCAACGTAACCAGCTCAAAGTAGAGCACCCACCCGGCCTCCTCTAGGCGCCTGGATATGTCCTGGCCTACCATAAAGGTCAAGTGCCACCCTCCAGGTCCTCCTGTTGTCTCCAGATGTTTCCACCTTGTGACCTCCAAAGAGCGGTTCTGGAGATCCAACATTACCGTCACCTTAGAGAGGTCCACCTCTGGGCTCCTCAACCAGAACCCAATCTTCTCCGGCCATGGCGCGTCACTCGCCCGGATCGCTCTGAACGCGACGCCTTCCTCGACCAGAGGTTTCCAGTTCTCAAGGAGCCAGCCCATGGAGATCTCGTCTTTGGTCGTCACCAGAAACCAGCCAGGATCAACCAGGCCAGAGTTTCTGAAACGAAGTTCCGGTCCTCGGGGGCCCCCTTCGGGACCCACCATGGCTCGGAACATCTCAGAGACGAGATACTCCCGCAGTCTTCCTCCTTCGGCAGGGGTTATCACACCATCCTCCCGGTATGACAACCTGGTTCTCCCTTTTTGTTGGCGTTTTCCCCTCCGCCCTCTGCCGGGGGACCGCCCCCTCTCTGCCCCTGAGCAGAGGAGAGACATGGGAAGGCCCCCCCGCAGAAGACGAGGGATCAGCACGCTTTATCTTCTTTTTCTGCCGCTCTGGCGGCGTAGCCTTATCCGTCCTAGCCCTCTTGCGTTCAGTCTGAGATGAGGGGCCTGGCTGTCCTTCTGGACCTCCCGGCTTCCCATCCCTAACCGCAGCAGGAGCAGTGGGTAAGACAAAGGATCGCCTTTTGGCTTCCCTCTTGTCCTCCCTCCGCCCCCGCCTTGCAAGAGAGCCACGAGGGGCCGCCGGCCTTTGGTTGCCTTTTCCTGGGACCTCCATGGTGGTGCTGGTCCCTGGCTGGCAGTGCATCGGCTCCGGCGCAGAGGAACAGGCCTCAGGTGCAGCTGCTGGGGCACTTTGTGGTGCCTCCTGCAGTCCTTGCCCCTTTCTGGCCTCTCTTTCCTCCTTCCTTCTCCTCTGTCTTAGCCTTCTTTTTTCTCATGCCTTTTTTCTTTCCTCCGGGCCTCCCTGGTGGCTAAATCCATGGGAGCACATTCCTGTGCCTCCTCGGTTTCACCCCCTGAGGACCTCAGAAGTTCTTCCTCTCTTAACGACGAGCTGGGCGAGGCAAAATTAGCCCCACCCACCTCCATCGCATCTTCCTTCGTAGAGTTAGGGTTCTCTGTATTTGTTTCTGTCTTTTGTGGTACGTTTACGTTGTCTATTGTCTTGTCTTCCATTTGGGATGTTTATTATGTGTTTTCTCTGTGGTGATGTCTTTGCTCGGTACCATAAACAGGGCCCCTGTGCTGTCGAGCGGCACCAGGTGTATCATCCCTAGCTTCTTTCACCGCTACCCCTCCAGGTTCCTCCTCATCTGGGGTCCAGCCTCGGAATTGCAAGCGGAAGAGTAGGGGAGTCAGAATGACCGCGCCCGAGCGTGTTGAGAGTATGTGTCCTATATGTGTGTATGTATAAGTGTACGTGTTTATGGAGTGTTGTGTTGTGAGTGTGGCAGTGTAGTAGTGGTGTGTGTGCTGTATCAGTTTGTCTGGTATCTCCTCCGAGACTCGTCCGACATGGGAGACCCTACCGGTAGAAACTACCGTCGGCATGGCTCTCAGACTCATTGATACTCGCAAGCCCCTTCACCACGACAAAGTTGATACATGAAGGGGTAGATAATTAAAAAGTTCTCTTATAAAATTCTTTATGTTTCTAATGTTTTTTATTCTACTTGGCAGCATATTAAAAAATTTTATGCTTGCATAGAATGGACCTTTTTCATACATACTTAATCTATGAACTGGAAAATTGTAATTAGCAGTAAATCTTGTGACATAATCATGTTGTATTTGCTGCCCAACATATTTGTATTTATATTTAAAATTAAACATTAAACACTCATAAATATATATTCCAGCCAAAGTTAACAACTTATTATCTTTAAATTTACCTCTGCATGTATCTCTTATTGACATATTATTGATAATACGTATAGCTTGTTTCTGTATAACAAAAATTTTATTTATATCAACCGCTCCTCCCCAGAATATAATACCAAATATTAGCCTTGAAATGAAGGAAGCATAATATACCGTCCTCATAGTTGTTTTTTCTGCATATTTCTTAATAACCCTCATACTGTAACACACGGCATTCAGCTTTTTTGTTAATTCTGAAATATGTTGAGCCCAGTTTAAGTTCACATCTGTAAATATACCTAAAAATTTTGTAACTGAACTCAAATTTTTTCTTTCGTTATTTATTATGATCTGATTATCATTGTAATTTACATTTGATGCACTTGTTCTAAATATCAAATAATAAGTTTTCTCCTTATTTAGAACTAATTTATTTTGTACTAACCAGCTTTCTACTAATTTCATTACAGCTCCCGCTTCGATAACTAAATCATTGATATTGCTTGCTTTAATCAACAAAGACGTGTCATCTGCATAATTTGTGATAGTATGCCTGCTGTGTGTTAACAGCTCGCACAAGTCATTAATATAAATATTAAACAGAACTGGACCTATTATGCTTCCCTGGGGAATACCTAAAAACGTAGTTTTAATTTCCGATTTTATTTCCTTATGATTTGATCTAATTTTAACTAGTTGTTCTCGTCTTTCCAAATACGATATTACCCATTTTAAAGCAGTATTTCTTATTCCATATCTATACAGTTTCAGGCAAAGAATATCATGGTCTATTGTATCATAGGCTTTAGATAAGTCTAAAAAAATTCCCATAGGTATTTCCTTTTGTTCTATTGTATTTAATATCCCATTAATAAATTCAAATACAGCGGTATTTATTGATTTGCCTCTTAAAAAACCATGTTGATTTTCACTAAATAACTTATTAATTTCAAAAATCTAATATTCTGTTACATACCACTTTTTCAAATACCTTAGAAAAAGACGATAATAGATTTATTGGTCTAAAATTTTCCATTTGATTTGGGTCACCTTTTTTATATACTGGAGTTATAACTGCCGTTTTTAGTAACTTCGGAAATATACCATAATCTAAAGAATTATTTACCATATAACTAATAGGAGTCACTACATACATTATTATTCTTTTCAAAATTAATGTAGAAATTTCATCGAAACCAAAACTACTTTTATTTTTTAATGACTTTGTAACCTCCACTATTTCCTTCTCAGATATTTTATTAAAAATAATAAAGTTAGTATTTTCCGCAACATTGTTTACGAAAGGCTTATTGGGTAATGTTTTCACTAATTCTACAGGAGCATTAACGAAATAATTGTTTAATGCATTCGCCTTTTCAACAGGATCTTCTAAAAACTCGAAATAACTATTTTTTGAACGTTTTGTATTGCCCGACAAATTCTCAACAATGCTCCAGACGGTTTTAGATACATTGTCCGAAGTAACAATTTTTTCGTGATAGTGTTTTTCCTTGCATCAATTAAAAGCATCTCTAGTTTATTTTTTTTCCGAGTTATATAAATCTTTATCTCTTTTGTCATACTGCAGAATTGTACTTAACGTACTTAATCTTTTTTGACACTCTACAATTTCGGGTGAGTCTTTCCATGATTCATGCGGCTTATCAATTACACTTACTCTCTTTAACGGAAAGCAACTATTAAAGTTTACCGTTATTATTGACATAAAGTTATTCCATTGAGTATTTACATCACTTGACTTAATTTTTATAATATTAGACCAGTCCGTTTCTTTTAGCAAATCAATAAACGCCACTATACTTGACTCCTTAATACAACGAATGTATTTAAAATCTTGAATATTATTGTTAACAAATTTTATAGTTAATATCTGAGCCCTATGGTCTGATAAATGAGCTTCTATAACCTCTGTACAATAATCACAATTTAAGTCGTTAGTAAGTATATTGTCCACACATGATGCAGTTGTACATGTTACTCTGGTATATTCGTCTATTAATATTTTTACATTAAAAGAATCCAAAATTGAAAGCATTTTTTGTGTATTAACATTATTTACACTCTTAAAATCTATATTAAAATCACCTGTGATAAAAAATATATCATTATTGCTAACTAATACTTCCAAACGTTCGTATAACTTCCTAAAAAAAATAACTATTTGGGAATCTGGTGTTCTGCATACAGTGACTATTACACATTTAAACCTTTGATATGTTACTTCTATCGCAGCACATTCAAATGTAAAGCACTCACTTAATTTATTTATGTCCAACTTTATCCGTGTTATAAGATTATTTTCAGTAAAAATTGCTACTCCCCCATGTTTTCCTGATAGTCTGCAAAAACTCGTTGCCACGTTTTATTTTATGAGTAAAATATACTAATATCCATTGATACTAAAAAAAAGAATACTCGATCTTGGGGTGTCCTTAAGGTCTTTGGGCAGAAACGCCAGCTAGCTCTTAGTCGGAGCTGGTCGTGAGTTAAATTTAGAACGACAATAGTTGGACCTTTTGTCATTCAGGGCGCCAGTAACCAAAACAATTGACGCTAGCGTTTCTTAAGTCACTTAAAACCTGGTTACAAGAATTTAAGTACATTTACATTAAATAATAGCAAGTATGCAACGGGAAAAAAATATGCATTAAACATACAACAATAAGTATATTATAATTAGCGGCAAAAAAAGAAATAAAATGTATATCTATTAGTAATATTATTATAGTGAGGAAGAAAATATCGTATAACCGCTCGTGATCACGGGTGGCGCACAAAATTTCTTAAATATATCAAACACCTTGTATTGTACAACCTAAATAACCAGTTAATGATTAGAATTACCCAAGGTTTCTATGAAAACTACATACGAATTTAAATATAGAAAAAAATACAAAATATTCGTTTGTTATTACGTAAGAGGAGGATAAAAGTCTTAAAACTACAGCTTATCTGTTTGTTGATCTCTGTGGACGTCACCAGAAGTTGGACTACAAAATGGCGGCTAGGTATTGAAGGACAGCCGGTCTACTACGGACAGCCGGTATACTGCAACTTTCCCAAATATATCCCAAATGCCCTGTAGACATCAACAGTATTCGCTTCCGTAATGCAACAGCTTATTGGTGGAAATAATAGTACTTGCAATAATGCTGCAGCGGATGCACTACGCATTTAAAGCCCTAAAATTGGCAATTTACACCGTAATTAATAATAATCCGATAACAAGAAACAGTAAAATAACTTACGTCGTTGAAGAGTGGCTTGATAGTGGGCTATTCTTTATGTAATAGCTGATATAGTTGTTAACCACGTGGGTCGAATGCAGATGCAGAAAAATCCAGCAATATAGCCGAAACTATGCACTTTTAACACCGTTCCAAAACGAAATAGGCACAGTTAATAATGATACAATTTCCTAATATCCCAAAAGGAAACAATTAATTTGTTTAAAAGGAAAATTTGTAAAAATTACACCTGCTGATTGATTCAACTATTCTCGAAGACCCGAAAAGTAATCTTTTTATCGGCTCCGCTCTTTTTGTTCCAACTCGCAAAAACGTTGCGATGTACATTTCAAATATATACGCCAAAAACTATTATTAAAAGATCATAAAGTATTGAATTAATGGTTGCCTACGGTTGTACTTAACTAAAATAATAAAGATGTTAATTTTTAACGTTACATCGTAACTAACTTATATCCTCTTAACTTATGTGATTTTAATTCATCAAACGATTTCCAGTGTTCAGTCACAGTTACCACGTTACACTTATAATTGTGAATTAATCTAGTTAATTTTTCTACAGTATTTCCAATGGACTGGATATTTTGATTTATTATACAAAAATGTTTATAACCCTCTATGGCATTTACCCTTTCTGACTTTTATTTGATATTTTGTTTAAAAAACGATTTATGACACAATATTCTGGCCATATGTTCGGATTTCTAAATTGCTTATCTTGTTTTAACGACACTGATATTTTAAATGAAGAGTATTCTTCTGGGTGTTTTGATTGCATTTTTTCGCATTTAATTTCATTGATACCTTTAGAAGCCAAATAGTCTGTAATGTCCGTTTCTATCAGTTTTGGAGGTAACCTGTATACATGATAATCCGTATATTTTACCACTCCCTTGAAAGGAGTCTCTTCTTCTGCTGCATTACCATAAATAGCCTGGGTTCGCTTATTTATTTTTTGTCTCCATTGTCTTCTCTTGGGGAATTCCCATTTATCCTCATTTACTAAAATATGTTGTTTATCTACTGTCAGGTTTTGCTCCGACATTTTTTGTTCTACTACTTTTTCTGTAGACTTAAATCCTTTAGCGTTTTTATTTCTATCCAATGATTTTAACTGTTCTGTCGTATTAGAACTAATATATGATTGTTTTACTTCATTGTCATAATTCTTATTACTATTCGGTAATATTCCTTGTTGACTTGGCTGATTTGTTAACAATTTCACTAAGTCAATGTTACTGTCTTTAAGATTTTTCACTTCACTCTCCAGAGTTTCAATTTTATGCCACAGAATTTCCGTTTCATCTTTCACGGCACTTCTTATAATTGCATAGAATTCTTGACTTTTTAAAAAATTCATAATAGCTTCACTATAAGCTGTTCTTGTTTCAGGTGGCATTATTTATATCCACAATGACTATAACAAAATTATTTAATTTTTAAAAACACTTGTCTATACTCTATACTGTTCACGATCACGGTCGAGTCGAGATATCCTACTTCGGCCGTAGTCGGGGCAGGTTAGAACTCGAGCATTTTGGATGGTGAGATGAGATGATTCGTAATTTATAGGCGGCCATTAAATAAGTCTGTAAATGATTTAAAACATACCTGAACACCCTACCTTCTAGTTATAAAATATATATAAATGACTACTGTCTATGCTACTGTATGTAACCTTAAATTGTGAACGTGACTGTGATGATAACCATTTAACTCTGAGCATATACAGGGTGTGATATATCTAATGCACAATCAATAAGCCATTATGATTCAATCTATTATCACATTATTACACATGTTGAATATTTAACTAGGTCTAGCATTATCGTACTGTTCTTGGCACCCATCTGGAGTGCCAACACCAGGAGTGCAATGGGTGTTAGGGGCAAACACGCAAAACACCCTCCCAGTGTACTCAGCACACGGTCTTGTGGCTTCGACTAGCAGGAGGGGCGCTGCGGGTACAAAGGGCAAACTCACGATGTACCACCTCACGGGGCTAATCCAACACTAAATACTGTCGACACAACATAGTCGGAGGGGCGCTGCGGGTACAAAGGGCAAACTCACGATGTACCACCTCACGGACTAACTTACCAGGTGTTAACAGATGCAAAGGGCAAACTCACGATGCATCCCACCAAAATACTGTTGACAACATAGGCGGAGGGGCGCTGCGGGTACAAAGGGCAAAATCACGACGTACCACCTCACGGGTTAATCCAACACTAGATACTGTCGGCATAACATAGTCGGAGGGGCGCTGCGGGTACAAAGGGCAAACTCAAGATGTACCACCTAACGAACTAACTCACCAAGTGTTAACAGATGCAAAGGGCAAACTCACGATGCATCCCACCAAAATACATAGGTAACACGCCACAAGACACACAAAATATTATCCATGGATCTCTACACCTGTCAGTACTGACGAGCAAAACAGTAAAGTGCCTCAAATGCATAGATAACTCATTTACATCAAATGTCATTAAAACTAGTAACTAATCAATCAATGGTGCAGCTTGAGCACTTCAATCCATAATATCAAATCATTAACAGTTACTAACATAAACTGGCTCTTTTATTAACCAATGCTTGCAGCTAACTCAAATGACATTGTACTTATTGGATGTACCTCGTATATAGGTTTATTGGTATATGCAACAGGACACTAATAACTCATTAACAACAATATATATCAAAACTAACTGATTGAGGTATTTACTAATTAATCCGGATACTCTATTGCAGGTATCAATCAACTATGATCAAAATATAATTACTATAATAATATTTAAGATTTGCTCAATATGAAATGGTTCTGATATTCGTCATAAAAGCAGGTATGCTCAGTTATAAATAAGCTATTACTACCAGATATCAAATGCCCGGTAAGACTCACAAACATGTGAATATCAAATTAGTTATGTAAGATAGGAATGCTCAGTGAGAAATAAAACTCACAAACATGTGAATATCAAATTACGTTAGACAGGGATACTCAGTGAGATATAAAGCTTACAAACATGTGAACATCAAATTAATTATATAAGGTAGGAATGCTCTGTGAGAAATAAGACTCACCCAATAATATCAAGTACAGATTTGGCACAGACACTTTCTACACCGACGCACAGAAGCAAATGAATCCTTGTTTTATGCATTTCTTGTAAAAGGGCTGCCTGAGAGTTTACCTAAATAGCCTGGTCGGTACCAGATGGCCACTTGAGTTAAATAATATCACAGGCTTAACTCGGGTATTTTAACACAGAAAATATAAAATAATAATAATAATAATAATAATAATAATAATAATAATAATAATAGTAATAGTAATAGTAATAGTAATAGTAATAGTAATAGTAATAGTAATAGTAATAGTAATAGTAATAGTAATAGTAATAGTAATAGTAATAGTAATAGTAATAGTAATAGTAATAGTAATAGTAATAGTAATAGTAATAGTAATAGTAATAGTAATAGTAATAGTAATAGTAATAGTAATAGTAATAGTAATAGTAATAGTAATAGTAATAGTAATAGTAATAGTAATAGTAATAATAATAATAATAATAATAATAATAATAATAATAATAATAATAATAATATTTATTCATTCTCCTCTTTAAATGACAACAATAAAAAATACATCTAATAAGTCAAATAACATAATATAACAATAATGACAAGTATCTACATAATAGAAGAATAGAATAAACTAAGAGAAGCTCACTAAAGTAAACTTGTACGTGGGCTGAGCAATAGTTTACAAATAATATTTGTCAAGTTATGAACAGAGCATAACAGCAATTTTAGTATTCCGGGTAGAGAATACAGAAGAATAGCGATAAAGAATGACAGATTATATTCAATGTCTAATGTTGAATCCATCAATTTTTCCTATCAATTATTTGGTGTATTTTTTCACGAGGTGTAATTAATAACCATTTTTGTATTTTTTTTTAGCAATTCAATTGAATTAATTTTTTTTAAATGCAAAGGAATTTCAGAAATCACAATGGGAATTAGGTAAGTGACATCTCTGACCAATTGTTTTTTGACATTTAAGAATAAAAACAGACGTGCTTTTTAGTCTGGTATCGTAAGAATGAGTTATTTCTTTAGTACTAGATTTATCCTTGTAATGCTTAATAACTAGGTTTTGAAAAAATAATTGTCGGATATCTAACAATTGCGCTTCATTAAAGAGTGCTTCTAATGAGTGCCAATAATCTTTGTTGTGAATAATCTTTAGTAGCCACTTCTGCATACATATAAGCTAATGAGGCCTTAATACAAGGTGTAACAAAAAGTAATCGCTTACAATATATAAATTACTTACCTATGTAGTTCAAACAAAATTTCAACTTTCACAACAGTAAAACTCGTATCTTGCCTATATACGAGAAATAGTCGCGTTAAAAATGTAAGTTTTTGTACCTCATTACCCCTCATTCGGTACAGCTATTTGCAAAATCAGCAGCGTCTGTAATATAATCCCAGCTCGCACCAAGCAAAGATTTAATAAACGAATATAAATTCTATAAGAACTAAGTACAGTATGAGATTGAACTTTTTCATTAAAATAAGGTGTCGAGAGTACGCCAAATAGTTTTGTTGTTGTTGTCGGCAAAATATGCGTTTTCACAATAGTACGCAAATTGCTAATGCGTAGGTAAATATTCAGGTTTTACTAAATCTTGTTTGTAATTTGTATATAAAACTAAGTACAGTATGAGATTGAATTTTACATTAAAATAATGTGTATCAATGTTATTACATTGAGAGTACGCCAAATAGTTTTGTTGTTAATGCATATTGGGACACTATAGAAGCCAGTCACTATGCTGGTATGACAATATGAGATTGAATTTTTTCATTAAAATAAGATGTATTGAGAGTACGCCAAATAGTTTTGTTGTTGTTATCGGCAAAATATTCGTTTTTACAATAGGTAAATAATCGGACACTGTAGAAGCCAGTCACTATGCTGGAATGACAAATCTTGTTTGTATATAAAACTAAGTACAGTATGAGATTGAATTTTACATTAAAACAATGTGTATTGAGAGTACGCCAAATAGTTTTGTTTTTATCGGTAAAATATTATACAGGGCGTTTATCTACATCAATTTCATAGCGGTTACCAAAAAAAACTATACTGTTGTTAAAATTTCCACTGTTTGATGATGGTAGAAATTATAAATTTTATTACATTACATTTGAATTTACCGCCACTATTTCCAGTACAAGCCCATATATTACTTATCAACTATACGATACGATGGTCTAGTGCTAACGTACACGCTTCGCACTCTAAAGGTCCGGGGTTCGATTTCCAGCGCTAGCATTTTTTTCCATATCATATTTAATATCACCTGTAAAATCTTCAACATTTCTATTTAATATCATAACGATTATATTTCAAACAGTAGTAAATGCTCTAAACTACTTATAGCCAGAAGGGCACTAGTTACGAAAAAACCAACAACGTCACGTGATAGGTCACCAATCAAATCAGTTTTCAAGTTTTAGTTATTAGCAAAAAGCTGTATGTGTGACGTCACTATAACTCTACCGCTCCAGTCGCTGCAGATCTTTAGTATACGTAAGCGCTCTCTGATTCATATATTACGCAGTTACTGTAACCTTTTTGTAATAGTTATAGTGGTCTCGTGGTAACGTGCCTGGAGAGGTCCCGGGTTCAAATCGCACACAGAGTAAAGTTTTTTTTCTTCATTTAAATTGTTATTTAACGTTGACGGTGACGTTGTTACGTCACGTGATAGATCACCAATCAAATCAGTTTTAAAATTTTAGTTATTAGCAAAAAACTGTATGTGTGACGTCACTATAACGCTACCAATCTTTAGTCTACTGCACATGATTTTCTGTAACGTACTGCGCATATTTTTTCTGATAGGTTAGGTCGTTACTGCGCATGTTTTTTCTGATAGGTTCGGTCGTTACTGCGCATGTTTTTTCTGTTAGGTTAGATCCTTTTTCCTTAATTTGAATTTCCCGCCTTGATTAAATATCCTCATCAGTTTGAATTTAAATTAGGTCGTTACTGCGCATGTTTTTTCTGATAGGTTAGGTCGTTACTGTGCATGTTTTTTCTGTTAGGTTAGATCCTTTTTCCTTAGTTTGAATTTCCCGCCTAATTTTATATCTCACCAGTTTGAAATTACCGCCACTCTTGTTAATTTGAATTTCCCGCCTAATTTTAATTCCCGCCACTTCTGTCACTTTTCAATTTGAACGTATCTCTCTGATTGGTCGAGAAGCGGGGTCTAAAAGGAAAGTGGAGGGGGGTCGCAGAAGCGACGCCATACCTACTGATCTGACCTACTATTTGGCAGTGCCCACTTTTAGGGGGCTGAAAATTATGTTTTTGTCAAGTATTTACGCAGTGATATAATATTATTTCTCAAACATTTTTCTCTGTTTTTTAAAACATACATACATATTTCAAAAATACAAATACCTAGCAAAGTAACCAGTCTAAATTCTCTAAATATGTTCCTACAATAACAAGAGAGACATCAAACATACATTTTAAAATTCGTTTTTGTGCAACAAAAACAGAGGAGAGTGGAACCACCCCAGAAATAAACACCGTATTTCAGTCGAGATTCCACTTGAACATAATATAAGGAAAGAAGTTGATCCGTGTTAAAAACTGTTCTAATATTTCTAAACAAATTTGCAATAGAGGACAACTTCGAAATGTTTTCTTTAAAATTGCCCTTCCAAAATTAAGGTTAACATCCAAATTTAGCCCCAAAAATTTCACACATTTAGTGTCAGTAGACAGAATTGGAAATTGACATCGCTTATGCATATGATCTAATTATACTGAGGGATCCTTTGTTTAAGAATGTCAACGGCTCGGGAAACTATTAAAAACTGATGTGAAGATCATGCTCTGTCGGTCTCTTCACGAGGACGAGAAAATTAAAACTAATAAATGCACCAACTTTCCTAAACAACACGCTAAGCATCCGATGTAAAATACCTTGGAATGAAACTAACATGTAACCTTCATTTGGAAACATCTCTCCATATTAGAGTTAGAGTCCTTCCTGAGCAATGTCATCACATTTTTCTCTTTAATAGATTGGTTAACAGCTCAGGAGGGCAGCATTTTCTAACGAGAGGAAGTAAAAAAGCTCAATGATGCCTAAGTGCCTAAGAATCCAGCACAAGAAATGACAAAAACCACGTATTTGATTTTTTTATCATATTTCCTTCAAGTTTTCATTTATAATTAATTCCTCCTATATTTTAATTATGGTCATAATGGTCAAGATATAATGCATTTGATTTTTGTCACACTTTCTTCAACTTTTAAAATAATAATAAAAATTTTGTTATCAGTTTTTCAATATAATATAAGCAATAAGAACGGAGGTAATACTTTCATATTTTAGTTCGATATTAATAATGCCACGACTTCTTATTGTAATTTTACACATAAAATTAAAACATATTTTATTGACAGTACATTCAAAACGTTTCTTCTGTATTTTCCGAAGAGATGTTATAGTTATGTTGTCAAATAATTTTCTTATTAAACTAATACAGTTGAAGAAAATGGGAAGTTGTAATTAAATAAATGATTTTTTCCCAGTACTTATAGGCGCAATTAATGAGATATTTTCGGTTTATTCACCTAAGTCATTATACTAGTAAACAGTTGCAGTTCGTCATAAAACACTATATTAACTATAAAACATTAATTATATAAGCTTAGTTAGCTTTATCTAATGTATAAAATTTATAGTGAGTATTTAAATAATAGCGTGAATAATATTTATTGTTTCAGTGTGTTGGACAAACATGGTATCTGAATATAGATATGCAGTTATATATAGTGTCACCCATTATTCTATTTTTTTTGTGGAAGTATCCTAAAACTGGAGGATGTTTTGTAATAATATGCATTATGTCATTTATTGCTGTGCCATTTTATATTGCATATGTAGATGAATTGGCTGGAATAACAACTAATTTCTACCCTAAGTAAGAAACAAATATTGATATTTAAGTAATAACTTTTTATAAACGTTAATGGTTACTGTCTAGATATAAATATACCTCTTAGCTTGATTTTGTTTATTTAACTTCTTACTGTATATTTATTTTGCTTGTCACATAGTCACTTTATGAAACTGTTTCAGAACTTCAAAAAATGACTTTATGAATAGTTATTATCTGAAAACCCATGCAAGAGCCGCTCCTTGGTTCATAGGTCTACTTGTAGGACATCTACTATCAGTAGTTAGATTTCGGAATTATAAAGTTTCACGACTTAATAAGGTTAGTAATAATAAAATATACTTAGTATTATCTCAGATCTACTAGACGTAGGTACACAAAACGCCTTGGATGGATAGATGACATTTTGCTAATAATACAAATACAAGTAGTGTAAATATTTATATTTGGTTAAAAAAATAAAAACACTTCTTTTTGTCCCCTATAACTTCGGTGCGGTTTTTATGATCTTTTCGGTTAGTTTGTTTGTCTTGTTTAAAATCTAATGATTTATAGAAAAATAATTACTTGCTTCTTCTCAAAACCATTTTATCAAATTAAAAATCAGATAAATTTTCATTTAGGTTATTGTATGCTTTACGTCAAAAATAAGTAGGTATCTAATATACTACTAAAAAAATATTTTCATATTCACTAACATGCCACAAAATGCTATTATAGTAACAAAAAATAAATAAAAAGTGGGTATAAGGTATGTGTTTAATAAGAAACTGTTATATCAAACGAGTGATACTACATCCAACAAAGTCGTCAAAACAAGTTTTACTTTTTTTACGACTTTTTCGGGCCGTCCGGGTCGTCTGATGCCTGTTTTGATCTATTAGGGACAGTTTTATGGCAACAAGGTTTCATCTAAAAATTAAAAAATTATAATTTCTATTATTTTGTCATGGACCTGTCGTTCAAATGTTATAGCAAGAGTTTAGTGGGAGAGTCTGTAGCGAAGTGTACTATAAATTATGTTCTTTTTATTAGATTTTTCTTATTTTACTCTATTTACTGAAGTTTTTCCGTGTGTTTTTTATTAACCCAGGAGATGTCATTCGATATTTGATAAAAAAAGTTTATGTTTACTAAATTACTAGATCATCTTTTTTATTTTTTTTTAACTATATACATGTTTAATAAAATTAGTTTTAGTTTAACAAAATTGGACAGGTTCAAAATAAAAGCGTAAGAAATGATAATGATAATGAGTTCATCACTGTGATAATGATGACGATGACAATAGTAACGGTGATAAAGACGAAGATAAAGACAAAGATTATGATAAAAATGATGAATATTGCAGATGCTGATGAAGATTGAAGATGGTAATGATAATGAAGGTTGAAGATGATGATGATAATGAGGTGAAGATTGAAGACGATAATGAAGATTTATGATGATAAAGGTTGAAGATGATGATGAAGATTGAAAATTTATTTTGATAATAAGCATAGGTTGGCTGAAAATTGCTGACCAAACAGATTTTGTTTTATTTAAGTCGTGAGCTAAATAAACTTAAAAAGTAGAGTTAATTGAATTAATAACTCATAATAAATTACCTTTGAGTGTGACTAACAAGGTTCTTCATAATTTTGTGAAAAAACAATGGCTTTCTGTAAGTGAAAAATCCTTAATGGATAGCAATACTCAGTTATTTCAACAAAGAATAATTTAGTGCATTATTAATTTATTAAAAGATTAGTTGTCAGCCTAGAGAATGTAAACAAACTTCTTGATCTCTTGGTGTCCTCTGTGGGTGACAATTTATCATTAATCCTCCCTCAGCAGGAATTATTAAACCAATTAGAGATTTGTTAGTACAGACACCTAGTGAAACACTAGTGGAGCAAATTGACAAAAAAGATGAATGGAAGACAGTGGTCTCTAAGGTAAAAAAGTTTCAACGAGCAACCGAGACAGTCCAAAAAACTCGCACATTTTTACTACGAATGAGGTGAGTAATGCTATAAAACAGACACATGAGAAAATATATAGAAATAATAATGCTGATAAGTTTAGAAAAAATATGTTTTATCTACAACAGCCCCTACAATTGATTTTTATTGTAAGCAATTATTTAAAAATGATAAAACATGTTGTATGAAAGTGTCATTGCCAATGGAACATATCAAAGATATATATAACCCAAATATATGGCCTAAAGTGCCAAACAATGCTTTTGTGAATCGTTTTCGATTTAGGAGAAATTTTCGAGTTCAAGCCTCGGACCAGCAAGCAGAGATGTAAATAGTGATCAAGACATTTACTGTATATACCAGAAAGCTTGCAGTTTGGATAATAAAATTAGTGAATTTTTTGTTAGTGCTTCCAGCTCTAATGTTGATGTTATAGCTGTTACAGAAACGTGGTTAACATAAACTGTATTAACTTCAGTAATTATAGACAATAACCTCTACATTGTATATCGATGCGATAGAGACTTTAATGCAATATGTGTGACCAGAGGAGGTGGCTTACTGCTGGCTATAAGCAATAGTTTTAGTCATCAGCATTGAATCTTTCTTCATTGAAGTATGATTTGCAGCATATCGACGTCGCTGGTTGCAAGATCACCCTGAAAAATTCTTTTGTTTACATTTTTTCTATATACGTTCCACATTCGAATGATCCTGCTGATTACTTGTATTTATTTGACTACTTTGAGCAATTGGAATTTTTATATGATAGTAAAACTTTAATATTTGGAGATTTTAATATACGAAATTACGTGAGCTGTGTTGATCATAGTACTACCGATTCTAAATGTTCATACTTATCTGAATTCATAGAATTTTTCAGATTGGAATAATACAATCTTATTAAAAATGTCCATCAACGTATAGTAGATTAAGTTATAAGTGATTTAGATTGTACTGTAGTTCGTAATTGGAATCCTCTCATGCGGGAGGATTCTCATCACCCTTCACTTAATGGAATTGATCAAACTACATGCTTAGTAAAAACGATGTCCGAGTTGAGTGTATCCGAAAGAAAGTACAATTTTCGGAAAGCTAACTTTGTCGAATTATACTATTATTTTTTGAATTGCAATTGTGTAGTTGTAAGCCATATCTATAAATAGTTCTACCGTACCTATATATATGGTTGTAAAATTTCTTCGGGTTCCTTTCCGCGAAGACGAAGTTTTTTCATTTTTCTGGACAGCATTCCGATGTTCTTCTTTCCGGGTTTGAATTCTTCTGTTAGTTTGTCCAATGTACGTCTCCTCACAGTCTCCACAAGAAACTTCATATACTCCTTGGTCTTAGAGGGATGTTTGTTATGGCTGATGGTAGCATATTACCAATCTTCCTGCCCGTGTTGAAGATGGTTTCTATATTATATATTTTTTTAAGGTAGGCAGGGTTTTAAAAAGAACATCAGAATGCTGTCCAGAAAAATGAAAAAACTTTGTCATTAGCTCAACATGTAAAAGACACTGGCCGCCAGATTAATTTCTATAATACCAAGGTACTAGCAAGAATGGAGCATAAGGCAAAAATAATAATTAGAGAGGCCATCGAAATTGAAAAACATCTTCAAAATCTCAATACGCGTGACGATACCCAAAGATTACCAACAACTTGGAAACCTGTCCTGGAAACCAAGAAGATCACTAAACCAGTGATACGCAACGCTGAGAGTAAGCCAAGCAAAACACAAGAACCTACAGCACCGTTAAACGCAGGACCCGTGACGCGCAGCCATGCGAAGAAAACCACACACCGGAACGAAGGCACAGTATATAACTGACCACGTGGACAAACATCTACCAGTAAGCCGAACGTAGTAACGCGAAGCAGAAGTAAGAATACCTGAAGATGGTAAATGAGATTTTACCGAAACGTTGTCAAACAAATGGTTCTTTTGAAGACCATGCAGATTCATCGCGGAAACAAACCCGGAGAAATTTTACAACCACATATAACACCCGCGTTTAAGTTTAAACTTTAAAAATTTGATTATTAACTGTTTCAGGAAACAATACAGTCATTTGAGACGGCCATTTTAATTTAATATAAGATATAATAATAATAATAAATATTTATTATTTCCCATTACATATATACCTCAATACAATACAAACTTACACGTGATAACAAATGAAAAATAAAAGGTTTTTTTTCAGCTTACTGATTTTGGCAAATCAGGAGCTGCTTAACCTTTACTTACACAATACAGACATCTCTTAATAATAATTACATATGACATTAACAATAACTAAATATGTAACATTGTACAGAAAAAATAAAGAAAAAAAAATGCTAATTTTATACCAAGTACAATACAAGAAAGCGAGACGGAAAATAATTAGTTTAATAGACATAAAGCGAAGAAAAGAAAGGAAGAAAAAGGAAAGAGATATGATAATAGTAATACAATTTTAATATATTAAAAAAAAACGATATGGGATCATTGTGCAGATAGAAGTTTTGCATGTAGCTGTTGCTTAAATAACACATAGGACAAGGAAAAATCAGTAATATTTTGACCATTAATGCATGAGGCTATGTTATAACTATAAGATCGTTTAAAAATTTCTTTGCGATGACGGGGCACATTTAAGATATGTTTTCTACGAACATTTAAATTGTGAATGTCTGTTCTGTATGTGATTTTCCTATGTAAATACGGAGGTGACCTGAATTTTAAAATCTTGTAACAAAAACATGTTAAATGCAAATATCTGCGATTACTCATATTTAGCCAAGACAACTCATTTAATTTGTAGGTAATTCTCTCTCTACGCCTGATTCCAAATATAAATCTAAGAAATGAATTTTGCAATTTTTTTTAAACGTTTCGAATCAATATTATCCAGACATGGGCCATATATATTATCACAATACGAGTAATTACATATAGATAGAATAAGGGAATTGCATAACAATTTCTTTACATCTCTATTCAAATAGTGTCTGTGTGAATAAATCATTTTTAGAACAGAATAAGCTTTCCTTAAAATACTAGTTACATGATCTTTGAATCTCAGATTAGAATCTATAACGAGACCTACATTTTTTGCTGAATCTTTAAATTGTATAGTATTATCATTAATTTTTATTATAAGATTTTCAAGCAATTTTTCCCTAGCGTTATTGTTACAGAATAGTAAGGCAACAGATTTATTTGGATTTATATTTAAAGTGTGGTTTTTAGATGCAGATGCCAAATTACTTAAATCATTATTAATTTTAATATTTGCTTGAATTACTTCAGAAGGATTAAAAGAAACGTATAATTGTGTATCATCAGCGTACATATGATAATTACAAAAAGTCAAAGATTTAATAACATTTAAGGTATAAATGGAATATAATAGAGGCCCCAATATGCTACCTTGAGGTACACCAGTTAACACATTCTGAGGCTGAGAAATACAATTACCAATTACAACATGCTGCTTCCTATGAGAAAGAAAAGAAGCTACAAGCAAAGAAGCAGAATTAGTAAAACCTATATAATGAAGTATTGAAATTAGTATATCGTGATTAAGCGTGTCGAAAGCTTTACTGTAGTCCAATAAAATAAGTATCATAGCTTCATTATTATCCCTTGCCGTAAAAATATCATCAGTTACATCAGAGAGTGCAGTTGCACAACTGTACCCTCGCCTAAAGCCAGATTGTTTTTCCAGAAGAATATTATTATTATTTAAGAATACAGTGATTTGCATTTCCATAACTTTTTCTAGAATTTTGCTCAATGTTGGTAAAATTGATATCGACCGAAGATGGTTAGGCTCTGTTGGATTATTAGTCTTAGGAAGAGGAATGACGTTTGCACATTTCCACGACTCAGGAAAGTAGGATTGCTCTATACATACGTTGACAATGTGTGTAATAAAAGGCACAACATATGGACAACATAAAAATATAAGTGTTATATTTAAATTATCACATCCAAATGCTTTAGACTTTATGTTTTTTATTATGTGCATAATTAAATTATCAGACACCACTTCAAAATTGAAACGAGTATTAACTAAATTATTATTTGCATAAAATTGTAATAATTCTGGGTCTGGAGCTACAACATTAGAAGAAGATTCAGTAAAATATTTATTTAAATTATTAACATTTTTTAAGTGCTCTGGGATAACTATGTCATTTCTCTTGCTTACGTTCAATTTCCTTAATTCGCGCCATTTATCTCTATCACTAGAATGTCGAAATTTGAAAGTAGGATAAACACACATAACAAACATTATATTCACATCACAATATATATAGTCGACTAACGTATCTTGTGACATCCAGCAAAAATTTCGTCTATGTGACATCCCTATTAATTACTGTGTAGATAAGGAAATTAAAAATGAAAGATGCCCCTTCTATAAAAAAATATCAACAATACACGAAATAATAAATAAAAAAATCCTATCTTTGTGAACTCCACAGTATATTGAATATATAGTTCATACTCAAATGTTTTTATGACATCCATAAAAATATTCCTTACTTTGAAGCATCCTTCCCCAGTTGCCAATTTTAATAGACTACTATTGGCTTCGTCAAAGATGTTTTATAAAAGATCAAGATATTCATTTTCTTATGCATCAAGTTTATTAGATTTATTTAATCAAAGTCCCAGGGAAATGATATGATCGATGAAGGTGGCTGAATTATGGATAAAAGGTAAGGTAAAATAAAATGAATAATATATATTTTTTCTCTTACTTTTTACTAATATTTATTTACAATGTACAGAGTGTTTAGTGAGTCGATGCATTCATTGCAGAAGTTTCTAACACAAGTAATTTGTGTAGACAACTTCCTATATAAGGGTGTTAAAATTTTATTAAAAAAATTTAAATTTATTGATATTGTGAAAACCGTACAAAATGAAACTTTACAGGTTTTTATGTTAACAATAATAGATATTTTACAATAAATAGTTATTTATGTAATAAGAGCGAAAAATGATACATTATTGCTTAAAAGTGACAGTAATCGCGCGAGAGCAGCAAAGTCACTTTCTGTTCGTAATGCATACAATGTTTTATCTACAATCACTCAATAAAATAAAACTGTTCAATTATTAACTTTACTACGAGAACATTAATTACAACAAATACTTTGTTGCTATTGGCAACGAGCGTTTGATATCACTCGGCAAGCAATAGTCACTCATGTGACCTCAATAAACTTCAGCTTTTCGTCATCACTGTTGAACAAAAAACTGATTCAATTAAAGATTGTAAATAAAATATCGTTTTCAGTTTCATCGAAATACGTACGCATATCTCAATAACCAGACATGGGATCGAAACCAAACTTTAGGATGTGTACAAATCCGTAAAAACTTTATTCTTCAAGATAATCAAAAAATTTTTTTTATTTTAAATGACATGGAAAACCGCTTGCTCTGACCCTACCACGGCATTTAAGCTGGCGATCCAAGACTTGCTATGATTTTTTTATACCCCCGAAATTCAATAAAAACGTGTAGCGATTTTTTTCTTTAAGGGGGCCGATTTTATATGCAAATTTCCAAGGAATTGCATAGCTGTTTGTTAGGACAGTCTAAAAAAATCTGAGTAAGTTAGAAAGAATATCTATTCACTATGTTAATTATAAAAGTTTTCTCCAGGTTGTATAACAGTTTCTAGGCTGACTAGTCATTTAGAATAAGAAAAAAGGCATCATTTTTAACTGTTATATTTTATTATAAAATATCTTGAATTTCACAGATCTACTGCAAATTGAAAAAAAATATTTATGACATTATAAACATTATCACATCCCGCAGAATTCGTTAAAAAAACTAGTAACACTTGAATTGATGTAAATTATGAAGTATTTTTCACGGTATCTGCAACACAGTGATAAGGTACATTTCATGGTTTTTCATGTTCTCTAGCGCATTGTTCCCCAAAAAGTTAAAGGAAATGATTAAATTTCAGCATTATATTTTAATACAATACTAATAAGAACCTCCACCTACTGGGTGATTTTTTTTGTGCATCTTTAGATACGATTCATTGTCCTTAACGCCAGCCTTAAAAATCTGATAAGGTGGTGTTAATCAGGAGCCCTCAAAACCCCTATGTATGAAATCTGAACAAAACCTATACAGAGTGTTTTCTTCTATATGTTTTTAAAGTTTTATTTTTATAAAAGTTCGTAAAACTTTATTTTTTAAAATTACGCTACAAATATTTTTTTGATTCAAATGTCATCGACAACCGCTTTCTCTGACCCTACCACAGCATTTAAGACAGCGATCCAAGACTTGCTTGCAACGTTTAGCGATTTTTTTATTTAAAATCTGATAAGGTGGTGTTATTCAGGACCCCTCAAAACCATTATGTGTGAAATTTGAACAAAATAATAATAATAATAATAATAATAATAATAAAATGGCTTTATTTCTAAAATGGATTGCAATTTACAGACAATCACATTAGAAAAGGCGAAGTTTAGCCTAAGGCTACTCTACTTAACCTTAACAGTAACAGAAAAAATAAAACAAATACAAACAGAAGTCAAACATTTTCATAAGAACTAACCCAAATAGGTAAAAATGCGGAATAACATTTTCATGAAGAAAAAAATAGTGATAAAAAAATAAATAATATAAAACTGGAAATGCTCCACATAAGTACACCTGAAAATACATAGAAATACAATACAATACAATTACACATATACTAAAATTACATTTGTAATGATAAAAGATACATTTTAATAATTTTGCGAAATGCAAATCTATGCTTAAGGTGGGAACTTAGATTATTGTAAACATGTACTGCATTATACGAAAATGCTCTCTGAAATATGGCGGAGTGATAACGGGGAAGTGCTAGCAAATTTGAGTATCTAACATTAACAGAATGAAAATTAAACCTAAAAGAAAGTTTCTCCCGAAGATAGGGTGGTGATGAAGTAGTTAAAATGTTATGAACAAACACAGCTAAATTATATCTATACAAGTTTTCAAGTTTAAGCCAAGATAGTTCGTTAATTTTAGAAGAAACATGATCATATTTTCTTAATCTATAAACAAATCTACAACAACAGTTTTGAATCACTTGAAGGCGACGTTTTGAAAATTTATCTAAACACGAATAATAAACTACACTACAGTATGACAGAATTGGTAGGACTAGAGTCTCGACCAGCTTTTTTCTAAATTTAAAATTTAAAATATTTACATTTACATATAAAAGTCGTAGAGCCCCGTAACATTTTTTAATTAAAACTTTTATATGTTCTTTAAAGCGCGAATCAGTGTCAAAAATTATACCAAGGTTTTTTACTGTACCAACAGATCTAAGTGGTTGCTGATCTATTCTTAAATTAAAATTTGCATCAATAAATGTTCTTATTACCGAGAACAAAAACAAATGGCATTACATTTATCAGGATTTAATTTTAGATTATTTCTCAAAGAATATTCCTGCAAAGACATTAAATCTGAGTTAATTTTACTGCAAGCATCAACGATATTTTTGGACAAAAACTAAACGAGAGCTGTGTATCGTCAGCATAACATTTCATTCTCGTGTATTTTACACAATTAAACATATCTGCTGTATACACCAAAAATAAAAGGGGCCCAAGGACTGAGCCCTGGGGAACTCCTGAGGTAACAGACAGAGGAAATCTATACAGTGCCTTCTTCTACACGTTCTCAAAGTTTTATTTGTATAAAAATTTGTAAAAATTTTATTTTCCAAAATAACGCAACAACTATTTTTATGTTTTAAATAGCATCGAAAACCGCTTAATCTGATCCTACTATGGCGACGTCTGCTATAATTTCTAATACCCCTGAAATTCAATATAAACGTTTAGCGAATTGTTGACAATCTGATAAAATGTGGTTGATCACAACCCCGCTCAAAACAAAATACTGAATTTGAAAGCCGCTAGACTAATCAAGAGTGATTATGGAAATAAGTCAAAAAGTATTAATCAAAATTGATTTTTATTTTTGGGGGTACAATAAAAAATAAAGTATACCGAAATCGATCATTGAATATCAACGATTTACGCATAAGAATTACTAAAGCATGTCAGGAAGCGTATTGAAAAATGTATTCTTTTAGAAAGTGGTTTGGTAGACAAAGGTCTAATAAATGAAAAAACTTATTTGTATGTATTTATTATGTTAGTAAATAAATGTTTCATTTATTTATTTCATTTTAGCTTCGACACAGTGTCGTTTATGTGACTTATTTTTTCATAGCAGACCACATTAATTCAATTTTCATTCATACTGTTTTGACATAATTCCATAGCTTCAAATTCAGTATTTTGTTTTGAGGGGGTTTGTGATTAAGCCCATCTTATCAGATTATAAATCAAAAATTCGCTAAACGTTTGTATTATATTTCGGGGGTATAAGAAATAATTATAGCAGGCCTTGGGTCGCTATAGTAGGATCAGAACAAACGGTTTTCGAAGCCATTTAATTTTTTTTTAAATGTTGGATCATATTGAAGAATCGTTTTACGAATTTGTACACATATAAAATTTTGAAAACGTGTAAAACAAAACACTCTGTATAGTTTTTATTCAAATTTCACACATAGGGGTTTTTGGGGGACACCTTATCAGATTTTAAATCAAATATAAATTTTATTAAAATAAAAATTGTTTTCTAATTCATTGTTTAATTTAAAAGTGAAAAGTTATGATTATGACTTAGTAAGTTAGTAATGATGTTTACTGCGAATACTAATAATTTTTTGTAATAAAATTGATACAAAAAAACTAAGTGCA
Source organism: Monochamus saltuarius (assembly GCA_025584915.1). Lineage (NCBI taxonomy): Eukaryota > Metazoa > Arthropoda > Insecta > Coleoptera > Cerambycidae > Monochamus > Monochamus saltuarius. The sequence goes on along the minus strand of CM046726.1, from coordinate 26,859,870 downwards.
TAATTTATGGTATTTTTCAAATAATTGAAACAGAACTTCCATGCCATGCAATACATCAAATAATTTTACTCGAAAATAGTGAGTCGTAAGAAAAAAAGGAGAGACCATTTATGTTCCAAATTGAACAAGAAATTTGAAAATAATTTTATTATAAAGAAATCAGTGATGGATCATTTTTTCTTAAAAACTATCCAGAGACGTCTGGTGAAACTGATAACAATATTTTTATTGCAAAACATGTATTCTCGTTAACTGTCACAGCAAAATTTCATTAAAATATTGCGAGCGGTTTCAGCAATATTAATAAATTTGCATTTTTTATTAAAACTTTTAACACCCTGTAGATCAAAAAGTGTTTTCAGAATATGGTATATTAAGAAAATATATCACAAATTACTTGTACTATAAACTTAATGTACAATTGAACAAAAAATATTGAAAGTATACAGTTGGTATTTTGAGTAAATTATTATTGAAATTAATTCAAAAGAAACATAACATTGGCGCTCATTAAATATGTTCTTACTATTTTAAATATAACAGTGTCTACAGCGTTGTCAAATCGCAGTGCACTATGAAAAGGATGTGGATGTCACAAGCGCGATAGAAATCGTAGGTTACGTATATTGCAGGATGTCACAAAAACCACATCATATATTCTGCGGTATAATACATATACAGCAACAGCTTCTGCGTGCTGCCCTCTGTGTAATATATTGCGGAAGTACAAAAAACGTTAAAACTTACACATATGATTTTTCGGCATCCTCCTATAACTACTTTAAAATAATGTAGGGGTCAGTATAAGCAAGTCTCCGACGAAAGTTCTTGTGACATCCGATTTCGGATGACACAACGCCAGAGGATGTCAAAGAGAAGGGAAATTAGTTATATATATATATATATATTTGATACATATGCACTGCTAAAAAGAAAATACCCTTACAGTTGTCCCCCTGGTTCACTGTGTATATAATTTCCAAATTGGAAAAAAACGAAATAAGAAAAATATAAAATAACGAGGCGTCAACCGTATATTGATTTCTTTAGGAATCTGCGCTCGGTAAATAAGTCGGATGTTAAGTGTGCCTATAAAGATTATTTACAAAAATTTCAAAACAACAACAACAACAACAACACCAACAGCAACAGCAACAACAAACAACGAACAACGAACAACAAACAACAACAACAATAACATGTTTGCCATGCTGAGGGATGCATGGCTCCGCGTTACGAGAGTCTCAAACGACTGTCTCCGAATACCTGGCGTCCTTCGGTAACATAGCCCTTCCATGGCAAACCTGCTCTACCATGATCGAGAATATTTCAGAGTTACTCGTGGGACGGAAATGTCTGCAACCACTAAAACCAATACAGAGGCGTCCTCCTCTCAAATCAGGGATGTGGATGGTGACAGTTAACACAAGCCAAGTGACGGGTACCCGTCCCCGGTTCTTGATTGTGAAAGGGATTGAAGGCGATTTCATGAAAGTGAATCTCTTCATAATTGAAAAATAATAATTATATATTTTAATCGGCACTTGAAACCGTTTCTGCTGCACAGACTAAATGTCTCCTAAAAGCAAAAAAATTAGGTGATTTTCCAGTGGAAGTTATTTCACACAATAACTTAAACACGTCACGAGGAGTCATATACTGTCCAGATCTTCTAAATTGTTCTCTAGAAGAAATTCTGGAGGGTCTAAGCGATCAAGGAGTTACAGCAGTCAGACGCATAAAGGTCAAACGCAATGCTCATCTAATTGATTCCCCGAACCATATAATTAGGTTTAACAATCCAGTCCTTCCCAAAAGAATCAACGTAGCAATTTATTCTTTACAGGTTAGATTATATATTCCACCCCCTATGCGTTGTTTTAAATGCCAAAAATTTGGTCATACCTCATTTCGATGCGAAGAAGAACAATTATGTATATGTGGTAAACCTCTTCATGTAGGCAACCCATGTGAAGAGTAAACGAAGTTCTTGGCAACAGTAGATAACAACCATTACTAAGGACACCCCTTCCTCTGAAGTTTGGAAAAAAATTAAGAAAATATCGGGCAAGAATTTTTCAGAACCCCCTCAAGTACTTACTAATAACAACCAAATAATTAATAATCTAAATGAGATAGCTGACGTTTTTGGTAGATACTTCCAACACATAAGCAGTGACGATAATTATGACCCAACTTTTTTACTGATTAAGCAAAATTGTGAATTAGACTTCTCAGAAGAAATACTGTCACTATTCAACATCACTTTCTCTATTGAGGAGCTGGAAAATGCTTTAGCTGCGGTAAAAAAACCGTCGCCAGGTCCGGATACAATTATGATTTTATAATTCATATGTCCCAAGAAGAAAAAGAAATGGTACTAAGTCTATATAATCAAATATGGATAAAAGGAGAGTATCCCAAAAATGGAGTCAAGCAGTAATCACACCCATTCTGAAACCAGGAAAGGATCCCAGGCTAGTAGCTATCATCCTATATCTCTTACATGCTGTTTAAGTAAGATTATGGAAAAAATGATTAATCTTAGATTAATTTGGTTGCTAGAAAACAGAAATTTATTAGCAAATTGTCAAATGGGTTTTAGAAAATATAGATCTACACAAGATCATTTAATTTATTTCGAAAACTACATTTAAGATAGTTTTGCAAGTAGATCTCATACTGTAGGTTACCTATATTTATACGCAGTTTCCTTCAAGACAGAACATTTAATGTCCGTGTGAGTAACTGTTTATCTAATACCTACTTGATGAAGAAGGGTATACCCCAAGGTTTAACTCTAAGTGTGACCCTCTCCGCTATTGCTATTAACAGCTTGGTATCAAACATCAATCCCGCCGTTTCAAAATGCCTATATGTAGATGATCTATTCATATGCTTTTCTGCCCCATCAATGGATGATACTCAAACCACTCTACAGGAAACCATAGATAGCCTCACAGAAAACGCTCACCAAAGAGGTTTTCGTTTTTCGGAAACAAAAACTAAAAGTATACATTTTTGCAGACTCAGATCAGAACACTGTGAGCCTCATTTAACATTAAAGAATTCACAAATTAGCCATACAAATTCTGTAAGATTTTTGGGGTTACTGTTTGATAGAAAGCTAACCTGGAATTTGCACATATTTGACTTAGCAACTAAATGTAAATCCGCTCTAAATATTTTCCAATGTGTATCGAGTACAAAATGGGGAGCAGACAAAGAAATATTACTCAACCTGTATAAATCAGTAGGTTAGTTTAGAGAGTTGAAAATTATCTCCCCACCACTTTTGGTCCCGTCGCTACTTTTTTTCTTTAGCCCCACCCACAAACCGGTTTTGGGCCAATCAGAAGTCGGAGAGTTCAAAGGAAGAATTCAAAAATGCCTGGTACAACGATTTCAAACAGTGCGTTAGAAGAAAAGAAAATTAATTTACTAATGAAATAAAATTTAGGCGGACAGTAGCTGCACATAATTTAGAAAAAAATTATAATTATAGGAAAGTATTGTTTGAAATCGCTGAGGGGTTGACAGCAGATATAATAGAAATGGATGCGTCCTTGCTTTACGTTGACGATTTTGCGAATGTGCTGCCAGAGAAGCTGGTCAACTTTCGAGGTAAGATCAAACTTAAGTATCAGTGATTTATTTATTTTTAATTGTATTAAATGTGAAATTAAACTATATAAATTTAAATTTAATATTTTGATGTTGATTTGGTAATAATTGTTTTTGTATGTATATATTATTTTTTTAAATTATTTATTTCTGTCCCAGGGGCACCCCAGGACTCTCAAGATGGTGATGAAAATGCTTAGTGCTAGTTTACCATAGTTTTGTAAATATTTGTGTATATTGGTTGATAAATAAAATGTTGATTATTATAATGTATTTTTTTATTAATACACATTTTGGGTAACTTTCACTAAAAACTGTGCTTAATACAGCATAGTTTTATAAATTGCTGAATATATTAAATAAATATTATAAGGTAACAGTTAAAAATTACGCTATTTTAATTTAATTTTTTTATTAATAAATAATATAGATAATTTAAATTATTTTTCAATTATTTTTTTTAAATCTGTATTATAAGAACACAATTAAAATATTTAATGTAATACATTAAAGTATATTTCCATTATTTTTGTGAGTGAAAATTAAGATATATAATTTAGAATTTATTGAAACATGTACAAGATAAAAATACAAAATCAAAATCAATTTTAAACTACTGTTCTAAGTTCATTAAGGTGTTCTCGGTTTCGTGCAGTTCTTTGTACTTGTTGTTCATAACTTAGACACCAACACAAATGAAGATGTATATCTTCATCCAAGTATAAATGTCCATTATCTTCACAGAGATATATTAGGCGATTCATATAATTCTGACACTTATAATTGTAATAATGTTCTCCAATTGTTTCACAAATTCGGCATCTTTGCTGCATACTAATATTTTTATTGGAGCACATGATGCAAACATCTCTACAAAATCGAAAGTTTGAGTGTTTCAATTCAGTACCACATTTCACACAATTTAATTCTCCTACAGGATCTATGTTACCGTTCTCCCCCATCTGAATTTCTGCAGGATTTAGATCAACACATATTTTACACAGTCCAGTAAAGCAATTAAACTCATCTGAATATCGTGCTCTAAAACAATTATGACATAGTACTTTATTATCTTTTCTGAGTGGGAAAACAGCAATCTTAGTTTTTCGGTCCCAACTCTTGGGAAACGGCATTGTAAATGTCTATTTACTGACACACTAATCTAAAATATATATTTTGAAGCTAAAAAATTTCAAATATAAAAAATTTTTAACCGGTTAATCTAATAATAAAACTGGTTAAACAAGTGTAAATTTCGAACCGGTTATTATAATTATAAAACTGGTTAAACAAGTTTAAATTTTGAACCGGTTATTCTAATTATAAAACTGCTTAAACAAGTTTAAATTTTGAACCGGTTATTCTAATTATAAAACTGGTGAAACAAATTTAAATTTTTAGCCGGTTATTCTAATTATAAAACTGGTTAAACAGGTTTAAATTTTGAACCGGTTATTCTAATTAAAAACTGGTGAAACAAGTTTAAATTTTGAACCGGTTGTTCTAGTTATAAAACTGGTTAAACAAGTTTAAATTTTGAACCGGTTACTCTACTCATAAAACTGGTTAAACAAGTTTAAATTTTGAACAGGTTATTCTACTCATAAAACTGGTTAAACAAGTTAAAATTTTGAACCGGTTATTCTAATTATAAAACTGGTGAAACAAGTTTAAATTTTGAACCGGTTATTCTACTCATAAAACTGGTTAAACAAGTTTAAATTTTGAACCGGTTATTCTAATTATAAAACCGGTTAAACAAGTTTAAATTTTGAACCGGTTAAGGCAGTAAAAAAAAAATACATATCACCACCAATGTTACCTTGTAATTGTATATTATTGGTTAGAAAATTTGATTATTACGTCCACTCTTAAATTTCCGCTTTTGGAACAATTAAATCGTGTAGCTTTCCGTATTGCAGACAGTTTTAGATCATCAGGCAGATAAGTAGTTGCGTTATAGTGGAATATGTTGAAAATAATAATGGATTGTTTTTCAAAGCTAATTTCCATATTATTATGTATTAAGAAAATAATTTTTGGAGATTTCAATTTGAGACGCAGTTTTTTCACACTTCCCATTCGATCCTTTAGTTCAGAAGCATTGAGTAATTTTTCACTGGAGTATCTGAGAACATTACATTGTGAAGAAATTGGAGCCATATATAAAAAGCTTCCTGGGGTGTACAAGGCAGATGATATAGTACAAGCAAAAATGTTTCCTTGTTATGAGCATTGGCCGACAGAGGGAGATATTCCACTATGTTCCCCACCATTTAAGATTAAATGTTACAAATATATTTTGAACAAACTACCACAAACAAGCACGAAAGTGAGAAAAGTAATAGAAAGACATTTATATGGGCAAACAGCATTTAAAGATTTTACACAGGAAGAAATTCAGTGTTTTCCATTATTTTATTTAATGTATAATGTTAAAGGTGAATCTTTAATGCGAAGGTGGTGTGACTTACCCCAGAAGTTCAGAGCCGACCCAGGGCTTTTATCAAAATTACCTTGTTTGGAGCACAATCCAGAATTGCAATGGAACGTAACACAACCAAAATTTGTTTACAAATATGAATGTTTTGTGTGTTTAAATAAAAAATTAATAAGTTTTTATAGGTTTCTTATTTTCAAAATCATAAATAAAAAACATTTAATTGTAACAGCATTTATTTATTTAATTAATAATAACATCATTGAGAAGTAGTAGTATTATCCGTTTCGAAACCAGGATCTTTGAGTATGTAATTGGCATATAATTTGCAGAGTAGTTCGGGTTCCATATACTCCTCGAGGCGATGTAGAAAACCATCCAATTCCAATTTGATCAAGTTATTTACAAGACAACTTTCACAAACTTCTTTTTGCAAATGTTTTTCACATATGCTAGCATCTTCACCATACTTTTCCGCTAATTTATTGCATTGTTCATCAGAATAAAATTTCCCCATTCCATATACAGCTTCATGTTCAGCATCGAATTGAAGATTGTGAAATTTTTGCAACAGATTCTCAATGCCAGTAGTAAAATCAGTTACTTCAATTTCTTTTACATAACACATCCACATGATTGGAGAATCTGTTATTGATGACTGAGTTTATCTAGCACCGCGCCAGTTCTTATAGCCAATCTTCCATCTATAAACCAGCGCAAACCAGTTAAAAGACCAGTTTAACCGGTAATTTCGATTCATCATACAATACTTTTTACAAGACCGGATAAACCGGATAGCTACAAGACCGGATCAACCTTCAATCCCCACTACAATCAAATATTTCTTATAAAAGTTAAACAGATAATGCTTTAGTTCAGTTCTAAAAAGAAATAGGTGGTAGCAAATCAGACAGTGGAATTGAGGATAATGAGGAAACAAATCAAATAACAGGAGTTTGTCGAGCAGTTCGAATAAATGGACAGGACTTGGCCAATGAAACCTTTTGTGTCAACGCAGGTTATGTATTTTATATAAGGCAAAATATTATTTATAGATTTTGCTATAAATGCTACGATGGGTCAGATGGAGGAAACCATTACCATGTGAATTATCACTGTGCAACGGTCAGAGAAAATTTACCACAGTATTATATTTGTAAAAGTTGCAACCATAGAGTTTATAATGTTGTACCAAAACGGGCCTGTCTGTTTTGCACTAATGTCGATGTGTATAAAATAAGTTGTAATACAAATATGTAATAAAATATACAAACATGTTTACTAAATAATTTTATTTTACTATATAAATATAATATTATAAACATAATACAAATACATAGAAATTACAAAATATTTAAATCAAAATTATTTTTATAATAACGGTTTGTTTCATCAGACTCATACTCTTCCATTATTTCATTACCTAATTTTATTAATTCACGTAAATTGTTTTCCGATTTTGAAAGTATTTTTTTATGGCCCCAAGCTAGAGTTTGTGTATGCCCTGGAAGAACATACCTTTTATTGTTGTAAGAAGATAGAGCAACTTTGTTTTTTAATTTTGTATACATTGTATGTAAATGTGATCTAAATATATATATTTTTTTATAAACTGATCCACCGTTTTCTACGATTTTCTTCTAATTTAGAACATGCAGGTCATTTTTGGTAACGTTTTTAGAAAATTCCTTTGGCTTTCTTGGTTTCATTTTCGCTAAGATCAACACAGTATGCTTTTGCTTCAGTGCCATAGAAGCTTTTAATAGGAATGCCCGCATATTCATCTTTCATCCACCAAGCATAGACTGATTGCTAGGCACACCATGAATATTATTTTCTTTATAATTTGAAGTATCAAACCAGTAAATATTATTCTTAATATCATCGTAAATGTTATCTGACTCAATTTCAATAATTAGAGAATCTGTGGCAGTATAACAAAGAGATGCCTTATCTCCATATGTTTTTTTAATGAAATTATAAAAAAATCATATATAATGGTTTTTGATATATCGAGAATGGAAAATCCTACAAATAAAGGTTTATTATAACAAACCGATAAATGCCCCATTTGAACGGCCACTAAATTTTCTGAAAAAAACAGATAAAGATTTAAAATTAGGCATGCTTACAAAACTTTCAGCTCCTTTTTTATGGTGAATGTTTTCCCAGTGTGATAAGAGTTTAATATCAACACGCTTATCTAGATTTTCCATAGTTTTTCCATGTATGGAGTTTATGAAAAATTTAAATAGATCCCTTTCAAATGCTTTTTTTTGTAGAATTTCGTAATTGCGTATTCAAGTCTATATACGGTTTTAACAACGGTTGTTGAGAAAATTCTAAAATTTTATGAATTTTGTTCACCTTTAATCCATGCATCATACACTGCTTTAAATTTTTGTAGTGAATTATGTAATGATATTTATTACGTAGAGTAAGAAGCAGCTTTGAGTGTTTGCTATTGGGAGGCACAAAATTCCCTGGACAAAATGGTAGATCATTGTGGATATCGTGTAAGTATTCGGGATATTCGATGTCGACTTCTAATACGTAGCCTTTCATATGATCATCATCAATAAGTAAAGGATTAAAATTTAAAATTTCATTGACATCAAACCATCGAAATTCACCCATTGGAAGACTGAGACATTGCCCAACCATAGAGATTTGTAGCATCTAGATAAATTATAAAGGAATTTGGTTTTGAAGGATCATAATCGGGAACAAAGACGTTATTAGCAATAGCTTTTCTATTGCTGCATTGACTTACACTTCCACGAATTCTAACGTAACACCTGTCTTTCGCAACATTGCATCCCAACTCAGAGAAGGGGCAGTCATGTATTGAGCAGGGTGTAATTTGTAATTTTGTAGAGAAATTTTACGAAAATGTCCAAAAATATCTGTTAGTAATAATACATCAAAAATTAAATAAATATCGGAATATTCACCTAGAGTTTGACATTCGAAGGTGTTCCATACATCTACGGCTCTGCTATACTCTTCGTCAGAAATGCTATCACCGCGTAAGATATCAAAAAATTGTGTTTTGAAGGTAACTCAGTATCATCAAGCCTCGAAATACAATCTATATATGAATATGGGAAAACACCTTTACGACGTATTAATTCAAACTTATGTTGATCGGAAAAATATTTTTTTATTTCTAAGCATTGGTAACCTTCCAGTGTTTGACTCAGTTTGTCGAAAGATGATGGTGTAAAAAGCGAAATGAATCTAAAAACTTCAATTTAATATACACATTTTGTTCTTGACTATTATTTTTTTCAACCAAAACATGTTTTGAAAATGAAATATATTTTTCTTTATTTTGTGCAATGACGTTAATTTTCTCTTGGTTAAGTGCTAACTTTTTTTATAAAAAGTTGACAGTCATAATTTGTGAGATTATGAAAAATTACCGAAATAAATTTAGGTAACTTAAAATTTAAATTACAGATGGGATGAGAGGGACCCCTGAAAAGGCCTGTCAAATGACAATGATCTTTAACCTTAACACGAGGTCATCAAATGGTTGTTCGCAAATGTGGCAATATTGACTAGAATTAAACATTTCTTGCTCACACTGGGAAAGTGCTGACATAGGTTTAATATTTTTTAAATGGTTGTTATATAGTTTAATTATAACTTCTTCGAGTTTTTGTATAAAAATTTCAGGTGCGTCTAAACCACGATAATATACTAATTCCGACAGGTTGTCGTTAAAGTTGCACTTCACGTGAAAACAAAACGAATAAGATACATGCTCGTAGGTTTTTAACGTAAATGAAGATTTATCGGACGGTTGTGTATTTTGAATTGGTTTTAAAATACTTTCAAAATCTACATATATTACAAACGGAACAGTAAACTGTTTTTCAAAATTCGTAAATTTAACTAAATTTTCAGGAAGAGCTTTACCGTGTTTATTAACTTTAATATCAGTGGTTGGTAATTTCGTACAAATAAATCGTACAAATAAAGTTACAGTCATGAGCCTGATGTGATTTTAAACGCTCTAAAGTTCGAAAAAAATTGTAGGCAACCACCACAAATAAATGTTCTACCATCATGATCTGATCTCTGTGCGGATACTAATGTAGACAAATTTTTAATATAACAATAATGACTATTTCCGCTGTCATCAGTGATAAGTAAAGATTTACGTGAACAGTTTTACGAGATTTGATAAAATAGTATGGTCCTACAATTTCGTGTTTAGTACGACTGTTTTTAAATTCATTACTTATACCAAACACATTAATGGAAATGTTGTTTAATGCCTCAAACTTAGAAATATCTTTAAGTTTAATAGGGAATTCCAAACCTTCAAAACTTAATGCCGTGGAGTAATGTGGATATGACAAAATTTTACTTGAATTTATAGATGTAGGAAATAAAGCAGCATTCACAGCCCATGCAAAACACTTGTCGTCTTTATTAACTATATTTACCACAGCTCTCTTGAGTTCAATTTCCTTAGGAAGTTTGATGTATGAAGAGGCTCTAAGTGGATTATATTTGTTGATATTGACTTATGTATCATATGCCCTACATGTTTCGGTACACGTTCATCACAAACTGCGCAATCAATTGAACATTTTTTATCGCTAACAGGACAGGGTTTTCATTATTGCGATATAAACAGCTTTCTCTAAGATGACGACTCAAATTATATTTAGAAGAGAACTTCTTGTTACACTGTTACGGTTTTATTTTGATGTCTTTAACAGTTACCTTAAATTAGTATAAATTCTGTCATCATTTTATTGGTTCACCTCGTATATGGATGTGTGCTCATTACGGTTAAATCTTTGCTACCACTCTAAGTTATTTATCAGTTATTATATGTACATCGTACCATGATCACCTAACGTAAATAATGCATATGTCAGATACCACTGTTTGTTTATTTTAATTCTTACTAAACACCTGTCATCAATCCATTTATTACCGTTGTCATCTGTATGCAACTAGATATACTTATTTCTAGTTTGACCGTGGAACACATCCTTTGCGTGTTGTTGTTCAAAGATCTTCTGTTATACTGCGTTCTATGGGTTTTCTGTATTCTAGAGATGGGCGATTCGAATCTTTTTCAAGATCCGTATCGTTCGAATAATTTTACAAAATGATTCGTACCATAAGATTCGTACCAAAGATTCGTATCATCATAACACAAATTGAATCCTAGATAAAATATAACTGAATGTAAAGTAAGTAAGTAAGGCCGTATGACACGGTGTAATATTTCACATAGCTTTTTATTTGATATTATAATTAAAGTGGTTCGTCCCGTATCATACAAGCAAAATGTACAGTTTTCTATATATATAAAACTGAAAATTAAAACATGTTCTATTTATATAAAATTCAAAATACATTTTTATGTGAACAATAATATAACATCCAGTGCATCTTTCCCATATCTTTCCTATGTTTGCTTAATTTTTTGGTTATTGGTTATAATAACAATAATTATTATTAGTACTAAATATATAAAAAAAATGCTTATATAATTCTGTGGAAAAGTTTATATATAATTTTCTACCGTGTCATACGGCAAGCACTAACAAATAGCCCGGTCCGTGCTCGTATTTGGAACCGAACTGTGAACTGTAAACTGTATAATTATTTGTTATGTGAATGTGAATCAACAGTCGCGTCACGTAGGTACGGTTCCGTTCAGATAAAATTTGGTGTCGGTTTTCTATCGGAAGAGCAGTTATGTGGTACGACTGGTACGAATCATTTTAGTATAGAGGATTCGTATCATACGAATCAGTGTCTTGATTCGAATAATTTAAACGAATCATACGGATTCGACTCATCTCTACTGTATTCGATTGATCACTGGTTTTCAAAGGCAACGGCCTGTGGCTGTCATTCTTCAACTTGTAATGCACGCTTGAAAGTTTTGTTGTATTCAACGTTGGGAAAAATATCGCTTTAATTCTAAAGCATCCGTAAAGGGATTTATCATCAACGTTGAGTGTGTAGATTCCCCATTATTGTGGAGTTATTTGGATATAGTATTTTGTACGTTTATGGAGAATCTTACCAGCTTGTGGAATTGTGCAACAAATGTAACCGACCACGTTGGCTTTTGAACATCATGTCCCTGTGTGCTTGTTGTTGGCTCCTGTTAGTGGAAACCATGATCCCACTTTAAACAGATGCTTGTCCTGTTCGCTTCTGTGCTTGGAAAAGAAACCCTTGGTAACTAGATTTTTATTTGCTATTTGGGTTTCTCTGTTACGACTGTTGTCGTCACGACACCGGCTGTCCCATTACTTGGCTCACGAATTCACGAGCGAGTACCCTGTCTCCAGTGGCGTGCCCATTTTCTTGGGGGAGTTCCAATCATCCCTGGCATCCTGCGAGTTCTCCAAACCACGTGACCAGACCTTTAGTACACGAATGCTGTCCTGCGAGTAGGAGCCTGTAGAGGTCCATTTCTTCGTAGCTGCGAGTACTCCTTGTCTTCGAGGAGCTGCAAAGGGAAGAGATGAGGGGCCTACCATACATCAGGATCCTGGTGTTCATTAGGGCGTCGGGTAGGTTCGAGGAAGGCCGAGGGCGAATAGTGGAGAGGTGATGGGACGCCAGGGTAGGCAAAAAGGGCCCACGTGTGGCCTAATTGCCAGGCTAAGGCCGCCCGCACTTACTACTACTACTCCTTGTCTTGCCGTTGAAGCCAGAGCGTATCGCTGCCACTGTACAGCGTTGACATCTGCCAACCTCCTGTGAAACCGATAAGTATCATAGTTTAGAGTTTAGACGTTCACTATTTTGTGCTCTGTTCTTTTCGTATATGCGAGTGTAACGTATTACATTTGGATAATATATATACAGGTCTATTCTGTAATACTTTTGGTTAAATTTTAACGTCAAGGCCAAAGTTAAAATTATAACCTTCAATTATTTAACCCGATACTATATTCTGTAAAAATTTTAATAGGTTTATTTTAACCAAATATGTTAAAATTTAACGGGACCAAAATAGATGCTGTTAAAATTTAACCTATTGAATACCAGCATAAATCACGATTGGTATAATTAATCTCTATTATTTATTTCCACATAAATGTTATAATGGCACTTCAAATTATTTTATTGGATGAAGCTGACAGATTGGAATAGACGTAAATAAAGTGTACCTATTATTTATTTGCATTTATTGATTGATAGTTTAATATTTACCTATTATTTTTTTTCAGCCACAATTTTAGATTTTTTATAAAAGTTTGAGGATCAAAGCAAACCGTTTGAATTAAGTAATTGTACTTTTAAGTAACTCGTTTGACTTTCAAAACAAATTGTCATTTATTTATTCAATCATAATTTCATGTGGCTGCAATTTGTTGTTTAGTAAAATATTGTTGAAGTCAGTCTTGCGTGGGGAACGTTTTTTTTAATCCCCCATACTCGGTAAATCACAAGAACCTTGTAAATTGGTTATTAAAACAGAAACAAATTTGTATTAATCCAGTAATCGAGATTATGTTATCACAAATCGAAATCTTTTAACCTTAGAAATATCTAAATATAGTCTATGCTTTTACCTTACTGCTAACTTCACTAACACTGAAATATTAAACATATGGTTGAAAAATAATTGAACTGGGCCGTTAAAAAAACTTATACAGAATACCAATACAATACTACAATACAAGTTCTGGAAGTTTTGAGTAGAAATTTCATTAAATGGTAATTAAATAGGTGAGTGAAACAACTAAGGACTAATGTTAAAAGTTGAAAGATTTCACTACGAATACGTCATTTCAAAGGAGTGTCATTACTATTACAAACGATGGTACGTATTAATTTTGTTTTAACTTTATTATTATGGATTGCAGAGAAACAGTTCAATAGGTAGGTAAATAGGCTGTTGTTCGTTAGGTGAATGTTTTATTAATATATTTTTTTTTTATCTAACTAAGGCCCGCTACAGACTATGCGTGTATTCGCAATTCGTTATGCGTGATTCGTGATATGCGAGGAATTCGCGAATAGTGTGTAGGGTTTTGTTCGTTAAAAATCCATTCATAAAAACCCTACACACTATGCACGAATTCCATACGAATCGCGCATCGCAAATTCACGCATAATCTGTAGCGTCAGACTATGTGACAGGCAGTGCTGGGCAAAATACTTACAATATGTATTTAAAATACAAAATACTATTTTATATTTCGTATTTTTTTTTGTCAAAATACTGCTCTGGTGGTAGATTATTTTAAATATTTTGTATTGTTGTCATTAAAACTCTAAGTGTTTTTGTTTGAATGCATTTTATTATAGCGCATCCTCCTTAATTTCTCTTTCATTTTTTTTATAAATTAATACATACTCATACATATGATTATAGCATTAAATTTAAGGTGGGCAAATAAAATCTGAATAGATATTATGTATTTTATTTTTTTTTATTAAATATGTAGGTGTTAAACATTAGCATGTTTAAAAACTATCTCTAGATTCTGTCTTAAAAAAGAAGTATAGGTGTGTTTTACTTGTAATTTAGGTTTATTTTGTTATTTTCCATAAAATTTGTGATACACATTATTTAACAAATTTGTTACCTCCCAAACTAACGTTTTCTTCTACACATGCTGCTAGTGAATGTCAAGCTTTTTGTTTTTTTTCTCGTCAAGCTTACTGACGCATGTCTACCTGCTTGCAATTTCCTCCGACCAGTTGCAAGCGCTTTTCGTCTTGCAACTGATGTTGGTTGCACTTCTATTTTTTTACCCTTCCTTGTTGTGTTTGTGAAATGTTTATGTACATAACGTTGATCGCTTGGCTTAAATAAGGTGTAAAGACTACAAATTAAACTAGAGTTGGAATTTATATTTTTTTGAAAAGATGTTATGCATGATTGAACGGCTGGTGTAAACCCAATTGGATCATCTTTAAGTCCTGCCTTAACCTGTTCACTGAAGTTTGTTATGAACTCTGTCCACATGGTTTCTATAGATGCGATATTAGGAATACCAGCAGTTTCCCCATCTACACTAGCTGTATCCATTAATTTATTACATACACTTCTTGTGAAATGGTCAGTTGAGAATCACGTAAATTATTCGAGAGAAATGTATGTGCAAATTCATCTTGACTACCACCAGATTCTTCAGGATCTACTAGTTTCTTTAATGGCTTCAAAAGATCTTTTGGTGGTTCTGATCCCGTGGCAATTTTAAAAAACAATATTTTATTTTGATCCGTTAAGGTATTGAATACATTATCTACATTAGTATTTAAAAGTATACATGATTGATGTTTGCAAATTTTCCCAGTAAATCCTACAGGGCAACTGCATACTCCAATTTTTAAATCAACAAAGTATTTTTCATCACCTTCATTGTCAGTAACACAAAATTCCAGGTCTGTAATCTGTTCAATTTGACTAAAAGATACATCTTTTGCGTCTGGACAGAGCCTGTTAATAGTACTTTTGGTAACTTTGTCAAAACATAAATCCAATAACCTCTGTTTATAATAGCTTTCAAAGTCCGATGTAATAAAATCAGTTAATTGCGCCAGGTTATATGCTTTTGTCATTTCCAGTGGAATATCCTTAAATAATCTAAACATCACTTCCACGATGTTGTTAGTATCGGAACTTCGAGTTAAAAATGTTTTTCTGTGATATAAAGACCAGGCATGAATGTCTTTTTCGATTTTATGATTTATATACTTCTTATAATTTTCAAATTTGCAATTGGACTGAAATGTTCTAATGTTCATGTCAAGCTCTTCTTCGGTTAGGGCGTACAGTATATTTTTAAATAATTTATAATGATATTGCCTATCATCTTTTGATATATTATTACGAGCTATATTTAGCCACTTCCAAACGACTTTTAAGACGTGAAAACTGCAGAGAAGCATTTTGGATTCAGGCCAGTGCTTTTGGAGAATTTTTCTTTCAGGCATATCATCGTCCGTAAGAATAACTTTTGGTGAAATATTATGCAAGTGAACATCTAACAAATTTTTAAGTGCAAGATCAAATAACCCTTCTTTCTGGCTTGTAGAAATAATGCAGCCTAATGGGATACCACCGGCTGCTGACTGTGTTGCAAAAAATATAGTTTATGGTTTTGCACATCGCAGTTACTTGTAGCATCTACAAATAGAATCTCTGATGCCTGAATTAATAACGTTGATGCCCGCTTCATCATAGGAGTACATAGAGATATAGCATAGTGGTCGTCAATGTGGCTTATTTTAAAAGATACTCCTTCGTTGTTTAGTAGATTGTCTTCTAACTTATTAAACATATCAGAACCAGTTCTCGAACCGTAATTTCCTTTAAAATGTTTTGCCCATATATTCTGAAAATCTGTTTTATTTGGAAAGTAGTGACGATCGGCCCACTAAGTATTGTACTCATTTCCATATTCTTCCATCTTCTTAAAACAGAAACTATGGTATGCTGAAGCCACCGAATGTCCCCTTTCAAAATATTGTAATATTTCCTTTTTAGTATTTTCACTTACATTACGTTTAGATAGTGCAGCAGCACTAAATATAGTGTGAGTATGTTCTCCTGAAAACTGTATTATACAGGGCGAATCTTTGACCAGATCATCTGGACATTTGGACCTTGATTTATTTTTTGTTATATAAGCCAATGTAACTGTCAATATGGCAGGGCAGGATGTATTTCTTGAAGTATGATTTTTTTTTCGATGACCAGTCAAAGAGCGGTAGTCGGTGTTAAAGTGACAGTGATACACTCGTTTGAAAATATGTTTTCTAGCTTTGCAATGCAGTGTTCTTATGGTCCTGCTTATTGACCATGTTACTTTCGATAAATTGATAAGTTCGGTAACCCAATTCTGAAATAAATAATAACTATGTTACCAGCACCACCACCATTCATTTGTAAAGAATAAATACCAGTTTTACTATTTTCTCCCACTCTCTGAAGTCTGCGCATTACAAGCAATTAACACTAAACATACATTTTTTGACACTCAGTTTTTCTTTAGTTTTATTGGGTTTTTGTCACACTTCTGAAAAAATAATAAAGATTAATTAAATAAGCCCTTGCGCCAAACGGAACAGTCAAGGGTTATTTTTGAAACTAAGTTTGCCTAAACAAAAAATCTCACACTGAAAAAAGCAGATAAGTAAAAAATAATAACAAAAATCACATCACTGTCGCGCACTTCCGTATTATTGACGTTTCGAAAAACTCTCTGTTTTCGTTCTCAAAATCGTAGTAAAAATTTGTAAACGTATGTCAAGTGTGACAGTTTAAAATTTTTGAATAAACTAACTACGTCAAAACTCACCATTAAATGATTATTATTAAAATTATTTGAGGCAGAAATCTTTTCTAAAAGATGTTTGCTATTTTTAATATAAGAATCGGATTGTCCAAATAAAAGTTTAATAATTTGTAACAAATATTTTGCTAATTTGTTGCAAGGCGAATTTATAGAACTAACTATTGGTCTTAGAGGTACAAAAAATTTAATTAGATATAGCTATAAAAAAAGTTGAAAAATATTTACGTATTACCATGGACGTCTAAATATGTAACGTAACGTATATTTATTTTCCACATTTCCATCGCGATATCTCTCAAAAAGATTACTACTCTATCTCTCTAACAGCCAAAACATCACACTCAATATCATATAACGTTTGCAGGTTATAATTATGAACACATCAAATATACTTATTTCACAATTTCACTCTCCGTCGTAAATTTCGTTCTAACTAACTCATCACTAATTTTCAAATAATTTGTGTTAATTTGAGTGATAACATCCATCGTATTCGTGTTTACTTATTAAGTATTCTTATCTGATCTGTTTTAAAAGCGCGGCAAAGAGCAAAATGGATGCAACTTGTCGATTTATAAATCAGGTAGCATATGGCAGCCTCGGGAGCGGTCTCGCACTGGGAATATGAGCCGGCTTCGTATTACTTCGGATTGCGATACAATACGTGAGTTATGAATATGCTTCCCGGTAGTCTTTGATCGAATATAAGTACTGTGCTCAAGTAGCCGCTATATTATATTGTTCCATTAATATTGGTTTATTATCAAATTTCCGAAAATGAAAGTTCCTTTTTTAACCCAAGGATTCAATGTGAAGATACTCGTACATACCTCGGGAAAATTAGGGAGGTCATTTTTTAATCTTTGATGAAGTTCTGCTATTGTTGGAAATGTTTTTTCGTCGGATTACTCCCTTCATGAAAACATTCATTTCTATTTTCTTACTACCACCTGCTTTTGATTTAGAAACAGTAGCAGTTATATTCTTTTCACTTATAACTCTCTTAACACCGCTTTCACTAATGATCAAGGCTTCTGCAGAACGCTTCACATAAATTATTAATTATTTCAGCTTCAAAGTAAGCTTTTACCTGTAGAATAATTTGTTTGAAATCTTCTGACATATGCTTCTGCATCTTGATTTTTTTCCTCTGCGTTGTAACTGATTTGCACGCGATCGCAACTTATTACATTTTTTAACAACTCTTTCCTTTTATACTTACTACAGTGTGGCAATTAGTCAAATCTATCCCAAAGTTTTGTTTATTTTGCGATACATTTCAAACCGCCTAAACCGCTTGGAAAATATATTTATACATAACATAAATGCTCAATAACAATTTTAAAAACATGTTTACTAAGGATCCAAGAATATTTTTATGCAGTAACACTTTACACGAAAGCAGACAGATTAAAAATAAGATTACAAAATTCCTAATATGTTTGAATAGTTTGATCAGGTGGGCAATACAAATCAAAATGAAACAAGCCAAAAAATTATTCTACAAATAAAATATTTGAGGCGCCACTGCTTGCTCTATAACAATCATCGACCTCGCTGATTGTTATAGAGCTGTCTTTCACATGCCGCGCACCCTCTTTCGGATAATTAATAAATGCAAGGTATATAAAACAGTACAGCATTTATAACTGTGTTATTTTAACAATTTTTTTCAGATTCTTGTTTTGCAGTTATTTGCTACCTGTGTCCGTTTTTTTTCTTTTTTTAAAGAACGTAATATTTAAGATAGGACTGCTTAAAAATAAAAAAAGGAAGAGCTTTGGAGACAAATGACTTCCACATTATTAAAAATAATAGTACGACTTATTGTCCAGAAAAAAAATTACTTTTTTATAAATGAACAAAAATTGACGACGAGTTACAGTGAGAGCTATCAAGTTTGCAGACTGAAAACAATTTATCAATATTTTTATTTACAAACTAAACAATAAGATAACGAAATTAATTAAAAATTTTAGCACAAAATAGAGTAACAGTGAGGCTATATGATCCAATTTTGTTTCGCCCCTACGCTTTCTTAACATCGGTTTCCAAAATCAGGGGTCTATTTCATTTATTTCAATAGTAGTCATGGAGAATATTTAATAATAATTAATAAAATTTAAAGAATTATTTATACACATTTATACTGTTTAGCAAAACAAAGGCAAATGGTTTAAATTTTGTTTTTACCTCATTAATCTTTGAAAGAGTAATCTTTTCCAATTATTATTTTTTATTATATCTATTGCAACTACAAATTATTAGGTAAGCAAACGTGTTATAAGTAATTCATATTTTTTTTTTCAGCTAATGGGTTTCATTTTATGGGCAGTATGTTTGTCCGTTATGTTTACGTGTGCATTAGGTGGGCACAGTACTTTAAGAAGTCCTGATTACGATAGATTAGGCAATTCCTTTTATATAGCTCTAATTCGCCCAGTTTGGTCTCTTTGCGTAGCCTGGGTAATATGGGCTTGTGCTATGGGTTATGCAGGTAACAACTTTCTTTTAAATTATTATTATTTTTACAATACAATTTTCTGCTAGCCAGTGTTTGTTTGTAAATATCGTTGACGGCATCAAATATTCCATTTCTTGTTCTAGTAAAATTACTTTTTAAAATATTGTAGGCGTCAAATATTCATTAATGCTTCAACCGCATGTTCTTAGTTGCTTAAGGATGGACTGGACTAGTTTTTTTTATGAAAAAAAGGTAGCAGGAAATTTATTGTTGAAACTGTTTGCTAAGAAGTAATTTTACTAGACAATTTCCCTGTAAATGAAAATGTTCCTCCTATTCTTAGTACTTTTTTCAACTTCCTATCAATCTCTTAACTCTTTCAATAATAGTTGTTATATATATATTGTCACGGATTTCCCAATACGTCTTTTCTTTTACTTCCAGAAAAACAATCCGTTAATTAATTACTTCTTTATTAACTACTGAACACTACTAATTACAGGTCAACTAAACACTTATTTAATAAATCGCTATCTAAATCGCTTTGATCTCTCTAACTAAACACTTCACTTCAGACTGTAATACAAGACTAATACAAGACTTATACAAGACTAACTAACTCGGCCATTTATTCGTCTTTTATAGACCCAACGAATATTCCAGATATATTCCAGTATCTCTAGATCCATTTTCTCGTACGACTCGAAAGCTTCTCGTCGATTCCAGATTTTTCCAGGCCGATCTCGATCAGCGGCATGTTATTTGTTTACCAGAATCGCGTAGGGGCGATCGGGGCAATCTTAGGCAATTCGCGGTGCCACAGTCGTCGGTTTGAGAGTGAGTGGGGCAAATTCCGTGACACTGCCCCCTCCTTAGGACCGATCGTCCCGATCGGCTACACCTCTATACGGGGACAGACGCTCCAGATGGACGACCTTCATCTTACTCCTGGGAGTCCTCTCTATCCGGTAGACGACATCATTGATTCTTTTAATGACGGTGTAGGGGCCCTCCCAACGGTTCTGTAGTTTAGGCGATCTTCCTTTCTTCCGCGTGGGGTTGTACAGCCACACCAGGTCACCTTGTTGGAATTCGACTGTATTGGCCCGGACGTCGTATCGAGTCTTCATGCGATCGCTCTCTAGTCGCATTCGAGATCTGACTTGATCGTGTACGGCTGCTAGTCTTCGTTCTAGCTCATGGGTGTAAGTGTCTGGCTCTGTGGGCTGTTCCGCAGGACGACCAAATACCAAATCTGCGGGAAGGCGAAGCTCTCTTCCAAAGATGATCCTTGCGGAGTCTTCCCAGTAGTTTCATGGACAGCTGAGCGGTAAGCTAACAGGAAGAGTGGAATGAGCTTGTCCCAGTCTGTTTGGTTCTCGTTCACAAACATCCTCAGATTGGTTTCTAGTGTGGCGTTGAAGCGTTCCACCATACCATCTGACTGGGGATGCAGTGGGGTGGTCCTGGTTTTCCGGATTCCCATAAGCTCGCAGACCTTTCGGAACACACCTGATTCGAAATTTCTGCCCTGATCTGAATGTAGTTCCATGGGCACACCAAATCTGCGGAACAGGTTGTTGACTAGCGCTTCTGCTACGGTTGTGGTCTCTTGATTGGGAAGGGGGTATACTTCCGGCCATTTACTGAAGTAGTCCATGGCTACTAGCAGATATCGGTTCCCACTTTGGGTTTTCGGAAATGGGCCAGCGATATCAATGGCAATCCTCTCGAACGGTGCTCCTACGATGTACTGGCGCATTTTGCCTCTGGAACGGGTCTTCGGTCCCTTGCTGGCTGCACATACGTCACATTTTCGGCACCAATCTTCTACATCCGTCCTACAGCTCAACCAGTAGAAACGCTCCTAATCTTCTGTAGAGTCCTATTGATACCGAAATGTCCACCCCAGTACCTCCATGTACTTCCTGCAGCACTTCCTTGACCCGGGACCTCGGGAGTAGTACTTGTTTCTTGACCTCCGTTCCGTCATTGTTCTCCCATGCTCTTTTTAGGACACCGTCTTCCAACACCAAGGAATTCCATTGAGCCCAATAACTCTTTAATGTTGGGCTTTTACTGCTGACTTCAGCCCATGAGGGTCGGTTGTTGGCTTCTTTCCAGTCTAGTAAGGGCTTGATGTCACAGTCAGCTTGCTGGTCTTCCCGAATCGCCGCTGAACTCCATCTGTCTTCAGGTTGGGCTACTACTATCTTGCAAGGAACAAATGATATGTCCTCTTTTCTTTCGAGACTACCACAGTGTTTGTTGCTGGTCGGACAAAGTCTAGAAAGAGCATCTGTGTTTCCATGTTCGTTGCCTGCCTGGGAGTCGCGCCATTGCCGATCCGCGACTGGCGCCCTACACTGTCCCTTTAGGTGACCCGCCCGCCCACAGTTCCAACATTGAAGTGGGCGTTCTCTTCGTCTATCGGGTTGTCCTCTCTTTGGTCTGGTAGTTAGGCTGAATTTATCAATGGCTTCCTTCAGTGTTTTGATTAACTCTCCATTTCCCGTACTGTTCCTATTGGCACTAATGGTACGAATTTTAACATGTCTACCAGATGCCATCTTTGCTGCCTCAAATTCCAGTGCATGCGAAAGAGCGTCATTCAACGTTTTAGGTCTAGCGAGCCGTAGTGCCTGCTGAGTTTCGCAATCTCTTAGGCCGTCGATAAAGACTTGGATAGAGAGCTGGTCCAAGAATTCAGAAGGAGCTGTTGGATATGCCAATCGAACCAGTCGGGCAACGTCGGTCTCAAAATGTTGTAAATTCTCTCCACTCTGCTGGTGACGATTTTTCAATTGTGCCTGGTACACTTGCTGCAGGTGCTTATCCCCATATCTCATTTCCATATGCTGTTTTAGAATGTCGTAGTTATTCTGCTGCCCAGCAGGAACTCCTTGTAAGACGTCAAGAGCTTCCCCTCGTAAAGCAACTATCAGAGCAGTAGCTTTCTCATAATCCGACCATTCATTTGCTGATGCTGCTGCTTCAAACTGACGGAGATATACATTCCAGGAAACCTTGCCGTCGAATTCAGGAGGTCTTGTCTTCTGAGTTCGGATAACAGGTCCTTCTGATTTGACTACGCCCTCCTTTGCTATCTTGTCTAATTTATGTCGAAGCTCTTCTCTAACCAGGTTTATTTCTTCGTGTATTTCCTGTTTCTGTGCTAACAGTTTATCTTCCACTTGTATTTCTACTTTATGTGACTGCTCCTCTAGTTTTTCTTCTAGTTGTGTCACTTTATGTGACTGCTCCTCTAGTTTTTCTTCTAGCGTATTCTCCAATTTTTCTAACTTTGTCTGCATTTCTTTCGTCTGATCTCTCATTTCCTGTTGTATTGTCTGTATCTGATCTTTCATTTTACACCCTTGTTCTTCTAATTTCTTTTCTAATTTCTCCTGCATCGTTTGAGACTGATCTTCCATTTTATGCCCTTGTTCTTCAAATTTTTCCTGCATTGTTTTCGTCTGGTCTTCCATTTTATTTTGCATTGCTTGCATCATTTCTAAAAGTTTTGCTAATTGTGCATCCATATTGACTTGGCTTCTAGTTACAGGCATTCACTCTCTTTGGAATCTTCTAGAATGTCCAGAAATGTCACAGTTGACTTCCTTACAATGAAACGAGTGCAGTGATATGCCACACTTGGGTCTTTGTCTCACTTCGGTAGAAAGTTCTAGAATGTTCGAGAATGTCCTTCGCAAATACCACCGTTCACTTCCTTGAGTCACGACGAGTGCGGCGATATGTCACACTTGGGTCTTTGTCTCACTCCCGTACAAAGTTCTAGAATGTTCGAGAATGTCCTTCGCAAATACCACCGTTCACTTCCTTGAGTCACGACGAGTGCGGTGATATGCCACACTTGGGTCTTTGTCTCACTCCCGTACAAAGTTCTAGAATGTTCGAGAATGTCCTTCGCAAATACCACCGTTCACTTCCTTGAGTCACGACGAGTGCGGTGATATGCCACACTTGGGTCTTTGTCTCACTCCCGTACAAAGATCTAGAATGTTCGAGAATGTCCTTCGCAAATACCACCGTTCACTTCCTTGAGTCACGACGAGTGCGGTGATATGCCACACTTGGGTCTTTGTCTCACTCCCGTACAAAGTTCTAGAATGTTCGAGATTGTCCTTCGCGAATACCACCGTTCACTTCCTTTTGACAAGACGAGTGCGGTGATATATCACACTTGGGTCTTTATTCCACCCACGCACAGGGTTCCAGAAAGTTCTTCCAACTTCCACTTAAACCCACTTACGCACAGGGTTCCAGAAAGCTCCTCAAACTTCCAGTTAAATCCCACTTTGTAGACAGGGTTCCAGAAAGCTCTTGAAAACTTCAAGTTAAATCCCACTTCTGACACCAAATTGTCACGGATTTCCCAATCCGTCTTTTCTTTTACTTCCAGAAAAACAATCCGTTAATTAATTACTTCTTTATTAACTACTGAACACTACTAATTACAGGTCAACTAAACACTTATTTAATTAATCGCTATCTAAATCGCTTTGATCTCTCTAACTAAACACTTCACTTCAGACTGTAATACAAGACTAATACAAGACTTATACAAGACTAACTAACTCGGCCGTTTATTCTTCTTTTATAGACCCAACGAATATTCCAGATATATTCCAGTATCTCTAGATCCATTTTCTCGTACGACTCGAATGCTTCTCGTCGATTCCAGATTTTTCCAGGCCGATCTCGATCAGCGGCATGTTGTTTGTTTACCAGAATCGCGTAGGGGCGATCGGGGCAATCTTAGGCAATTCGCGGTGCCACAGTCGTCGGTTTGGGAGTGAGTGGGGCAAATTCCGTGACAATATATATCATGATATGAAAAATAAAAAATGGATTTTCTTAGCAATATAGAATTGAATTGATGATACACAGAGAAACTTAGGTAGTGATGTAAACTCAGTAACAAACGTTAACAAGAGTAAAATGTAGGTATAGAAATTCATGAAAATAAAAGTTAAACTTAAAATATGTTCAAAATGTAGGAATTTTTTTTGTTAAGATTGGAGAGTTCTACGCTAATGTAAATAATTACCTCAAGTTTAGATAAAATCTTAAATAGCTCCAAATTTTCGAAATTTAAGAATGACAGGTATGTCAGTTTATGTTGTCATAGTAACCAATTGCAAATTTCCCAGGGGTTATAAATACGAGTTCAAAAAACAATTGCAAGTTAGTTGCTGTCAGCTAAAACCAAGTTATGAATTAATAAAATTAAGAAATTAGTAAATCAAAGTTAGTAAATACCTTAATACGTGCTGTCACGTGCCATTCTCATCTCAGTGGAGATAAAAGTTTTGCCAACTCACTAAACACTCGCAGGGTTGCGACAAGTAAATAAATTAAGTTTCAAAATTCAAATAAATAAATTCACAAGAATACAAAGTGCATCGATAAAGTGCGGAATACCAGTCAAAACAAGGCAGGAGCCGTGGAGTAGACAACCAGGTCTACAAGTTGGAGGACAACAAACAAAGGAAAAATCGTACGATAATATAATTTGGCCAATTTAATCATTTAATAATAAATTTAAAACTTACGATTTGCAAATGTACAACAAATTTTCTGACCATATAATTAATTATTACTGAGTAGATTTACTGGGACATTGGTCAATAAAATAGATTTTCCTATAATATATATTTTTATGTTTACGATCGTTTCGGGTTAACCCATCTTCGGAAAATATATTATAAACTAATTATTAAAATTAGTCTTAAAAGTTTGAAAATCATCAGTCAAAAATACTTATTAAAAATTCTCTATAAATATTATGTGACGCATAACATTAACCAGATTTTCAATCATCATAATAATTGTTAAAAACTAATGATATATAAAATTTTATGTCTTCTTGAAATTTTGCACGTCCCCATAATTTACCGTTCTGAACAACTTTTTCAAGTAACATTTTGCTGTATTTTCAGTAGAAAAGGCACTTTACCTGAAACGATAACAGTTTTCAATTGGTGCACTGAATATTTCAAATAGGATTATTTCGAAAACTGTTACTCCTAACGACTTCAACAGGGTATACCTTTTTCAGATACAAAGTTCTACCTGATTACGCATATTTATCAGTAACTAATAATAACTTTCCAGTTCAAATTAAATCCGTTGAGTTTGTTAAATATCTAGGGATATATAATGGATCCGCACCTGAAATTGAAACACCATTTACATCACCAAAAAAATTGTGTTATGTATCTTTAAAAAAATATTATCAATTTTAACTTTACAATTGGTGTCAATTATAAAGATTGCTATCTACCAAGCTTGTTTATTGACATGGTAGATACTTTCTCCTCGATTGTAAGAAACTTTTTTTGTAATTTTTTCTCTGGAATAACTCTTTCTTTAGATATATATTTTTATATTAATTAAAGCAATATAATTTGGAGTAGGGAGTAAAACACAAAATCTTATTTCACCTAGGTCCCTATATATATATATATACAGGGTATCCCAACGAAAATTTGACCCCCCTATAATTGGAAAACCCAATAATATTTCAAAATTCGCCGAGACCCGTCGATTTTTGTTCTTGGGGGGAGCTTTTTTGACAGTCAAGCCAACTCGATATGTTCATCCCCCTAATGCCTAGCAACCCCAACTTAAAAATTTCAAATGCAACTACCCCACTTGTGGCACATCATTTTAAAGCCCTTTTTATTGCAAATACAGTGACGTACCGTTTTTAGAAATCGGTTGAGATTTGATAGAATTATTGGTTACAAACGAAAAGATGACAAACCAACTTACACGCAGTAATTTCTACACAAATGCCCACCACTAATAAGTTTTTCATCTACTACGCATTACCTAATTGTTATTGATGTGTCTATCAGTTTACAAAAAAGTCAGAAATGAAATAAAGTAACAGAATATTTAAAAAAATTTTTTAATTGGCATTAATAATATTTTGTAACACTAACTAACTACTCTTCATACTAATAACTCGCCAGTGTTAAATTACACCTAAATTTTATCCATATATCTTTTATTAAGCTAATCAAATCAATTTTCCTACAATTTTTATTAATGAAACTCCTATGTATGCTCTTTATGCCTGTTCAATAAAGTAATTATTATAAGAATTGAGAATTGGACAGGCGACGACATCTGGCGGCCGATGGTAGGAGCAGGTAGGAGCTCAGAGAGGAGATTCTGCTGGACAGGCGACCGACAGCTTATGGTTGGTACAACGGATAGGCGTTAGGCGGGGACGGTGGAGGGCATTCTACGTGGCGAAGACAAGCTGTCGGTGCTATGTACTGGTGTTTGTTGTGAAAAATAGAAAATTTGATATAAATAGACGATAGGCAAAAGTTTGGGTGTAACATAATTAAAAAACGATAGCATGAAGGGCAAATGTTTTAATGAAATGGGTAAATATATGGGTAAATATTTTTATTCACAATCACCCTACAATTGACGTTTTATTCATTCTTTACAGCCATAAAAACCTACACTTTATTAACTAGAGAAATAAACTTGTCATTATTTCACTAGTAAAAGAAGTTTTATTTCCTTACCACCATAACCGATGTAGCACGTAGCACATGTCTATATCTAGTGGAATAATGATAATTAAATGTTGAGTAATGGCTGTTCAGTTAATAATATTATCTCTACCCCTCATTTTAATCACCAGAATTAGCCCAGAAGTCAGAGACTTGCGCGGGAGAGGGGGTGGCATATTATTATTTAGCAGGCCGCATTTGCGAATAGGAACGTGCAGTGCAGGAATGAGGGAAATCTGGACGGTATCAATCAACAAACAAACCAACTTACGCGTAGTAATTTCTACACAAATGCCCACCACTAATAAGTTTTTCATCTACTACACATGACCGCATTACCTAATTGTTATTGATGTGTCTATCAGTTTACAAAAAAGTCAGAAATGAAATAAAAAGCTGAAGCAAATAAAACTAGATACTAAAATAGTTATTAGTAGAAGATACTTAAGTTTATAGGAATTCAGACCTTTTCAAAATAACAAAAAATCAGTACTACAAAAAAAGTCGGTGTTTTTTGCTTGTGACCAAGAAATCGTCAGTTTCAGCCGTTATTGAAAGTATTAACGTGTGTTCGAAATGGTTTATTCTATCGCGGAAAGAGAAGAAATTGTTGCAATTTTTATCGAAATCACGATTGCGCTAAAGGTACAGCACGAATTTTTAATGCCAATCATCCTGAAAAAAATGTAAACCACCAGTACGTTAAACACCTGATTGACAAATTTGTTGCAACAGGTTCGCTTTTAAACAAGAAACGTGAAGTAATTGGGCCAGTTCGAAATGAAGCAGTTGAAGTGGCAGTTTTAGGTCATGTACAGATGGATAATAAGCAATCGATTACAACTGTGTCTCAAGCTTCTGGCGTATCTCGTTCCAGTGTTCATCGAATTTTGAAAAAACACAAGTTACATGAAGATGACTTTGATCGCCGTAACCAATTTTGCGAATACTTTAGTGAACAACTTCTACTGAATCCAAATCTTCTCTACAATACATGTTTCTCCGACGAATGCACATTTATGTTGAATGGAGAAGTGAATAGACACAATTGTCGTTATTGGAGTGATACTAATCCGTATTTAATCAGGGAATTTCATACTCAGACACCTCAAAAATTGAATGTTTGGGCAGGCATTTTGGGCGGCCATCTTGTTGGACCATTTTTCATCCAAGGTAATCTCGATGGAAACACCTATCTAGAATTATTGGAAAGTACAATTGATCCTAGGATAACAGAGATTTTAGAAAGTGACGACAATTTACTAGAAAATGAAATAACCTTCCAACAAGATGGTGCACCCCCGCACTATGCTGCTGCTGTGCAACAATTTTTGGATGACCATTTCCCGGGGCATTGGATTGGCAGAAGAGGTCCCGTCGAATGGCCACCAAGATCTCCGGATCTGTCCCCTTTGGACTTTTTTCTGTGGGGTCATTTAAAATCACGAGTGTACGCCACTCAGCCGGAAACATTGCAAGTGCTACATCAGAGAATTGTAGAAGAATGCCTATTAATAACTGCGGATGTCTTTAATAATGTTCGAACAGAATTTGAAAACAGACTGTATTATTGTTTGGAAGTTAACGGGGGTCATTTTGAGCAATTCATCAAATAAATCTGATTTATTATTTGCTTCAGCTTTTTTATTTTTGTAAACTGATAGACACATCAATAACAATTAGGTAATGCGGTCATGTGTAGTAGATGAAAAACTTATTAGTGGTGGACATTTGTGTAGAAATTACTACGCGTAAGTTGGTTTGTCATCTTTTCGTTTGTAACCAATAATTCTGTCAAATCTCAACCGATTTCTAAAAACGGTACGTCACTGTATTCGCAATGAAAAGGGCTTTAAAATGATGTGCCATTGCATTTGAAATTATTAAGTTGGGGTTGCTAGGCATTAGGTGGATGAACATATCGAGTTGGCTCGACTGTCAAAAAAGCTCCCCCCAAGAACAAAAATCGACGGGTCTCGGCGAATTTTGAAATATTATTCGGTTTTCCAATTATAGGGGGAGTCAAGTTTTCGTTGGGATACCCTGTATATAGGCTGTATCACATAAGAGGGCCACTCCCATGTATCTCGCTTAATATGCGAGACACGTCAAAAATCTTTAATTGTTTTTTTGTTGCATTTTTGGAGGCCTTTATGCTCGTAAAAACAAATTTGAGATCCATGGCCAACTTTATGAGTAATAACAAAAAAACCTGTAAATTGCCCAAACTTTAAGGCTGTCTAACTTTTTTATTTTAAGAGATAGAGAAAACTTATTGGTAATAAATTTTTATTGCAAAATTGATACCTTTCACCTGATATAAACAGATTTTTGAAATATCATATGTGGTTCGCTGCGGCCTCTAGGCGGACAAAAAAAATTCTATCGAAGCAGGCTATGGCCACAAAAACTATTTTTTTTTATTGGTTTTCACATTAAAAGCAATTGCGTCTTTAAAATTGTTCTAACACAGACAATGTAACTTACGCTAAGTGTTGCAAGCTATGAAAACAAATGGTTTTACCTCAGTAATGTCATCATTTGACAATTTGATTATTCTTGTGATAGGTTATGCAGATGGTGCTTGAAGATTCTTACAGTTTATTATTATTTAAAAATATATATAGTGATTTGCCGTCTCTTATCAAGGAGGTTTCAGGTTTATCCTGGCGTTGTTCTACCTGCAGTGAGCTTCATGATGTCATTGATAGGGGCAAAATACTTGACATGTTTCAGGAAAAAATAACGGATTTTTTTTCCGAACTTAATGATTTGTTTATATCTGTAAAACATGATGTTTTGAGTAAAACTGAAGAAAAACTGGAGGAATTAAAATTTCCTGCTGTTAGCCCTCCCAAGGTTAAACCATCCTATTCATCGGTATTGTGCAATAGTGCTACCTCCCTTTTAGCAGAGGACTGATTTAAATGTCCTGGTCTAAAAAGGTCCAAAGATGGAAGTGCAAAACCCTAGGCTAGCCGACAGCCGGAGCTGGTCGTGCGGTCTACCTTTTTTTTAAAGGGAGGACCGTTTTTATTTTGTATGGGCGCCAGTAACCATGTTGCCCAGGGTTTAAGGCTACTTAACCTTCGGCTACTAAAGGTTAAGTCCAATTCTAACTAGTATTAATACAGCCTAATTACGAACTAGTAGCATAAAGATAAATATAATAATGATAAATTGAGAGAAAAAGTGAAATCACAACATTTATTTACCACTAATATGTTTCATCACATCAAATAAACATTAACGTATTAAGAGAAAATAATAAACATTAGTAATTGTGAAATTTGGAACCGTTCGTGATCACGATAGGTGTACAGTATGCACAGGCATTGGCTTACTAAGTAAATGATGTTAATAATAATAATATATATTCACGAAATAATCACTAATTTGACCATATATAACAAATTAGGCAATTATATAAATATTTCTATATGTTATTGGTTAGATTATAGGACTAAACGAAATTACTATGCAAGTAATTTATTACTAATTAGTTAGAGAAAAATGTAACCTAATAATAATATTCAATTGCGTTTTCTTTTTCTTAGTCTATAATAATTGATAATCTTAATTAACTGGAAATAGATACATATATATAAAATTGTGTAATAACCAGAGACAATAACGGAAAATAAATATATATGTAGTAAAAGAAAATCGGAAGAGCTTATCTGCTTATGATGATTTCACTGATGTCCCTGTAGCTGTAGTAGACGTGGTAGGAACGGTGAAAACCCGAAGACAGTCAGGAACAGATTTCACCAAAATCTAGGTTGGAGCCTGGGTAGTATCCAATGTAGAGCCGTAAATCTACCTAGCAGCGAATGGGACTCTAGCAGATGGAGATACATATGCACCGAAGCATACTGTATATTGTATGGGTTCACTAAAACCCGCGGTAAAAAGCCCTATAAAGGATGACATCCTGTATAAGTGATTATTAAAAAAAAAGGAGTCCTTTACTTACAAAGATGGTGGTTGGCTTTCTTTTCAATATTCCAGGGAGAATTATAGGGAACAAAAATGTTCCAGCCTGATATTACAATTGCTAAGTGCACTAAAATCCAGCTACTGCTGAAATTGTATTCCACAAAAATAAACGATGCGTACCACTAAAATGCACCCAAAAGAATACAACTTTCCACAAAATTTCCAACTCAAAATCCTCTTCTGAGGTAACACAATTGTTATTTAAATAATTGGAAAAATTTGCTACACGAGACACACCTTAGCGAGCGCGGCTTGGAAATTATAATCCTAGAAAAACCGTCCCACTATCTTAATCCTGACAAAAACAGTTAATACTTTTGCGGGTGTTTAATGAATCGACGCGTTTAATTTTATATTTACTAAGGAAATGAAATTAAAGTTGCCTATGGTTTAGGTCTAGAACAATATTTAAATGAATTTGATGTACTGGGCGTTTCCAAGTTTCATTAATTATGCCGAAATAAAATTTAACCGTTACAATAGCTCTAAGTCTGCAGTTGTAGTTAAACCTAAATCAAATCAAGACAACAAACAAACTAAATCTGATATTATGAACAATGTTATCCCAGCTGACACTGGTATAAATATTAATAAAATTAAACATATTCGTGATGGCGGTCTTCTTTTGAGTTGTCAGTCTTCGGAGGAGAATTCCAGACTTAAAAAATTGGCGCAAGAAAAATTGTCAGAAAACTATGAAATCAGGGAAGTTAAGGGACTGCACCCCAGAATTAGAATTGTTGGACTCTCAGAAAAGCTTGATCCTGAGTCTATCTGCAAGCTAGTTGTTAAGCAAAACAATGAGATTATTTCATCCCCCATGGAGTGTAAGGTTGTTAGAATTGGTTCAACGAAGAAAAGCAGACGTATTTCAAGCTACTTTGCAACTCAACATTGTGGATTATAACAGAGTAATATAAAATGGTTATTTACTTGTGGGACTTGATATTTGTAAAGTGTATGATGCAATTGAAATTATGCGTTGTTATAAATGTAACGGTTTCAACCATTCTAAATTCAATTGTAAAAATGCTGTTTCCTGTCCTAAATGTAGTCTTAGTCATGATTTGAATACTTGTTCTTCTGATAAATTTAGATGTGTTAATTGTTCCTCTATGAAGGAAAAATCACCTGATCTTGCTATTGATTTAGAACATGCAGCCTGGGATCATGAACGTTGTCATGCTTTTAAGATGGCAGTATCCAAATTAAAGTCCGACTTGGGATACCAATAGCAGTTAGGGATACCCTCAGTTGACTCCCCGCCCTCTTCACACTCTACTACTTTGGGTACGAGCACTACGCATTATACTGTACACAATATCTCAATTTATTATCAGAATGTTCGTGGGTTGAACACCAAACTTGATACTTTAATTAACAATACGGCAGCTTGCAATTTTGATATCTTGGCGTTTACGGAAACTTGGTTGAATAAAGGTGTTCTTGACACTGAGGTGTTGGATAATAGTAGATACAATATTTTTAGAGCTGATCGGGATTTGGAGGCTACTAACTCCTCGAGAGGAGGGGGTGCTATGATTGCTATTGCTTCTAATATTTGTGCAGTCGATCTAAATCTTGGTAATACTGACTTCAGTCTTATCCCAACTGTTGACATTACTGGTATTAAAATTACTCTAAAATATAAGACACTTTATCTTTTTGTAGTTTATATTAATACAAATGCGACAATTGAGGTGTATAATTTGGTCTTTAATGCTTTTTGCTCTTTAGATTATATTTTTGTCTCGGACATTTTGTTAATTGGTGACTTCAATGTCCCGGCATATGCGTCTGCTTCTTTGCACTGTACCGATTCTCCTATATGTAATGCCGTTATAAACTTCCAAAATTTTGTTAATTTAATTCAAAGTAATTCAATTGTAAATATTAATAATCGCATATTGGATCTTGTTCTATCCAATAATAAGTGCAAAGTTGTGAGAGCTATTGATGTTCTTCTTCCTGAAGATTTGCATCATCCTCCTCTTGTGGTGTGGTATCCTATTAGAAGTTGTAGCTCGCAATCGACTAGAAATGTTAAACTGTTATATAAGTATAATTTTAAGAGAGCAAATTTTCCCTTACTTTATACACATTTGCTTGAATCTGACTTCTGTTATTTGGATGAATGCACTGATGTTGATGTTGCCCTGCAACAATTTTATGATCATTTGGATAGGATTTTTTCTATGTTTGTGCCTATTTCACGTGTAAGTTCTCGCTGTTATCCCCCTTGGTACACTAGATCGTTAATTAGAGATGTTAGACGTAAACATTTCTTGTGGAAACGGTATAAACGCTCTAGAGATATTAATCATTATAATGAATTTAAGACTTTAAGACGTACAGTTAGGTATGACAGTAAGATATTGTATAATAATTACATTTTGGATATTGAGAATAATATTACTCATCAACCTCAGAATTTTTGGAAATTTATATCTCAAAGAAACTCTTACTCAAACTTACCAAATACTTTTAATATGGACCATGATTCCTTTTCTGATCCAGAGGAGATTTGTAATGCTTTTGCTTCCGTTTTCCAAAAATCGTATTCTACCCCTATAAATGTGCCTTTTGTCTCCGACATTAATAACTTTAGCCTGCCTGAAATTTGTTCTTTTTCAGAGGATGAAGTTAGGTGTTGTTTAAGGAAATTAAAGCCTAACTAGCGAATACCATCCTTTCTTGTGCGGGACTGTGCCGCAGTATTTGCGCCACCATTGTGTAGATTAATAAACCTGTCCTTGAATACATGTACGTTTCCGTCACAGTGGAAAATATCTAAGGTCACTCCAGTATTCAAAAAGGTAAAAGATCACACATTAGCAATTATCGGCCGATTGTTATAATCAGCAATGTTGCTAAGTGTTTTGAAATGCTGTTGTGTCATTTTATATTTCATCACACAAAACATTTAATTACGGAGGCGCAACATGGTTTGTTTAAGGGCAGGTCTACTGTTACAAATCTCTTCTGTATTACACAGTTTTTAGCCAATGCCATTGATGATGGATTTCAAGCTGACGTGATTTACACTGACCTGACAAAGGCTTTTGACAGAATTGATCACGCAATACTCTTGAATAAATTAGATAATTTTTTTGGTTTCTCCTTCAACTTATTAACTCTTATTAGCTCTTATCTTTCATGTTATTTACCGCGGTTGCAAGTCTGCTGAGGTACGAGCCACCTCGGGTTCCCTCAAGGGTCTAATTTGGGACCCTTATTCTTTAGCCTATTCATTAATGACATCATTATTAATTTAACTGTGCCCTGCCTGTTGTATGCAGATGATCTGAAAATTTTTAGTACGATCAAGAACGCTGATGATGCTGCTGAACTTCAGTACAATCTTAATGTCATTAATGAATGGTGCAGGGTTAATAATCTGTCACTTAATACTAGTAAGTGCCATGTACTGTCTTTTTCTACAAAGAAACGGTTAATTTCTTTTGATTATTCCATCGAGCATCCTGTGACTTAGGTGTTATTTTTGACAGAAAATTGTCTTTTAATAACCATCTACATCATATTACTGCAAGAACTTATAGATCTCTTGGTTTTATTATAAGAAATAGTAAACAGTTTCGGAATTCTAACACTTTGAAAATTTTATACTCTACTTTTGTCAGGTGCAATTGTGAATATGCATCAATTGTTTGGTGTCCTAATTATGCTGTACATGTGGATGCTCTTGAAAATGTTCAACGTAAATTCTTGAAATATGTTAGTTTTAAAGCTGATGGTGAGTATCCCTCTGTTGGGTTCCCTCAAGTTGAAATGCTTAATAGATTTGGCCTTGAAACTTTGGAAAATCGACGTAAAAAGGCTTATTTAATTTGTTTACATAAAGTAATGAATAATGTAATTGACTGCAGTGCCATCTTGCGAATGTTGAGCTTTTATGTTCCCAGAATTGAAGCTAGACAATTTAACATGTTTTATTTGCCACCTGCTAGGACAAATATTCTGCAACACTCTCCACTGCATAATATGTGTAATTTATGTAATGAAGTTATCTTGCCCGTAGATTTTTTGGATTGCAATATTTCAACTCTGAAAAAATCTGTTTTGTAAATGTTATTGTCTTTATCTAGATTTTTAGATTGATTCTTTTTTCATATTTGTTTACATGTGTTATGTCTAAGTATTGTGTCATTTACTTCATGTATGCTTTTTTTGTGTTTTCCTATTCTTTAACTGGGTCTTTGACCTGTTGAATAGTGTAAATAAAATAAAAATAAATAAATAAATAAATATATAATTTTGAATAACAATGGAGTTTTCAAATAATGAACAATATATGTTTGTGTTGTACTGTCTGACGCATCAGAAATTGAGGTGGTCAATTTAAGTATCTCACATAATTCATTATTACTTGTCTGTATTAATTATAGGTACTAGTATTCGCTGATGTTATTAATATTTTCGGATTTTCTAGTTTTAAGCTCACCTTTTCTGTTTAAATTTAAATAAAATTTGTTTCTAATTCACTGCTTATTTCAGTACTCAACTAAATTACTGAATCGATTAAATTAATGTTTCGAGAATTAAGAGTATATCAACTCAAACGTAAAATTGCTATGGAGAATTTCAGTTAATGTGTAATCCTCTTCCTCAAGTTATAACACATTCAAAATGATATTTTTTCAAACTACAATGAATTTTAACAATTTTCAAACTAACGATTATGTATAAATTATGACTATCTAGTATAAATACTATAGCAAGAACAAACAGTTTGTCAAATGGTGATTTTACTGAGGCAATACATTTATTTTCATAGCTTGTAACATTTAGCGTAAGCTACATTGTCTGTGTTAGAATAATTTTAAAGACCCAATTGCTTCTAATGTGAAAACCAATAAAATAATAATATTATAAGGAAATCTGTATTTTGCATAAAAAATACATTCTGTTTATTATTTTTTTGCAGTTGGCGTCTTTAAAACAGGTTCTACATTATCTTAAGCAACACGAAAATATTTAGGTACATGTCTTTTAACTAACATTGAACTGTAATGAATACAAGAGATAAGGGCAACATATAATATATTGCATGGAAGACGAAAAAACAGGAAACTTTTTGTGGGCATAGCCTGTGTTGGCTACAAACCCGTCTTGTAGGGCTCTTGCAGCTCTGGGATGATTGCGTTGAATTAAACAATATTATCTTCTTAGTGGACTGTATTTGGGTACGTGAATTACAATTTTATGATAACCTTTTGTTATATGACATACATATATTACAATTTTTTGATGTCTTCAAAACAACTGACTTTTCATAACTACAAAACAAAGATTGTTCTATCTTTCGCCCTAGATGGCGCTACTAAAACTAATGTGATGCCAAACATAGTGTAATATTTTAAATACAAATAAGCGCTTGGTGGAATTTCCATTTTGTGCGCTGCTGCAGCTGCTGTAAGTAGTCTGTCCTCCAGCGCTTCCATAGGTCTTGTGACATTTTTACTATGTGTTGATACCTTGACAAATAGGTAACCCGAACATCGGTTAAATCTACTTCTGGGATAGAATTCAGAGATTTCCCAATGAGTAGATGACTGGATGTTAATGCTTGCAGGTCGTCAGGGCAGTCGGATAAAGGAGTGATAGGACGGGAGTCAACAGAGTATAAAACTCTTCATAGGAGAACATGAAATTTTTTGCAACACGTTTTAAATGCTGTTTTACCGACCGAACTGCTGCTTCCCACAGTCCGCCCAAATGGGGGCTTCGTGGCGGAATAAATTACCAATCTATGTTGCATTGCAGTAAATAATCTTTAAATATATCATTCTGTAGCAAAGCTTTAATTTGTAATAATAATTTATTATTTGCTCCGTGAAAATTTCTGGCATTATCCGAATATATTTTCCTAGACAAACCACGTCTAGACACAAAGTTCGATATGCATGGCCTTTGTAGAAAAACACAAAAATACAAATGTAGCCATTAATTATTTGTTTATTGCGAATTTTCCCATCTTTCATCTGAAATGGTCCCGCAAAATGAAAATGGACGCGAAGGTGTCACACGGGCTTGGGGCAAATTTCCCATTTGTTGAGACATGAAAGATGGTTGCACCCTAAAACAAGGTATACACTTTCTTACAATGGACTTGACTGTTTGCTTGCCATTTAAAGGCCAGTAATTTTGTCTTACGCATGCAAGAGTAGCTTGAGGACCAGTATGTAAATTACGAATATGCTCATATCTTATAATTAAATTTGTTAAAGCACATTTAGCTGGCAATAAGATAGGATGTTTCTGATTAATTCTTATGCTCGAATTTTTTAATCTGCCACCAATAAAATTCCCTCTGGATCGATGAATGGATTTAGAGCCTTGATTTTACTGTATGTTAGATTTGACTACATTTGCGAGTGTTAATGAATGCATGTGTTCAGAAAATGCTTGTGACTGAACTAATTTTATGAGCGATTTAATTGCACATGATAACTCAGCTACAGTGAGCGAACCCTTTTGTTTAGCTTCCTGAGTCGTTTTACAATTATTAATAAAGCAAAGGCAATATGCAACTACCCTCTGCAACCGTGACAATGTAGAATATTTACTAAATAGCATTTCTGAAAAATCATCATTAGAAACCTAATGTAATGTGATGTGAGTTTTATTTTTGCGTTCTGGTGCATTATCTGATTTACGTGCAAACTTTGAAATATGATTCTCTGGCCATAGTGCTTGTTTTTTCGATAAAAATGAAGGACCACTCCACCACAGGGTGGACTCCACAATATCTTTTGGTTCGATACCCCTAGAAATGATATCCGCGGGATTATTTGCTGAAGTAACGTGATACCAATTATTAATTTGTATCAATTGCTGTATTTCTGAAACCCTGTTACAGACAAATGTACAATAGTGTATTTCATCTATGTGTATTGTTAATGCATTAGTGACCTTTGTTATTAGTTTTGATAAAAGTAAGCACCCGCATAATTCAAGCCTAGGCAATGAAATTGCCTATGAGATTTACCGCATATTAAGCTAACCTGAATGCTTCCGTTTTTACCTTCTGATCGTGCATATACTACTGCACCGTATGCCTTTATGCTTGCATCTGCAAAACAATGAATTTTAATTTTTGTTACGTTGCGAATAATTACCTGACGAGGAATCTGAATAGATCTAACATGTTCTAACTGCAAACAGTTTTTTTTCCACATTTCGGATAAGTCATTAGGTATACATTCATCTCAACCTATATTACATTGCCATAACGTTTGCAATATTAACTTGGCTTGTATTATTACTGCTCCTAAGAGTCCGAGAGGGTCGAATATCTGAGACACATGAGACAGTATTGTTCGTTTTGTTGCTTTCTCTGAAAACTGCTGAATATAAATAGTAAACTCGAATTTGTCAGATGTTGGATTCCACGAGACACCTAATGTTTTCATGCTTTTATCATTTCCTATGATATACTTTCTTAATGGAAATCCTGCGCTATAAATTGAACTTACATTTTCTCGTATTTTGATCAATTCCTCAACATTGCGTGCTCCTGTTAAGAGATCATCTACATAAAAATCTGTGAGTATAATATTACTTTCTTGCAGGTATTGATTTAAATGTTCTATTGC
Source organism: Monochamus saltuarius (assembly GCA_025584915.1). Classification (NCBI taxonomy): domain Eukaryota; kingdom Metazoa; phylum Arthropoda; class Insecta; order Coleoptera; family Cerambycidae; genus Monochamus; species Monochamus saltuarius. The sequence continues at coordinate 26,820,862 of CM046726.1, read as the reverse complement.
TAAAGACATCTAGTAGCTAAAAATGAAGCAGAAGACGTTCCATATGTTACTGTATTTAACCTATAATGACGTAATTTTGATGAAAGTTCTCTCTACACGATTCTTTGCAAATCGCGCTGTGAATGATGAAGATTTACCTGCCTATACATTTTTGCGATATCTGCTATTAAAACTATGTTATGATGCCGGAAACGAACAAGAATTGAAAACAAATCACTTTGTATCGTTGGTTCTACCTTTAAAACGTCGTTCAACGATAATCCGCTGCTAGTCTTAGCTGATGCATCAAAAACCACGTGAAGCTTTGTTGTGATACTATCATTTTTTATAACAGCATGATACGGTAGGTAATAAATTAAATCTGCCTGGTCTTGTTCAGGATTAACTAAAGTCATATGTGATGCCAAACATAGTGTAATATTTTAAATACAAATAAGCGCTTGGCGCGACAGCCTGCTTCAATAAAAACTTTTTTATCCGCCTAGGGGGCGCAGCGAGCCACATACGATATTTCAAAAATCTGTTTATATCTGGTGAAAGGCATCAATTTTGCAATCAAAATCTTATACCAATAAGTTTTCTCTATCTCTTAAAATAAAAAAGTTAGACAACCTTAAAATTTGGGTACTTTACAGGTTTTTTTGTTATTACTCATAAAGTTGGCCATGGATCTCAAATTTGTTTTTACGAGGATAAAGGCTTCCAAAAATGCAACAAAAAATATTTCAAGATTTTTGACGTGTCTCGCATATTAAGCGAGATACATGGAAGTGGCCCTCTTATGTGAGACAGCCTATACATATGAATTGCAATACCACCCAATACTTGATCAAGAAAACTTGTTGAACAAGATTAAATAACACGGTCAACGATAAACATAATGTATTATTCTATACCCTATTTAATTTATTAAAAACAGATTATAAGAAGACGGAAGGTATTAATGGTTATTTGCAATATATCCTATACATACATATATGTCGCACATACTAGTGATCGCACTCTATAAATTATCACAGCAAACCAAACTGCAGTAAAAAGTGTGAATTTCAAACTAAAAAAATTCTTGATTTGGGAGATTTAAATATGTATAGACAATTCAATTCTGTAACTACAAATAAAGTTTATAACATTATACGGGGCACTCTGTATTAATAGTCAATTTTTAAGATTTTGTACAAACAATATATAAGATCCAAAATTCTGAATTTATGTATTTTATAAAGTAATGTAACATTTCAAGAGTATTAGAATACAATATTTTTTGTTACATTTGGATACTATATAGTATATTCGAACAGGTATTAAAACTTGGGTTATATAATCCATTTAGGAATATTCCACTCCTCCCCTCCCAAAACATATCGGTTTAGAATATTTTTCTTAGTACTTCTTGTAAATGATCATATTTTGTTTTAATTTGTTTTTAATATTTGTTTGTTTCAGGTCCTATAAATACATTCCTCTCACTTCCACTTTTTCAAATATTGAATAAATTTACATACAGTATATACCTTATACACGTAACATTAATATATATGATTGTTTTTTCCGCAAAAGTGTCAATGTATTTCACACCACTCAATATGGTGAGTGATATATATATATATACAATATACAGAGGGTTCTGAATATGAGTGCCGTAATTTTGAACTAAATGCAATAAAAAAACTTATGAAAAAAATGTCTAAAACGAATAGTTTGTCTACAAATACATTTTGAAAAATAAACTGCTATAATATGCAAAACTATGTTACGAAATTGCAAACTAAGGTACAATTAAGGTTAAGTAAAAGCGCCTGTAACGTAATTTGTTCATAACTTGATTTTTGGATTAGTATTAATGAAGTAAACAATTGAAGTTTCCGAGAAATTCGTTAAAACTGTAACGTACGACAACGTATCTGGCTGAAGACAGAATCAGAATCAGAAACAAGAAACGGAATATCACAGTGGACCAGACACGTTGTAAGCAGCAACTAAAAAAATAAGAAGACCGTAGGTATTTCATTATTTTGCGGTCATTTAGCGTAAACATAGGATTTTTTTCAACACAGCAAGAATCGAATCCGAACCGTCCAGAACTAGTTAGTCAGTTCAGTTGTTAATGTACTCTCGGCGAATGCGACGTAAGACGGTGTTGGTTAACATTTCTCACGGTTCTGAACCAGTTCTCGACGGCTGTTGGAACAGACCTATAGTAAAACAATACAAAACAATTATATTACATTAAAATATATTACAGGGTGAAAGGAGATTATGGCATTGCGAACGTGTTGAAAAATAACAAAATTCCGGAAATCTAGAGGAGAGTTTGATACAGTCTGATATTTTGCCAAAAAATAGTAATGAGCGTTAGAAACAACATATATTACGGAAACGAAAAAATCCGAGTTGTTTCTAATGCTTTTTACTATTTTTTTGGCAAAATATCAGACTGTATCAAACTCTCCTCTAGATTTCCAGAATTTTTTAATTATTCGACACACCCGCCACCCCCTTACTCCCCGGAATTTTTTTTGCTACCGTAATATATGTTGTTTCTAATGGTTTTTTGGCAAAATATCAGACTATATCAAACTCTCCTCTAGATTTCACGAATTTTTTCGTTTTCGAAGCACAACTTGTCTACTAGGGTACCCTCTTCATGCGAAATATCAATGTGCAAATGCAAATACTTATAAGTAAACATAAGTAGTAAAGTAAAAATTCTCATAGGCAAACATCTATGAGACATCATGTGAGCAAACACATCCACATAGAACCAACCATCCCATAATCAAACCTCTATGGGGCTTCTCATAGCCAAACATCTATGAGGCATCATGTGGGCAAACATCCACATTAACCTAATCTAACCTAACCTAACCTAAGGAGTCACACCAATCATCCCATAATTAAACCTCTATGGGGCTTTTCAGAGGCAAACATCTATGAGACATCATGTGGGCAAACATCCACATGGAGTCACACCAATCATCCCATAATTAAACCTTTATGGGGCTTCTCATAGGCAAACATCTATGAGGCGTCATGTGGGCAAACATCCACTTTTTACGGCAGCCAGAGATACCTGCAATCAGTTTTAGTTTGTTATATCATTTAATTTAACCTCTTTCTTTTCGGAAGAGATACTTACTGCACCAAGGTAGCGAAGTACAACTCGTCCACTAACAACGAGCTTAAGCATATCTCTAAATGCATTAAGGCAGCTTTTTGTTTGTCGATATATTTTTTTTACATCAATGTATGACGTGAATAACATGTAAATTTTCAATCACTTTTATCAGTGTGCAATAACCTAGTCCTTTTCTCGCCATTGGTGCAATAAATAACTAGGTACTTAATTATAAACCACCTCATTCATTTAAACTGAATTTACTGATAACCAACAGTCAAATTTGTACGTTTTAATTTCAAAATATTTGATATATCCCTGTTCTGTACCATATGCAGAATTGAGTACCCATGTAACCAAAGCTTTCTTAATGCCTCTTCACTGTCAACTGATCACAGCAATCAATATGCGGCTGCACAGGAGGGGTTTCTATTTGACCAACAAGTTCAAAGGCCACCCATGGCACACTGGTCTACCACGACACACTGGCCTCCTGCGGCACACTGGGCCATGCTTGCTTATGTATCTCTCAACTCACAAAATTTTACAACAAACAACAATATCCAAAATTCAAATAACTAACTAAGTGTGTACAATAGAGCAATTTACGCTTCAACAGTTTGCGACCTAAACAACTTAAGATGATCACCAGCAACAACTCCTTTAAAACGTCATTTATTTTTAGAAAACGATACAATATAACAGCAGTTTCCAATATCAACAATTTTAACGGAGCCTATATTTCAATACTAATCTTTCACTAGTAGAACCTTTTACCAATGAGACCTTTTCAACAAAAACTGTATCATTGGATTTTAAGTCTTTGTTACTTTACATACTTTTGAATAAATAAACAGTTAATAAATGCTGACACCATTTACAACATGCAGTTTTATCATCGTTTTTCTAAACAACAACCAAAAATCAATATAAAACTTCATTCGAATATTAACTTCCAGTTTTCTACGTATGTGTTTTCTTCCGTAATCTATTATTACACACCTGTATAGGTAGCCAATAAATTTATTCGCATTTATTAAATGTCAATTTGTAGGGCTATTAAACATCCCTACTAACCTGACTTGTCTTCAGTGATACTTCCCAGCAAACAAGACTATGTACCAAATACATATCTGAAAAGTCACACCATACACCAGAAAGTTACATGGTATGTTTCAAATATGTACCAGATGTGTACCTAGGATCTCTTAATGTCCTCCGCATGTACCCTTATGCGAGACTTGTATAGTATATACATATATCAACAGACATGCGATGTACTATTTGAGACTTACATGGTATATACAAATATTAATAGAAATGCAACGTACTATTCGAGACTTACACTGTATATACAAATAATAACAGACATGCAACATACTATGTGGGAAATATAGTTACGTAAGACTTCATACAGCCATGGTATATACTGTATATTGTATTTCCATGATCCCAAATACTGCGCAAAAAATTTGAAGGTAGATTGTATAACTGATTTTAATATGGGTTGTTCATATAACATTTTTTGTTTTAAGTCCTTGGAGGAGTCATGATCCCTTAACAGGGGGTGATAAATTTAAAGTTTTATCTTTTTTTTCTTCTAAACCCTTTGAAATGAAGAAGTAAAATTTGGTGGGATATTTAGACTGATGAAACTTCTGAACGAGTATTTTTTCTTCTCGCCCTATTATAAGGCGTTGAAATAAAGTACCCCCAGTATATTTATTATAAAAAAAATATTTTTAATCGAGAAAACCCTAGAAAAAAATCTAATGAAAATTATGCAGGGGGTAGCTTATTTCAACGACTTATATCAGGACAAAAATAAAAAATACTCGTCCAGAAGAAGTTCATTAGCCTAAATATCCTACCAAATTTAACTTCTTAATTTCAAAGCATTTGTAAGAAACTAGACAAAACTTTAAATTGATCACCCCTGTTAAAGGGTTGCAACTCCTCCAGAAGAGCTTAAATAAAGAAAAAATATATGAAAGCCCCATGGGCGTATCTATGATTTTATCTTGGAGGGGGTAAAGTTGTACAGACTTACAACATCAACAGACTAAAGAACTAAACATAAATAAAGACTTTTGTTAAATAAAAGAAGTTAATATCCAATATCAATAGTAAAATATGTACAGTGTGTCCACGGATGGAGTTGACAAGAGGAGAAACTCTTATGTTTTTGACTTTATCGAAAAATGTCACTCTTTATAAAAAGTTCTGCTTCCCGAAAAAATGAAATTTTCATAGAAACTTCTTAGATCAGATATACAGGGTGCTCATAAATTAAGAAAACAAGAAAATACTCAAGAGCCATTATTTATTATTGTATACAACATTCTTATAAAACAAATCTGTTTATAACTTCAAATAGAGTCCCAATACAAATTTTAAAATCAAAATTTAAATTTTAACATTTACTCTACCTCTACCTCCCACCTCAACACATTTTTCCGCTAACTTAATAAATTGTTCGAATAGTTAGCGACTCATTCAGTTCATGTATTCCTTGGCGTATGTGCTTTTTTAATACTTCCCTATCATGTGGCAAATCATTTGAATAAATGTGTTTTAGGGCACCTTGGAGAAAAAAGGCAAGGGATGTAAGGTTAGGATTGGGCCAAATCTTTCTGTGACCAGGACAGCCGTCCTGTTGCCCAAAACATTTTGGAAACATTTGGTTTACCATTTTTACTTGAGAGTCAGAAGTACGCAATAACCTGTTTTGGAACAGGACTGCTGTCCTGCTCATTTTACAGCCTTGCTCAGCCAATGGTGAAAGGTGGATTGGAATATTTGGCCCATTATCCAGCTAGACCACCTGACTTTTTTCCTAAAACAAAACGTTTATTCAAATGATCTCCACATGATATTAAAAGAGCGCATAAAAGAAGAAATAAACTATTCGTAGTGTGCAGAGTAAAAGTCAAAATTGAAATTTTGATTTTAAACTTTGTATTAGGACTCTATTTCGGGTTATAAACAGATTTGTTTTATAAAAATGTTGTGTAAAATACTAAATAATGGTATTTCTCTCTTGAGTATTTTCAGGTTTTTTTAATTTATGAGCACCCTGTATATCTGATCTAACACATTTCTATGATAGTATCATTTTTTCGAAAAGCAGAATTTTTATAAAGAGTGACATTTTTCGATAAAGTCAAAAACACAAGACTTTCTCCTCTTGTCAACTCCATTCGTGGACACACTGTATAATTTAAAAATTTATGCATTGCAGCAGTATTATAAAAATAAAAGATAATGGAAATTAAATTAATTTTTCAGGTATTTTCAGCATTTATATATGCAGCAACATCGAGCAAAATTACAGAATTTAGGCTTGACAGTCACATTAGTAAACGTTAAATATTACTTATAGAAATATTACTTATTACACAATTTAATAGGTATTGTTTGCATGCAATTATCAAGTAATTCAAATTAGAAATACTGTACCCCTGTTTTATTACATGGAAAATTATAAAGTAATGTATTTCATTTCAGTAAGCTTCTTGGGGGGGGGTAATTACCCCCATTACCCCCCCCATGGATACGCCCCTGGAAAGCCCCGTATTAAAATCCGGTCATACAATCTACCCTCAAATTTTTTGCACATATTCAGGATCACAGTGTCTATATCTATAGTATAGTAACAGTATTATGTCACAATTTACATATCGTTTAGATGCTGTTTATTATTGTGTTTTAATTTGAAGCAGTCCATGGTTTCATCTTTAATGTTAGGAGCTGTTTTAAATATAAAATACACAATTAAATAAATGAATAACTTGAGCTTTATATTCAATAAATGACGTGTTCGGTTTCATGGTATTATTATTTGGGTAGATTTTAGCTGACGATGTGATTGTGGGTTTCTGCGCCATAGACAGAGAATGATATGATTCGGCAGAGTATCTCAGTCGAGAGTAGTGAAAGATATTGTGCTGTGAATACGCTCTTATAAATTACCTAGTAAAACCCTTGTAGTAAAGAGCATGTAATTAGGGCAGATCTGTCTCTATAAAAATATGTGTTATTATAATTATTGTTATTGTGATTATTATGTCGACAAATGAATGAATGATGAGGCCGAGGGGCACGTATCCAGGGGCTTAGCCGAGTGGTACGAGAGTGAATGGTGAGGCCGAGCGGCTTTAGCCGAGGGGCGCGTATCCAGGGGCTCAGCCGAGTGATACGGGATGAATGTAGTATGTTGTGTGTGTGCCGTTTTGATTACAGGTGATCCAGATGCATGCACAACCCAAACGATGATGCTTTGTCTACATTATATGCATATGCACGGAACCACGACAGAGATAGGACATCGAGGGGCGGGGCGCCCCCGGTGAGTGCAAAACCATAATTAGTTATATAATTAGAACATACAGCAGTACTTGTTTTGTTACATGTTACTGGTTGCTGCCAGGAACCTCAATCACATCTAACATCTAACCGGCCGCTTGCTAACTATGTTTACGTACTACACCTGTAAGGTAATTTAATTTAATTATTTTACTATAAATCAGATCCGCTAGAAAACATTACCCTAACAATTTCAGTCGGTAGGATCTGTTAACCGATTTACAGTGTGTGGTACGGTAGGTTGCGGGGAAGCGGCGGGCCTTCGTGTCACCTAGCTTTGCCGGCCGCCAAGCCGCCGGGCTGAGATCGAGTTGTTTATTTGATTTTCTGATAACGAGAATTCTGAAACTAATGTTGATATTTGAAGTACCAATAAACTCTCTCAATGTTTTTCACAGCCTTACGTTCTCATTTAATAAAAGTTCTTGCTCTATATTTATAAATAAACTTTGATGAACAATTTGTAATTACTATATACAGAGTGGACTAATAATTAATATATACAGAGTGGACTCATAATTACTATATATAGGGTGGACATAATAATTGACCGAAATGTCACGCCGTCGTGTACGTCAATTATCTACTTCAAGTGAAGAGAGTAATACTGGGGATTGCGCGGTGATTCAACCCTTCAATGTGTCTACGTCATCGCAGTTGAGTACGGATTCACCAACAACGTCTACTGACATGCAGATGCAGCGACTCACGGATGCTATAGCGGGGATGTTAGAAAATTTGGGGAATACTGCATTAGGATCAGATAGTCGCAGAGACTTAATACCGTTATATAACCCCGAAAGCAGCGAATTAACTATCCAGCAATGGGTTGCCAAAATTGACAGCTTGAAACAAATCTACGGCTGGTCTGAAGACCTCGCAGCATTTAATGCCACTAGAAAACTAATTGGGCTAGCGCGTCAGTGGTATGACACTTTGCCGGAATCCATAACTAGATGGGCAGACCTACGGGAACTGTTAATACGTACATTTCCTACAAGAGCTAATTATCCAGATTTATTAAGGCAAATGCTTGCAAGGAATAGAAATGCTAATGAGACAATGTTGCAATATTTCTTCGGGAAACTAGCTCTACTGCAAAAATGTAATATATCTGGGGAGAACGCCGTCTCTTGCATCATAGATGGACTGGGAGATGATATGCTTCAAAGAACAGCAGAGGCTGGAGATCATAAGACAGTCGAGAGTCTGTTAAGATTTCTGAAGAATTGTCGACAAACGAATGTTCGCTCAGTACCTATGATAAAGCAGGTATCTCGGACAGAACGAATGAACAGGATACAATCTAGACAACCTTATTCAACATCAGAGATTCGTTGCTTCTTTTGTAAGAAGAAGGGTCATAAAGCTTCAGCATGTAGGACAGCAAGACGCATTTTCTGCAAGAATTGTAAGCAGAACGGACATACGGAACAAATATGCTCTCGTCCGCGTGCAATTGAGGATACTAAGAATAAGGTGTTGTGACTAGGAACTGCTGCAAATGGAAATGACAAGTATTATAAAGACAGTTGGATCAATGGACGGCACGTAAAAGCATATATTGATTTCGGTAGTGCATGTAACCTTATTAAAGAGACTGTGGCTACAGACTTAGATTTAAAGGTTGACCGGAGCCGAGTACTTACTGTGCGTGGATATGGAAACGGTCGTTTACAAACGATAGGAAGAACTGGGTTTACTCTTAAAATAGATGAGGTAGAGGCTTATGTACCAGCAGAAGTGGTTCCAGATAGGTTCCAACGCGTGCCTCTCTTAGTAGGACAGCCATTCACTGAACAACCAGGCGTTGTCGTAATAAAGAACTACCAGGAGTTGAAGTTAACTAAGCAACAAGAACAAAACCATAATGGAAGAGTTATCCTATGGGTCCTGCAACCGACAATAATTCCTCCAAAGCATGTTGCCAATGTAAAGGTAGTATATTCTGAACCCATGGAGGTGGGAAACTATGTAGTAGAGTCCAGCATTCGTTCAACTCCAGGAAAGGAACATGTTATTCCAAGAACATTACTAACATGTGGTCCGAACGAATCCGCCGTCTTGCCAGTTATTAACCTGACGAACAATGAAATAGAATTGACAGATAAAAGTCCAATTGCACGAGCATGGTTGTGTATCACAGAGGAAGAAGCCGTGGTATCACAAGTCAATAAAGAATCTGGAATTAAGCTACCATTAGAAATTAATACTTTAAATGTGGGGGATGTTAATGATGATATTAAACAGCAACTGCAACGAGTATGGCTGAATTGGGGGAAGCAAAGTCAGCAAAAATGAGCATACGACTAGAAAAGGAACAACCGTTTACTTACAGACCGTATCGGATGTCACCTGGAGAAAAAGATGTTACCAGAACCATAGTAAATGAACTTCTTGAAAATGGGATTGTACGAACGTCTGAATCACCATATAGTTCACCGGTAGTATTAGTCAAGAAAAAGGGTGGTAAATATAGACTGTGTGTAGACTATCGCAAACTAAACTCACTAACCGTGAAAGATCGTTTCCCCTTACCGCGAGTGGACGATCAAATCGATAAACTTGGCGGTTCCATGTGGTTTACGTCTTTGGATTTGATGTCCGGGTATCATCAGATTCCTGTCGACGAATCGTCAAAGGCATATACGGCCTTTGTAACGCCAGATGGACATTTTGAATATAACAAAATGCCGTTCGGTTTGTGCAATGCGCCCGCTGAGTTTCAAAGACTGATGAACAAATTAGTTGCGCCCTACAAAGACTTAGCGGCTGTGTATTTAGACGACCTTCTGATATTTTCAAAGACACCGCAGGAAAACTTGGAGAAACTTGAGGTGATTTTGAGACTATTGGAAAATGAAGGATTGACCTTGAATCCACAGAAATGTGCTTTTCTCCAATCATCCGTCAACTATTTAGGGTATGAAATATCGGGACAAGGTGTACAGCCTGGAGCAGAAAAGTGCAAAGCCATTCTCAATTTTCCTACTCCTACAAATGAACATCATGTTCGCCAGTTTATGGGCCTGACCGGCTATTTTCGTCATTTTGTCCAAAATTATGCAACGATTGGAGAACCATTAACACGTCTAACGAAGAAGGACATTCAGTGGCACTGGTTACCAGAACAAGAAAATGCTTTTCAGGAGTTAAAAAATAAATTAACCACACGACCAATTCTGAAGATCTACTCCGAATCAGCTCCAACAGAAGTCCATACTGATGCTTCTAGCCGAGGATTGGGTGGCATTCTTCTACAAAGGGAGGAAGGCAAATTACATCCGGTGGCATATTACAGTCGGATTACAACAGCTGCCGAAAACAAATACCATTCATACGAATTGGAAACCCTGGCAGTGGTAGAGACTCTAAAAAATTCCGAATATACCTAATAAACAAGGAATTTACTGTAGTTACCGACTGCAGTGCCCTTAAAACAACTTGAACGAAGCGCGAAGCGATTGGTGGCTACAATTACAGGAGTTTCATTTTAAAAGAGTATCGTCCAGGTGGAAGAATGAGTCACGTCGACACTCTTAGTAGAAACCCAGATCCTTCAGAACTCCCTAGTGTAGATCAAGAAATATTACTGATTGAGCCAGCTGATTGGGTACTCTCCGCACAGTTAACTGATAATAAAATAGCTCATTTGCGAAAAGTACTGTCAAAGCCGCCGGAGACGGAGTATGAAACCCAAGTGTACAAAAACTATGCATTGAGAAACGGAAGAGTTTATCGCATCACTGTACAGGGTATTCAGTGGGTAGTGCCAAGAGGGATGCGACAGTACGTGGTACGAGCCGCCCACGATGAAATGGGTCATTTTTCCATAGAGAAAACTTTGGATATATTGTGCAATCATTACTGGTTCCCCAATATGAGGGACTACCTTAAACGTTATATTGCATGCTGTATCCCATGTGTTTACACAAAACAACCAAAATAAGGAAGGATATCTGCACCCTATTCCAAGAGTTAATATATCTTTCGAGACAGTACATATAGACCATTTAGGACTCCTGACCAAGACATTGCGTGGGAATATGCATCTTATACTATTGGTAGATTCATTTACGAAGTTCCTTTGGGTTAAACCGGTTCGGTCTACAAAAACCAAATTAGTTATAAGATTTTTAGAGGAACTAATTCCTATCTATGGAATACCCCAAAGACTAATTAATGATCGCGGAAGTGCTTATACGTCCAAACTGTTTAAACAGTTCTGTCAAAAGAAAGGAGTACCTACAACACATACTAAATTCCGTAGCGCGTTCACGTGCTAATGAACAAGTGGAACGTTTTAACAGGACTTTATTAGCTAGCCTTCCTGCTTACGGTGATGAGGATAACTGCGACCTACATGTTACAGGAGTTCAGTTTGCTATGAATAATACCGTTCACAAGCAAACGCGCAAAATACCTACGGAACTTCTTATAGGTTACCGAGCAATAGGAGCTAGTGATGCAGTCTTAAGGAATGCTGTCACAACATCTCAACAAGCTGACCTAGATGACATCCGTGTGGAGGCTTTACAACGAATCGATAAAGGCCAGCAGGAAAGTAAAAGGAGATATGACAAAAAGCGAAAGGAGCCTCGACGGTACAAAATTGGAGATCTAGTAGTCGTACAAAAACAATCAGCTCATGAAGGAACGAGCATGAAGTTAAGGCCCAAGTATGCCGGCCCTATGGTCATTAAAGATATTTTGCCCAATGACCGCTATCGTGTCGTAGACCTAGCAGGATCAGCTCGACGACAAAAAGGCAGTTATGATAACGTGACTTCGGTCGATAAATTAAAACCATGGGTTACACCAGGAGGTGCCTCAGACTCGGAACATAATGAAGATGATACAGAGAATGGTGTCCCTCTACCCAAATTGGCAGAATCCGGAAAGGAATCATACTAATCCTCGGGACGAGAATCCGTCAGGATAGGCCGAATGTTAGGAGCTGTTTTAAATATAAAATACACAATTAAATAAATGAATAACTTGAGCTTTATATTCAATAAATGACGTGTTCGGTTTCATGGTATTATTATTTGGGTAGATTTTAGCTGACGATGTGATTGTGGGTTTCTGCGCCATAGACAGAGAATGATATGATTCGGCAGAGTATCTCAGTCGAGAGTAGTGAAAGATATTGTGCTGTGAATACGCTCTTATAAATTACCTAGTAAAACCCTTGTAGTAAAGAGCATGTAATTAGGGCAGATCTGTCTCTATAAAAATATGTGTTATTATAATTATTGTTATTGTGATTATTATGTCGACAAATGAATGAATGATGAGGCCGGGGGGCATAGCCGAGGGGCACGTATCCAGGGGCTTAGCCGAGTGGTACGAGAGTGAATGGTGATGGCCGAGTGGCTTTAGCCGAGGGGCGCGTATCCAGGGGCTCAGCCGAGTGATACGGGATGAATGTAGTATGTTGTGTGTGTGCCGTTTTGATTACAGGTGATCCAGATGCATGCACAACCCAAACGATGATGCTTTGTCTACATTATATGCATATGCACGGAACCACGACAGAGATAGGACATCGAGGGGCGGGGCGCCCCCGGTGAGTGCAAAACCATAATTAGTTATATAATTAGAACATACAGCAGTACTTGTTTTGTTACATGTTACTGGTTGCTGCCAGGAACCTCAATCACATCTAACATCTAACCGGCCGCTTGCTAACTATGTTTACGTACTACACCTGTAAGGTAATTTAATTTAATTATTTTACTATAAATCAGATCCGCTAGAAAACATTACCCTAACATTAATTTAGATAAATTATTTGTTTTACCATTTTATTGAAGTCATCATATGATGCCGTGTATACCATGGAAAAGTCGAAAACCTTTGTATTACGTTGCCTTTATTTTTCATATGGATTCTAAAACTGTGATTAAAATGAGTAGCTATTTAAAAAAAATTCTGCCCATAAACACACTGTATAGACCCCACAATATTTTAATTTTAAAGAGCTTTAGAAAATAAATCATTTATTCTTTAAATTACATTACCACACTAGTAATGGATAAGGATAAAATAAAGTTTCATAAAGCTGTGTGTAAACCGTTTTTTCTGTGAAAATAACATCACTGTGATGAACTTTCGCTATTTCATTAATTTAATTGAAGCTTTTTGATATATCTTTATCCGACACTGAAGTAAAGTATATAATCAAGTTATGTCGGGCATCCTATAAATGATCTATAGACTAAAAAAAATAATGCAGCTTATTAGTTAACTCATTTCAGTATATTGAACAACTGTGAATCTATATTCCATTGTTATAATATTTCTTTATTTCTCTCGATTCAAGCGCTGGGTTGCATGTCTTCCATTTAGACGAAACTGTTTCAATTTCTTTCATGTTTTTTGGATGTAAATCTAAGATAATTCAGAGTACTGACCAGTGAGGTGAGGAAAACTTTCCTTTTATTAAACATATTGCTTGCTATATATTTTTAATATACGGATGAGACATTATTTTGAGAGGTTAGGTATGCTTAGTTAATCAAAATTAAATAATATACTTTAATAAATAAATACCTATACTTACATTTAAACAATAATAGAGGTAAAAATATATTAACGTAATAGAGGGAATAAGATATAAAACCAAGTCGCAATACAATCACCCGACATTAAATTGCATCAAGCCAAAAACTGCCACAAAACATCCCCCCTTTCGTCTTTGAATATGGAATTTGGTACATCACAGAATGATATCTATCTGCACATATATTTAACATGAATATTATTACATCTTGTTTAAATTATTATGTCATAGCGAGGGATCACTGTATACATACACTGCAGAGAGATTATGTTATATTAATAGCCGAATTATTAAAAATATAGCTGTCATGTGAGGGCCATCGAGCAACAATATCTGTTATCTGATTTTCTGAATTACACACTTCTTGTACATTTAGGGAAAAAAAGCCTTTCCGATTTCGGAAATTTTCAGCAATATTACCCCCTGTAAAAATATATATTTTTTATTAAAACACAACCTCTTAATAATACATGTATTTACGTGGTGATTGTAATTTAATATATGTACAATCAATAGCTCCAATAATTCGTGGAAACTGAGCTATTCGATAGAATTTTACAGCTATAGATTCCTGCTCTTGAGGATTTTCTGGAAGGTGGATATAATTTTCTTTGATTCTAGCTAAAGCATATACTACACGCTGTACAATTTTCCCAACAGTAGATTTATGTATACCACCAAAATCTACCAGTTGCAAAGAATCTCAAAGTAAGCAACAATTGTTAAAGTGGTGGAACAGCATTATTTCTTAAAAAATTTACCTAATTAAATTGTGATAAAGCAAAATTTTTTATATAAATACGTACAAGTACAAAATTTTTCCTTAATATTTAAAAAGCACAAACCATTATAAAGTATTACTAGAAACAATTATTTATATTTTAATATTTACCTGTTAGTACAATGCCTTAAAAGTTGTTCAATTTCTTCCATAATATTTAGCACTGTTATTTTTGATACACGAAATCTTCTAATAAATTCATCATCATCCCATAGGTTCAAATTATTTAAATGAGGTCTTATAGTGTACGTTTTTTTGTTCAGGATTTGCCATATTTACCATATTAATAATTTCATGACTTATTAATATTTCTTCTTCGATATCAATGTTCTCCAATATAAAAATATATTTTTGTCACCGTATTACCAAGTTGTTTACTTTCTTCAATATTTAAGGTTAGAAAACACTTGATAAATACTTTATGTGCCAGTAGAACTGACCGATAAGTTAAAAAGCACATAGCCAAGTATAAGGATAGGATTTAATTTAAAACTAAGTGGAAAGACACATTTTGTAGTTACAAGATAGATTTAAAAGGAGGTTTATAAACAGATTGAAACACCGGCCCTAAATGTATATAATAGTGGGTATGTAATTACACATCTATCATTGGTATATACCAATGACATCTAAATCAGGACTATGTTTGATATAGAAAACATATGTGCAAAATTACCACTGATATACCAAAGTGGTTATACAGCTTACATAAGCATATTTAATACATAAAATGTAGGATGTATCGCTCTGTCCAAGATTGGTATGTATCTGTAATGTCAATGTCACACGCCTGTTTGCTGGGTCTGCTCCGATAATTTTGTTTTAAATCGCCATTTCCATGATTGAATTGTTAATATAAATATTAACTTCAAAACATAAGTTCAGTGGATGCTGTTTAAATATTTATTTTTTTACAGCGTTATCATGAAAACATTCTTAAAACTGATATTTATTTTATCATATAAACTACTTCAGTTCGCCTCTCGCTTCAAACTATAAGAATAATAAACATTTTCTTTTTGTATCATATTGTTAAAAACCCTCTTAAAACAATCGTTCACAATTATTATTATTAATTTGAGCCACGAAACGATCGCAGTGACAGTTTACCTATATTTTAAATTATAATTTTTATATTAACATAAACAACCCTGAAGGGGCGTTAATTTAAATGATAAAAATAATACTTATAAGAAACTTAGAACAATTGATTTGAACTCTCTGGTTCGTTATAATGTTAATACAGGAATGAATATATGCTGCGTAAATCTATCCAGCAGATTTGCCACGTTTGTTTTATAAACATCTAACCAATAATCATAACAGTCGCTGAATGTTCTTGTTTCAGGACCTTGACCTATGGTCTCAACAAGGTCACAAAAATTGCTAACATTAATGAAAAGTTTAGGATGTTTTAAAATTCAAATAATATTTACTGCTAGAATCAATCTCTATTGATTTGGTAAAACCAAAACATCAACAACTTGTACATTACTCAATGCAATTGCTTAATAAGGTTTTGAATTCAAAGATTTGCTTTGATCAAAGTCTACTATAGAACTCTTATTCGCTGCAGTGTTTACAGAAACATCACGTACACTAGTGGTCGTTATCAAATTTCTAGTACAGAAGGCCAGTCTGCTATTTGATGGAACAATTTCGCACATACAATGACACATTCCTTAAAAATGATTTATTTTTACAGTACAAATCTACCAATTATAAACACCTTTCCCGTTATTTACTTTGATATTTATAAGTGATCGTCTAATCGCATTGATAGACAGCACATAGACAGTCTTTAGTAAATTGCAAAAGATTTCTTATTTAAAAATAGTTTAATGAAAACAACCCTGAAGGGGTGTGCTAATTCAAATGATCAAAATAATATTTATAAGAAATGTAAAACAATTTATTGGAACACTCTGGTTTGTTATAATGTCAATACAGAAATGAATATATGCTGCGTAAATCTATCCAGCAGATTTGCCACGTTTGTTTTATATGGTCTCAATTCGAAGGATTTTAGACAACAAGGTCACAAAAATTTGCCAACATTCATATCATTTAAGTCAACAGCTATTCATGTCATAACACATTTTTTTCGGCAACGTAAAAGTCTATTATTTTCGGTATAACATGCAGTCATGTAATCAAAACAACTGACACCATTAATGAATGCATTTTAGTTGCAATGTAGTTATAGCATTATGTCTTGAAATCAATAAAACTCCAATTTGTTTATTATCAATTAATATGCTTCTAAAATATTACTGACTGGCAGTGATATTATTATCAGTAAAATTGACATGTTCAAGTTGACCTTTGCGGTCTCTTTCAGACCCCGAAATATTTCTACGTACAATTCTAACGGTACTACGTCTACAATATATCTAATCTTTGTTTTCATAAGAATATTTAAATACTATTAACTCTATTATTATTATTAAATTTTAGTGATCCTTGTATTTTCAATTTATGTAAAATAACTAACTTCTGATAAACAAATTTGTACAAAGATTCATTTGTCTGTGGCACATGTGACAGAACATTGTAGTAAGTTATATAGATTACGCCGTTTTGATTGGAAGTTATCTACGAGCATCGCACTCCATAACTCCCAGGTAGACAAACGTAATGGGAATCCTCGAAACCAAATTAGAACTGATTATCTTTTTAATTATGATAACTCTAAGAGGTTGTTTGGCCCAACTATAGATGTATGCAAAATCATTTAGAAAATTTAACCGCTCATACGCACGTTAAATTCTAGAATTATATTTATGGTAACAAAAACATTACTTACGCCTGGGTTTTGTTTATTGATCAACCTTACAAATTGTGCAACCATAGCCAACCCTATTTAGGAAACGCGCGTGGGTAAGACAGTCATTGATGAGGTAGAAGAAATTACTGCTCTTCTTGCCCCTGCCATCGTAGCGTCTCTGCTACTGCTACAAGGATGTAAACTCCTTCCTCTCTGACTGTGTTTCCGCTTATGGTTCTGACTACGCCATCTGGTGCAACCACCTCGACGCTCTCATCAACCATTACGACGCTGCTGGCTGCATTCTCTACCAACCAATTCAGCGTTGCTAGAATCTTCCGACCTTGCTGATCCTCGCCGTCTATCCTCGCTCTATCTTATTTTGACAAAGATTTCGCTCATGCACTCTCTGATACCTCTTCATTACGCCACTGTTATATATAGGTACTATTTTTTTTTTACAAAAGGCACTTTAAAACTCTTTTAAATACAAAAAGGCACATAGACTCTGATCCCACTTCTGAGATATAAGGAATTTAAATTAAGCACTACAAATGAGGAAAAACTGATATATAATAAAAGGTAGATTAATTCTTCATATACTATACATAGCGTGTTAACGTATTAACTGTATATTAGCGAATGAATCAGGCGTTCTTAGCCCCCTTCCAAATCATAAATTTTTATGTTGAAATAGCGCCTATCCTTTGCTTATAACCCAATGTCGCCTAAAGCTGGCCGGCTGTGATGGAATTCCAATCGCCAATCTTATGCCGCTTACACAAAATTTTCCCACTACTCGTGTCTGCATAAAAATACTAAATTTTTATGCACACGCGTTTTCTTTTAAAAAAATAAAATAAACAGACGTACATATCCTCGGGTGTGGAATATGCAAGCAAAATAATTCATATGAAATGGAGTAGGCTGCTGTCACTTTGATAATTTTATTGTTTGGATTGTCATTAACAATTAATGTGAGATATCTACCACCAAATTAGTTTTACTTTTCTCTTAATTTCTATTGCAATTATGAATTTTCAATATTTCGAATGAAATCAAAAATTTAAATTTTTTACGAAGACTTCAGCTATATGACCGACATCTGGGAAGGCATTTTGAACACCACATGTAATTGTATTTAATAAAATTAAATTTAGCATATAGCTTCATTTCGATGTATTGTTAGAACAACTTTTATTGTTTTTATAAAAATATAAATTAACATGTGATAATAATAATTACGGTGCCTTCTTTGGCAGCTACCGCTTGACTGTGTCATGGACCCACACGTGCCGGCCGCGCCCGTCTCGCTTCAGATTGTTTTGCCGACTTGACATATTTATGGTTTCCAAATCATCAATCCTTAATATTCGGCCTTCACTGACCTAGGCACGTCCTCGGGCCCACCAGTGTCAATGCCAAATAAACACATGAAACAAAATGAGTAATATTCACTATTTGATCAATACAGAAACTATAATATATTTTTGTTTAAATTTTATTTTGGGCCATTGAACACTATCAAATGGACTCAACAAATCAAGTTTATGGAGTGCTCAAAATATGGACTCAACACAGGTTTCTAGAGTGCACACTACTACAAGGACTCAACGAAATGTATTGGAGTGCTCACAAGGAACTCGACAATTTTTCGAAGTGCACACTGTTATAAGGACTCAACAGAAACGAATTGGAGTGCGCACAATCTAATGTTCAATAAACTCCACAGTTACTTCGAGTGCGCAAACGATACTATCGAATGGACTCAACAGATTAATTTCTAGAGTGCACACTACTACAAGGACTCAACGAAATGTATTGGAGTGCTCACAAGGGACTCGACAATTTTTCGGAGTGCACACTGTGGTAAGGACTCAACGGAAAAAAAAAATGGAGTGCGCAAAATCTAACATCGAATGGACTCAAGAAGTCATAAAGTATCAATCTCAACAATATTTTATAATCAATAACTATACCTTGTCCAACGAGAGAATGGACTTGCTTCGCGCATTGGCGATTAGAGTGGGACAAGTCTATAGCGAGCTACACAGAACCGTTTTACATTAAATCTTAGCCGTAGGCGCTTCTTCAGTGTAGTAGGTTAATTAGGTGTAATAAATTTATCAGCGTCATGGTGGAAGTCTGAGCACAGTTTTATTCTGTTCTGTGGCCGTTTCATCAATCACATATTTGTTGTATTTCTCCTTTTCTCCTACAATATGCAACAATTCTGCTTTCACAATTGTTTCGTCGATTTGTTTCCCTTTACTTTGTAGCCACTCAATTATATTATTTTTTCTCCACGAAGTATTGGGTATTTTTTCTATTTTTACCGAATGATATGGAGCATTGTCCATGACAATTACGCAATTATCATCCAACATCGGTAAAACCTTTTGGAACCATTCTAAAAATGTGTCTCCGTTCATTTCGTCATGAAAATATGCTGTATTTTTTTAGACTGAAAACATAGCAAGCCACCAGGAACGAATCCAGCAGCGCTGCCAATATGCAATACGATTAGGCGTTTGCGTTTGTTTTGTTCAATATCGGTAGTTCCTTATTTCGATAGAATTCGTGTACTTTTCTCCTTATAGCATTCTTATCGAATTCATTGATCTTTTCTTTAAAAGAGAGGCGAGCTTTTTTTAAATTTGGTTTTTTTACCTGTAGAGGGACTCCCGAAATCTCGATTCGATGATTAGGGATCGAGATCGAAATGATATCGATATATTGGTACTCTTGAAAATTTTACCATCGAAATAATGTCGAAAATCCGTCCATTCGAATCGAAATGATATCGACGGGTCTTGGTCGGCCGAAATGATTTGCTGTCTTTTTCTATCACATATACTGAATACTGTTATTTCTTTTTAATATTACGAATATGAATGTGTGTGTGACCAAATACCGCATCTCACCTAGAATGCTGAGATGAGGGTGTGAAATATTTGTTTATATATTTGAAGTGGTTTTGGAAGAGTAATATAAATATGATATAATATCATGCACATAATAAATAAGGACTAGAAAATTATTACAAGTAGGTATACATTTATGATATCTTTTCTTGAAGTGGGTGATTATGCATGGTCTTTTCATGAATGTCTTTTGTACATAATTTATTAGGAGAAACTACGATTTAGGAAAATCTAACTTTTTATTTTTGTTAATTTGTTCAAATAACCATTTAATGAAGTAACAACTCACTATTATCATTATTATTTTTTAATATGTGTAAAATTTCAGACTTCTGAAGCTTTGATTATCAAAGAGGCCCATGGGGTTTAGTGTTGGAAGAATTTCAGTCAGAAACTATGAATGAACAGCGAGGTGTTAGATTTTAGAGAATTTTAAACAAAATTAAGAAGTACCTAAGAGATAAATAATGTCATTTATTACTTTTAATGTATTTTTTTTATTTATTTTAAACTAATGTGTTTGTGTTTTTATAACAGTACCTAACAATATATATGGGTTATGAATATTTTTTATTAATTAAGATTACTTATTGCCCCGCTATTGTCTATACCTATTATATTTAATAAAATAAACGATCGAATAATCAATGTATCAATATTATTATTTAATATTTCTGTTAGTTCTCCCTCCAACTTGTATTATGCAAAATTATACAAACTATAGTGATTATTTCAGCAACAAATTCTACATTATACTATAAGTTTCACAATTTTTTTGTCAGAAAAAGTTTAGGGTTAACTGCGTTCTTCAGATATTTTCATTTCTAGAGGCTTCTCATTACTCTAATTCGTGCACTTGTAAAAAATGACGTAAGTTTAAAGTTTGTATTACACACATAATTGACTTTTATAACCTATTTATTTGTTTGATATTCATTTTAAAATTCAAATAAACAGCGGGAGTGCAGGATAAAAAGAGACAGGTAATGAAAATCATATGTTAGACAGAAATGAAACATACGCTGAGTTGGCTTAACCGTGGTGGTATATCTGATTACCCTGAAATTGCCGAACCTATCCGAAGACAATTTCGATACGTTTCAAGAGTACCAATTTATATTTCGAACCGAATGGATCGAGATCAACTTCAAAATTATTTCGATATCGATATAATGACATCGAGATTTCAGGAGTCCCGCTACTGACCGGTTCTATTATACTCCGCTATAATATTTTTCACTGTATTTTTTCCAATGCCCGTTTGTCTCGTTAACTCTAAAATCGTCTCTTTCTAAGACATTTGTGGATTGTCTTTTTTTAATTTCTTATATAAGTTTACTACAATTACTTTTTGATTTTGATGCACCACCTGAAATTATAAATAAAATTTAAATTATTGACTGGTAAATATAATATACGTTTTAAAGCACATATAATAAGTATTTATTTATTTACCTGGCCTCTTTTGTTCTTCTTAATTGGCGATAATCGGGGTATTTCCCTCTCGCAGCAGCCATTATGTTATTAAGTTTTCACAATTGTCTTCAATCACTATTATATATTCGCTTATTCGCATTTCACAAGATTTCGTAACTAAATAAAATCACCGTCACTTGCTACACTTCAATACAAACTGGGATCCGGTATCAGGTGCCAGGTAGGTATCGGGTCAAGCAAGGCACCGGCCCTGGTAACTACTGAACCAATTGCGACTTGGCAGGGATTGAATAGGCGGAGTCTGACCCAAAACAAACGAGTTTTCGTTCCAGTGCAAGTCCATTCTCTCGTTGGACAAGGTATAGGCGTCTCACACCTATCATGCAAACATTTTTAAACATAATACGTTTCTCATTTATACAAGTGAACACATTAAGTTCAGAGGTACAATTAAGCATCACCCACCCAATATGTACTTAACTTAATATAATCAACACATAATCAACATACAATCAGCTCATAAAAATAATATCAATAATTAATTATCAATAAATAAATTAACATTGTATAGTTTACTCACGTTATTCGATAGTTTGTGTTCTGAACAGTTTTAGTTTGTCGCTGGCGACCACTCCATGGAAACGCCTTCTATCTTTGGATAGAGCTTTTACTACATATCTGTCGTTGGGAAGTACTCGTACCACCTGCAGAGAACCAATATAACGTTGAACTAATTTCCCACTGGAAAGACCTTTCACTAGCGGTGTTTTTTCAAACATGACCATGTCACCAATTTTATAAGTTCTCGCCGCAATGCGATTTTTATTGTAACGGGTTTTCACCTTTTCCGCATTTTTATTTATGTTACGCAACGTCTCACTACGTATTGTTTTTAGTTGCGTTTGTCTATCTATTTGCTCCCTATTAACAATGTCTACATCATACTTTAGTCTAGGTCTGAATCCAAATAATAGATCAGCAGGTGCATGCCCGGTAGTAGCATTTACCGTACTATTAATTCCGCACTGCACTTCTGGTATTTTAGATTCCCATGCAGTATGATCTTCTCCTATCGCTGTCAGCATAGCATTTAATATGGAGGAGTTAAATCGCTCGACTTGTACATTACTTCTTGGACCAGCAACAGCATTTAGGACATGTTTAATATTTCTTTCGATACAAAATGTTTTCATTTCTTGACTTGTAAAACATTTTCCTCTATCTGTAATAATTCTTACAGGGGAACCGAATATTTTTATCAGTAAATCCAAACATTTCACAACGTTCCGTGTACTTGTATCTGGCACAGCTTCGATCCACGTATATTTTGTGAATGCGTCCACCACGATCAGCATATGCACATTGCCATTCTCTGTTTTACAAAATGGACCAAGATGATCTAAATGTACGGTATGGAAACTTTCACTTCCACTTTTTGTATTGGATACAGGTATCCTCTTCTTTTCCCTCTGGGTTTCTTAGCACAGAGACATGGTATACAAGATTTTACATATTTGGATACAAAGTCTGTCATTTTTGAAAACCAAAACTTCTGCTGAATAGGATTTAATGTTTTTCTGTACCCTGGGTGTGCATTATCATCGTGATATAGTTTTATAATCCTCCATCGTACATCTCTTGGTATAAAAATTTTCTTCTGTCCATTAACTGTTTTACAAATTTTATTATCTTCTATACTGTAGCAATATTCTGCTGCTCCATCTTTAATTTAATTTCGTATTAAAATACACGTATCATCTTGTGCTTGCACGCATTCCACCCAATCAGACTGTTTAATAGAATTAATTTCGAGTGGAGGGGAACTAATAGGTTGTCGGTTCAAAGCATCTACGTGTTTCATTTGAGTTCCTGGTCGATAAATGACATCAAAATCATATTCTTGCAACTCGAGCCACCATCAGCCAATCCTTGGTGTTAAGTCTCTTTTAATCCATGTTAGTCTTAGTGCGTTGCAGTCAGTGACAACAGTGAATTTCCTCCCATAGAGAAAGTTACGAAATTTGCGTACACTAGTGACTACAGCTAATGTTTCTAGTTCATAGCTGTGATATCTACTTTCGTAGCGTGATGTTTGTTGGCTAACGTACCCCACTGGTTTCCATTGTCCATTTAATTGCTTCTGCAGCAGTACACCAGCTAAGCCCAATTTACTGGCATCCGTATGCAGTTGGGTCTCATAGTCTGGATCAAACAGTGCAAGAACAGGTTCAGAACTAAGTTCCTCTTTCAACAAATTGAAACTGGTCTCCTGTTCAGTATCCCATTGCCAGGACTTATTAGACTTAGTTAGAGTTGTAAGAGGCTTCACCTTCTGTGCGAAATTCTGAATAAATTTTCTGAAATAAGAGGCCAATCCAACGAACTGACGTATTGCATGAACATTTTCTGGTCTTAGAAAATTTAAAACTGCCTCAATTTTTCGTTGAGATGGTCGTATCTCATTGTTACTTATCACGGATCCTAAATACTCAACTTCGGGACGCACGAGGTGCATTTCTGTTTGTTAAGAGTTAATCCAGCTTCCTGATATATTTAAGATATTTTCCAGACGTTCTAAGCCTTTTCAGGTCCTTTGGATACAATGGGAACATCATCTAAATATGCGAGAGCGTATGTAAATCTGACAGGACCTAAAATTTCATTGACTGCACGCTGGAAGACCGATGGAGCATTAGTTAATCCAAAGGGCACTCTTTTATACTGGTAGCGACCATCCAGAGTTACGAAAGCTGTATAAGGTCTACTATCATTTGCTACTTTTAACTGATGGTAACCAGATTTTAGGTCTAATGTGGTAAAGCACATATTTCAGGTAAGCGTTTCTAATTGGTCTTCTATTCACGGTAATGGGTATTTGTCTTTTATTGTAATGGCATTCAGTTTTCTATAATCGACGCACATCCTAACATCTCGTGTTTTCTTTTTGACAAGTAATATTGGGCTTGCATAGGGCGACACGGTTGGTTCAATTATATCATTTCGTAGTAGATCATCTATTATTTGACGCACTATAGCTCGTTCGTGGTACGATAATCGGTAAGGTCGATAACAAATTGGCTCAGTACTTGTTAGGTTAATTTCCATTTCAATATTAGTTTTCCCCAATTCAGCATTACAATTTGCAAAACAAGCGCGGTATTTATCAAATAATTTATTTAAGCACCTTGCACATCTTTTGATAGAGTCTCAGGTATTTCAGTCGGTGACTGCCCAGATGGGATTCCCCGTACCACACAGTGACCCTTGTCAAATGTGCCTACAATTTTACTAACATTCAAAATTTTTAAAATTCCAATGCCATTTGTTACATGAAAGGGTGTTGGCGGTATAATTATTGTACACCCATTTTTCTCTTGTTCGGAATAATTTGGAATGATATTACCGCTACTCAAGTCAGTGTAAACTTCTAGGTTGTTGATACCAGTATAAATTTTTGTTTAATGAACAAAGGAGACGAACTTTAGAAATAAAGTTTTCCTGATAGAATACCTGTGGTAGCAGTCATAAGGTATTTTTACTATCGTCTTGAAATTGAAGCTTCTCGGTAGTTTTAACAATAACCAAATTAGGTGACTCAGTAAATGTTCGCCCGATTAATAGATCCATATCTTGCTTTGAATCGCTCACGACAAGTATTGGAACCTCTCTTTCTACATCATCTATTTTTAATTTTGCTTTTGTTTCACCCAAGGATGATACTACAGCACCTCCGTAACCACGCATTAAAGTTTGTTTATTGTTATCGATAGGCGGCTGTAACGATTCTGCTGTACTAAGTTTCATAACATTGCACGCACTTCCAAAGTCAACATAAGCTGGGACATTAACCTGATTTATTTTCGCGGTCACATGATATTTCATATCTCCAGTGTCAATCATGTTAATTTTTGTTGACATCCCTGTTTTTGATTTTAATTTATAACAAGTATCTTTATTATGACCATTCCGTTTACAGAATGAACAATATTTGTTAGTTTCTTGAGTCCCCGTATCAGACGTTTTTCTCATGAAACACTGTGCAGCTTTATGATTACTTTTGCCGCAGACAAAACAATTCTGACCTGATTTGGAGTTGCTAGTCCCGCCGACGTTGGGATTATTAAAGCGACGGTTCGATGCTTGTTTTGTATGTTTTGATATGCCAGCATAATTGGATTCCATAAAAAATTTAAGAAGGTGTTCGGTACTTTTACAGCCTGCAGCATTAGCGCCCGATCGAAGAAGATCATCGTTAATTGTTGTTATTATCACGTCAGTTATGACGTGGTCTGGTAAATCACAATGTTTGCCCTGTTTTAGTTTGGCATAATAAAACGTAATAATGTCCTCATTCGGCTTACGCTCGTTATTTACAAATTCTTTCAGATTGGTTGCGATACCCTTGGATACAGGAAACGCTTGCATTAAGCTCGTTTTCCACGATTCCCAATCAGAATAAACAATGTCCGTCTGACACTCGTACCACAGCTTTGCATTGCCTCCCAAACGACCGATGGTAGCAAATATTTTGGCTTTTTCATCCCAATTGTATAATTCGCCCACCGCATCTACTTTAGTCAACCATTGTTTCACGGTTAAGGAATTTGATGAACCATCAAATTCTGGGATTAACTCAATGCGTCCAGCATATCGCCGTGTATGTTCCCAATCGCGAGGACTACGTGATCTTCGTGAAGTTGATCCGCCAAGGGAATCTGCAGCGCTATGCGATTTAGCTAAACAACTCTCCAAGGCTATAATACGTTTTTCTAGCTGAGTTCGTTGTTCATGTTCCGAATCGCGGTGATGATGCGGACTTCGATTGTTTTGACTAGAGCGACGGCTTCGGCTCCGACGCCTAGCGGCATCTTGCTTTCGCGCACGCTTTCGAGAATCTCGATTCATTTCAAGCAGTATTACACAATAATTAATTAACAACAAAATAACAGGTAACAATGACCAAATATAGCAGATAGACAACGCAATGACAGTTTGGCGTTACTCACCAATTTGACGACGAGTGTCCTTGTTTCACAACACAACAAGGCACGACACAACAAACAAGTAAACAACACCTGACACAAATTGCAGAAACACCTGGATCAAAGTTCTGATCCCACTTCTGAAATGTTAGAACAACTTTTATTGTTTTTATAAAAATATAAATTAACATGTGATAATAATAATTAAGGTGCCTTCTTTGGCAGCTACCACTTGACTGTGTCGTGGACCCACACGTGCCGGCCGCGCCCGTCTCGCTCCAGATTGTTTTGCCGACTTGACATATTTATGGTTTCCAAATCATCAATCCTTAACAGTATTTACAACAACAAATATTAGTGACTTTAGCCACAATATTTAAACATTTTGCATTTTGCTTTCCAATTTCTGAGTTTACTACTTGATAAATATTATTCAAATTTGGTACATATGTCTAAAATTAAAACCACCAGCCTACATCACTACATAAAAGTGTTTTATCTAGTGCTATACACCAGCCTACTACGTTTCATATGAATTATTTTACTTGCATATTCCACACCCGAGGATACGTACGTATGTGGATTTTATTTTTTTTTAAGAAAATGCGTGTCTGCATTAAAGTACTAAGAGGGGGAAAATTTTGTAAATTGATTGTTCTATTTACTGTATTTTTTTCATATCGAGAAACGTTTAGAATAAAAAATTTTAATTAAAAAAAAACGACAGAGGTTGGTGGTTGCCACTCTTGTAGACATTTGGTAAAAATAAAAATCGTATTTAACAATGTCACTTAATTAATTAAATGTATTCACCGATTTTCAGATTTATAAGTTTAACCGTTTTTAAGTAAAGAAATGAAAACCGAAATTTTATCAATTTTTTAAAAGCCCTATCTCGTAAGGTAGGGCTCAAATCGAAAAATTTTGTAGAAAGTAACCCCCCCCCCCCTAAAATAACCCAAGGAACACGCACTCCAAAGGAGCGCACATCATTATGGGACACCTTGTATG
This sequence comes from Monochamus saltuarius, assembly GCA_025584915.1. Lineage (NCBI taxonomy): Eukaryota > Metazoa > Arthropoda > Insecta > Coleoptera > Cerambycidae > Monochamus > Monochamus saltuarius. Next base: position 26,792,912 of record CM046726.1, on the reverse strand, counting down.
TTGTTTCTAATGTTTATTACTATTATTTGGCAAAATATCAGACTGTATCAAACTCTCCTCTAGATTTCCCGAATTTTTTATTTTTTGACACCCCCACCACCCCCTTACTCACCGGAATATTTTCATTTCCGTAATATATGTTGTATCTAATGCTTATTACTATTTTTTGGCAAAATATCAGACTGTATCAAACTCTCCTCTAGATTTCCCGATTCTTTTAATTTTTCAACACACCCGCCACCCCCTTACTCACCGGATTTTTTTCGTTTCCGTAATATATGTTGTTTCTAATGCTCATTACTATTTTTTGACAAAACATCAGACTGTATCAAACTCTTCTCTAGATTTCCCGATTTTTTTATTTTTCAACACCCCCGCCACCCCCCTGACCCCTAATTTTTTTCGTTTCCGTAATATATGTTGTTTCTAATGCTTATTACTATTTTCTGGCAAAATATCAGACTGTATCCTCAAGATTTCTCGAATTTTGTTATTTTTCAACACGTTCACAATGCCATAATCCCCTTTCACCCTGTAATATATTTTTATGTTTTGTATTGTTTTACTATGTTTACGCTAAATGACGCAAAATAATGAAATACCTACGGTTTTTATATTTTTTTAGTTGTCGCTTATAACGTGTCTGGTCCACTGTAATATTCCGTTTTTCGTTTCTGATTCTGATTCTGTCTTCAGTCACATCCACAACGTAGCAGTGTCAGGCAGCTGGTGATAACAGCTAGTGCGATTTATTTTTGTCTAATTTTTCTTTGATGTTTTTAAGTGTACATAAACAAAAATGGAACAATTTATAGTAACCATAACCAGCTGCATCGCATGTTAATTTATGGCGTATCTAGCAAAACTCTTTCAGTGGTATTCATAGTTCGTCTCCGGTCGCCAGAGAGCGGTCTCCGTACCGAAATTATGAGAAGAAGATATACGAGTAAGATACCACTTTTACAGTACACTGTATTCATTGTCCGTCCGAAATTATTTGAATTTCATTATGAAATTCGCATAATTTCTGGACGGAGACCGCTCTCCGGCGACCGGAGACAGACTATGAATACCACCGTCTGACTACGAGACGTTTGTACAGTAAACGCTTCTTGCAAGAAACAGAAGTCATTTTAAACATTTGTAACTATTATTCTGTGTTGTGAAAAGAGCTCTAAGAAAACCATTCACAGTAAGTACATATTTTTGGGTGTACCTATTTGTAATAATTATGTATAAAACATAGCAATCCTAAGATATTATGTGAACGATGTTGTCACATATTCAAGACCTGTTTCCTGTCATAATTCTGTTACCATTGGTCAGTGAAAAAAAATTGATAAGTCAAATATGTTTTGTTCAGTACAACTTATCATATGGCAAAATTAAGGCACTTATATTCCGGACAGCCTGTATATATAATAAGTAATCTGAAAAAAAACTGGAAAATAATCTTTCTTAAATACTATGTAAATATATAACTCATTTAGTTTTTCATATTACTTAAAAAACACCTGTATATTCAGTCTGTTTGATAATAAAGACCCCAAGCTATTAACTCGGCTACCCATTTTTAGAAACCCTGTCAAGTATATATATTTTTACATAGGATATTATTTTCTTTATTCTCATGCACAATTTGTTTTTGTCATACTGCAGATGAGTTTTTTGCACGTTTTGATAGATTGTTTCTGTTCTCTTTCCAACCATATAAATTTTATACTTTGTATATTTTGTATACTGTTATATGTTACATGTACATACTGCTAGCTGTGACATATCGGTTTGTTTGTAATTGTTGTCACCGTTCCACAAAATGAATAATTTTAATGAAGAAGTTGATATGCTGCAGGTTTCTTATGAATGTAAAGAAAACAGCGCAGTGGTTTTGCTATTATATAGACACCGTTACCCTAATAGAATTTCCCCTTTACAGGGTGTCTAAAAATGAGTAATCAAGTTATAGCTCAAGATCTTTATAATCAAACAGACTGTATATTATATAAAATAATACCTACCAATTTTACTTTTAGGCATATCTATTTTGGGGAATATACATGTTCAGTTTTGGAATTTCAATTCTATGGGTCCTCGCTTTTGAGTCACCAATAATCAATTTTGAAAAAATTGTATTTAATAAGAAAGGATAATTTGAAATGCATTATTTTTGTCTTGTAATTTTATTAATAATAATCCACTAATATGAAAACTTGCTGTTATATTTGATGTCCTATCTACGACCTTTGTCTTTTCTTATACCAGACTTCTTAAACTGAGTAAATAAGTAGATATGTAATGAGGGTGCTCTCAATTAAATGAAGAAATTTGGAAACTTATATATATATATATTACGTAGATGTATGTATCTGATATGTTATTTCTTGTAATCAGTAAAAATCATAATTTGATACCATATGTATAATGTGAGCAAAAGGAGCTGAAGCATGTGAAGGTCAAACATCAATGAACCTATAGCATTAGCTGAAATAACAAGTTATAATATGATCTATTCCCTATTCTATAAATTTCGAGTCAGTAAAAATTGTAATTTGATACCTTATAGATAATGAGAGAGCTGGGAATTGTGAAAGTTAAAAGTTGTAGTGCTGTATCATTTACATCCAGAATTGCATTTTCTAAATATATCTGGTACTATATTGTGATAGAAAAGTTTGAAATTCAATATTTTATGCTTTGTCGATGAATTATGTAGTTAAGCAATCTGATACCTTATTTCTTTGCACAAAATATTCATCAAATTTATTGCTTTGAACAATTAATTCAAAATGTGCATTTTGTAAAAATGGTTTGATGAAATTAATCGCATAATATATAATTTAAAAACTGTAATAAAATCCGACAGGAGCAAAACACCTATACGTAAATTTACAACTTGAGGACTCTACAACAGTTTACTATTGATACAGCCTTTGCTAGGAATATCCCTCGAATGTATTTTAAATTTTTTGCAAAAACTACTGCTGAACTATCTTGGTAAAAAGCTTGGGTTTTTGTTTCAATGCGTTCAAGGTGCGGAGGATAAGCTACTGCAACGTAATTATGTCTGAAAATACGTATATATATATATATATATATATATTATCATTATTACTATATATATTATCATTACAAATTAGTTCTAATAGTTTTATTTAGTAATAGTCTAAAATTATTTAAAAAATGAAATAGTTTGAAATCTGGCAACATAAACCAACGCATGTCCACAGCACGCCAAATCCTGGTTCTATGTTCTAATGAAGTTTTATTTAGTAATTAATTAGACAAAATTATTTAAAAAATGAAATAGTTTGAAATCTGGCAACATGAACCAACGCATGTGCACAGCACACCAAATCCTGGTCCTATTAATTGCCCCCATCGTTTGGGACCAGTCTGGTTTACAAGTGAGCGGTATAGAGTAAAAGTATTTGACAAGATGCGAACATACGAACTCCCCTCCAAAGATATTTTAATAAGTCGGGCCACTTTCCACTCTCCAGTTTAATATGTAATGAAAGGGATGTGAAAGATTTGATTTTATCGAATAGAAATTTGAGATGGCATTACTACAAATGAACGGTATTATTTAGATCATGAAACATTGCAACATATAACCTTCAATGTATATCGTACATATGTCTATAGGGCAATCCAACGAACTGTCACCTTGCTGTCAAATCACATTAAAAATGGCGGCTGTAGGACAAACAACTCGACATATGACAAGCAGAAATTTGTGCTTTTGTGTAGAACTGTGTGTTTTGCTCATTATATTTTATACCTATTTCGGAATACCAAGGATAATTCAGACTATCATAATGGTTTTGTTTTGTGTTATGAATTGTGGGAGTAGAGGACAGCGAGATCAAGTTAGATTTTTTAGGATTGCTGCTGCATTGATTTATAGACATAGAACTGATCTCAATGAACTCTCTCATATAAGACGACAAAAGTGGCTTAGTGCAATAAAACGGTTAGACCTAATTCAAGAAAAAATTAAATACAGTGTCGCTTGTTCAAAACATTTTGTATCGGGTTAGTTAATAAAAAGTTATGTACAACAATTTAAAAGCAGATATTTCAGATAAACCGGCTGCTTTAACAAATAACTTACATCTTAATTGGATTCCTACATTGCATTTGGGTTATATAATTACCACTGCAACGTTGTCAGAGACCAAGATGGGCAAATATAAACGAAAATGTAGTGGTAATGTTTTTTGAAGTTTTAAATATCTGCAATATTTATATGTAAAAGTAATATATGTACATATACCTCTACCTATGTAGGCCCTTCTTTTCCTTTGGGCATTCTGGGCAAGTGCCCAGGGCCCTGCCATTGATGGGGCCCCCTAGTTCCTGCCAGGTCAGCAACTCTTTCATATCTCATATTAGGAAGTGTAATATGAGCCTATTTCTCATATATTTTCATTATGATAAGGAAAAGTGAGTGTATATTTTAGGTAAAACGTCCTAGTTGCTGAACATTGGTAAAATTATTTACATTATTCTTTGGTATATCTACAAATTTTTTCTTTCAAAAGGGCCGTGGCAAAAAATAGTTGACTAATCATAAATGAACTTGGTAAATTTTGATTTTTCCTGCTGCTAATGTTTTTTATTGTGCTGTATTATTGCAATGCCGCAATTATTTAAAATATCAACAAGCCAATTGATCATTAAACATTTTTTACTATTTATCTATGTACCCAATTTTTTTAGAATCGTATACTTAAGTGGTAACCCTAATTGTATTTATAACTTATTTTTAAATTTTTTTATTAAATATGTTTTAGATTTTTTCTATCAAGTGGAAATATTTATTATTTATAATTTTTGTCAAATATGTGTGAATTGGAAACAGTGGCATTATTAAGAATTTCAAGCCCCCGCAGATTTTTTTTTAACTGATGTGACGTTCCTACGTTGCGATTCCGGTACGACGCGGTGTCACTGTGACGCTTGACCTGCGGTGGCGGTAACCTCGGGCGCCAGTTTCTGTTTACAGTGCAAAAACACCACTACTCGGGCGGCTACAGTTGTACTGCCATTAACCTGTATTTGCAACATTGCAATAAATGCAGTTGCACGGGTCAAAAATCCTGTACATCCGCCCGTCGTCAAATGGCAATATATCTTTCTTCAGCAAATTTATATATTATGTAGATATTATGAAATAAAATAAGAGTTTTACATGAACAAGGTTTCCATGAACACCTTTAGAACTACATGGCGATCCTGCCAACTAAAAATTTACAATACAAAAAAGTAGTGAAAGTGCAAAATGGGTGCACAATGAGGACAAAAGTCCACAAATTTATTCTGCGATCATTATTTCTGGAACAATACTCTTAATATCACTTTTAGTGATCTGCTGCTTAAGAATCTTCTTCTGCACAAAAATGTTTAAGAAACGAATCACCGCAAGTATTATCAGAGACATAAAAGCACAGGCAACAACATCAGTTTAAAAATAATAATTATAAGTGAAAATAATAATAAGTGAAAATTAAAATTTAAGTGAAAATAATAATAAGTGGAAATTAAAACTTAAGTGAAAAACTAACACAAACATTAATTAGTGCAAACATATTAATCTAAATAAATAAAAGACTAAATACAAAAGTTTAAATCACTTCTATAATCGTTACAAAAACATTCTCGCAACGAATTTTCAAATAAAGGTTTCCGACAACAAGCACAAATTGCTGCCCACCCTGGACCACTGCTAGTTAGCAGCCTTCGATAAAGTTGAGACCACCTCCAACTAGGCCCAGTAAAAACCATCTCCGACGAGACCTAGCGAAAACCTTCTTCTACCAGGCTCAACAACTTCATCCGACCAGGCTCAGAAGACTCTCCAAAATATGTGTCAAGTGAAGGTGTAAGTTGTATTGTGTATATTTTTTATAAATGTCTAGTTATAATATTGTCACGGATTTCCCAATCCGTCTTTTTTTCTTTCACTTTCAGAAAAACAATCCGTTAATTAATTACTTCTTTATTAACTACTGAACACTACTAAACACTAATTATAACTCAACTAAACACTTATTTAATTAATCGCTATCTAAATCACTTTGATATCTCCAACTAAACACTTTAATTCAGACTGTAATACAAGACTTATACAAGACTAACTAACTCGGCCGTTTATTCTTCTTTTATAGACCCAACGAATATTCCAGGTATATTCCAGTATCTCTAGATCCCTTTTCTCGTACGACTGGAACGCTTCTCGTCGATTCTCGATTTTTCCAGGCCGATCTCGATCACGGCATGTTGTTTGTTTACCAGAATGGCGTAGGGGCGATCGGGGCAATCTTAGACAATTCGCGGGTGCCACAGTCGTCGGGTTGGGAGTGAGTGGGGCAAATTCCGTGACACTGCCCTCCTTAGGACCGATCGTCTCGATCGGATACACCTCTATACGGGGACAGACGCTCCAGATGGACGACCTTCATCTTACTCCTGGGAGTCCTTTGTATCCGGTATACGACATCATTTATTCTTTTAATGACGGTGTAGGGGCCCTCCCAACGGTTTTGTAGTTTAGGCGATTTTCCTTTCTTCCGCGTGGGGTTGTACAGCCACACCAGGTCACCTTGTTGGAATCCGACTGTATTGGCCCGGACGTCGTATCGAGTCTTCATGCGATCGCTCTCTAGTCGCATTCGAGATCTGACTTGATCGTGTACGACTGCTAGTCTTCGTTCTAGCTCATGGGTGTAAGTGTCTGGCTCTGTGGGCTGTTCCGCAGGACGACCAAATACCAAATCTGCGGGAAGGCGAAGCTCTCTTCCAAAGATGATCCTTGCGGGAGTCTTTCCAGTAGTTTCATGGACAGCTGAGCGGTAAGCTAACAGGAAGAGTGGAATGAGCTTGTCCCAATCTGTCTGGTTCTCGTTTACAAACATCCTCAGATTGGTTTCTAGTGTGGCGTTGAAGCGTTCCACCATACCATCTGACTGGGGATGCAGTGGGGTGGTCCTGGTTTTCCGGATTCCCATAAGCTCGCAGACCTTTCGGAACACACCTGATTCGAAATTTCTGCTCTGATCTGAATGCAGTTCCATGGGCACACCAAATCTGCAGAACAGGTTGTTGACTAGGGCTTCTGCTACGGTCGTGGTCTCTTGATTGGGAAGAGGGTATACTTCCGGCCATTTACTGAAGTAGTCCATGGCTACTAGCAGATATCGGTTGCCACTTTGGGTTTTCGGAAATGGGCCAGCGATATCAATGGCAATTCTCTCGAACGGTGCTCCTACGATGTACTGGCGCATTTTGCCTCTGGAACGGGTCTTCGGTCCCTTGCTGGCTGCACATACGTCACATTTTCGGCACCAATCTTCTACATCCGTCCTACAGCTCAACCAGTAGAAACGCTCCCTAATCTTCTGTAGAGTCCTATTGATACCGAAATGTCCACCCCCAGTACCTCCATGTACTTCCTGCAGCACTTCCTTGACCCGGGACCTCGGGAGTAGTACTTGTTTCTTGACCTCCGTTCCGTCATTGTTCTCCCATGCTCTTTTTAGGACACCGTCTTCCAACACCAAGGAATTCCATTGAGCCCAATAGCTCTTTAATGTTGGGCTTTTACCGCTGACTTCAGCCCATGAGGGTCGGTTGTTGGCTTCTTTCCAGTCTAGTAAGGGCTTGATGTCACAGTCAGCTTGCTGGTCTTCCCGAATCGCCGCTGAACTCCATCTGTCTTCAGGTTGGGCTGCTACCACCTTGCAAGGAACTGATGAGATGTCCTCTTTCCTTTCAAGACTACTACAGTGCTTGCAGTTGACAGGACAGGGTCTCCTAGAAAGGGCATCTGCATTTCCATGTTTCCTACCGGCTCGATGTTCAACAACAAAGTGATATTCTTGGAGCCGTTCCAGCCACCTGGCCATCTGTCCTTCAGGGTTTTTAAACTGGAGCAGCCATTTAAGGGAAGCGTGATCCGTTCTTAGGAGGAATTCTTGGCCATACAAGTATTTATGAAAGTGTTCTAGGCTCTTGACGATGGCAAGTAATTCTTTCCGAGTCACACAATAGTTCTTTTCGGCTTTTGACAGGACTTTGCTGAAGTAGCCCACTACTCGCTCTTGGCCATCTTGTATTTGGGAAAGAACTCCGCCAATTCCAATGTTGCTTGCGTCCGTGTCCACTATAAATGGTTGTCCAGGTATTGGGTATGTCAAAATCGGGGTAGTGCAGAGGGCCTCTTTCAGCGTCTCAAAGGCTTGCTGGCATTTCGTGTTCTGACCATGGTAACAGGTTCACAGACTCCTACTTCAGTTCCCTTTGTAATTTTCTGTGGAAAGGTCTTCAGGTTAACTACCCGTACTATTGTTGTTTTCTCTGGTTTAATCAGGGTGCGGCCGGTGACTATAGATTTATTGAACAGATCCGGATTACTGGGTTCCACCACTCCAACACTGCAAGACATTTGCCCATCCATTACAGTGGCAACCAATGTTTCAGTCTGACCAGGTAGTACCACATCTTCTTTAACAACGAGTCTTCGTACAGCGTTATTCTCAGTGGTGGTCGTTAGCACTACTTCCTCACCCATTATTCGTAGCGTACCAGCATTCAAATCTAAGTTCACCCCCTTTGCTCGTAGTAAGTCCAGTCCGAGTATGACATTGTCCGATATATCTGCTACCAGGGCTCTGTGTTTGAATTTGACGTCTCCTAATTCTATGTCAAGCTCGCATTCCCCCTTGACTGGCAGTTGTTGTCCATTGGCTGTTGTAAGGACATAACGCTTGGCAGGGCTCTTAATACGCCAGTCACCAATAATATCCGGTCGTACAATAGTTCTTGCCGCTCCAGTGTCGATTACCATAGGGAACATACGACCAAAAATAATGCCTTCTATTAGCAAGGAGTCAGAGTCCTGGAGACGTGACAACGTAATTTCTTCTCGTGGGGCATGGTAGGAGGACGCAGCCGGCTTTTGCCCCGTCAAGCCGGCTGACCCTAGTTTTCCTGTGTAGCTGCCGCCTGGGAGTCGCGCTTTTGCCGATCCGTGACCGGGGCCCTACACTGTCTCTTTAGATGTCCTGTCTGTCCACAGTTCCAGCATTTAAGAAGGCGATCCTTTCGACTATCAGGTTGTTCTCTCTTCGGATTGGTAGTTGGACTGAGTTTCTCAATGACCTCCTTCAACGTTTTGATTATGTCTCCATTTCCCATATTATTGCTATTATCACTGATGGCCCGAACTTTAACATGTCTACCGGATGCCATCTTTGCTGCCTCAAATTCCAGTGCATGCGAAAGAGCGTCATTCAACGTTTTAGGTCTAGCGAGCCGTAGTGCCTGCTGTGTTTCGCAATCTCTTAGGCCGTCGATAAAGACTTGGATGGAGAGCTGATCTACAAATTCGGACGGGGCTGTTGGATATGCCAATCGAACCAGTCGGGCAACGTCGGTCTCAAAATGTTGTAAATTCTCACCACTCTGTTGGTGACGATTCTTTAATTGTGCCTGATACACTTGCTGCAGGTGCTTATCACCATATCTCATTTCCATATGCTGTTTCAGAAGGTCATAGTTACTCTGCTGCCCAGCAGGAACTCCTTGTAAGACGTCAAGAGCTTCCCCTCGTAGAGCAACTATTAAAGCAGTAGCCTTTTCACAATCAAACCATTCGTTTGCTGCAGCTGCTGCTTCAAACTGACGCAGATAGACATTCCAAGAGACCTTGCCGTCGAATTCAGGAGGCTTCGTTTTCTGCGTTCGGATAACAGGTCCTTCTGATTTGATTACACCCTCCTTTGCTATCTTGTCTAATTTATGTCGAAGCTCTTCTCTAACCTGGTTTATTTCTTTATCCATTTCCATTTTTTGTGCTAACAGTTTCTCTTCTACTTCTGTCACTTTATGTAACTGCTCCTCTAGTTTTTCTTCTACTTGTGTCACTTTATGTGACTGCTCCTCTAGTTTTTCTTCTAGTGTATTCTCCAATTTTTCCAACTTTGTCTGCATTTCTTTCGTCTGATCCCTCATTTCCTGTTGTATTGCCTGTATCTGATCTTTCATTTTGTAGCCTTGTTCTTCTAATTTCTGCTGCATTGTTTGGGACTGATCTTCAATTTTATGCCCTTGTTCTTCAAATTTCTCTTGCATTGTTTGTCCCTGTTCTTCTAATTTCTCTTGCATCGTCTTCGCCTGGTCTTCCATTTTATGTCCCTGCTCTTCTAATTTCTCTTGCATCGTCTTCGCCTGGTCTTCCATTTTATGTCCCTGCTCTTCTAATTTCTCTTGCATCGTCTTCGCCTGGTCTTCCATTTTATGTCCCTGCTCTTCTAATTTCTCTTGCATCGTCTTCGCCTGGTCTTCCATTTTATGTCCCTGCTCTTCTAATTTCTTTTGCATTGTCTGCATCATTTCTAATAGTTTTGCCAGTTGTGCATCCATATTGACTTGGCTTCTAGTTACAGGCATGCACTCTATTTGGAAAGTTCTAGAATGTCCACGAATGTATTTCTAGATATCACCGTTGCCTTCCTTACAATGAAACGAGTGCAGTGATATGCCACACTTGGGTCTTTGTCTCACTTTGGTATAAAGTTCTAGAATGTTCGAGATTGTCCTTCGCGAATAACACCGTTCACTTCCTTAAGTCACGACGAGTGCAGTGATATGTCGCACTTGGGACTTTGTCTCACTTCGGTATAAATTTCTAGAATGTTCGAGATTGTCCTTCGCGAATAACACCGTTCACTTCCTTAAGTCACGACGAGTGCAGTGATATGTCGCACTTGGGTCTTTGTCTCACTTCGGTACAAAGTTCTAGAATGTTCGAGAATGTCTTTCGCAAATACCACCGTTCACTTCCTTGAGTCACGACGAGTGCAATGATATGTCACACTTGGGTCTTTGTCGCACTCCCGTACAAAGTTCTAGAATGTTCGAGATTGTCCTTCGCGAATAACACCGTTCACTTCCTTAAGTCAAGACGAGTGCAGTGATATATCACACTTGGGTATTTGTCTCACTCCTGTACAAAGTTCTAGAATGTTCGAGATTGTCCTTCGCGAATACCACCGTTCACTTCCTTAAGTCAAGACGAGTGCAGTGATATATCACACTTGGGTATTTGTCTCACTCCTGTACAAAGTTCTAGAATGTTCGAGATTGTCCTTCGCGAATACCACCGTTCACTTCCTTGAGTCACGACGAATGCGGTGATATGCCACACTTGAGTCTTTATTCCACCCGCGCACAGGGTTCCAGAAAGTTCTTCAAACTTCCACTCAAATCCCACTTTGTGGACAGGGTTCCAGAAAGCTCTTTAAAACTTCCAGTTAAATCCACTTCCGACACCAAATTGTCACGGATTTCCCAATCCGTCTTTTTCTTACTTCCAGAAAAACAATCCGTTAATTAATTACTTCTTTATTAACTACTGAACACTACTAAACACTAATTATAACTCAACTAAACACTTATTTAATTAATCGCTATCTAAATCACTTTGATATCTCCAACTAAACACTTTAATTCAGACTGTAATACAAGACTTATACAAGACTTATACAAGACTAACTAACTCGGCCGTTTATTCTTCTTTTATAGACCCAACGAATATTCCAGGTATATTCCAGTATCTCTAGATCCCTTTTCTCGTACGACTGGAACGCTTCTCGTCGATTCTCGATTTTTCCAGGCCGATCTCGATCACGGCATGTTGTTTGTTTACCAGAATGGCGTAGGGGCGATCGGGGCAATCTTAGACAATTCGCGGTGCCACAGTCGTCGGGTTGGGAGTGAGTGGGGCAAATTCCGTGACAATATGTAATAATTTATGACTTCCTATCAATCTCTATTATCCATTTTAGCAGATAAAGAAGTAATTAAGAATTTAAGAAAACAGCCTTATAGAGTATATAAAGAGTCGAGTCTTTTGCAAAAATTAAATCAAATAAAACTTCTGCATACAAATTTTGTTGAAACATATACTTCTCTAGAGAAAACTGTTAATTTAGCTGATAAATTAGTAATTAATGACTGTTGAGGCCCACCTCAATTATTGTATAAAAATATTTAGATTTATTTATTTATGTAAAACCGGCAACAGCGCCAATAAGTAGTATTAAGATATAGTTGAGGCCTTTCAAGGGCCAGTACAGTAGTATCCTTAGCGCTGTTGCAGTAGGATGTGCTCACTTACTTTATAAATTAATCTAGTAAAATAAAGTTATAAAATAAAAAACAGAGTCGTGAAATTTCTATCAAAAATAACTAGATAGAATTCATCCCTCTACATATGGTCCTTGAGCAGAATTAACCAGTTCCTGTGGATTTACGACAATACTGTAAAACATTGGGACATTGAGGTAAATTGGAGCGAATAGCTAGTGGCAGTCGAATCAAAGTCGACACCTGCAACATCAAGCGAAGCGCCGACGGTGCACGTGCAGAAGCCTGAAGCCGGGTTCCCGATTAGTCGAGAGCATTCCAGAAGCAGTCTCCGCGGCAGCCAAGGTCAGCTTATTCCAGTTATTATAAACATCATTTGTTTATCCTAAATTGCTTTATCTCCATTCCTCATTCATAAATTATTAAAAGTTGATACATAATGGCAAATTCAGAAATTGATAAATTAATTCGTAAACGTGCTGGAATTAAAGGTAATTTAACTAGATTTAAACACTTTGTTGATAATTTAGATAGAGACCAACCTGATTTATTACAGTTAGAACTACGCCTTAACAAATTAGATTCTTATTGGCAGAGTTTTCTCTGATATACAAACCGAAATAGAGTTATTAGATAATAGCGAACGACAAATTATTGAACGGCAGAATTTTGAACAAGAGTACTTTGAATATGAAACTAAAGCTAATCGTTTATTAAAGTCATGTGTACCACCTATTGTAAGAAATGTAAACACAGCTGGTTCACGGGCCGGCACAGATGAGTCAAATTTTAAATTGCCTGTTATAAATCTGCCTAGCTTTGACGGCTCGTATAATAATTGGTTATCTTTTAAAGACAGTTTCGAGTCTATGGTTCATAATAACAACTCTATACCAGAAATACAAAAGTATCATTATTTGCGTTCTTGTTTAAAAGAAGCCTCAAATATTATTCAATCATTGCGGGTTTCCGCAGATAATTACAATAATGCGTGGCAGCTAATAAATGAAAGATACGAAAATAAAAAATTACTTATTAATAATCATGTAAAGGGACTTTTTAACTTGCCATCAGTTGGTAGGGAGTCACATATAAATATACGGGCGTTGCTTGATAAATTAAATAATCACTTGCGTGCCTTGAATGTACTTAAACAACCAACCGAACAATGGGATCTCCTAATTATACATATGGTGACAAATAAGTTAGATTCGGTTACGCGTAGAGAGTGGGAAAATAAACATAATGACATTGATAATGACGAATTACCTACATTAAATGATTTATTAAAATTCTTAAAGAAAAAATCTAGTCTTCTAGAAACGCTGTCGAATAATACTGAACAGTGCGTAAAAACGAAATCGTTTGTTGTAAATGATAATAATAATAATCGTTGCAATTTTTGTAATAACAATCATAATATAAATAAATGTACAATGTTATCAAAATTATCTCCAGAAAAGCGTTATGCAGAAATAAAGGAAAAACGTCTTTGTTCAAATTGCTTACAAAGCGGACATAAAAATAAAACTTGTCCTAGTCAGTCTTCATGCAGGATATGCTCTAAGAGACATCATACCTTACTTCATTTTAATAATAACTCCAGTACAAGTAAATCAAGTGATAATTCGAATGTTTCTAACAATAATAAAGAACAAAGTGAACAAAATATCACGGAACATAAAGAAACGACTATTGCAAATAAGTCTGTTAGTAATGGAAATACAGTTTCCGTAAATATGAATACTGTAGAGACAATAAATAATAAGGTTCAATCAATTACTAAAACTCATTTTAATAACAGTAGCGCACATACATTATTATGTACTGTCATAGTAAAGGTTCAAGATAAATTTGGCAATTACCATCCTTGTAGAGCCGTATTAGACAGTGCATCTGAATCACACTTTTGTACACAACAAATCGCTGATATGTTGCAAATAAATAAATCTCGTGTTAACATTGCAGTGTCGGGCATAAATAAATCATCAAGTCAAATAACATATTGTGCTAACATTAAAATTAAATCTAATATTAATAACTTTCAAACAAATATTACTTGTTTAATCGTTCCTCACATAACTGATAACTTACCTTCAACTTCGTTTGATATCAATACATTAAATATACCCGAGGAAATTAATCTAGCGGATCCATCATTCAATGAGTCCAGTAAAATTGATCTGTTAATAGGAGCAAACCTATTTTGGCAGCTAATTAGAGTAGGGCAAATTCTTCTTGGGAAACCTGGTCCCATATTACAAAATACTGTACTGGGGTGGGTAGTATCAGGAGAGTTACTGCAAAATAAAATTAAGGCAAATACTGTAAAATGCAATTTTATTTCCACACGTGATCTCGACAATAAATTAACTAAATTTTGGGAATTAGAAGAGAAGGTAATAGACTTGCCTATCTCTCCCGAAGAACAATCGGTAGAAACTTATTTTAAAGATACTACTCAACGTGGTACCGACGGTAAATTTATAGTACGGTTGCCTCTAAATCAATCACCTACTGTTTTAGGTGAGTCAAAAAATATTGCACTTAAACGTTTATACTCAATTGAAACTAAGCTGAGAAAGGATGTAAATTTAAATGATCAATATGTAAAGTTTATGACAGAATATATTAGGTTAGGGCACATGTCCAAGGTAACAGATTCCAATACTGAAGGGCGGTGTTTTATTCCACATCATTTTGTAAAGGGACAGTAGTTTAACAACTCAACTTAGAGTGGTCTTTGATGCATCTTGCAAAACTGCAAGTGGTGTATCATTAAATGATATTATGATGGTAGGTGGCAAAATTCAGCAGAATTTGTTTTCGATTATTATTCGGTTTCGGACACACAAATGGGTTATTACTGGTGATATAAGTAAAATGTACCGTCAGGTGTGGGTGCATCCTGATGATCGAAAATTACAGTGTATATTGTGGCGAACCAATCCATCTGAATCTGTAGAAACATATGAATTAAATACCGTGACCTACGGAACAGCGAGTGCACCATTTTTGGCTGTTCGCTGCTTAAATGAAATTGCCTTTCAACATAATAAAAATACCCCAGAAGCGAGTCATAGAATACTAAATGATTTTTATGTTGATGAAATATTAACGGGTAGCGATAACGTTGAAACTCTTGTAAAATTATATCAAGATTTATATCAAATTTTAAAATCATGTGGCTTCACATTAAATAAATGGGTTTCAAACAATCCAGATGTCCTTAAATTTATTTTAAATTCAGATCCTAATTCAATTGTAAACATAGGGAACAATTATGAAACACATTCGTTGGGGTATTATGGAAGTCAAATACAGATGTTTTAACTTATAATGTAAATTGCGACAATGCAGTCAAGGTTCATACTAAACGGGTGTTACTTTCGTCAATAGCTCAGATATTTGACCCGCTAGGATTAGTAGGGCCTGTAGTAATATTAGCTAAGGTACTAATGCAAAAATATGGCAACAAAAATCGATTGGGACGAGCTGCTCCTGATGACATCATCAATGATTGGAATTTTTACGCGAATAATTTAAAATCATTAAATGAAATAAATATTCCAAGATTCGTTTTATGTGATAATCAACTTGCAGTTGCATGGCTTCGCAGACGCCTCACAATCTGCTTATGGATGTTGTATTTATGTACGTACGGTAGATACATTTGGAAATTATTATGTAAATTTACTTTGTGCAAAATCAAGAGTTGCACCACTAAAATGCATAACTATGCCAAGACTAGAGCTTTGCGCGGCATTATTATTAGCTCAGCTTCTTGATACGGTTCAATCATCTCTTACTCATATTGAAATAAATGATATTTACTTATGGAGCGACTCAACAATTGTCCTGGCATGGATTAAGGCCATACCAACCAACTATAAAATATTTGTTGCAAATCGTATTGCAGAAATTCAGTCATTAACTCGCCCAGAAAATTGGCACTATGTTAAAACACGTGAAAACCCTGCTGACATCATCTCAAGGGGTTTAAATCCTCATGATTTAAATAATAATGTCTTGTGGTGGTACGGACCCACTTGGCTGAAACAAGATCAAAGTTCTTGGCCTATCAATTTAAATTCCGCAATGGAACCGAAATATTGTGACATCGATAGTGACACTGAACTTAAAAACAGTCGGTAATTTCAACTGTTGCCGTCATTGACAAATTAAATATATTCGATAAATTTTCAAGCTTCTTAAAATTACAACGTGTAATTGCATACATTTTAAGGTTCAAAAATAATTCACTTGCTAAGACACCACGACAGTTCGGAATTCTAACACCGGTAGAATTAGAACTTGCAATAAGTACATTAGTAAAATTAATCCAGTCTATTGTTTTTCATCGTGAACTTTCTGATTTAAAAACCAAAGGTACTGTTGACAATAAAAGTAACTTATTAAAATTAAATCCATTTTTGGACAATACAGGTATAATTCGGGTGGGAGGAAGAATACGACATTCACAATTTCCCGATTCGAAAAAATTCCTATAATTCTTCCAGAAAAACATTTATTCACTAAATTACTTGTTGAATATGAGCATAAAAGACTCTTGCATGCCGGACCACAGTCGGTATTATTTTCATTACGTGAACGGTTTTGGATAATATGTGGTCGCAAACTAGTAAGAAAAATTTTACGAAACTGCATAATTTGTTTTCGTGCGAGACCCAGCAATGATGTTGAATATTTGATGGCCGATTTGCCAAGTAAAAGAGTAAACCCATGTCAACCCTTTATGAATTGCGGTATTGACTACTGCGGACCGTTCAATTTAAGGGATCGGAAAACTAGAAAGTTTAAAGTTACCAAAGCTTATATATGCGTAATAATTTGTTTTGCTACAAAGGCTGCTCATCTTGAGCTGGTCAGTGAACTAAGCTCTGATGCATTCATGGCTTGTCTATACCGATTCATATCAAGACGCGGCAAATGCTTACACATATACTCAGACAATGGAACCAACTTTGTTGGTGCTAATGCCGAACTTAGAAAATTTCTACAATCAGTAGAAGGTGAAGTTCTTACTAAACTAGGTCAGGAAGGAATCAATTGGCATTTTGTGCCCCCAAATCTCCCCACTTTGGCGGATTGTGGGAGGCGGGCGTAAAGTCTGTAAAGTTCCATCTTAAAAGAGTCATTGGTCAATTAAATCTCACATATGAAGAATTTAATACCGTTTTAATACAGGTCGAAGCTTGTTTAAATTCTAGACCTATGTATCAACTTTCTAGTGATCCTACCGATTTACAACCACTAACTCCCGGCCATTTCCTAATTGGTCAACCTTTAACCTCTATTCCCCAACAAAATTGTCGGAAGTTCGAGAGTCCCAGTTGTCTCGTTTTAAACGCTGCCAAAAATACACGCAAGACGTATGGAGGCGCTGGTCGAAGGAGTATGTTTCCGAACTACAAATTAGGTCTAATTGGAAGAAAAACTTTACTAAATTATTAAATGTCGGTTCCTTAGTGTTTATTAAAGAAGATAATGCACCAGTGAATAAATGGACCCTTGGTCGTGTGTTGGAGCTGCATACAAGAAACGAAGGAATTGTGAGAGTGGTAACGGTCAAAACAGTTTCCGGGTGTACAAGCGTCCAGTGAGTAAATTGTGTGTGCTACCAATTAGTGATGTATAAAACGATTATTGACATTGATTTATTCCATTTGTTATTGAAACTTCAACTCTTTGTTTAAGTTTGCAAGAGCGGGAGTATGTTGAGGCCCACCTCAATTATTGTATAAAAATATTTAGATTTATTTATTTATGTAAAACCGGCAACAGCGCCAATAAGTAGTATTAAGATATAGTTGAGGCCTTTCAAGGGCCAGTACAGTAGTATCCTAGCGCTGTTGCAGTAGGATGTGCTCACTTACTTTATAAATTAATCTAGTAAAATAAAGTTATAAAATAAAAACAGAGTCGTGAAATTTCTATCAAAAATAACTAGATAGAATTAATCCCTCTACAATGACATAAAAATCAAATTTAAAACATTAGTAAATGACTGTAATAACCGAATTGATAATTTGTTGCAAATTTCTATTAAAGAGCCTAGTTCAAGTAATATATCATTTGAACAATCATCTAGTTTAAGTAAAACGTATTTAGAAAACGTATCTGAAGAGGTAATTATCAAAATGCAATTTGATTTGAAAGTAGCTTCACATATAATACCAGATTTTTCAGGTGAACGTGACAATGGTGTTGATTTTATTGATGCTGTCGAATATTACTATGATTCATTAAAAGACGATGCAAATAAAAAACAACTTTTAACTTTTATTTGAAAAACTAAAATTAAAGGTAAGGCAAAAAATACTTTAATTTATGACCCCGAAAGTTTTAGCGAATTAAAGAAAACTATCAGTTCATTCAGAATGAAGTAAAGTTAAGCAAGGCCCAAAATCGATTTCTGTTTATGTATCTGAAATAGAAGCTCTTATTTCCGATCTAAATAAAATAAATATTTCTTCACAAGGTATTCAAGCTCGTGATACGATAATAAAACTAAATGATGAAGAGGCATTAAATTTTTTAAAAAATGGTCTAAATAAAGATATTAGAGGCGTAATTTTAGCGTCAAGAGTAAAAACATTTAATGAAGCAGTTGAAATAGCACTAGAAGCTGAAGTTTCTCAGTCTCAGACAGTTAGTCCTACTCAAAATTTACAAAATATTTACCATGTTAAAAGAAAACATTTTCACGGAAACAGATATAGTAACCGACATATACGAGGTACTCGAGGTAGACCAGGTACTGATGTCACAAATCGGTATGAAAATAATAGCCACAATAACTATAATCAAAACCAACAAAATTTTAGCCAACAATAATTTAGAGAGCATAAAAATCAAAATTACTCATATAATGGTAGATATCCTCATCGTAGACAATATTTACAAAGTCGACGACCCTACCAACGTAACACTCGGTACGTTTTCTCACAAAACACCGAACCGTTGGAAAACTACCAGGACCAACTCTCTCGATCAAATCAGAGAAGTGTGAGGGAGTTAGATACGATATTGGAAAATTAATGTTTTTAACTACTGGTGAAACAAATTATATCGAGATATTTTCTGAAATGACAGGCAAATTGACAACTTTTCTAATTGATACCGGATGGATCAGATATTAGTCTTTGTAAAATCCCTTGCATTAATCATCATCAAAAATATAACCCCCAAAATAAATGTCAGATAGGAGGCATCACAAAATCTAAAATTGAAACCTTTGGCACTACTGTAACTAATATATATATTAATAAGCAAAATAAATTAACACACGAATTTAATTTAGTAAGTGGTGATTTTCCAATTGTAACAGATGGTATAATAGGTAGAGATTTTTTGTCAAAATATAACTGTAAAATAGATTATAATACTTGGACACGAGGAACACGTTATTCCTTCAAAAATTAAATTACCTTACACTAACAAAATTGAGATACATGCTACGACAAAAATTGTATGTCCTATAGACAGATATTTTTCTGAAGACAGTTTAATTTTAAATCAAGAAATAAAAAAAGGAATTGTAAAAGTACAAATAATCATATATATATTTTTATATTAATAAATAATGTTCTTTTATAATGGAGACTTATTTCTGGCCTCCCTGTATAACTAATGACTCGATCACTGGTTTGCTGAATCCACAAAACGTGTCACAGAGCGCAAGCTAACAAACGCAACAGGCAGTCTTAGAAAAGTTGACGAAGAGTATTACAGCTGAGATGAGATATAAATAGAATTGTTCTGTACAGTGTGTTTATTAAGTGGTATTTAAATGGCCAGTTGCAAGGGTGAGGTTTTAATGGTCATAATGACGAATGTAAATGACATTTAAATGATCAGTAGTAAGGTAAATGAGTGGTGGAGGTTTTTAATGATCATATTGCCCTGGTGCACACGTGCCTGGCAAAAGCCATGGTTCCTCGAGAGATCCGATACTCGCAAGGGTTCATTGCGAGATCCTCGATGACATGTTATCGGACCTTCGGGTTACGATGCATTGGGATGCTTGTATACAGGTGTCCGGGGAAGCCTTGACTTATTTCAGGTGACTCTAGTTAGCAGTCGAAGATATTCCAAGTATGAGGCTGTTTAAAGTCTCTAGATTGGTATTGTATAATAAAGTAATGAATGGAATAAGGTCACGGGTTACTAGATGGCAAGGGGGTATATTTCCCCCGGTGAGTACATAGTTTTATATATTATTAGACAGAACAGTAATTCTCTTTTTATTGCATGTACCTAACTGCCTGTTGATGCGTTAATTGGGTGTTGCCGAGAATATGAACTGCACTAACCTTCCTCACGATTGGTAAGACCGAGACAATAATTATCCTCCTTTTACAGAATATTTATTGCTAACACATTAGTTTCAAAATTTGGCATACCTCATATTAGATTAATTAATACGACTTTAATGATGTCGTAGTAGACAATTTAAAACTGCAAACACAACCGCTCTCAGATTACGAAATTTGTAAAACAGCTGTAAATAAATACGACACTCAGGTTAGTCATAGAATAACACAGTTATTTGAGGAACTGAAATTAAATAACGTAGACACCGATGCTTTGGAATCAATAAAAAATATTTGTAAAGAATATAATGACATTTTTTACTTAAAAGGTGATAATCTTTCTGCTAACAATTTTTACAAACAAAAAATTAGAGTAACAGATAATGATCCCGTATTCATAAAAAATTATAGATTACCACAATCACAAAAAGACGAAATAACGAGACAAGTACAAAAATTATTGAAAAATGACACAATTGAACATTCCACTAGTCCATATAACTCACCTTTATTAGTAGTCAAGAAAAAGTCTAGTACAGAAAAACCAGATTGGCGATTGGTAGTAGATTTTAGGCAGTTAAATAAAAAAAATATTCAAGATAAGTTTCCATTGCCTAATATCGAAGATATTTTAGATGAATTAGGTCGAGCTAAATATTTTTGTACAATAGATTTAGCTAGTTCTTTTCATCAGATAGAATTAGAAAAAGAAAGTCGTCCACTAACAGCATTTTCTACAAATTCAGGACATTATCAATATAAAAGATTACCATGATCGCATGATTACGATAGCAATTTCAGGTCTGAAAGAAAGCGCTTTTATATACGTTGATGATATTATTGTTTTTGGATGTAGCCTCAAACATCATAATACAAATCTTATTAATGTATTCGAAAGATGTCGAAAATATAATTTAAAATTAAATCCAACTAAGTGTAATTTTTTGCAACGCGAAGTAAATTATTTAGGTCATCTAATTTCTGACAAAGGAATTAGTCCTGATCCAAAAAATATGAAGCTGAAAAAATTATCCAATACCAAAAAATGCGGACGACGTCAGGCGATTTATTGATTTATTAAATTATTACCGTAGGTTTATACCACATTTTGCCGATATTGCATATCCGTTAAATAAATTGTTAAGAAAAAATCAAACATTTAATTGGTCATTAGAATGCAGCGAAGCATTTAATATTTTAAAGAAAAAAATAATTGAACCGCCCATTTTACAATACCCCGATTTTTCAAAACCATTTATTTTAACAACAGACGCATCAAACTTTGCGCTGGAATGCGTGCTGTCCCAAGGCGAAATAGGACACGATCTTCCAATAGCGTATGCAAGCAGAACTTTGACAAAACATGAAATAAATAAACCCGTTATTCTAAAAGAATTATTAACAATATATTGGGGAATAACACATTTTCGTCCATATCTGTACAATGCTAATAAAAAATTTATAGTCGTTACCGATCACAGACCGTTAGTCGGACTTTTTACTCATAAATCTCCATCTTCAAAATTAACAAGAATACGTTTAGATTTACTGGACTATAACTTTGAAATACGATACAAACCAGGAAAAACAAATACCAATGCAGATGCCTTATCACGCATAAAATTAGATTCAGATATACTAAAAGCTATGATCCCGACAGTAGCTGTCACTACGAGGTCAATGACAAAATCAGATCATTGTACCACAAAAAATCAAATAAACATCTCGGACGACCAGTCTGGCCAACTGGTAATTTGGGAAGTTACCTCTTTAACCGAAATAAACAAAGTAAAAACGTTAACGTTCGAAATATATGACACAACATAAAAATAATTCAGCGCGCGTAAAAACACAAATAAATAAAGCAAAATTAATAATTGAGTGCGATAAAGTTATAAAAATTACATTATCAAGTGATAATCTAGAGCAGAATTTAGATTTTGCACTGGAGAAGCTGATAAAAGAAAATGTTTACTCTTATTTATGTTTATCAATGCAAGATGAATATTTAATTATATAAAGGTACCTATATTCAAGAAAAAATATAACGCACTGTATGATAAATACAAATCAAGATTAAAAATTTTATTATTTACACCACCAAAAAAAAAAATGATATTGACATTCAAAATGAATTTATAAAAAATTATAACACGTTAATAGGAAGACACAGGTGAACTTTAAATAAACTAAAGCAAACATACGTGTGGAAAAATATGTCAAAAATGGTAAAAAAAGCATGTATTAAGTTGCGAAGAGTGTAATAAAAGCAAAATAATTAAGCATACTATTGAACCACTCGTAATTACAGAAACTCCTATAACAAGTTTCGAATCAATTTCAGTGGATACCGTAGGACCATTGAAAATTACAGAAAATAATATGAGATATATATTAACCATACAATGTAACTTAACAAAATTTATACAAGCTATTCCATTAGAAAGTAAAGATGCTAAAACTGTATCTAAAGCGTTAGTTGAAGAATTTATGATGAAATTTGGTATTTTTAAAATTTTAAAAACAGATTTTGGAACCGAATACGTAAATGAACTACAAAAATCAATTAATAAATTCTTTCATATAAAACATATAAAATCAACAGCATACCACCATGCATCATTAGGTAGTATAGAAAGAAATCATAGAGTATTAAACGAATATCTTGTTTCTAACTCAGCTAATTCTAATTGGGATAAATTCTTTCCTTATTATGTCTTTGCATATAATATAACTCCTCACACAGATATAAACTATTCGCCATATGAATTAGTCTTTGGCAAAATAACAAATTTACCATATGAAAATTTAACCAAAATATCAGCAATATATAATATAGAAGATTACTCAAATGAACTAAAATTTAGACTAAATGAAGCTCACAGAAGAGCACAAGAATTTTTAGAAATAGCTAAATAAAAACGAAAACTACATTATGCTAAACATATTAATCCATCTAATTTTGACATAAATGACCTAGTGATGTTAAAAAGAGGTCAAAAGCAAAAGCTAGAAACTCCATACACAGGTCCATTTAAAGTTGTAAATAAAAGTGGCGTTAATTCCACAATTATTGTAGAAAATCTACTAATCTATTGTTGTACAGTATTACTGTAAACAACAATAGATTAGTTAAGTATAGAAATAATAATTAATCTGTATTTTAATCTGATGGTGCCATAGGATAAAAATATATATAAATATAATATATTCATAGAAATAAAATATTTGTTAATTGTAATAGATTTTAGGTTATACATTGTGAAGGGGAAAGGTGTACTGCCATTAACCTCTATTTGCAACATTGCAATAAATGCAGTAGCACGGGTCAAAGATCCTGTACATCCGCCCGTCGTCAAATGGCAATATATCTTTCCTCAGAAAATTTATATATTATGTAGATATTATGAAATAAAATAAGAGTTTTACATGAACGAGGTTTCCATGAACACCTTTAGAACTACACAGTTAAGACACGGTATGTCCAGAGGGTCGTGAGGGAGGAGTTAGACTTATCCAGGAATCAGAATAAAGTAATACACATATATTACAATACACCTAGTTTATAAAACTAATACGGTCGGAAGCGGAATAAGCAACTACAAAGTTAGCTGAACGGTTACAAGCAAGCAATACAAGCGGTTAATCTATGCTAAATGCGAAACCAAGTAAGAGGAAGCGATCAAGCGAGCAAAGCAAAAAAAACTAAAACTAAAGACTTGGCCACTATTTAAAATATATACATATGTAAAAAAACAAAATGATGATACAGCTCCTCTCCTGGATGGCACGACCGGACAGCTGAAAAGAAACAAGTGCTTATTAGTTACGACAAAGGCGAAGTTACCGGATAATGCGACAGCAACTCCACCCACGTCGTGGTACGGGTAGAAATCGTAACTTAGAGCCCACGTTTCAACTTATAGGATATACTCCCATAAACCGAACGCGTGGTGAGGTAGTCACCGGATAATGCAACAGCGACTCCACCCACGCTGTAGTACGATACACAACGGTAAATGTCGGTCCACGTTTCAAATTATAGGATGCACTCCTATAAATCGAACGCGTGGTGAGGTAGTCACCGGATAATGCAACAGCGACTTTACCCACGCCGTGGTACAATAAACAACGGTAAATGTCGGCCCACGTTTCAACTTATAGGATGCACTCCTATAAACCGAACGCGTGGTGAGTTAGTCACCGGATAATGCAACAGCGACTTTACCCACGCCGTGGTACAATAAACAACGGTAAATAATGGCCCACGTTTCAGCTTATAGGATGCACTCCTATAAACCGAACGCGTGGTGAGGTGATCACCGGATAATGCAACAGCGACTCTACCCACGCCGTAGCACAATAGACAAGCTGGAAAACAAAGTATGGTTAGTACACAACTAATAGTGGCCAAGTTTTCCCTAACAACCTCTTACTCACTTCCTCTGCTGGTCACGTCTAGCTGGCACGGGCGGTCGGCTGGTACTGACACTGACTCTCAGTGCTCACCTCGCTAGGTCTTAACTTCGTGGCACTGGAGTGGCGGAAGACTTGCGTAGATGGCTGCTACTACCTCGTTTCGGATGGCTGATGCGGAACAGGACTGGTCTCGATGCTGGCGAGTAGGTAGGGCGTCACTTGAGACCAGCCCCTCCACTTTCCTTTTAGGCCCCGCCCCTCCCGCCTCTCGACCAATCAGATTGCAGCATTATGGCGGGAAATTCAAACTAATTTGAAATTTGACAGTAGCGACCTAACCTAAGTTCAAACTGGCGGGATATTTAAAATTAGGCGGGAAATTCAAATTGATTTTGAAATTTGACAGTAGCGACCTAACCTAAGTTCAAACTGGCGGGATATTTAAAATTAAGCGGGAAATTCAAACTAAGAAAAAGGATCTAACCTATCAGAAAAAACATGCGCAGTAGGAACCTAATCTAACAGAAAAAACATGCGCAGTAGGGACCTAATCCAATAGAAAAAACATGCGCAGTAACGACCTAATCTAACAGAAAAAACATGTGCAGTAGCGACCTAACCTATCAGAAAGAACATGCGCAGTAACGACCTAACCTATCAGAAAAAACATGCGCAGTAACGACCTAACCTATCAGAAAAAACATGCGCAGTAGGAACCTAATCTAACAGAAAAAACATGCGCAGTAGAGACCTAATCTAATAGAAAAAACATGCGCAGTAGGTTAGAGAAAAAACATGCGCAGTACGTCACACACAATTTTTTGCTAATAACTAAAATTTGACAGCTGATTTGATTGGTTACTGTCACGTGACGTTGTTATTTAAATGAAAAAAACTTTACTCTGTGCGCGATTTGAACCCGGGACCTCTCGCATGCAAAGCAGATGCGTTACCACGAGACCGCTATGGCTATTAACAAAAGGTTACAGTAACTGCGTAATATATGAATCAGAGAGCGCTTGAAGGCGTCCCACACCAAGCAGTCTGAGCTATAACAATGATATTAAATAGAAATATTTAAGATTTTACAGGTGCTAATTACAGGTGATATTAAATAGGGAGGAAACAAACTGGTAGCGCTGGGAATCGAACCACAGACCTTTGTGTCAGAAGTGGCGGCAAATTCAAACTGATTTAAAATTAGGCGGGAAATTCAAATTAACGAGAGTGGCGGGAAATTCAAACTGGTAGTAGAATAGCTATGCCGATCCTGCTCCACAATTCAAGATGGCGACTGGAGCAGGATCGGCATAGCTTTCAGCCGTCTACGTCACAATGTTTGGGAGGGGTTACAAGTTTGTAGATAGATGGCGCTAAGCTACTTTAATAATAATAATCGTATTATACTCATGCTGAGCGAAAGTGTTTAATCGATTTTCTTCTGATACAATGAGTGGCCGAAAGCGGGTTGTGTTTAACTTAGACAATAAGGTACAATAAAACTAGACTTGTAGACAAAGGTTTACTTCAAATGTATATCAATATAAAATATTAATATTCGTTTTATGAATTTTTCATGCTTCGGTAATACACTGGAGCAGAAGATATAGTATACAAGGATTTATTTATAGTATATGTACGAGGTAGAATAATAAAAATGCTAATTCTATACAAATATTTTTATTTTATAACTAGGTATAATAACACATTGGTCTGGAATCTTCTTGGTAAATAGCAGAAAAAATTTTCAGTTTCAGCCACAACACTGTCACCATATTTGGTTTTACTAAACCTCAGCTTCACTATTTTAAACTTTTGATTTATTTCTAAATCTTTCACGTTTTTAATTTCTTTATATGAAGTTGCCTTGTTCAACTTTTGCAGATCCATGTTGAATATAAATGAATATAGTAGACTGACTGTTCAAATAAGTCTCATATATATATATATATATACCTTATACACCCTCCCACCCATATTTCTCTAGTACCCCCTCCATCTCACATTTGGAATTATAATTTACTCTCCAGTTATACTGGACACAACCAGCAACAGTTACTTGGAATCACTTTTATCAAAGTAAGAACTAGGGACATGTTTTGATCCATCAGCACCCTCAAAATAATCCTTAGTTTCACATGTGAAACATTTTCTGTTTGGTAGGTCGCAATCTCCATCACATTTGATGCACTTATACTTTACTGGAACAGGCATATTGCAATTAATAACACTTCCGCTCAGCACGATTCTTATTTGATAATAATTGAAATAACTGAGTGTTACATACTTTTATAACAGCCCTTACACTAAACAGGTTTGGTATCCACAAAATAATATACAGAGTGATGAAAATAAAACTTTATTTTATAGTAATAGACATGCAACAAAACCTTTCATAGTAAATACGTGATCGATGATTATTATCTAAAACACTACTTATAATAAATGAGACATCATTGAATTGAGGGTTTCTTGTGTCGTGCAGCCAAAATGAAACGCTCTTACAACGGTAAAAATAATATATTTATTTAAAACAAAGAAGCAGAGGATGTATCAGACTAGATGTTGTCGACGCGAAGCTTTGTTGGAGTGTGTTGTTTTCTGCCTGCGTCGTACTACTATATATTTTCTCCTTGGCGCCACCCTGACGGTTTCGGTGGATGTTTATAGAATCCCAGTTTGGGTGGTCGTTCTTGGAAAGGACGGCTTCTGGTCACTGTCCCAGCTGGAGTCCATTGCCGAATCGTTCCGGCGCCACGATGGCGCTTCCTAAGTGGGTCGATACAAAATGTGGTGCAAGTGTATTTGGCCCACAGGTACCCCCTCGCCATTGATTGGGAATCATGAAATCTGCAGCCGGTCAGGAAACGAACCTTCCTACCTGACCTAGTGGTAACTTCGGGTGGCACGGGTTTTAATGGCACGGAAGTTGACAAATTTAACGCACTTTTGTGGTCACTGGTATCCATCGCGTCATTTAAAATGTAGGCGGGTTTGACTCTGTCTATAGACACTTTCACTTCGCGACCACGCATTAGCACCGTAAATGTTTTGTTGTCGCGTTTGACCACTGTAAAGGGACCGTCATATGGATTCCGTAATTGGGTTTTCACACCACCCACACGCACAAAAACTTGTTTAGTTGTCGCCAAGTCTTTAAAAACGAATGGCGTTTCACTGCGGAAGGGCGTAGGCTCTCCATATGACGTCGTAGGTCCTGGACAAAGTCCGCTCCGGTGCTGGGCTCGTCGTCTGTCCTGCGGGAATGAAGGAATTCTCCAGGTAGGCGTAGATGTTGTCCGTACACCATCTCGGCCGCGGTAGCTTGGATGTCCTCTTTCCACGCCGAACGGATTCCCAAAAGCACAGTGGGAAGGACGCTGGTCCAACGCTCGTCTCGGTGGCATTTGATAGCTGCTTTAAATTGGCGGTGAAAACGCTCCACCATGCCATTTGCCGCGGGGTGATATGCAGTCGTTCGGAGATGAGTCGTACCTAATAAACTATTCAGACGTTTGAATAGGTGTGACTCGAACTGACGACCCAGATCGGTCGTTATTCGCTGGGGTGATCCGAATCTGCAGATCCAATTGGCGTATAAAGCGCGGGCGACAGTTTCTGCCTCCTGGTTCTCCAACGGAATTGCTTCTGGCCACCTGGTGAAACGGTCTACGCAGGTTAAACAGTAGCGGTAGCCCTCAGATGGCGGCATCACGACGATATCCACGTGGATATGTTCGAATCTCGTTGACGGCGGTTGAAATGAACCAGTCGGAGAAGTCACGTGGCGCGTTACCTTTGCCCGCTGACATTCGACACAGCAGCGTGCCCAATGTCTGCTATCGCGTTTTATCGACGGCCAGACGAAACGTTGCGTCAGGAGCTTCACCGTAGCGTTGATACCGGGGTGCGAAAGACGGTGCACCGAATCAAAGACTATCCTGCGAAATGGCTTGGTGATGAACGGCCGGGCGGAATCCGTAGACATGTCACAAAATACTGACGCGTTCGTGTCAGGTATTTTGATCCGCTTTAGGATGAGGCCGTGTTGTCCGTTGACGTATGCGCCGATTTCGTCGTCTGTTTGTTGTGAGGCAGCGAGCGCCTCGTAGTCTAAAGTCGCGCTTATCTTGTTCACCCTAGACAACGCATCCGCTACCACGTTTTCGCGACCAGCCACGTGACGGATGTCGGTCGTGAACTGGCTAATAAAGTCTAGATAGCGGAACTGTCGCGGTGTGCACTGACTCGACTTTTTCGCGAAGGCATATGTTAGAGGCTTGTGGTCGGTGTAAATGACGAATGTTCTTGCCTCTATCATATGCCGGAAGTACTTTACTGCTTCATAAATCGCTAAAAGTTCGCGATCGTAAGCAGAGTATTTGCATTGAGCCGGGTTGAGTTTTTTCGAAAAGTACCCTAGCGGCTCCCAGTTGTCCTCACTATTTTGTTGTAAGACTGCACCAAATGCAAAATCTGAGGCGTCACACACTAGAGTAATCTGCGCATTTACTTCGGGATGCGCAAGTAAAGCTGCACGTGCTAAACTCGATTTAGCGGCATCAAAAGCACTTGTCGCGGTTTCCGTCCAATTTATTGCTGCGTTAGCTTTGTTGGTCCCTTTTAGCAGGTCATTTAAGGGCGCCTGGACACCTGCTGCGTTGGGCACAAACCGACGGTAAAAGTTTAGGGCACCAAGAAACTGCCGTAATTGTTTTATTGTCGTAGGCAGCGGGTAGTCTTTATTGCCTCGACCTTTTCAGGAGCGGACGCGTGCCGTCACTGTTTACTAGGTAACCGAGGAATTTCACCTGATTTTGTCCGAAAACGCACTTGCCGGGATTTACAACCACGCCGTAGTTTCGCAATCGTTGAAACAATACTTCCAGGTGACGCAGGTGTTCCTCTTCGGACGATGAAGCTACAATGATGTCATCGATGTACGCATAACAGAAATCCAGGTCTCGTAATACTTCGTCGATGAATCGCTGGAAAGTCTGGGCCGCATTGCGTAAACCAAACGTCATTCGCGTAAACTCGAACATACCGAAAGGTGTTGTTATCGCGGTCTTGGGAATATCCTCTTCTGCAACGCGGATTTGATGAAATGCGCGAATCAGGTCGATGGTCGAAAATATTTTTCTACCTCGAAGTGATTGCGCGAAATCCTGAATGTGACGCACAGGGTAAAGGTCGGGACGCGTTCTCGCGTTAAGTCTGCGATAATCGCCACACGGTCGCCATTCTTCACCCTTTTTGGCACGAGATGTAAGGGTGACGCCCACGCACTGCTTGACGGACGAGCGATGCCTAATCTGAGCAAAGCGTCGAACTCTTTTTTCGCTGCTCGTAATTTGTCAGGCGCTAGTCTACGCGGTTTTTCAGCGACAGGGGGACCAGGTGTCGTTTCGATGTAGTGCCTGGTTTGATGCTGCACAGCCGTGGAAGGAGCTGCAGGACGCGTAATGTCCGAATATTTCTTGAGCAGGAACACGGATTCCCCGCAAATTGTCCTAATCGAGGATGACGCAGAACCCACGAGTTGACCTGGAGACGTAAGTCGCGTAGTCTCGTCAAGTAACCTTTATTGCGCACATCCACAAGTAGTCCATAAAAGGATAAAAAGTCTGCTCCAATTATGGGTTTCGACACATCCGCGATGACAAATTGCCAAGTAAAACAACGACGCAACCGGAGGTATAAAGTCATTGTCACTGTGCCGTACGTAGCAATTGCAGTTCCGTTCGCCGCGGTGAGTTCATATGCCGATTTTGATCGCGATTGTTTGACTAGTGAGCGCGGATATACACAAAGGTCAGCACCCGTATCGACGAGAAACTGGACCTTAGAGTACGTATCCGTAACGTACAAACGGCGCGGAATCGGGCACGCGTCGACGTTCGCCATCACCGACTGCCCGTCGCGTTTCCCGAACGATACGCGCACGGTTCGCGACACTCGCGGGCGCGGTCACCAAAACGTTGGTGATACCAACACTGATCGCTGTCACTATCGCGGCTCCGCGAACGGCCTCGTGAACGCGACCTAGTTGTCCTCGTTGTCGGTCGTCGCGGTTCACTCTTTGTGAAGAGCTTAGCCATTGCCTGTGACATCTCTAAAAGCTGTTGTTCGATGCGAGCAAACCTGTCGTCCTTAGATGTAGATCTGGCTACTTCCTGGAGTGCTGAACCGGGCATCACCGTCTCCATAACAGCGTCGGCCAGCTCCGCTACGTCGTCCAACGCGGCATTCTTCTGGGTCGCGAGAATTGCCTGTACATTAGACGGCAGGCGTCCTGTCCATAGGGTACGTAGAAGCGACACGGAGACACTTGCCCCAGCTAACGCCCTTAAGCGGCGTAATAATTGCGATGGTTTTGACGCTCTCACAACGGTAAAAATAATATATTTATTTAAAACAAAGAAGCAGAGGATGTATCAGACTAGATGTTGTCGACGCGAAGCTTTGTTGGAGTGTGTTGTTTTCTGCCTGCGTCGTACTACTATATATTTTCTCCTTGGCGCCACCCTGACGGTTTCGGTGGATGTTTATAGAATCCCAGTTTGGGTGGTCGTTCTTGGAAAGGACGGCTTCTGGTCACTGTCCCAGCTGGAGTCCATTGCCGAATCGTTCCGGCGCCACGATGGCGCTTCCTAAGTGGGTCGATACAAAATGTGGTGCAAGTGTATTTGGCCCACAGAATCTTCTTCGAAAGCGAGCTCTATCTCTATCCATCTGCATTTTTCTTTTTATTGATAAGATTATACAGTTAGATTGCTATAGTAGCATCAAGTTTTCCATGACATAAAGTACAGAATTTTATAAACTTTCCACAAATCCAGCAGACTTCCACGTGGCCGCAAGGTAGGAAAATTACGTTTCGCTTGCGTCTTTGACATATTTTGCAAGTTTTAGCTTCATCCGGTCCCCAGCATTCATCCTCAGGCACTGAATTTGGCATTACTTCGATTGGTCTCACGCCAGACATTGTGCTTGTTCACAGAACCTATCGCTACACTTGACTACGATATACTAAATAATAAGAATAAGATCTAATGATTAAATTCATCTTATTCATAATACTTTCGAAAGATTTTTGCTATACTCTAAGTATCAAAGCAATTGTAGCAACTGTTATAAAGTATATAAGCCCAGAAATTGTATGCATATCTGTTTTCGTATTCTCGGACGCTTCTAGGAGTGCATCTGCGTATACGTCTTCATAATCAGAGCAGTTTAAGAAAGGTAACGGTCGCCAAGTATCGAAATCTCCAATCGATTTATCTTGAAAGGTTATTCTCAACTTGTAGAATTTAGAATGTTCTGGAATCGCCGCAGCAAAGGTTCTCAGCTTCCCACCATTAACTATGGCATGAGTCATCTGAGTTAACGTATGCGAGCACGTGTCTGTGTCGTTGGAATTTCTGTAGCACACATACATTTCGTGTACGTTGCGGAAGTCATGTACGTACAACATATTTTGTAGTATTGTACTCATGATGAAATTGGAACGTAAAACTACCATCGTTGTTACTTGGGCGACTATAAACGAATAAGCTACATAATGGTTTGCAAAGTCTTATATGGAGAGAGAGAGAGGGGAAATAAAACAGACAAAGATAAATAAGCACGAATATTAAACATATTAAAAGAAATACAATAATATTATAAAGTATTTGGTATTATAATTGTAGGGGCATCCTTCGTTGTGGAAAATCGACGTGGACTTGTAAATACATCGTCCCACTTATCTCTAATGGTCATCTTCTGAAACTGTTTAGTCAGTGTACACTGGTTAGCGTATCGGGCTATATCGGATTTTAATTTTTGAATGTTTTTAAGATGTTCATCTAAGAAAGGTTGAAGAATTTTGGCAGTCATTTCAATTCGTCTCTTGAATCTTAGTCTGTCCACAGCGAAAAATTCCCAGTATCTACGTCGAGCTGCAGTGGACGCATACGCCCACGTTCTCATTTCGTACACTCTCGTAGATTTAGCGAAGGTAACTGTTTTCTTCATTGCGGTAATAGGTTGTACACCCAGCGGAAAAGATCCTCGCAATTTCTCTTGCTGCATCTGATTGTTTTATTGAAACTGTGATACGAACAGCAGCGATGCACATCTACTTTTGCAAGCGGTGGGAGGTTATCCCTGTAATTATTAAATTTTTCGACGTTTATCACCTTGGGCAATTGCCGGTTGGAGGAGGAAGCCAATTGTGGTAGTATCTTCTCTAAATAATCCAGTTTTAGACGACCACTCACATAAATTATATCGGCACACAGCAGATTATCGCCCAGTATAGCGTTCAACTTGTCGTATTCTATATCTCCAGACGAATAACGGATGCCGTTTATATTCTGTTCTGTGTGTCTTACTTGTTTCTGATTCGACCGAGACAAACTGCGAAAACTCGTAGGCGGTTTCAACAAATAATGGTTCACTTGACGCGCGTCCTGAATCGTTATTTCCTTGGGATACAATTCATAACCCCGTTGATACTCAGTAACATAAAACCCTCGATGTCTAAAACCACAACCTTCATCTCGGACGATTATCAAACGACTAACATATTGGTTTCAACAGCATCACATTTTTATGCTAGATTCTTAACGATTTCGCTAAGTGGGAGGTGTTCCATGATACAGTCGTGTACGATTATGCAGTAGGCGCTGGTATTAGCGGGAAAACCTTGGGTTGCTTCAATGTCCAATCTTACATCCACGGTAGCCGATTTCATGCTTTCGTCTCGCCTCGAGCAGTCGATGACGAAAAGAGCGTGATTCATAAAGGTACCGTAATCGAGCAAAGATTTCTTCTGCTGGCTATTCGTGTAACTGGGATAAAACTCTGTGTATTTGTAGTGAGCTTCGACGTAGTTGTTCTTAACAAAATTTAATTGCATCCTCTCGTTGGGGAAACTCTCTCCGTTTAGCGTTAATCTGATGTTGGTAATATTGATGTTATCAAAGCGCGTAGGATCTGTCGTGAAGTTGTTTTGTTTAGCCGTCTGGAAACCTACGATGACGTATCTGGGGCTTTCGATCGATGAAGTAGTCTTAACAGCCCAAATTTCTTTGGTAGCGCCAGCGGTGAGGGCGGGTAACATATGCAAATCCCATTGTCTATATGGTATCAGTATAGAGTATCAGCTCTGATGGCTTTTAGTAGGCTAAGTTTTATTTCATCGCTAGGTACAGCCGTTTAATTTTAACCTCGACGTTTTGAATGTCCAGCGTCACTGTTGTGTGGTCAGTAGCAACCTTTCCTTAACGAGGAAACAATTGGAATCGTTACTGTTCCTTATTAATTTGATGCATTGCTTGCTGCACGTCACCACTCGGTAGTCGTTGAAAATGTTGAAAATATGCTTCAACGGAATGAGAAAATTAAAAGTTCCATCATCATTTAGGGAAGGTGCATTGGGATAGTTCCATCCGGCTATGGATAAATGTTTAGAATCCTCGGCGCAATAGCACAAATACCCGCGAACGGTGCTCACTAGACCAACTTCGCGTATATTTTCCACTTCCTTGGCGTTTATTTCATATACGGCCGATGAAAACATAAATGCAGCTGCGTTGTTTACAAAGGATACGTCTCCGTTGCCGCCAGCCTTTGTAATCTTTCCGCTGATACATATGTGTCCGTCGTAGGTGGCATCGAAAACATCAGCCTGATTGATGGTAATTTCAATGACGTCGTTGTTTCGAAAGGACTTTACGTAGGGGTAATACGTTCGCCACTCCACCTTTTGTATGGATTCGTCCATTGCGGGCCGACGGAAAAGATCGAACGTTTGATGGGATAACATTATAACCCAGAGATTTTAGAAACAATGTGTTCGTTAGAGACAAAGGCTTCTGTTGCTTAGCGAATGTGACTTTATCGTGAGATATTTCTCGCAATACTGACTTATGCCTCAATAGCGGTTCCCTTATATGACTAGAATTTTGCAGTGTGTTCTCGATGTTAGTTTCTTAATCTCCAAGCGAACGATGATTTCTTCGCCTCTGAAATTTACAGGCTCAAAATTCTGGTCCAACACGTCGATTGTCAGAGTGCTTATTTCAGTTCTGTTTATAGGTAGGTAGATGAGGTGGTTCGGGGCTTCGTCGATGGCAAATCCAGGGTCGACGCTTACGGAAACTCGTATATTGTATGTGATGGTCTGTCGTTGTAAAACGCTCTCGAAGTAATGTTACAGTCCAGGTGGATGGTGTGTACTTTTATAATATCTACCGGTAAATCTGATTTGTGGAGGTTCCTAGATGCTAGTATCTTTTTCGAAAATCCCAACGTCCTACCGATACTATCTTCTTCTTCAAAGTTCACCGCGTATTTGTCGCTGTATATTTCACACCTTAGAGTGTTATTATTAGGTTTTAGCGAAAATATCTGATCGGCTTTGGGGTCCTTGTCGATATTTAATACCCTTCTAATATAATTTTCAATGTCTCGAATCTCTTAGTCGCCCTCGGCAAATTCTATAACGGTGCCTTTCTTCGAGTCGTTGTTCTCGTACAAATAAATCTTTTGAGATGCTTCAATGTTTGGTATGCTGTTGTATGAGTGGAAACTAAGAAGAGCCAACCCGTAATTGAATTGTGGATCCAAACGTACGACGGGAGTAAAGTTGAATGTTAGAGTAGGTGTATGACTCTTTAGCGTCACCAATGTAGACATGACTGACGATGTTCATTAGATGGCGTTGCTTTTATAGAGAAACTGCAGACATAGGTGCCCGCAATTTATTTGATTATACTTTTGATAACGATCTGCGTTATAGGTTATGTTCACATCGTTGGCTCCCAAGTATCTAGCCAGTTCCTTGGGCGGTTTCAAATGTCCGAAACTATCAAAGTACTCTACGTTGTTGCCGTTTTTCCTATAAGCTACCCAGTGAGTGCCCCTATTCTTATTCAAGTCTAAATTTAAAATGGCACTTTCACGTCGTCGCGGACCCGAAGATGGTAACGTGTCTCGCATGAAAACTCCTCGAAAATATGGAATTCGTAGTTGTTTGGCGTATCTCATCAGGTCAGCGTCAGACAGTGGCTTATGGGGTAGCTTTATTGGTAGTTTCTTTGCTTTTTCAAGAATAAGCCGTAACCTCTGTGTCGATTCTTTCTCAAATATAGACCAGATCCTTTAGACCCTATAGCTTCCATGGCTTCGTTGTGTCGATGCTCTTCCACAAGTTTTTTTGCTGCATTCTTAGCATCGATTATGGTCTTCGCGACGGCCCCCGCACCTCCAGCTAGCGAACCGAGAGCTCCGAGGGCACCGAGTATAGGCATTAGCAGAGGTATGAAACCTCCAGAATGTTCTCCGGCGAGCGGAATGATTCTCGGTGTGCGAATGTTTTTCTTACCACCGACCCTTTTAACTGCTACCCTTGCTGCTTTTAAAGCCGACAAAGCGTTTTTTCTCAACGAAGTACTGGGTTGCTGCTTTTTCAAACTGTTTGCAACTTTTGCTACTACATCTCTGCGGAAAGATGCGTCTTGACGTCATGGTCGTTGTCCTTTTCCACTCTTTTTCAAGCCCATCCCGAGATTACGTTTCGCCTTCATGGCTGTAGTTATGAACCAAGCGGCTGCTTTTTCTCCTAGATTCGCGTCTTTAGATTTAACGCGTTTCCAAGCTCTATTCTCCAACACCAGATCGGCCTTATGTCTATCTTCTACGGACTTATTTTGAGAGTACGCTATATCGTGCTCCCGACAAGCCGAATCCAAAGGATTGATTCCGTGATCACCTCTGGCAAGTCTTTTTTCTAGTTTTGTACCGGGTCCACAAAACTGTAGCCTGGAATGTGTAGTTCAAATGGTAGTTTATCTATCAGCGAATTTAACACACCTTCACCGTATCGCAGCGGCATGAGAAATGATTTAAACCGATAGTGGTATCTGTATTTATGGAAAGTAATTTAATAGATGTCTTCAAACCATGAAGGTAGTTCAACAAGAGCAGACGCTACCCATTGAAAACTTAGATTTCGGCGAAAATCCTGGTATTGTAGGTAAACATGGTTCGTTGTTACCGAATTCATTCAGATGTGTCGTATGCGGACCCAGCGGTTGCGGGAAGACCAACGTAATATTATCACTTCTATTTCATCCGAATGGCGCTAAATTTGAAAATGTTTATGTCTACTCAAAGTCCTTATACCAACCTAAATATCAACTGTTGGGAGACGTCTTGAGTAAAGTGAAGGAAATCGGATATTTCCCATATGGGGCTAGCGATGAAATTATTAGTCCGGCAGAAGCTCGACATCATTCCATATTCATATTCGACGATGTGGCATGTGATAAACAGGAAAAGATACGTGAATACTACTCGATGTGCAGACACAAGAATATCGACGCCGCCTACCTATGTCAGACATATTCCAAGATACCGAAGCAACTTATTCGACATAATTGTAATCTAATAGTTCTTTTCAAGCAAGATGAAGTAAATCTAAAACACGTCTACGAGGATCACGTATCCCCCGACATGACGTACGATCAATTCAAAAACTGCTGCTCAGAATGTTGGGCTGATAAATATGGTACAATGATAATCGTAAAAGACTTTGATTTTCACAAAGGACGCTACCGAAAAGGTTTTGATCAGTATATAAAGCTGTAACTAGGGTGAACGCTAATATTAATCACAATGAATCCAACGGCTGAAGACGTCATCACCAAGACAGCGCGAAAGAAAAAAATCAACGAACTCGCAAAGTCGATTAAGCGAAAGTACTTGGCTCTAAAACTAGGTAAAACCGAGGAAGATGAGGCACTTCAGAAAGTGTTTAAACCCATTGTAACACCGTTAAAGGAAATAGCCAGCACATCACTCAAACTAAATGAAAGAATTGACAAGTTTAAAAACGTTCCCTTCATTAAGAAAGAGGAGGAGGAGAAGGAATTGAAGGTAGAAGAAAAACCGTCTACATTGGACCAGACCACCTTTTTACCATTGGAAGACGTAGCGTCGTCTTCGCCATCTAGAAGTGATGATGATGATGATGATGATGAGGATGGAACATTTGAAGAGGAACCAGAGACTCAACCTGGAGATATAACTCAAGAAGCGTTGGAAGAATATTTAGATCAATATCCCACAATATCTCAAAAGTATGTTACAGAGCATTGGGCTAACAGCGATGTAATTGATAAGAATTATGGACCAGTATACAATTCCTCAACATCATCGTGGTTACTCGGAAGCAAACCTATCGATTTTAACATTCGTACTGGTAATATAGTAATCGACGGAGAGCAATTCAAAGGAACACCAGGATTGTACCAATTGATTTTCTATCATGACCCGTCTTTCAATGAAGAGGATAAGAAATCTTATAAAAATATTCTTCAAATGACTAACGCACACAAAGACAAAGCAGGACGCTTAAAGAGCTCCAGTTCGTTCAAGTATAGAGAAATTATTAGACCGCTCTTCATTAAAGGACCGCGTAAAACTATTGGCAGAGGCTTAGCATCTAACAAGTTAACTTACAATACAAAACCGATGGAATATATTTACTGGGATGATCCCAACGAACTTGTCGATCGTCTAAGACTGTTGATAGCCTCTCAGGACGCTGGAAATACATCGCACGATAACGAAATTGTAGCAATTATCGAGGAGCTAAAAGAGGCTAAAATAATATCATAGGTTGCCATCGTTGTCATTTTTTTTCTGTTATTGTTGTCCTTTTTTACGTCACCGTTATACGTTTTTACGTCTCATTTTTGTCACGTTTTACATCGCCCATATCCTACGTAGATCAAATACTATAAAGTTGCATGTCAAACAATTTCCAGTCATTCTACACAATGAGTCTCGATAAATTCGGACGTAGCTCTCATCGTCATCATCATCAAGATTTTAACGAACCTTACATACCTCATACAATTGGATTTTCATATACTCCCGATGGAAACGTTAATATTGGTAATTTAAGGATATGTTATGTGAAGCACCCCATTCAAGCTACTGATGCCACCAATAAAGAATATGTGGATGCAATACATGATACTTTAAAGCAGCTCCAACACAATGATTCCAGCAGCCTACTCAAGTCCATGAGAAACTTGGAAAAACGTCATGAAAGTGATATTAAAAGAATTACAGAGGAAAATTCTAAGTTACACAAAGATTTGGAAACTAGTATTAAAGCGGAGAAAATATCGTACTTAGTATGACTACAGATACTCCATGTACTTAATGCTGAAGGCAAACGGCTTGGAGATGCTATTAACCAACTGAATAAGAAGCAAGAGGGGGATGTCGAAGACATTAAAAATGGTTGACACACTAGAGCAGCACATACTCAAAACTATTAATAAAAATCCCATTTAAGAGTATATTACATCGGGTATTGGTGGTTACACATCAGTTCAAAATGTCTGCGATGCGAATCAAACATTCCAAGGAAACAGTTCAACTGGTAAATGAGCTTCATAAGCCTATGAGGAAAAACTATGCTCGCAGACGTACGATTATTAAGGGGCTTGATGACCTTTGGCAAATGGACTTGGCCGAAATGGGGAACTACGCTAAAGTGAATAGAAATTTTAAGTACATTTTAGTAGTTATCGACTGCTTCTCGAAATTCATATGGACCAGACCTGTAAAAAGAAAGACTGGCGACGAGGTGACAAAGGCGTTCCAGGACATTCTAGAAACAAGTAAACGAACGTGTAAAAATTTACAGTCTGATCAGGGTACCGAATTCTTCAACCAAAAATTCCAACAGAAACCTCAAGAAACACAATATTAATCATTACAATACGTACAGCGTGAAAAAGGCTGCCATTGCAGAACGAGTGATAAGAACTTTGAAATCAAAGCTGTACAAGTACTTTAGCCTAAGCGGTACATATAAGTGGATAGACGTTTTACAGGAAATTACTAATTCCTACAACGAAACCCGACATCGTACCACCGGATACAAACCGTCTCAAGTAAATAAGTCCTACGAGAAGAGAATTTTAAAGTCTGCATACAATCATATTAAGATAAGCGGTCCACAAATATTCAAAGTGGGTGACGTTGTGCGCATCAGCAAGAATAAGCACGTCTTCGATAAGGGATACACACCTAATTGGACGACCGAATTATTTAAAATTGCGTCGGTTAAAATTACGAATCCGACGACATACTTGTTGGAAGATATGCAGGGGCATCCTATAAGAGGCGCCTTCTATACAGAGGAACTACAGAAAACCTCTAACGCCGACATCTATCTCGTCGAGAAGGTATTAAGGAGAAGGGGGAGGAAAGTTTTTGTTAAATGGCTGGGGCTTGATAAAAAACATAATAGCTGGATCGCGAACACCAACGTCATTTAGTCTGTTCTAGTTCGTCGTCGAGCGAGCAAGTTGTACGTCTTCAAAATAAAAGAGAAATTTTTTTAAGTAAAAATGTCCTATGTAAGTGTGGATGATGCTTACAGCAGCAGCAGCAGCAGCAGCAGCAACAGTAGCAGCAATAGTGATATGAAGGTCTCCGATGAAATGATCGAAAAACAGTATATGAAAGCTGTGGATGAAATTATCGAAAAATATGAAGAGGCTGCACGATGGGAACAGAATTATTTACTAAATAGTGCTTTCCCTCTCAATGACTATATTCAAATCCAGTGTGGTTTAAGTCCGGCTAGATCTTTTAGCGCTGCAATAATTATGCGAAATTATGTCACTGGTTCCAAAATATCGTTTTCTACCTATGAATGGCGCACTCTCATGGACCTACTGCAACGTTTGAAAACAGATTTCTTCCAAGCACCCATACAAGGTTGGCCAGATGAGTATGACCCTGTCACTCATCGCTGTGGGGATTACGCTACAGTTACCCAAATGGTCTACGAAGATACTAAAAGGTTACATATCACCAAATATAAAATGTACATCGAACTTTTCATATTCGAAGTTGATGAACTGCTAAAGCTTGATACTTGTGTACTTTCTCATAGAATAAGTATGTTAAATTCATTGGAATTTTGTGCTTACTATTATCATGTCTTAGCTATTATAAGTGATTCGATAAATTCCCATAAAATTAGTTTCAATTTTGAAGAAATTATTAATAGCTTTTGTGATGTATCTAATGACAGTATATTAAGTAATGCTCTACGTGAATATCTTTACTTTTATAAAACTAATGTTTTGTCCGATATATATAATAAAATGTAATGTTAAGAGTATTGTCTTTTATTTTTTTCCTTACACATCATATTTATGTCACATTTATGTCACGAT
Organism: Monochamus saltuarius; assembly: GCA_025584915.1. NCBI lineage: Eukaryota > Metazoa > Arthropoda > Insecta > Coleoptera > Cerambycidae > Monochamus > Monochamus saltuarius. The sequence continues at coordinate 26,751,748 of CM046726.1, read as the reverse complement.
GTCACATTTATACCACATTTATGTCACGTTTATGCCACGTTTATGTCACGTTTATGTCACATTTATGTCACGTTTATGTCACATTTGTCACGATGTCACGTTTATGTCACATTTATGTCACGTTTATGTCACATTTATGTCACGTTTATGTCACATTTATGTCACGTTTATGTCACATTTATGTCACGTTTATGTCACATTTATGTCACGTTTATGTCACATTTATGTCACGTTTATGTCACATTTATGTCACATTTATGTCACGTTTATGTCACATTTATGTCACGTTTATGTCACATTTATGTCACGTTTATGTCACATTTATGTCACGATGTCACATTTATGTCACGTTTATGTCACATTTATGTCACGATGTCACGTTTATGTCACATTCCAGACCAATGTGTTATTATACCTAGTTATAAAATAAAAATATTTGTATAGAATTAGCATTTTTATTATTCTACCTCGTACATATACTATAAATAAATCCTTGTATACTATATCTTCTGCTCCAGTGTATTACCGAAGCATGAAAAATTCATAAAACGAATATTAATATTTTATATTGATATACATTTGAAGTAAACCTTTGTCTACAAGTCTAGTTTTATTGTACCTTATTGTCTAAGTTAAACACAACCCGCTTTCGGCCACTCATTGTATCAGAAGAAAATCGATTAAACACTTTCGCTCAGCATGAGTATAATACGATTATTATTATTAAAGTAGCTTAGCGCCATCTATCTACAAACTTGTAACCCCTCCCAAACATTGTGACGTAGACGGCTGAAAGCTATGCCGATCCTGCTCCAGTCGCCATCTTGAATTGTGGAGCAGGATCGGCATAGCTATTCTACTACCAGTTTGAATTTCCCGCCACTCTCGTTAATTTGAATTTCCCGCCTAATTTTAAATCAGATTGAATTTGCCGCCACTTCTGACACAAAGGTCTGTGGTTCGATTCCCAGCGCTACCAGTTTTTTTCATACATATTTAATATCACCTGTAATTAGCACCTGTAAAATCTTAAATATTTCTATTTAATATCATTGTTATAGCTCAGACTGCTTGGTGTGGGACGCCTTCAAGCGCTCTCTGATTCATATATTACGCAGTTACTGTAACCTTTTGTTAATAGCCATAGCGGTCTCGTGGTAACGCGTCAGGAGAGGTCCCGGGTTCAAATCGCGCACAGAGTAAAGTTTTTTTCATTTAAATAACAACGTCACGTGACAGTAACCAATCAAATCAGTTGTCAAATTTTAGTTATTAGCAAAAAATTGTGTGTGTGTGACGTACTGCGCATGTCTTTTCTGTTAGATTAATTCCCTACTACGCATGTTTTTTCTATTAGATTAGGTCTCTACTGCGCATGTTTTTTCTGTTAGATTAGGTTCCTACTGCGCATGTTTTTTCTGATAGGTTAGGTCGTTACTGCGCATGTTCTTTCTGATAGGTTAGGTCGCTACTGCACATGTTTTTTCTGTTAGATTAGGTCGTTACTGCGCATGTTTTTTCTATTGGATTAGGTCCCTACTGCGCATGTTTTTTCTGTTAGATTAGGTTCCTACTGCGCATGTTTTTTCTGATAGGTTAGATCCTTTTTCTTAGTTTGAATTTCCCGCTTAATTTTAAATATCCCGCCAGTTTGAACTTAGGTTAGGTCGCTACTGTCAAATTTCAAATCAGTTTGAATTTCCCGCCTAATTTTAAATATCCCGCCAGTTTGAACTTAGGTTAGGTCGCTACTGTCAAATTTCAAATTAGTTTGAATTTCCCGCCATAATGCTGCAATCTGATTGGTCGAGAGGCGGGAGGGGCGGGGCCTAAAAGGAAAGTGGAGGGGCTGGTCTCAAGTGACGCCCTACCTACTCTGGCGGCTCAGGAACTGAATCTTCCACTCGAAGTTGGAAAGACCTAATGCTGGTTCGGAAGTGGCGATTGCGCACTGGACGGTTTTCGGACTTTGCTATTTTACTCGAGTGCCACTTTTGAACTTAAAATAATCGGCGGTAATCAAATTTATGGACTTGTAAAATTTTCAGTTCGTCCACTTAGCGACTTAATATAATTTCAAACGGTTGACTTACTTGTCAGAAACACTGGAGACACGACTGGTTTGTCTGGCGGCTTGGCAGGTACACAATCTGGTGTCTAGCAAGCCTTTCCTGGAGAAACGGTGTCGCTTGCGCACTAGACGGTCGGCTATACGGTTCTTCGCAGATCTACTGGGCGGACTACTGGATACGACGCTGCTTCTCGGTGTGGGCCAGGACAGGTACTGAATTTTCTAAGTTTCAAAACATCGCTCTTGACTAGGAATCGGACGCGCTGGATCGAGCGCGCATCCTACGTCACATATCCACAGCGGTAGAGTCTTCGATGCGCGTTCGGTTCTCGCGGTTTCCCTCGCGTTGGCTGAAGTTTGAGCGTCGGCCGGTTTTCAATGTCTCATACGGGGCGGTGAAAAATCACTTCATTACACTGAAAATAAATTCTGCCATGTATCTATGCATAAATAATTGTTAAAATTATACTACGTACCTCCGTATTAGTTTACTAATTAATTAATTATTACAGTCAATATAGGGCTGGCGGGGGTTTAATTTAATTATGCTACTGGTTGGAGAGAAAAAAGAACTTAGAACCTATTTATAAATAATATATTTAAAACTGTTGTACATTTTATCAACAATTAATTCCTGAAATGTAGGTAGATATATAAGAAAAAATATATATACAGGGTGAGTCAATCATAATATCATTAATTTTAAGAGGAGATAGGGAATAATGAGTATAATGCGAATACGTGATTAAAAAACAATGCATATTTACGCCGAAAAAAAATATTTTCAAATCATTATTTAAACCCCCTTTTCAGACTGTCACTGATCGCTGACAGCCTTGGTCGTTTACAGCTCATAGTTCAATTCGATGTCGACCTGATGCAATGTTGTCAAGTTGAAATATTTTTCTATAGAGTACCTACCTACCTACGTTTTAAACATCACAAATAAACGGTTGTACTGGCTATTTTAGAATATCATTTTTTCTTGCTCAGTTCAACTTCAGCCAATAATAATTTAAAATGTTAATATCCAATAAAATCAAATAATAATAATCAAATAATTCTATTAAAAATTGCAAGTAACGCGGTTCACTCAGGTTTTCCGGTAGAAAATACGGCCCAATCAAACGATACCCGTACACTCGCGTGTCGATTTTTCTCTGAGCAAATGTAGCTGTTATGACTGCAACAACACTCCAAGATGTCTAATAATAAACCGAGTAATAAACCATTTACGTACATTACATAAAACACCTATACCCAATGGGTAAATTATTAAGAGAAGCTGAAAAGTGTTACGTGTTTAAATACTAAGTAATATAAAAACCATCGTGTTGTCGACAGAAAACTGTCCAAGACCGAAATGACACGCCGCTAATCTAAGTTATCTTGACCTATCGTATTATTAGGTCAATAACCTAGTTACCTAGTTTTTGTACTGTTATTTAACGACAAGGAGTAAAACATTTTTTTTAATCTAGATACATGAGTGAATTTTTCTTAAATATTGATTTATTTGTTAATAAAAACAAATGTAGATAATAAATAAATGTTTTCGAATGTTAGATTACAGTTTAATAATTTTGATATTACGTTTTCACTACGTTTTACAAATAAATATGAATTTTTAGTATTACTCGTAAGTACAATTAATTATTATTCAGTTTGTAGTCCTACAAATTTATTGTTTTTTAAGTAGTATGACACTAACCTGTTTACAGCTCACAGTTCAAGTAAAACTGCATTTATCCGTCTATAGCACTTTATTAATAAAATTAGGGTCAGTTGCATTTCGTAAACATTCTCCGTACACAGAATAAAAGAACTAGTAGTTCCTTTATTCTGTGCTCCGTATAACACTACCATTTCCACATATTCGGAATTCGTAAAATTATGCGTTGTGAATTTACGCCAAATACGTCAGGTGAGACCGAAATAAACAAACTACTGCTTACTGCTTGTATTCTCTCCATCCTCCCTCCAAATGTGTGGCATGATCTACAAATTTGGAGGGAAAGAAATGCGGGAAATGCAGAGTAAATGGAGGTAAATTTGAATAACACGCTGATGTGTTAGATGATATTATGTATGTAAACGTGGCATCGATGGTTTTATACGGTATTCGATTCTCGTATGGGTGCGTCATCAGAAAGTTCGTAGCGCACCAGGAGCGTCGTGTTACTGATTTTTATAGGGTGATTTGTTTATTTTTTAAAGGTCGAGTAAACATTTTTTTCTTCGATTTTCTGCCTTTACTAGGCCTCCCGAATACGTGATTAAAATTAATGACATTATGACTGACTCACCCTGTATATATACCGGGTGAGTCAACTTTAAATAGTCAAACTTTAGGAATAAATTCTTTACAAAATTTCAAGTAAAAATTGTAAATACAACATACTTTTTATCCTGCTCTCCAACAGATACAAGGATGATCAAGTTCAAGGAGAAAAATTATAACCAGCTAGTAGGGGAAGTATAAGAGGGCAAAATCAAGGAGCAGGAGTAAATGACTATAAGAGAGGAGTAATCAGTGACCTACTTAAAAAAAAAATCTAAAAAAAAAAATTTAATTTTTTAAAATTTAAAAAAAATGTAAATGGCATATATAAGGCATGGGAACCATACAGTATACGTACAGATGTAACAAACATACCGTATTACATTATTTTCATCGGTCGGCATTATTTCTGGACATCGCACTGTATATTACATCACCCATCTCGTCTTTAATATTAGATAAATTTCATATGAGATATTGTAACATGTGTCCCCCCTTAGGAGAAAAATGTCATGTGTTATGCGATAAGACTCCAGTTTAGTTTGTATATTAAAAGTAATTAATGCATGTAAGCCAGATGGGATTACATCATATATGTATTCTAAAGCGTTTAATATGGGACAAATTTTAATAGTGCTTAAAGAGCTAATTTTTTATATACATAAACATGTGCAGATATTATTTAACTGCATTCTATTTTATGACTTACTTTTTAAATTAAAGTGTAATTAGGGAAGTGCAATTCAAAACAAAAATAAAGAGTGTAAAAAAAATATATTTCCACATATATGGGTACAAATGTTTTAATATAAGATTTGCAAATCATATAAAGTCTACAAAAAATATATACATAGATATAAAATAAAAATAAAATAAAATAAAAAATATTAATTTTTTTAAAAGTCTTTTTGGGGTCCTTCATATTCTGAAAGCGTCCTCAATCGCCTTCTTTCCGCATCCCGAAACTTTCTTTTTTCTGATTTGGATTTGCCAATTTGAGGTTTACGAATCACCGGTTTATCAAGAATTGTCGAAGAAGGATCGTAGGTCTCACACCAATCGTTGTCCTACGATTCCTCAGTAAGGAAAGAATTTGCGGCAACACAGTTACATTTTTCTCCTAAAACCCATTTTCTATAAAGAAATGCCTGTTTTTCGGCTAGTTGGGCACAACGAATTTGTTCTTCTTTTTGATAGTCTGTATCCCAATCAGTGTTCCAGGAAGTTTTTTTCGACACAGCACTATTTGTTGATGTCACTTTTACTTGAAAATCATTACCGTTTTTGATAGACATTTTCTAATGTTTTGAAAGTACTGCAGTAAAGTTGCACTGGTGCTTATTTATATATCGGTGGTGCTAATTTAAAAAAATACTGGGAGATATATTCAATAAAATAATGTCGTAAGAAGGACGTGGGATTAATAACATCAAAGTTTCTCATCACTTTGTGTAAAAATGTATAGGATCAAATGGCAGATGCGTAAGAAACAAAATTGTCTTCATGAGAAAACAGCATTTTGGTTTGACAATGTAAAGAACAAGTTCCCATAACTTATATAAAAATGTAGGACAACGACGCTGTTTGTGAAAAAACATAAAGGATCAAGTGGTTACATGACAGATGCTTAAGAACTAATCATAAGAAAATTGAGGACATCCACACCATATTTCGAAATGAATACTACATTCTGTTGAATTGGGGTGTAAAAATGTTTGACAACGCAGAGAACAAGTCAATGTTCCCACAAATGAGAGAAAAATTGTAGGAGGGGGTCTGTTTTTGATATTAAAACAATTTACAGAAAAATTGTATCATGCGTAGTAACCAGATGCTATTTTAAACCAATAAGAATATCAAACCAAGCTTGTGGGCGGAGCATTGGGTGGCATAGATTTTTGAAAGCCATAGCATGCAAGCGAATAGAGAAGAGAAATAAAAACTGTCTGTAATTGGTTTACGTCTCATCACAAAACTTTAATTAAATCTAAGTTGTGGAGTAGGAGTGTTTGTTATATATTTGTATAATTCAGTCATATAGACTCAGTTTAACTAAATTATCTATAAACTTATTATCACTTACCACTCTAAAAACATGAAAGTTAAAGTTTTGGCTGGCAATAGTTCGGGGGTTGTCCCCAAAAAGAACATCAAGCTTCTTCAGCATTTAAGAATGGAGGCTGGAACTTCAGATTTCCAGGATATAAGAGCTGAAGAATTCAATAGCAGTTTTGAGATCGTCGATGGTGATCTTAAAAATTTGCGTCCCATTGGACACTCCAGGAAAGTTCTACCTTCTACTTTGGTTCCAAATACTAGCGTCCCGAGGTATGAAGACATCAGTGGACCAGAAACTATGTCAACACCGCGGCCGGACGAAAGTGGCGATGAAGAAACTGCAGGAATACAAAATTTCTTGGGATTTTTGGAAAAGGCGCGGCGGTTCAGTGAGAAAAGTAAAGACTATGCAACCGCCAAAGTAATGCAACGATCAGAGCTGTTAAAATAGGTACGCAAATATGAGCGTAAATTAAATAATCTTCGAAATTTATTGGCGGGATATGAGGAGGTTTTGAATATATGTGGTAGTGTTTCCAAAATTGTAACGTAGATATAAATTGACAATTGAATTTTATATTAAAATTAAATTATACATTTTATTGCATATATTTAGCACCCCCTCAAATTTTTCTGCCACACCATATACAGTTTCGAGGTAAGGCTCATATTTGCGAACTTTTACTGCGAGTAAAACTATATTTTCTTCTATGTAAATATTGTCATTTGTTTACGTTTAATTAAAAAACATATACAGGGTGTCCGGAAAAGACGTGTACAACGGAAGACCACAGACTCCTGGGTTCAAAATAAACCGATTTAGCCCAATTTACCTATTTCCAAAATTGCTTCGTTTCGCCGCTAGGGAGCGCCAAAGCCCGCGAAAAATTTTTGTTTATTCCGAATATCTCGAAAACGACTTGATCGATGTTAACCATTTTTGGGCTACGCATTTATAAGTCTAACCGACACTTTTTGACATTATTTAAAATCTTTTGCAGTTATTAGAAATCTAAGAAAAATCAATCAAGAAAAACTGCTTAAATGAAAGGAATTCACATTTGGACAGAAAACTGATAAACCTATAGCTATAAAATGAGGGAAGCTATAAAATAATGTAATTGTTTTACATAAAAGATGTGATACTTAATGAATATATATCTAAATTTAACGTGCTCAAATTTTAAAAGGTGAGTGTAGTACTTACAAATTACAAAGTATATAGTATCCAAATATTTAAGTCACTTGCAGTGCAGGGCTAGAAAAATACACTCACTTTGCACACAAGTAACTATATTTAACCAAAAACTACCGCATAAAGTAAGCAATAACGGCAAAAACGAATTCATAGTCTGAAAATTTTTATAGCGAGCATAAGCGTTACATTTACATTGAGAGTAAGACGTTGACTTGAAACACATGTGCGCCAGATGTGATTAAGTAAGTTAAACTGCATCACAGCGGCCTGTATTCGAGAGTAGAGTAAATAAAATAATGTAATAAAGGCTGTACATACAGGGTAGCTGTTTCTTCGCGTTTGGTATTTTCAAATCTAATATTGGGATGCAAATAATACAATGTAAACAGTTTACAAGTATTTATTGTTTTATTTACAGTACACATCATTTTCCGTTACAAAGCAAACAGTATTTAGTAAGTACGTAATTAAATAGTGGTAAACTACAGGTGCGACATTGAAAAATTTGACCCACAAAATTAGAAGCAGGTACTGTTGCGTGTAGGGTGATTTGCTTACAGTGTATATTGATGTCAAAAGCTTCTACGACATCATACAGGCAGAAAGTAATAATAATAATAATAATAATAATAATAATAATAATAATAATAATAATAATAATAATAATAATAATAATAATAATAATAATAATAATAATAATAATAATAATAATAATAATAATAATAATAATAATAATAATAATAATAATAATAATAATAATAATAATAATAATAATAATAATAATAATAATAATAATAATAATAATAATAATAATAATAATAATAATAATAATAATAATAATAATAATAATAATAATAATAATAATAATAATAATAATAATAATAATAATAATAATAATAATAATAATAATAATAATAATAATAATAATAATAATAATAATAATAATAATAATAATAATAATAATAATAATAATAATAATAATAATAATAATAATAATAATAATAATAATAATAATAATAATAATAATAATAATAATAATAATAATAATAATAATAATAATAATAATAATAATAATAATAATAATAATAATAATAATAATAATAATAATAATAATAATAATAATAATAATAATAATAATAATAATAATAATAATAATAATAATAATAATAATAATAATAATAATAATAATAATAATAATAATAATAATAATAATAATAATAATAATAATAATAATAATAATAATAATAATAATAATAATAATAATAATAATAATAATAATAATAATAATAATAATAATAATAATAATAATAATAATAATAATAATAATAATAATAATAATAATAATAATAATAATAATAATAATAATAATAATAATAATAATAATAATAATAATAATAATAATAATAATAATAATAATAATAATAATAATAATAATAATAATAATAATAATAATAATAATAATAATAATAATAATAATAATAATAATAATAATAATAATAATAATAATAATAATAATAATAATAATAATAATAATAATAATAATAATAATAATAATAATAATAATAATAATAATAATAATAATAATAATAATAATAATAATAATAATAATAATAATAATAATAATAATAATAATAATAATAATAATAATAATAATAATAATAATAATAATAATAATAATAATAATAATAATAATAATAATAATAATAATAATAATAATAATAATAATAATAATAATAATAATAATAATAATAATAATAATAATAATAATAATAATAATAATAATAATAATAATAATAATAATAATAATAATAATAATAATAATAATAATAATAATAATAATAATAATAATAATAATAATAATAATAATAATAATAGTTAGTTGTTTATTGACCACATTTACATACAAATGTACATTTGAAGTCATAATATTAGGTCACAGTCACATCCATTCAAAGAGTCAATATAGTCACTTACTGTGTAAAAACATTGTTTGACTAACACATTTTTAGCAAATTTAACAAATTGGTTGAAGTTCATGTTCTTAACTTGGGTGTAATAATTAACGAATTTGTTGTACAGCTTTATATCCAATTTGTTAATTTTAGTTGTGCGTATTCGAGAATACGGCTGAATTAAATTTTCCGCAAACCTTGTATCATAGTTATGAACATTTGAATGCGTTCGGAACTTATCTAAGTTTAGGCGTATTTCTTTAAGTGTCTCAAAGATATAGATACAAGGTAGCGGAAGTATGCCCAATTCGAGAAATATGGGTCTGCATGGGGCATCAAATGAAGCACCACCAAGCACCCTCACAGCCGCCTTTTGATAGGCAAATACTCTATCCGCTTTCACCGAATTTCCCCACAGCAAAACACCATATGTTAAATGGGAATGTACATTTGCATAATACACCATCTTCAATACATGACTATTCAGAGACTGTTTTAGGTGCCTTATCAAAAAAACCTGCGAGGCCAGCTTTGAGCAGAGGTAGTCTGTATGAGGTATCCAATTAAGAAAAGTATCAAGAACAATTCCTAGAAGTTTTACTGGCTCAGATTTATGAACCCATCTGTCTGAGTTTATTTGCAAACATTGCGTTTTATTTTCATTTAATTTTAATTTGTTAGCTGTGAACCACGACTTAGCAATTTCCAGACTATCTCCACTTACATCAGAGTTATGTCTATCTATTATAGTGGTGTCATCAGCAAAGAGTATACATTTACCTACCCCATTTAGCGTTACTGGCAAATCATTAATATAATATAAAAATAATATCGGTCCCAACACCGACCCCTGGGGAACTCCGTTTTTAACAGGCAATAGGTCTGATTCCTTATCTTCACAGACAACATACTGTTTCCGATTAGACAAATATGAGGAAAGCAGGGCAAGCGATCTCCCTCTGATGCCGTAGTATTCCAACTTAGACAGCAACACATCAATAATGACACAGTCAAAGGCCTTAGTAAGGTCACACATTGTAAGAAATGTACTTGAGCCCTCTTCAAGACCCTGGACTGCATCTTCAATTAAAGCCATTAATGCCCTAACTGTAGATTTCTGTTTTCTGAAACCATACTGGGCATCACTGAAGATTGCCTTATTCTCACTGTAAGAAATCAGTCTGTCTTTAATTATTATTTCAAATATTTTGCCAATAATTGGCACAATCGCAATGGGTCGGTAATTGTCAACGTCATTCGCATTACCTTTTTTGAAAACTGGAATTATTTTTGTGATTTTCAAGGAATCAGGCCAGTTGCCCTCTTCTAGACATTTGTTAAATAGGATAGAGAGGGGTTCAGTCAGAGACTGTACAGATGTTTTTAACATAGCACTATTTAATCCATAATAATCGAGACAGGATGTATGTTTAAGATTCAAAATTGCATATTTTACATCTATCGGCAAAATTGGTAGCATGAAGAAAGATGAAGAGGGTTTACTGCAAGAACTTAGAAAGGACATAGGCGACAATGTATCATTAGTTATACTATTTGTAATACGTTCAGATATATTCACAAAATATGTATTAAACTCGTTACAGTGTATATCTGTCTTCAAATTAGTATTTTTCTGTATATTAATTTCGTTATTAACTAATTTCCACGCCATTTTACTCTTATTATCTGCATTATTTATTATGTTACTAAATTTGTTTCTCTTCTCTTGCTTCAGCGCTTTTCTATAGTCTTTTCTCATTAAATTGTAAGATATCCAGTCTTCGTTCGCATTAGTGTTGTTGAACTCTCGTTTTTGCGTATTTAGTTGTCTCCTCATATCTCTCAATCTCTGATTGAACCACACAATCTTTTTATTTTTACATTTTTGAGTTATCATGGGAAAGCAGATATTTACAAAATAATTTAATTGATCTAGTATTAACTTAGTACATTCATTCGAACACTTATCCATCAGACTCGAATTACTCCAATCAAAGTTAATTACTTTTTGAGAAAATTTGTCAATTCTATTTTTTGTTATTAATCTTTTAAAATAAACATTTTCACATACATTATCACAGGGTTTATTAATAATTAAATATACTCCCAGATGGTCAGATATATGTGGATCAAAGGTGCCTGTAAGCAAACTACTGGAACATATATTACTCAAAACGTTGTCAAGACAAGAGCTTGTGGTCGGAGTAATCCTAGTCGGTTCGTGTATGTAATGTTTAATCCCATAAGATGCACACATATTTCTTATATCTATAGCATGCTCAGTGTTGCCATTTAAGTCAATATTTATATCGCCTACAATAACTACTTCACGATATCTACGAGTTATATATTCAATAACATTTTGAAATCTTACTTTGAAAATCGTCAAATCACCGTAACTCGAAGATCTATAAACTGCGAGAATAAACACTTTCTTGGGTGAAACCTCGGCACCGCAAAATTCAGCATGAACAGGCACTGAGTATGCCTCAAGATTTATAGCTTTTGAAATAATATTATTCTTTGAAAAAATGGCAACACCGCCATGAAAAATGTTCTTTTGACGACAGAAGCTTGCAACCAGTGCGTAATTGTCTATTTTTATTAATTTCAAGCTACTGTCCTCAAGCCAATGCTCCGAAATACAAACTAAATCAAATGGGTTATCATGTAAAACAATATTTAAGGCGTCCACTTTACTCGGGAGACTTTGAACATTAACATGAAATACAGAGCACCGATAATTACTTAAATTATGAAGTACACTACTGACATCAGTCCCTTCTTCTGGGAGGAAAAAACCGGTTTATCACCGCACCCTCAGGCCAAATTTGATTTTGGGGAATATGCTCCGCTTCTTCTTTTAACACAGTAACCTTGAAAGTTGGCGAGAGATTATAAAATAATAATAATAATAATAATAATAATAATAATAATAATAATAATAATAATAATAATAATAATAATAATAATAATAATAATAATAATAATAATAATAATAATAATAATAATAATAATAATAATAATAATAATAATAATAATAATAATAATAATAATAATAATAATAATAATAATAATAATAATAATAATAATAATAATAATAATAATAATAATAATAATAATAATAATAATAATAATAATAATAATAATAATAATAATAATAATAATAATAATAATAATAATAATAATAATAATAATAATAATAATAATAATAATAATAATAATAATAATAATAATAATAATAATAATAATAATAATAATAATAATAATAATAATAATAATAATAATAATAATAATAATAATAATAATAATAATAATAATAATAATAATAATAATAATAATAATAATAATAATAATAATAATAATAATAATAATAATAATAATAATAATAATAATAATAATAATAATAATAATAATAATAATAATAATAATAATAATAATAATAATAATAATAATAATAATAATAATAATAATAATAATAATAATAATAATAATAATAATAATAATAATAATAATAATAATAATAATAATAATAATAATAATAATAATAATAATAATAATAATAATAATAATAATAATAATAATAATAATAATAATAATAATAATAATAATAATAATAATAATAATAATAATAATAATAATAATAATAATAATAATAATAATAATAATAATAATAATAATAATAATAATAATAATAATAATAATAATAATAATAATAATAATAATAATAATAATAATAATAATAATAATAATAATAATAATAATAATAATAATAATAATAATAATAATAATAATAATAATAATAATAATAATAATAATAATAATAATAATAATAATAATAATAATAATAATAATAATAATAATAATAATAATAATAATAATAATAATAATAATAATAATAATAATAATAATAATAATAATAATAATAATAATAATAATAATAATAATAATAATAATAATAATAATAATAATAATAATAATAATAATAATAATAATAATAATAATAATAATAATAATAATAATAATAATAATAATAATAATAATAATAATAATAATAATAATAATAATAATAATAATAATAATAATAATAATAATAATAATAATAATAATAATAATAATAATAATAATAATAATAATAATAATAATAATAATAACATTATTAAATACATTTATGTCATAATAAATATTAATCATAGTTGAAATTTAGTAAAACAAAGAAACAAAAAATATATATATACTAAAAGGCACAATAGTAATGCTTAGTCAAAGATAAAAAAAAAATAACAAACAAAAATATATATAAAACACCACTACAAACATGAAACTAACCACAGAAAAAGTAAAATGAAACATATCACTCATTGATTAGAAAGAACAAATTTATATGCGTAAAGTAAATATATTTAAAATCAAAATCTAAGATGAATAGGTGTTAGTAGAACAATATTCAGTAAATTCGTCAACACTGTAAAAGCAATGCAGTAATAGGAAGGATTTGACAAATCTACGAAAAGCTCCATATGATAATTGAGTGATATGTTTAACTCTACAGAAGTTATCAAATCCATTGTACAGGTTAATATCTGGCTTATTTGATTTGGTGACATTAAGTCGAGAATAAGGTAATAACAGATTTCCAGCGTGTCTGGTGTTATAGCTATGTACATCAGAATGGGTTTGCAGATGAGCTGCACTCTTATGAACCAATGATAAAGCCTCATATACATATAAACAGGGTAAGGGCAAAATTTTGTAGTGAATAAACAATTCTCGACAATGAACTCTGCTAGTGGCATTACCAATGAGGCGAATAGCTGCTTTCTGAATAACAAATGCTCTAAAGGCACTAGTAGCATTGCCCCAAAGAGCTACACCATAAGACAGATGACAGTGAACCAAGGAAAAATACAGCATTTTTAAAGTAGAAGTATGGACACATGAGCGAAGCTGCCTCAGAAAGAAAACCTGCCGTGCCAGTTTAGAGCAGAGGCGATCTATATGAGTAGCCCAAGTTAAACGCGTATCCAAGTAGATTCCCAACAATTTAACATTATCCACATTGCAAGACACTTTACTAGCAGTAAAGGTAATGTCGCGAGTCTTATCCATATTTAGTTTCAGCTTGTTTGCGGAGAACCACAGACTAGCATTGTCCAGATCACCTCTGCTCCCATCAATACCACCACGAGTTAACAAAGTGGTATCATCCGCAAATAAAATACAAGTCGAACGTTGAATGTTGACAGGCAGATCATTAATGTAGATTAAAAATAAAATCGGACCAAGAACTGATCCCTGCGGTACACCGGCCGATACAGGTAGAATTTCAGAGTCAGAATCACCAACGGAAACATACTGCTTGCGATCTGATAGATAGGAGCGGAAAAGGTTTAGCTCTTTGGAGCGAATACCATAATATTCCAACTTATATAAAAGGACATTGACATCGACACAATCGAATGCCTTAGACAGATCGCATAATGTGGCGTGAATGTTCATCCCACAGTCCAAACCCTCTACAATGTTCTCTAGAACTGCTAGCAGAGCTCCGACTGTGGAACGACCATTGCGAAAGCCAAATTGACAGGGCGACAAAATAGATTTGCTTTCAAAATATTGCAATAACTTATTTTTTAGCAAAATTTCTAAAACTTTTGAGATCACAGGTACAATTGCAATTGGCCTAAAGTTGTCCAATAAATTATTGTCCCCTTTTGTGAAGAGGAAGAACCCTCGTAACTTTAAAGCAGTCCGGCCAAATAGAATCCTGTATACATTTATTGAAAAGAGTTGACAGGGGCTTAATAATAATAATAATAATAATAATAATAATAATAATAATATAATAATAATAATAATAATAATAATAATAATAATAATAATAATAATAATAATAATAATAATAATAATAATAATAATAATAATAATAATAATAATAATAATAATAATAATAATAATAATAATAATAATAATAATAATAATAATAATAATAATAATAATAATAATAATAATAATAATAATAATAATAATAATAATAATAATAATAATAATAATAATAATAATAATAATAATAATAATAATAATAATAATAATAATAATAATAATAATAATAATAATAATAATAATAATAATAATAATAATAATAATAATAATAATAATAATAATAATAATAATAATAATAATAATAATAATAATAATAATAATAATAATAATAATAATAATAATAATAATAATAATAATAATAATAATAATAATAATAATAATAATAATAATAATAATAATAATAATAATAATAATAATAATAATAATAATAATAATAATAATAATAATAATAATAATAATAATAATAATAATAATAATAATAATAATAATAATAATAATAATAATAATAATAATAATAATAATAATAATAATAATAATAATAATAATAATAATAATAATAATAATAATAATAATAATAATAATAATAATAATAATAATAATAATAATAATAATAATAATAATAATAATAATAATAATAATAATAATAATAATAATAATAATAATAATAATAATAATAATAATAATAATAATAATAATAATAATAATAATAATAATAATAATAATAATAATAATAATAATAATAATAATAATAATAATAATAATAATAATAATAATAATAATAATAATAATAATAATAATAATAATAATAATAATAATAATAATAATAATAATAATAATAATAATAATAATAATAATAATAATAATAATAATAATAATAATAATAATAATAATAATAATAATAATAATAATAATAATAATAATAATAATAATAATAATAATAATAATAATAATAATAATAATAATAATAATAATAATAATAATAATAATAATAATAATAATAATAATAATAATAATAATAATAATAATAATAATAATAATAATAATAATAATAATAATAATAATAATAATAATAATAATAATAATAATAATAATAATAATAATTCAGCCTTACGGGTGTTGTATTATCATTTACGACACTCGTATGAGATAGACGAGACGCCAGTGCTGCCTTATGCTCCGGGGGATATAGAATCCGTAGTGGGGAATGAGAAGTGCCGAATTTATTGGAACTATTCATTCCCCACCCTCAGGCAAATCCAAGCCAATAAGCCTGATGTAGTCCTCCTCGACCACCAGCTTAGGACGATGTATGTGATTGAGTTCTCGGCTCCCGCAGAGAACAACATCGTCCTAAAAGAGGAGGAAAACGGAGGAAATATCGAGATCTTCTCTCCGAGCTCCGCAGGCTGTATCCAGACCACTCTGTTAAGATTGTGGTGCTAATTATAGGCGTCCTGGGTGGAATGAGACATACGTTGCTTTCTGACTTAAAGATCATACCGGCTTGTCGAAATTCGGCAGAGATCTTAGCCGGCAGAATGCAGAAGGCAATCGTCCTTGGTTCGCTACGTCTGCTCAGAACACACGATTTACGGGCGCAATGATTACTGACTCCACGGAGTGGAGAGTAGTCATTGCTTGACTCTCCAGAACATCTCCGAATGTGTCGGAGCCTCGGAAGGTGTTTACTGGGAAAAAAAAAAATAATAATAATAATAATAATAATAATAATAATAATAATAATAATATATATATATATATAATATATATATACTTCCGCGGTTATACTTCCCAAGAAATCGGGGAGGCCGTGGACTCTTGAGTTTGGAGTGTCTCCAGGGCAGAGTGGTTTTGGAGGAGGCCTGTAAAGTCATCAGGAGCTCGGATCCCCTTCTCTGCATGGTCCAAGACCATGAAGCAGCAGGGATAGGAGCGTTTGTATATAAGGCAGCGAGAAGAGCAGCCGATGAACTTGGTCTCGTGTTCGATACTGAGCGGGAAAATCCAGACTCCGTCACCGAGTCGGATCCTGCTCAGTTAAAAGCCCAAATTAAAGCTGCAGAAGCGCGTCATCTTCTGCAGCTACATAAGGATAAGCCAATGCATGGTCTCTTCTACCGTCATCTAGAGGGGCTTGGCTTATCTGAAAGGCTGACCTTTGCTTTTTTGAGGTCAGCGGGGCTGAACTCTGAGACTGAGGGATTCATAATGGCTTGCCAAGATGGTGTAATTAACACACTCGTCTATCGTAGTCGTGTCTTGGGTATCGAGGTTCCTGACACCAGCTGCAGGGCCTGCCGCCAGGCGCCGGAGACGCTTATGCATCTCCTGTCGGCCTGTCCGGTATATGCTTCCACAGATTATATCCAAAGACACGATTCAGCCTTACGGGTGTTGTATTATCATTTACGACACTCGTATGAGATAGACGAGACGCCAGTGCTGCCTTATGCTCCGGGGGATATAGAATCCGTTGTGGGGAATGAGAAGTGCCGAATTTATTGGAACCATTCATTCCCCACGGCTTGTCGAAATTCGGCAGAGATCTTAGCCGGCAGAATGCAGAAGGCAATCGTCCTTGGTTCGCTACGTCTGCTCAGAACACACGATTTACGGGCGCAATGATTACTGACTCCACGGAGTGGAGAGTGGTCATTGCTTGAGTCTCCAGAACATCTCCGAATGTGTCGGAGCCTCGGAAGGTGTTTACTGGAAAAAAAAAATAATAATAATAATAGTGTTTAATAGTCCAACAGGAACAAAATCCCAATTACAGAACCATAATAGAAATTATTTAAATACATAAAAGTTCCTAAAATAAAGTTAAAACAACAAAACTAGTCTTACACACAAAAATAAATGTATAGGTAAGATAAGTAAAAAATATAAAAGTATGAAAAAGTACTGTTAAAAACATGATCTAGCAATAAAAAAACACAACAATAAGTAGTTGTCAAAAATAAATAAGTAACTAAGTATGAGAAAAAATTATAACTGCACGTCATGGGCAATCCTTAACAGCTGGTTTAAACTGACATTATTAATATCACAAATATAACATAAAAAATTAAAATTGGATGTCATATTGTATATAGGAGACTTTAACATGAGATTAGTTCTAGCAGATTGGCAGTAAAACGTCATATGAGATCTAATCGAAGGATGTGGCACCAAAAAATTAAGTTGTGATAGAATATATGGAGAGTCAATTGAATTGTGTAAGAGATTGTATAGAAATCTGATAGAGTATATAAATCTCCTTTTCTTTAAAGAATGAAGATTAAACCTAGATATTAATAAGTTGTCATCAAATCCTTGTGCCGGATAAACACCATCACATTTAAATGAAAGATATTTAAGAAATTTTCTCTGGACAGATTCAATATTATTGATATAACAGGTGTAATATGGATTCCAAACTAAAGAACAGAATTCCAGCTTGGATCTTACAAAAGCATAATATAATAATTTTAATGTATTCGGGTTTCTAAATGATTTACCATTTCTAATAATAAATCCTAATGCTTTTGAGGCCCCCTTGACAATATATTCAATATGTTGTGAGAAGCTTAAAGTACTATCAAATATAATACCCAAATCCTTTGTAGAACTGTGACGACTAAGTAATTGCGAATTAATATGGTAATCATATACAACAGGATTGGATTTACGAGTGTAGGTGGCAACTTTGCATTTATTAACATTTAGGCTAAGTTTGTTATTAATAGACCAAGCTACAAGTTTATTTAACTCTACCTGAAGATTATGGGCCTGGTTTGCTGAAGAAATGCAAGTAAAAATTTTAACGTCATCAGCGTACAAAAGCTTCCCACAATTCAACACACCGTCAAGGTCATTAATGAATAGAAGAAACAGTAGCGGGCCCAAATTCGAACCCTGAGAAACTCCCGATGCAGCGACATAAGTCTTAGATTTAAAGCCATTGAATGTAACATATTGCATCCTATTGTGAAGGTAGGAACGAAATAACATAAGCAATTCATCACTAAAACCAAATGTGTTGAGTTTTTGCAGTAAAACTGAGTGATGTATCCTATCAAAAGCTTTAGAGAAGTCAGTGTACACCACATCAACTTGACCATGGTTATCTAGAATATTAGAAATATATTGTGTAAAACAAACCAGGTTGGAGGTGGTGGATCTGTGAGAAATAAAACCATGTTGATTTATTGAAAGTAAATTCTTTACAGAAAAGTAGATGCGGTTGTACAGTGAAATCTCAAAACTTTGGCAAAATTGTTTAATATGGTAATAGGACGATAATTTGCTACATCAGAAGGATCCTGACTTCAAGATCGGGCACACACTAGCCCTCTTCCACAAAGAAGGGAATCTAGAACTCTTCAGAGATAGATTAAACAAAATACAAAGTGGATAACACAGCACATGAGCACAATCCCTTACCAAATAGCTAGGCACAAGGTCTGGGCCACAAGTCGGTTTGCTCTTTAAAGGTTTCAATGCCAATATTATTTCCTCTTCAGACAGAGATTTTATGCTCAAACAAGAAATACTATTGATACTGTCATCATTGGCATTTAGATCTTGCTTAAGAAAAACACTTTCGAAATGTCGGCTAAAACTGTCTACTATTAACTGAGGGTCAGATATTACCAGATCGTCTAAATGCATAACCCCTGGTATACGAGTGCAACCTTTTTTATTATGTATGAAGGACCAGAAGTTTTTGCTGTCACGTGAAATTGAATTTTCAGCTTTACTTATGAATTATTTGTAAGCTGCATTGATTAATGTCTTACTATGTTGTCTAAGACGCTTGAAGTTTTGTAAATTTATATCTGAACCATGTTTCTTATATAATTTGAGCTCACATTGCTTAAGTTTCAAATTACGAATAATTTCACTAGTATACCATTTTGGATAGTTAGATTTTTTTCTATTATTGGGATAAACCGGTACAAACGTATCAAATATACAATAGGTTTTCTGGTAGAAAGCATCACATGCTGAATCGACATCAACACAGGTTTCAAGAAATGACCAATCAGTCGACAGCAGACAGTTGTACAAAGCTGGAAAATTAGCCTTACTGAAATTATATCGTTTATCAACAGAATTAAAAGCAAAATTTTTTGCACTAGTTCGCTGCCACGATGTGTGCACAGATATAGCAGGATGATGTCTATCCTCTGGTACGAGAGGGAAATCTTCATGAAATACTTTACAGTTATGACTAGATAATACTAAATCCAAAATCTTATCATTATCATTAGTGACATTGTTGAATTGTGTAAAATTTAAAAATTGAATAAAGTTTCTCATTAATGAAGCTTTAGGATCCTGAACGTTATCATATAAATGCGGTATATTAAAATCACCCAAGATCAATAAATTGCTAAATTTGGTAAAATACAGCTCAAGTTCCTCAAGAAATGAACTGTATACAGATACAAGTGTATTAGGTGGAATATAAATAACAAATATTAAAAGTACTGTTGCATTAAGATGACATTTGCAACAAATAATGTCAATATCATTAAAGTTAGATTTAAATTGAGATAAGTCCAATACTTCCACACCACGAAAACTAGAATGGTTCAGGGCTAACACCACACCACCACCACGCGATAAACCAGTCGCCTGCAGATTCCTGTCACATCTGTAGACAGCATACGCCTCAGGAAAGAATTCACTAGACAGCACATTATCATTAAAACCAGATTCAGTCAGAGCAATGATATCAAAATGCACATCACTAATATTCGGATAGAAAATATCCACTTTAGAATTTAATCCGTTCACATTTTGGTAGTAGCAAGAGACGTCAGTGTTTCTGTTGGACAATATTAGTTTTCCGAAATAATTTTTGGTAAGCCATTTATATATTTAATTCGGATGTTAGTTTCACCAGCATTTTTCCTCTCCATTAACTCTGACTTAACTTTCTTATACAGATTAAGCTGTCTTGGAGTTCTATCGAAAGTGAGAGAGATATTTCTAAATTGATTTTTAGATTTCTTTAAATTTGAAAATTTTTTTATTATATCACTAACCTTTTCAGAATCCTTAAGAACAACTTTGAAAGGTCGCGGATTAGTTCTGTCAGGATTGTATCTACCGAGGCGATGAAAGTTGATCAGTAGACACATTGTTGGAAATTTTATTTAATAGATCATATTTGTGTCTGAGTTTGCAGTCATTTCTAAACTATCTACAAAGTATTGTTTTTGAATTTTCAATTCACTGTCAACACAAATTTCATCACTCATTTTTTGTGAAGTTTACTGAACTTCGTATGAGAAACAAGTACTGGCATAAAATTTGAACGCCTTAATATATAACTTGTTTCTCATAAAAAAATAGCACATTTTCTTCCAAGGATTCTAAAAAGCTCTTGAAAGCATCTGTCATTTCTAAAATTAGAGTATTACATCACTTCTAAAAAAAAAATAGAATATTACATCACCACATCTGGCGTTAGGCCATTTCTAAAATTAGAGTATTACATCAGTTCTAAAAATAGAATATTACATCACCACATCTGACATTAGGTCATTTCCAAAAATAGAAGATCTGGTATAGATATATGTATGTTAGTAAGTAGGGGGAAAATTACTGTACTAAAAGCATTTAACACAGCAATTTTCAGTCAGTTATGGAAGACATACAGATTGAAGTCGAAGGAAATTTGTCTGGTGAAGTCGAAATTCTAATATGTTTGGAGTGTAATAGTATTCTTGCAATACAATATTTATCTAAAGGTAAAAGGTGGCTGGATAGACATAAAATAAATCAAAAGTTTTGTTTACTAAGTTGTAAAAGAATAACAAATATTAGAAGTGAATTAATATGGGATTTTGATCCTCTGAGACTATTATTATTTGCTGAAATATGAGTGCTAATGTGGAAATTCTTCAGTGCTGCGTTTGTCGTAAGATAATCAGCAACCAATATTGTGATTTGTGGTTATTTAAACCTAGGTTTATAATTGGTTATTCCAATAAAAAGTGTATGCAGACCAGACCCGTTCGCCTTTTTAGATTAAGTGCTGCAAATAATTAAAAAATGTGGTGTGTAGAATAAATAATAAAATACCTTGAAAGTGGTGTTCTCAATTTACGTCAGACGTTCTCAAATTTAGAGTTTGACGCACTACACGAATGGATTCGTTCAGCTATGGTGTGGGTAAATATTTTCCTCCAGACTACTGCAACAAGTTAGCTGAGGTATAAAAAAATTGGTAACATTATGTGACGATTACTTACAAGGGCATTGCACAGTAAGTGATTTTGTTGATGGAGTTATTAGTTCCGGTAGGAAATATTTGCTTTATAAAATTAAACCTTTTCTGGACAGCAATTTAGCTAATAAAATTCTAGAACCTGAAGAAGGAAGCAACGAGAAAATGACGTAGTCGCAATCCTTTGTTAATATCATTATACAGTATGCGCCAAAAGTATGGAATAAATTCAATAAAAACGAAACAATTATTTTTTGGGAAAAATCCTCGAACAGGTCGATTTTTAATTTAAAAAATACATATTTTAGCGTAAAATGCGATTTTCAAATGTCATTTGTTTTCGAGTAATGACGTCATCGATTTTTTTTTTAATGACAACACCATATTTTTTTCCTTGATTCTGAAAGATCGTTTAATTCTCTATCAGACAGTACTAAAATTTTGCCCTCTTACATAGGAAAGTTTTCGAGTAAATGACGATTGAATGTTAGAAAACGTAAATCAATTAAAATAAAGCAAAAACGTTATCAAGTTTAGTTTTTTGAATTCCATAGTTCTTTTATGGATCACGTAGGTGAAAATCTTTGCAAAGTGTCATTGTCACACCGAATTTCTAATAAGTATTGTAAGCGACATAGAAATTATTATTCAATTTAAAGTATTATGGCACATTTAACTGTTACTCAAAGAATTGAAATTTTAATTCTTATCGGATGCGGGAATATGACTAGAACTCAGCAGGAAGTTGGCGATTTATTTAATGAAAAATATCCAGATCGCCCTATCAGCCAATCAACAGTCAGTAAGGTAGAGTCTAAATTTAGAGAAACTGGCAATGTTGTAAATATTCCAAAACCTGGACGTCCAAGCATTAATGAAAATCAGAAACAGAACATTTTGATAAGTATGGTGGATAATCCTCATAATTCTTCACGATTGGTTGCATTAAACAATGAGACTAGTCAGAGCACAGTGCTACGTATGTTGAGGAAGGAAAAATATCATCCCTACAAAATTCAACTTGTGTAGGAACTCAATGAAGATGATCCCGATCGCCGCTTACACTTTTGCGAAATTCTAATGGATTTATGTCAAGGAAATAGAAATTTACACCGGCAAATACTTTTTTCAGATGAGGCCACATTTTGTCTGAATGGTACAGTAAACCGTCAAACTTGCAGATATTGGAGTAGGGAAAATCCTCATTGGATGGCAGAGGCACATACCCAACACCCTCAGAAATTAAATGTGTGGGCTGGAATAGTTGACGACAGAATAGTAGGGCCTTTCTTCTTTGAAGGAACCCTTACACGACAAAGATATTTAGAGTTTCTAGAAAATGACCTTGTTCCAGCCCTTGCAGTAATTTTTCCTAACGATAATGACCCTGACATTCCTGACGATACCATATGGTTTCAGCAAGACGGTGCGGTACCGGTACCTCCGCACTATGCGCGCCCTGTACGAGATTTTTTGGACAACTGTTTTCCTGGGAGGTGGATCGGCAGACGCGGACCGATAGAATGGCCTGCAAGATCGCCAAATCTTACACCTCTATTTTTTATGGGGATACTTGAAGTCAAAAGTGTACATTAATAAACCACGTAATTTAGAAGAACTTCAAAATCGCATTCGGGACGAAATATGCAGAGTTACCGCAGAAATCATTCATAATGTGCAAGAAGAATTTCTTCACAGACTTGCGCATAGTCAAGAAGTTGGTGGATGGCAATTCGAACATTTAATTTAAGTATAAAATTTAATCAATTGTATTTTATTTTACATACCTCAGAATTGTTACTTTTTTATGGATAAAATTTACGTTTCCTAACATTCAATAGTCATTTACTCGAAAACTTTCCTATGTAAGAGGGCAAAATTTTAGTACTGTCTGATAGAGAATTAAACGATCTTTCAGAATCAAGGAAAAAAATATGGTGTTGCCATTTAAAAAAAAATCGATGACGTCATTACTCGAAACCAAATGACATTTGAAAATCGCATTTTACGCTAAAATATGTATTTTTTAAATTAAAAATCGACCTGTTCGAGGATTTTTCCCAAAAAATAATTGTTTCGTTTTTATTGAATTTATTCCATACTTTTGGCGCATACTGTATAATAAATACTATTATCATAAAATTGTCTTATTATTCCATATAAAATATATATTACCATAAAAATTAGTCAGTTTATCTGTAGAAACAACAATGAACGCTTCGCAGTTTTTAGTTCTGCAAGCTATTTTAAAAAGTTCGCTAATTATATAATAATAATAATACTTTATTTTCCTTAAAGACACTAATACATGTATAGGAATAGTCAAGACTTACAAATTAAGACAGAGTAGGCAAAAATGCCGAAACAGTATAAAAACATTTTTCCATTAAAAATTGCTTTAGAGCGCGCTTAAATAAATATACACTTTGCATTGATTTAAGTTCCTCAGGTAGTTTATTATATAATTTAAGGCCCAAGCAGTCGGGAGAGTTAGCTGTTATATTAATTCTAGCAAAAGGCAAATGAAAATCCATATTTTGTCGTGTATTGTATCTATGATAAGAACTACTTAACATAAACTTACTCTTATTATGAAACACGTACAGACACATTTCAAATATAAATAAACAGGGCAAAGTTAAAATTCTTAAGTTTTTAAATATTTCCCTGCATGAATAATATCTAGGAACTCCCATTATACATCTTAGCAGCCTTTTTTGAGCAATAAAACCTGAGTAGTAAATGTGGAGTTACCCCAGAAACAGAGACCGTATCTCAAACGACATTCAACTTGCGCGTAGTATAACAGCGAAGCTGTTCAATACTTAAAACCGATCTCAAATTACGGAATAGATACGTTAGGGAGGAGAGTTTATTCGTTAGTATATCACAGTGAGCATGCCATTTCAAATGTTTATCTATATAAAGACCTAAAACTTCACTACCTACTTCAGAGTCAGTACTTAAACGCGTGTTATCAATGGTAAAATCTAAAGTATTACAATTTTTTGTGAACTGTGAAATCTCAAAATTTTTGTTTTATTTATGTTAAAATATAACTGATTTTCAGAAAACCATTTTGTTAAGTCATCTAATAAAATATTACAATTTGCCTCCAAATTTGTATCATCACTGCTGGAAGTGATTAAGGAGGTATCATCAGCATAGATAGTGAAACATGTATTTAATGAAATTAAATCGAGATCATTCATATATATCAAAAAAAGCATTGGACCTAAAATTGAACCCTGTGGTACACCCATTCGTACAGGGTACTGTACCGAACTGCTATCTTTTATAGCACCAAACTGAGTTCTGTTTTCTAGAAAAGATTGTACCCAATCAAGAGCCAGACCCCTTATGCCAAAAGATATTAACTTTGATATCAGCCTTTCGTGATTGACGCAATCAAAAGCCCTACTAAGATCGCAAAAATTCCAATAGGGCACTCATCAAGTTCAATAAAATGGTATATTTTACTTAAAAGTGAATGAATGGCTGTGCTCGTGGACATCCCGCTGCGAAACCCATACTGATTCTCTGTTAAAATATTGAACGTATCAAGAAACGATAATAATCTATTTAAAAAACAATATTCAAATATCTTTGAAAAGGCAGCAGGCCCAGTTACAGGTCTATAATTTTCCATATTACTGGGGTCACCCCCTTTAAGAATAGGTACAATCTTTCCGGTCTTTAATGATTCTGGGAATGCACCACACTCAAAGGACAGATTGACAAGGTACGTAATGGGATGTATTACACAGTCGATAACATGCCTCACTAAAAACGTTGGTATATCGTCTGACCCAGACGATCTTTTATTTTTTAACTTTCTTTTCAACAATTCAAGAACTTCAGTGGGAGTATATGGATTCAGATATAGAGAGCTACTATTTTTACTGAAATGATTATTAAAATTTAAATCATTTACCGCATTAGGTATTCGATCAACTATTCTTTGAGGGGCGCCTATGAAAAAATCATTAAATAATGAAGAAACCATTACCGGATCATCATAAGAAACTCCATCAACATTTAGTTGGACATTATTATGTGAGTTATTACGGTTACACAATTCAGATAGAACTTTCCAAGCAGAACGTGGTTGATTTTCTGAAAACATGATTCTGTTCTGATAATAAGTTTTTTTAGATTGCTCAACCAATTGCCTATGCCGCCTCTTTTCTATGTTATAAAAAGCAGTTAATTCAGGGAAACTTTTTCGAAGATTGTAAACATTTTTTAATTGTTTACTAGAAGCTTTAACTTTATCATCAACCCATTTTTTATCACATGGCTTATTGTAATACTTACGAAGAGGGAAATGAATATTAAAATAATATAAAAATACACTGTTAAAATAGGCGAATGCATCATTGATATGTTTTAAATTATAAAGATTATGCCAGTACTCATCTGAAATAGCTGTACGAAATTTTAAAATAGCTGCATCACTAAAACTTCTTCTCAAAGAAAATTATTTTTTCTAGCCGTCACAGTACCTGTTATACCTAATTGACATAGCACAGTTCTGTGGTCAGATACTATATTGTCAAAAACACAACAAGGTCCAGTATATCTAAAATTTATAAAAATATGATCGATCGTAGTCGCGGTAGTCTCTGTTACCCGAGTAGGCCACTTCACTAAACTAACTAAATTAAAACATGTCAATAAATTACACAAAAAGTTAAAATCCTTTGAATTGTTAAAGGAGTCAATATTAAAATCACCTGTAAGGATAATTTGCGTATTCGCTTTACTTATAATATTAAGTACATCGGACAATTTGTCAAAAAATATATTTACATTACCCGAAGGAGACCTGTAACAGTTTAACAGTACTGTATCGATATTATTAAATTTCCAATTTAAAGCACAAATTTCAAAATGTTTTTCGACACAGTAATTTTGTAAATCTAACAGTACAGCATCAATATCGTTTTTAACAAATATTGCAACCCCACCCCCAATGAAATCAGATCTACAGAAATAACTAATCAATTTAAATCCACTAATATGCAAAGCATGCACAGATTCTGGATTTTCCCAAGTTTCAGTAAAACATAAAACTTAAATTTAAATAATCACTTATATCTAGGTATATAAAGATCGTCATTTTTTTACGTTTAAACGAACATTTAACAATAAAATGTCGGGGTCAAAAATCAAGCTATTTGTGGCTTTCTCTTCCTGCGCAATACAAAAAACTGCCGAATGCACGCTCCTTTTGGCCAAAACTGGGTTTCCATCGCCTTTTTGAAATTTTCTTGGGAGATAGACACTTTATATGATGCATACAGTTCTGGATGTTTAGAATTTAAAGGCTCACATTGCACTTCAGGGAAATTCGGTTTTAAAGTTTATCAAATCTGCAGGTGTTGTGTTGACATCCAAACGATATACGTGAAGATCAACAGTTTTAGGGACGCCTCTCACAGACAAATTATCAACATTACTCCCAACAACAATTGGTCTTTGACGCCGTTTTTTAACTACTTGTTGCCATTTTTGCTGTTCTCGTGAGGAAGTTGCATTTGGTTCATTAGTCTCGGTCAGATGAATACAATCTTTCATTTTTATTTGTGCTTCTACTTGTCTAAGTCCTTCTGCTACGTCATTATTTGTTATTATGTTTGAATGCTGGTTGTTGTTTGTATACAATGGGTTTTTATTTGTACTTGTCGAACTAGTACAGTTCTTAATCACAGGATTTTTAGTTACATTTTCTTGCGATACTTTCTTTACTTTCTCAACAGAAGTATTTATCTCTTTAAGTTTTTGTTCTCCTGTATTAAAATCCGACACATATTTGTTCAATAGGTTTATATGATTGTTTAATAAATTAATTTTGTCCCGCAGTTCTTCAATAATTATATCTTTTTGTTTTATTATATAATTAAAAACTTGTTTATCTACCTTAGTGTCAGTTTTGTTAAAATCATCCTTGGCATCGAAGAAGTCAGTCTCGGGATCATCCAAGGTTTTACAACAAATAATTCTGTTGTCACTTAAAATTTTTACAGTACTAGTCAATTTAGCACAACTAGAATGAAACAGACTTTGGCAGTTGTCACATTTAAGTGCACTAACCACATTTTTATTGCACCTTTTACATAAATTACTGGAAGAGGCAGCAGACGACATGTTCACGCGCTGCCACTAGCTGTGACTTCTTACTTTAACCTTATAACTCTAAAGAGGTGTTTATTTGCTTTGATTATAATGGGACACGAAATGATAGCTGGCCATTTAATTGGAAAAGAATGAAATCTTATAAATATGATTATCAAGAAATGTTTAAAGCTTCTATACCAACCAATACCACAAGCTACAAATTACGAGTAAGAAGGAGTAATGGTGTCGTGCAGGACTCTGGTTGGCTGGAGCTTTACAGAGAATACCCCTCCACCCCTACTAATAATACGATAAATAGTGACGCTGATGAGGGATATAGTTTAAATGAATTTCTCCAGTGGTATATTGCAGTTTCCTGCTCCATAATTTTTATCGTCACTTGTGTTCGAGAACTATGGCTCAAGATTTGTGCTGTTTAAAGTGTAAAGAAGTGGAAGTAATAACACTGCATCAAAAAGGTAAATCATTGTATACCTTTACTGAAGCAGAGCTCACAAATTTTCCACTACAGTATCTGATAGAAAATGTTAGCCTATTGAAACTTTTACATGCATGGCCCGATATACCAGCACACTACAGAGAGGAGTTTAACCTTCAAATACAGCTACCATGCTTTGTGCATCATAACTGCCCTGACTGGTCTTCACCCGTAGATGGTACACCATCTTCACAGTCCAGGTGTTATTTGTGTAAATGGGCTCTACAAAAATGTAAACACATTTTTTGTAAATCACTTATATAACTGATAAATAAAGAACTTAAATTATATTTATGTTTTCTTATTTTACAAAAAAAAAAACTAAAACAAATAAAAAAAGTATAAATAATTCTAAATGTACTTTGATTTAAAAAAAATGTCAGATGTGGGATTTGAACCCACATTCCTTATAGAACTAAGACTTAAACCAGGCGCCTTAGACCACTCGGCCAATCTGGTTGATGTAACAAATAAACAAAAATTCATTTTTAAGATTTTATTATCATTATTATCAATCACTTTACAAATTCGATAAATTTAAATCAAAATCCCATTCCATTTCATCATCTTGAGCATCTAATATTTTTTCAGCTTCTTGTATGAGAAGTTTTAAATTTCTATTGGCATCCTCATTAAGGAGGTAATGTCCCCAGGATCGGGTTGTTATTCCGTTAGCTTCAACATACCTCTTGTCATCATCTGAAGAAAGGGCAACTTTGTTCTTCAGTTCAGTGTAAATGGTGTGTAATGTAGATTTAAATATATACATTTTGCGGAATATTTTACCACCCATTTCAACGATTCCTACATAATCAGAAAACTGTATGTCTTTTTTGATAACACTTTTTGATATACCCTTTGCCTTATTCGTGACATCGTCGGCTTTAACACAATATGCTTTGGCACCTGTACCATAAAAGCTCTCTATAGGCCTTCCAGCATATTCATCTTTAAATCTGCCTACTACTGACTCCGTCTTGGGTATATTATGGATATTGTCTACAGTATAGTTAAAGGTGTCAAAATATTGAATGCTGTTTTTGATGTCATCGTATGCGTTGTCGCAGAACAGTTCCAAAATCAGGGACTCCGTATCGGTATACAAGATGATAGCGTAACGTATAGAGGTTTATCATATACGACTTTTAATTTTCCTAGCTGTACTGCTACTAAATTCTCATCAAATATGGTGCACGTTTTGAAATGTGGTAATGCTATTAACGCTCTTGCACCTAACTGACCTCTCCTGTTCTTCCAGCATGAACTTAATGTTGTGTCTTTTATCGACATTTTCATAGTCTTTCCAAATATTGAATTAACCATCAATTTAAAGAAATCTTTCTCAAATTCTCCTTTACCAGAATTTCGGAGTCTAGTGTTTAAATCGATGTAAGGCGCTAACCACGGTGATTGAGAAAATTCCAAGATTCTATGTATTTTTCTCAATTTCAGTCCATATCTTAAACCCTGCTTCAATTTTCTGTAGTGGATAACATAATTGTGTTTGTTGTATAAGTTGGGAATTAGTTTTGGAAGTTTGCAGTTTGGTGGGGTAATCATTTCTGGGCAAAAAGGTAAAACATTGTGTTTATCATGGAGTTCTGGTGAATATTCTAAGTCCACTTCTAAAAAATAGCCTTTAGACGAATAATCCTCAATAGTGGAACAATCAAAGTTTTCAATCTCTTGTTATTCCATCCATCTGAGTCACCAGTTGGAAGATATTCTTTCATGGCTGCCCCATATAAATTAGTGACGTCGAGATACATTATATATGATGTAGGTTTCTTAGGGTCACAATTAGGTAAAAATTTATTATTTGCCACAGACTTTCTCTTACTACATTGGGATACACCTCCACGAATTGATTTTCGAAGGAAATGTAAATCATCCACGTCTGTTGGGAGCTCTAAGCTAACCCCAGAATAAGACATCATCGCATCCCAGTTTAATGAAGGGGCAGTCAAATAGTGAGCCGGATCCAGTTTATATTGTTCCAAACACACTTTTCTAAAATTTTCAAACACATCAGCTAGTAACAAGACGTCTGATTTTAGATACAGATCTGCGTATTCTGCTAATGTTCTGCAGTTGAAAGTATTCCATACATCTTTAGCTCTTTCATAATCATCATCAGAAAGAGCCTGCTTTGTTAAATTATTATAAAAATTTTCTTTTATAGGTAATTCAGTTTCTTCCAATTTTTCGAAAGACTTCACATAACTATAAGGAAAAACTCCTTTCCGCCTGATCTGGAAAATATTTTCGAGTTTCGATACACTGATGGGATTCCAAAGTTTGACTCAGATTGTCGAGGGACTTGGACAGAAATCGAAAAGAATATACAAATTTCAATCTCAGGAACGTATCTGGTTTTTTTGGATCGCCAGATTTCTCCAAGGATTGATTTAGAAAATGATATGTAGTTTTCTTTGTTTCGAGCAATCACATAAATGGCTTTCTTCTTGATAGCCAGTTTCTTAATAAAAAGCGAAGCATCGTAGTTGAGATTGTGGAAAAAAATTGGAATGAATTTTGGAATTTTGTAGTTGAAGTTACAAACAGAATGTGTTGCAAAATTGAACCGTCCGGTTAAATGGGAATGATCCCTAGCTTTTATATCCCAGAGCATAAATGGTTTATTGCAAATATGACAGCATTTTGCTGTATCAAAAGCAATTTTCTCTTCGTCAGTAAGAGGCAGCATTTCTTTAACATGTCCTAAATGGTTTGTGTGCAGATCCAAAGCTACTTTATCAAGCTTTTCAATAAATATTTCTGCAGCGTTTAGTCCCCGGTATGACTCAAATCTTGAATACTTGTCATCAAAATTGCATTTCACATAAAAAGCGAAAGAGTATGGTACATGTTTACTTATTTGAGCTCTGAATGACTTGTCATCAGAAGGCTCGTTATGGACAATGGGTTTTAACAAACTCTCAAAGTCGGCATATATTACGAACGGTACTGGCAGATGCTTTTCAAAATTCACAAATTTTAGGATATTTTCGGGTATAGATTCCCCATACTTGTTCACCTTTAAATCAGTAGTTGGTAATTTTGTACAAACATGGTTACAATCATTTTCCTCGTGTGATTTCAATTGTTCCATTTTTCTAAAAGATTACAGACATCCATCACAGATATGTAATCGCCCATTGTAATTAGATTTCTGTTTCGACACCAATCTTGATAAATCTGTTATGAGACAGTAGTGATTCACACCTGTAGTTGTGTCGGATAAAAGTAGTAAATTGATATGTGTAGGTTGCCGTCTTGAAGTAAAATGCAAAGGTCCAACTACCTCAGTAATCACTTTACCATCTTTGAATTCTGACTCTATTCCAAATACATTGATCGATATATTATTCAACTTTTCAAATGTTGCAATGTCTTTGAGTTTCATAGGAAGTTCCAAACCATTAAAATTTAATAAAGTGTTATAATGTGGATAAGAACTGGTTTTTGTTGGATCACCTTGTGAGGGAAATATTGCTGCGATAACGGACCACGCAAAACAAGAACTATCATTATTTTTAACATTTAGTACAGCTTGTTTTCTTGCAATATTTTGAGGTAGTTTAATATATGAAGATGTCGAAAGTGGTGTATATGTGTTTATGTTCACATCGAGAAACGTTATTTCCTTTAAGGTCCATCCTGAGCTTTCTTCCTGAAACTCTGATGTTTGAGATGTCATCTCCGCTATAAACTCTTCAAACATTGTTTGCAACTCTGTTGCTTCTGTCACAATTTTATTCTTTGTATTAAATGATTTTATCTACGACAT
This sequence comes from Monochamus saltuarius, assembly GCA_025584915.1. Classification (NCBI taxonomy): domain Eukaryota; kingdom Metazoa; phylum Arthropoda; class Insecta; order Coleoptera; family Cerambycidae; genus Monochamus; species Monochamus saltuarius. The sequence continues at coordinate 26,718,674 of CM046726.1, read as the reverse complement.
CTCCTTTTCAGGGATAATGTAAAATCCAAACACCTTAAAAATTATCTTAAGAGCCCTGAATTTTCGTAAATGTTCACTTATAACATCAAGCACTTTTTGATGAATTTCTCCAAAAAAATTCTTATAGTCAATATGAATTCTGGGACTTGTGAATCGAAAACTTGATATTCTGCTCACACCATCTTCCACTATAGTAAGGGGTCGGTCAATTCGTTTTCGTTTTTTGGGTGGAGCGGGGGCTTCAGACCCATCTACACCCCTCTTTTTGCAGTCACACTTGCTTTTGCTTGGTGAAGATTTAATTTTCTGTTTAAGAACTGGGCATGCATTTTTAATATGCCTTAGTAAGTTAAATTTTCTAGAGAAGCACTTCTCACAATGTTCACACTTCATTGTCGAAGTTATAATGATACTTGACTACACATGTGTGCATTTTTTCTTTTACCCCTACCTTTGCCTCTGCTTCAAAATAGATAGCACATCTGGCATTATGTCATACATATTAATAGATCACATCGTTTCTAAAATTAGATCACATATCTGGTTTTATTACTCCATTAATAGATCACATCTGGCACTGCGTTTCAGTTACAACTTGTTCAAACAAGATAAAAAAAACATAATATTCAGAAACATATTTTATCTGTTAAAAAAAATCATGACATTATAAAATTTTCATAAGGGAAATATACATTGGTCAGAGAACAAATACATTTGGGTTTAATATGATAAAAACATCTGGGTTCTTCAAACGGAAGTGGCGGATGGTCTTGCAGTTCATATACAGGGTTGGACGAGTATTCTTTTATGTAGGCCGCCTTTTCTTCTCCTTTTACGTATACTACCTCTTCAGATGCAGTTAGTCCACGGATAATGTTTGCAAAAGTGTGAAACGGAGTATATCCTTCATTCCAATCTATACAGTGCTGGTTATTTGTTAGCCAAGTAGCTTGCTTTTCAAACTTTGGTGGTAGATGCTTTTTAGGAAATGGAGGTTTAAAAATATAATGAGATATTTTGTAACCGTTATATGCCGATAATTCTTTCACAATAAATTTGTTGTTTTCTACCTTAAATCCTTGAATGTCTATCACTAATGGCATATTTTTAAATTTGCAAATTTTTTTGTTACAGTCACTCTTTCACTATACAGGTCAATTACCTTCTTCAGATTTTTGAGTTTTATTCTGTAATCTTGCAAAGCCTTTCTGTATCTGGATGTCATTGTAAACTGACTAAATGTTTAAAACCGCTTTCATTAAATATCTATTAGACTTGTCTAACAATTTTAGTTAGGGTGTGTAGCTGAACACTTGTAAATGTAAAACTAAACAATATGCAGTGGTGTCCTTAGGCATATTTTCACTTGTTTCAAATTCAATCCGCATAACAACAGATCCACTTTGAACGGCCTCTTTCTGTCGGGAGCAATCTATATGTACAATAGGGCAAATAGTTAAAAATTCTTCAGGTGTGTATACAGGTTCTTTCGCTGTTTCATAGTACTTTTTAGCCTTTAAATTTAAATAAAGATCTTGATATGAATATCTCTCACTATTTAAAAATACGCGAATATTGGTCAAGTTAATGTTGTCAAACTCATGTCACTGGTAACTTTTTGTTTTTTGTTTTTCTGAAATCCGAAGATTACATGTCTGGGAGTTTCAAGTTTACTACTTGTTTTTACGGACCAGGAATGTTGGGTTGTTTCACTTAAAGCTGGATATTCAATCAATTCCCATGAGCGAAAACCGAGCATAAGGTCAGTATTTTTTTCTATAACTGTTGTTAGTGCCAGTTGTTGAGGAATGTCTACTGAAACGTGTGGAACTCTCAAAAAAAAATTTTTTATTACAATTTTAGGTTTTTCAGTATCATCTTTACTAGTGATAGCATCTAAATCATTATTGGAACGTATCAAAACTAGTTCTTGTTTCATATTTATAATAATTTTTCTATAGTCTTCAAAAAAACCTAGTAACATGTTAAGAGGGATGCAAACGTTAAAATTTCCATCATCATCTGTAATTTTTTCTCCCATTTTATGTACTCTTGGAATCCATCCGGCGTTATGAAGCTTAACACTTTCCTTATCGGTGTAAGATAGATAGGCTTTAATTGTTGACGTTAATCCTACATTTCTATTGGTGTCGACTGTGACTCCATTTAATTCATAACGAATTTCTCTAAACAAGAAAGCAACACCATTATTAATAAACTTTAACTTTGTAGCTTTAGTTCCGTCATCTTTGGTTAATTTTCCCTCAATATATAAATGACTTTCGGAAGGTAATGTAAATAGATCAACCTCTTGGATAGGAATTCTGATTTTGTCATTATATTCGAATAATCCGGACACAGATGGTGATGGAGTTGTCAACATAGGGCTTTGATGTTATATTTAAAATATTCATTATACCAATACTTTAAACCCAAGGTTAGTTAAAAACGTATGATTCTTAGATGTTAACGCTTTGAATGTATTTTGTATACTAATTTTGGATCTATGTTTTTTCTTTTTATAAGACTTTTGGTTTGGAACTTCTTTATTATATCTGATCACCATTTGAAACTTTTTTTAAATGGAGTCTAACGGTTATAGTTTCACCTCTAAAATTTATTAGTCTTCCGTCTTGATCCAGTACTTTTATAGTAATATTGGTTATCGTCTGGACGCTGAGAGGAAAATATAATATTGGAAGTGGGGATTAAATAATCTTGTATCCTTTCTCAACGCTTGGAAAGAACTGATGAATAAAATAAATAGCTATTTGTGCAAATATTACAATCGATACAAATTGAATTTACTCTTAAAATTTTTACTATATTATCAGACTCATGTGTTTGACCTTTCGATAGAACTGTTTTATTAAATCCTAATACTTCACGTATAGTGCCTTGTTTTAAAAAATTTATTTTTTGTGAACATTTAATTGTGCTTTTTAATGTGTCCTTATCGACTGTTAAATTCAATTGTGTGCCACTTAGATCTTTTACTTGTTTTGTTAACAATTTAGCAGAATCTTCAAATTCGTACGATCCGGTTGGTATTGTTATTTCTTTATCGTCGTCATCATAATAAATTTTATTATTCACCCCTTCTTCAATATTTGGAATGGTCATAAACGTCTCAAAATTTGTTAATCCGATTTCATATTGATTGTTTTCTAGATAAATAGGAGGATTAAAATCAGCGCTTAGAATAGAATTGTTTCCAGAAAGAGCAATGGTTGTTGTCATTGTTAACTTTTTCATGTGTTTAGTTAAACTGACCAACACTATTCTCGGTAGAAGTAGTTATACAGAAATTTAAGCGATAGGTGACCGCAACTATATGAATTATCTGTTTGTTTAGTTTCGTAGTTGTATTTCACAATATTATTGCTACCATCGCTTTTAAAGTATCTTAGTAATTCTATTGGTGGTCTCAAATTTCCATAGCTATCAAAGTAAATTATTTCAGAATTTTCTTTAACGTAGCACGTCCAGTGACTTCCGGCATTTTGCTCATCATCTAGATTTATAATGGCACATTCAATTTTATGTATTTTAGCAGGTAAAGCATTACGCATAAACGCTCCTCTGAAATACGGTATTTTTGACAGTTTAACGAGTTCTTTGTTGGTTAAGGCGTGATGTGGTAGCTTTATTGGAAGTTTTTTTTATATGGTGCAAGATATAATCTGCGACCCCGGTACGGTTTAAAATACAGTCCTTTCCCTTTCGCTTCCATGGCTTTGTTATGTCGCTGTGTTTCTTCCTGTTAGATATCTATTAGGTTTTTAGAATAGTTTTTATAATATTTCTTGTGGTGTACAGAATATACAAAAGTCGGAGCGATACCGATGAATGACAGTAGTAATTGTAAATGAGTATGTCAATAAACCTCGTTAAAACAGTGAACCAAAGTTTCAATCATTTCTAAGTAACAAATAAGGACATTACAAAGTGGCGCAGTCGGTATTGGGCAAATTTTGTTCCCAAGCTAACGCGAGTTTCATATTAAAACTCGGGAGTGAATAAAAATTTTTCACGTTGGCCGTTGATTATTGAAAAGTAAAATGGCTACCGAAAACGTGGGCCACCTACGAGAATTCGATCCACTAAATTGTGATTGGACTATCCATAAACGTAGACTGGAAAATTACTTTATTGCAAACGATATCACAGACAAAATACGACAGATAGCTATAATACTAAATTTGTTGAGTGAGGATGCATACCAGTTAGTGCATAGTTTGTGTTTGCCGGCAGAACCGGAGAATAAAAGTTACGACGAACTGATAAAAATAATTTCTGAACATTTTAAATCAACAGTGTCTGTTTTTGGAAGTAGATACAAATTCTACAATGCAAGAAAGGCTGTCAATGAATCACCAAAGGAGTGGGCAGCCAAGCTTCGAAATTTGGCTCTTCAATGTGATTTTTCACAAGACCAATTAGAAATGGTGTTACGCGATCAATTTATCATTGCTTATGATAAGGGAAGTGTACAAGACCGTTTGATGGAGGGGAAAAGTCAGTAACTTTCCAACAAGTTATTGAATTGGCGGCAAGTAAGTCTGCTCCGTTGCCCTTTGCGCATAACGTCAAAAGGGAACCGGAAATTTTGTACATTCGCAAACAACATGGTGCTAAGAAGCAGACGCAGAACCAGCGGAGTGGTGGATCCGGTGTGCGCGCGTCCCAGGACCGTCAGCAGCAGAGTGGGAGACCCAGCTGTTCTCGAGGAGGCGTCCCGCAGCAGGAGCGGTTCCACCGAGAGGTTATCCAAGGAACGTCGCAATCATCGAAGTGCAGAGTCTGTGGCAGACGAAACCATCTGGAGGCGCAGTGTTCTTTCAGGGAATGTTATTGTCATATTTGTAATATGAAAGGTCATCTTGCAAACATGTGTAAGAGAAAATCAGGTAAAAGTCCAAAATGAATAATTTTGTTTCTTATGTAGAGCCTATTCCTCAGGAAAATGGAGAATTAGAGTCACAAAATTATTTAGAGTCTGAAGAATTTACATTATATAATATCAATAATAATAATAATGTTGGTCCTCCAATTAGGCTAGACAATGTCATTATTGAAAATCAAAATTATTCACTAGAACTTGACACAGGTTCAGGGCTATCAATTTTTCCTGAAGAAATCTATTTAAAAGAATTTTCTTGTAAGAAATTAAACAAAACAAATATAAATTTTGGTTTGTATGATGGTACCAAAATGGAACCACCGTTAGGTTACATAACTTGTAATGTTTCTTATAATAATGTTACATCTAACTTAGATATATATGTATTTAGAAACGTAGCTGGACCTCCACTTTTAGGGCGCGATTTTTACTACAAATTTGGATTATCTATAGCAAAATTAAATTATGTATATGCACCTAGCGACCTTGATTTCATAATTAAAAATAATCTGCGGTATTTTCTCCTGATTTGGGTAATTTTAATAAAGGTATAAATTCAAAAAAACTAAAAAATGAAAATGTAACTCCAAAGTTTTTTAGAGCACGCGCTCTACCATTTGCCATTAAAGAGAAGGTTGAAAACGAGCTAAATAGATCAGAGAAAATAGGCGTAGAACCTGTTTCTTATAGTCCGTGGGCTACACCAATTGTACCGGTCTTAAAAAAAGATGGTAGCATTAGAATATGTGGAGATTTTAAAGTTACTTTAAATTCTTTCATTGAAGTAGACCAATATCCATTACCTCGGATTGAGGAATTATTTAATGAATTACAGGGTGGTGTTGAATATTCAAAATTAGATTTATCTACTGCTTATCAGCAAATATCATTAGATGAAAAATCGAAAAACTTAGTAACAATGTCAACACACAAAGGTCTTTATCGCTATAATAGAGTTCCATATGGTATTGCTAGTATTCCAGCAAAATTTCAAAAAATTATGGAATCACTATTTCAAAGTGTAGAAGGAGTAATAGTATTTTTGGATGATGTTTTAGTAACGGGAAAAACTAGAAAAGAACATTTAGAAAGGCTGGAAAAAGTTTTAAAATTTTGCATAACTCAGGGTTAAAAATAGCTTTTAAAAATGTAGTTTTTTCAACGTAAAATTTCTTACCTTGGTTTTGACATAAGTAAACAAGGTTTACATACATCTAAAGAAAAGTTATCGCGATTGAAAACGCACCCGTACCTGAAAATGTTACGCAATTAAAGTCATTTTTAGGATTAGTTCAATATTACGGAAAATTTGTTCCAAATTTAGCTATGGTCTTATATCCACTTTATAATTTATTAAAAAAAAATGTCGTCTGGAATTGGTCAACCGAATGTAATGATGCAATTAAACAAGTAAAAAAAATTTTAACATCAGCTGAAGTACTGGCGCATTATGATCCAACGTTAATAATAAAACTAAGCACTGATGCTAGTGATTACGGTATAGGCGCGGTTATTTCCCATGTTTTTTCTGACAAATCTGAAAAACCTATAGCTTACGCGTCGCGAACTTTGTCAGCTAATGAAAAAAAATATAGTCAAATAGAAAAGGAGGGATTATCTATCATTTTTGGATTATGTAAGTTTAACCAATATTTGTATGGTCGACATTTTATATTAGTTACCGATCATAAACCTTTAACAAATATATTTCATCCCGAGAAAGGCATTCCACAATTCTCAGCAAATAGATTACGCAGATGGGCAGTTATTCTTTCTAACTATGACTACGAAATAAAATTTGTTAAATCTGAACAAAATTATGCTGATTGTTTGTCGAGACTACCAATCCAGAATCAAAAAATTAAGTGGGAAGAAGTTGATGTAAATTACATGCATTACTTTTCACAAAATAAAAATTTACCTATAAATTTTGAAGATGTAAAAAATGCTACGAATAAAGATAGCGTTCTTACTATCGTAAAAAAATATATATTGACTGGTTGGCCTAAAAAAGTATCGTCCGAGGAATTGAAACCTTATTTTAAACTAAAAGATGAGTTAAGTATAGATTCGGAGTGTATCATATGGAATTATCGTCTTGTTATTCCAAATGTGTTACGTGAGCAAATTTTGGCAGATTTGCATAGATCTCATTTAGGAGTAGTTAAAATGAAAAGTTTAGCCAGGTCATATGTTTGGTGGCCGGGGCTTAATAAAAAAATTGAAAATATTTGTCGCGTTTGCGAAAATTGTTTGTTACATAAACCCAATCCAAATCAATCAATTTTAAATCACTGGCCGTTTCCAGAGGAGATTTGGTATCGTTTACACCTTGATTTTATGGGTTCAATTTTTAATAAACAATTTTTAATATTAATAGATGCACATTCCAAATGGTTGGAAGTTTTTGCCATGAACAATATTACTTCAAATGCTACCATTGAGATTTTGAGATCGGTTTTTGCACGATTTGGCCTACCAAAGCAAATTGTAACCGATAATGCTATGACTTTTTGCTCTAATGAATTTCAATTATTTTTACAGTCAAATGAAATAACTCATGTTACATCACCGCCTTTTCATCCCTCTTCAAATGGTGCAGCAGAGAACGCTGTAAGGACGGTAAAGAATGCTCTAAAAAGAGCTTTGGGCAAACAGCAAAATGTAAATATCAATCAAGCATTACATAATTTTCTTTTTGATTACCGTAATGTACCACACATTACCACAGGAGTCAGTCCCGCAGATGTAATGAAAAAAGAAAATTACGCACCCGATTTAATAACTTAATGCCTTCAAATATTAATTTTAAAAAACCTATTTCTGAAATAAGTAAAAATCGCGTGCTAATTGAACAGGCAAAACAAAAAGAGTATCACGGAGGTCGCCGCTCTTTAGTTTTTATGGTGGGAGAAAAAGTGACCGTTAAAGACTATCGTGAAGTGAATAAACCTAAATGGATAAAAGCGATAATAAAACAAAAAATTGGCAAATCTACATATTTAGTTGAAATTCCCGAATTAAACAATATAATTTGGAAAAGACATTTGGATCAAATTAAAAAGTTTTCTATAAATGAATCTAGTTTACCAACGACAGATAATAATTATAATAATTCGGAAAAATTAAGTATTATAGATTTGACCAATTCACCTGAAAAGTCTAGACCTAAAAGAAATGTTAGACCAATAGAACGTTTAGTGTATACTTAGTTAAGTTTTATAGATTACCAACTTTTAGTCAACTCTTAAATTACTTTAAATAATTTTATATATAGTTTATTAGATTTAAATATTTTTATACATATTGTAAATAAAATTGTTACCTACTGTTACATAAATTTCTCATAAGGGAGAAGGATGTTAGATATCTATTAGGTTTTTAGAATAGTTTTTATAATATTTCTTGTGGTGTACAGAATATACAAAAGTCGGAGCGATACCGACGAATGACAGTAGTAATTGTAAATGAGTATGTCAATAAACCTCGTTAAAACAGTGAACCAAAGTTTCAATCATTTCTAAGTAACAAATAAGGACATTACACTTCCAATAACTGTTTGTTTGCTTTTGCATCATTGACAGCTTTTGCTATACCAGCCGCATCACCTCCTAAAGCTCCAAGAGCCCCCAAAAGAGGGAATAAAAGGGGTAAGAATCCACCGATTCGTTTAGGTGTCTTAATAATACGTTTTTTCTGCTTTTTCATCCCCCTTCATTTTTTTAATTTATTTCTTTTTCTAAGGCCCATTCCAAGTTTAGTTTTTGCTTTCATTATTCCAGTTACGCCTAGAGCTGCAAGTCTTTCTCCAACACTAGCGTCTTTTGATTTAACTTGCTCCCAAGCCTTTTCTGCTAAAACCTTATCAGCCTGATGTCTCTTCTCAATATCTTTGCTCTCAGAGTACTTTCGATCGTGCTCAAGGCAGCTCTGATCTAATTTGTTTATACCTGGATCACCTCTGGCAAGTCGTTTAAAGAGTTTAGTTCCTGGTTCGAAATAGTTGCAACCTGGTATGTGTAATTCAAACGGCAATTTATCAATAAGCGTGTTCACTAAACCCTGACCTCTTCTAATGTGTTTTCAGTTATAGTATTTGATGATATTGCATGCTGTAATCAAAGTCCCATGAGAGACTATTTTTGTTTCGGACGACACAAAGACACAGATTGTTTCTATCTATGCCAAACATATTCATCTATATCAAAACAACTCATCCGTGACAATGCAAATCTGGTTGTAATTTTTAAACAGGACAATACCAACCTTAAGCATATATATGAAGATCATGTGACCACAGATATGTCTTTCCAACTGTTTAAAGAGATGTGTGTATGCTGGAAAAGTGGGTACGGTTTTCTTGTTATCGACAAGGATTGTTCTTTTAGAAGTGGACGGTATAGAAAGGGGTTTGATGCATACATTTTACCATAAAGATTGTAAATACATCTACATATATCACTCTCAATCATTATTTAACAAAACAGCAATGAACAAAGAGTTGGCTAAACAGCTGGTTACAGCCAGAAAAGCAGTAAAGCAAAAATTTCAAAGTCTAAAATCCGATGTGGCTAAAACACAGGCTCAATTAAAACAAACTTATCAACCCATTACCCAACCTCTGCAACAGCTTATCAACACAATAGGTAAAATAGAGGATTTTATTCCAAAGGTGGAAGCAAAAGAAGAAGAATCACCTTATGAATCTACACCCAAAAGACTTAAGAAATCCATTAAGACCTCACCCCACCTTTCTCTGTTTGAGACTAGTCTAATAGAAAACAACTCCAAAACAAAGAACGGGTTTGCTACCTACAGAAGTACCTTTTCTAGAAACTGACGTAATCTCAGAAAGCAGAATTTCAGACGAAGATACTTTGCAAGATCGAAGCATTACTGAAATATTAGAACAAACTAGGGAAGCAGTGGAACAGTACGTAAACACATCATCCTATCAAACCTACCTGGAGGATTTTCTCGAGTTACCCAGAACATATATAGACGAAGGTGAATTCATGATTTAGAAACAGATAAATTATATCTCGGACTAACGCTAAAACCTGTTAATCTTATTGGAAAAGACGTTAGAGTAGAAGGGATAACATATCCTGGTACTCCAGGTCTTTACGAGCTACCATTTAAAAAGGAGCCCATAAGTTATAAAAAGGACGATTTAGACAACTATATGGATATTTTGAAACGAACGAACGCATACCACGAAAATTATGATGAAAACGAGCAAATAATCGGAAATAATTCAACAAAATATACTACTATAATTGGACCATACTTACAAAGAGCGGGAATTACAAAAGTAAAGAAAATTTCAGCCACAAGACCACAATATAGAATTACTCGACAAACAAACAAAAAGGTGGAAGACTCCTTTTAAAATCATTTAAGAAAAATACCGACTATGTATATTGGGACAATGTCAACGAATTAGTAGACAGACTGCGTTTGCTGGTAGCATCAATGACTGCTGGTAACATTGGACATGAAAATGAATTGGTCTCAATCGTCGACGAGTTAAAAGAGGCTAAAATAATAGCATAAATTAAACTTACTTGTAGAAATATTAACAGTATTGTGCAATATGCCGATCAATAAACTTGGAAAACATTTTTTAAATAAAACTATCACACATTACTGTGTTTTACCGATCTATGGAACAGATTGTAGGATTATATTTACACGCCCCTCTGAAATTACTCCTATAGGTGCAAGTTATAATTTAAATTATGGGGAAGACATTTACCAATTTCCATTAGCGGTTGCAGAAGTTGATGATGTACATATTCACCCATCAAACACTTTAATATTAGTAAATGACAAGATATTTACAAAAAATGATTTAATTGGGGATACTTTCTCAAAAAATGATAAATTAAGGTTAATTAACCCCTTTATCAAAATTGCGCCAAGACTTCCTATAAAAGAAAGATGCTTTGTTCAGTTTGTTTTGAAGTGTGAAGCATGAGCACCATCAAAGAAGAAGTAGTGAACGAGATACACAGACCAGCTAGAAAAAAATTTCGTAGGCGACGTGTTATTGTCAAAGGACTAAATGATCTTATTCAAGGAGACATAGTAGAAATGATTCCTTATGCAAATATAAATAAAGGTTTTCGATACATACTTGTAGTCATCAACGTATTTAGTAAGTTTGTCTGGGCGGAACCAGTTAAACGAAAAACTGCAAAAGAGGTGAGAGATGGAATGCGTAAGATTCTCATGTAAATGAAAATTAAGCCTCGTAATTGTCAAATCGATTTGGGGAAAGAATTTTGCAACAAATATTTTAACGACTTAATGACTGAATTTAAAATCAATCACTACATCACTTACTCTGCCTTAAAAGCTAGTGTAGTGAAACGGGTTAATCGCACATTAAAAAATTTAATGTGGAAACAATTTAGTCTCCAAGGAAACTACAAATGGATAAATAGTTTACAAGATATTATTAAAAATTACAACTATACTCCGCACAGAACACTTGGTGTACCTCCAAGCAAAGTAAATAACACAAATGCCAAAACAATTCTTGACACTGTTTACAACCGTATAAAAACTGTGGATCCTAAACCTGCAAAATTTAAAAAGGATAATTTTGTGCGAATTAGTAAATACCGAGAAGCATTTTCGAAAAGGTATACTCCAAACTGGTCCAACGAAATTTTTCGGATTGCCAAAGTCAATAATACTAATCCTACTACATATTTACTTGAAGACCAAAGTGGACAGGAAATAAAAGGCGCCTTTTATACAGAAGAGTTGCAGAAAACCAAGCATCCGGACGTTTATCTCGTCGAAAAAGTTGTACGAAGAAAAGGAAATTAATATTTAGTTAAATGGCTGGGATTGGATACAAAATTTAATTCTTATATTAAATGTATTCACATTAGTATAAATAAAACACATGATTTTCAAATATATATATTTTATTTTTCTGTTTCGCTATTACAAAATCTTTCATTATATATTTTAGACCGATGGGTTGGATCTAATACGGGATTAATTATTCTGGAACTTGATTCTATTTTCCTTTGAAAACGATATCGGTCAGCAGCTACATACCCCCAGTATTTGTCCCTAGAAGCGCGGTAAGCGTGGTTCCAAGCCACCATTAAATGCACTTGATTCAATTGTTCTTTGATTGTAACCTCCTTCATTGAGGGTACATTCTTTTTCAAATATCTCTGGATATAAATATAACACCTCGAGTGTCAAAGACACATTCTGACTATTCGGATTTTCTTCAGGTATTAGAATGTTTAAGGAGTTTGAGAAAAGATTACCTGTCTGCTTTGTAATCCAGTTTTTAAAACGTTGAAATAAGTGGCAAACTTTAAATTTTTCATCATTTTAGCTTGATATTTTATAAGCGGTAGTAGCTCCCACAAGTTACACACTGTCTCAAAACCCAAATATAGATTATTCCAGTCTTTTTCTAAACTGATCACTTGTTTAGTGGAGAACCGCTCAAAATGTATTGTAAAGCTGTCTGTAGTAATAGAATCCATTGTATCAAACATGTAGAAACAATTGCTAATAATGCCTTGATGGGATAACAGGTCACTCCATTTTTTTAAAGTGAATATTATTTTATCACTCTTTGTTCCAGCAAGAACTATACACGGCTCATAGTTGAAATTTTCACACAGTCCTACACAAATCGATTTTGTATTGGATTTATTCAATGCAAAACTTTGAGCACCAATAATTACATATTTATTACTGCTCCGCACTGCACTGGATTGAAAATTAGTAGATGAAGCCATTTTAACTACTGATGAGTCTCAACCGCATTCTCTATTAAAAGGATATCCCCCACTACTATACCAACAGGTGTCGTATAATTCTAAAGCTATAAATGATCCCACGCCGAATGCGACCTATTTTTTTAGATATAATATAATGCCAGATGTGCGTTCTATTTTCAGAAATGACGCAATGCCAGATGCGCGCCAGATGTGTGTTCTATTTTTAGAAATGACGCAATGCCAGATGCGTGCCAGATGTGTGTTCTATTTTTAGAAATGACGCAATGCCAGATGCGCGCCAGATGTGTGTTCTATTTTTAGAAATGACGCAATGCCAGATGCGTGTCAGATGTGCGTTCTATTTTTAGAAATGACGCAATGCCAGATGCGCGCCAGAGGTTCTTTAAGTAGGTCATTACTCCTCTCTTATAGTTATTTACTCCTGCTCCTTGATTTTGCCCTCTTATACTTCCCCTACTACAGCTACTGCAAACAGTACTTCTGACAATAAATTTTAGGTTTTCTACTTTTACATTCGGCAGTGGTTGTTGTAAGGCCAGCCTGCCTGTATATTTTATGTCCTACCTATTTGTTTGACTTTATCATTCACTGTACAATTGTTATAAAAACATTTCTATGGGAAAATATTTTTGCCAGATCCTTTTTAAGTAGTATATAGATCGGACATTCTATATATCGCATGTTTCTTTACCTGTTCAGTAGCATACCAAATATATTTCTCAAAAGGTGTTATAGACCCTCACATTTACGCCACTGGTTATAATTTGATTCCGGTTTTTAGTTAATGATATAATCCATCCTAAATAATAAGTACCTACAAAATACAATACGTGTAAATTAGATTTTTTTCCCAGAACTTTTCGTAAGTTGAAGTTTGACTATTTAAACTTGACTCATCCTGTATAGTATTTTACTTCTAATCACATTCGAACAATTGGAGGACAGAGATTGATTAATACACAGCACACAAATACTATTTTGTCAAAAATTGGTTCATCACCTCCCATACTTAATACAAATATTGGTGCGACGTCATTTAATATTGAAAATTTTTCTTAACATGAACATTAACGTGAATTCTACGATGAGCTATTGCTCGAGTTTTTTCCAATTCTATAGGATGTGACGTAACTGTGTTGCTCCTCTTGTGAATGCTGGTAATTTTACATTGGCTCCAAATAATTGCACAAATTCTTTAATCAAAAATCCTCTGTCTGCCATTATAACATCACCAGGAAGTAAATTGTTTAATTGTTGAATTTTCTGTGATAGTTTTGTCTGAAACTCTGTATATATGAACATAGAAGAACCGCCCCATCAATTGCAGAGCCCTGGGCACTTGCCCAGAGTGCCCAATGGAAAAGAAGAGCCTGCATAGGTATATTACTTTTACATATAAATATTACAGATATTTAAAACTTCAAAAAACATTACCACAACACTACATTTTCGTTTATGTCTACCCATCTTGGTCTCTGACAACGTTGCAGTGGTAATTTGATAACCCAAATGCAATTTAGGAGTACAATCAAGATGTAAGTTATCTGTTAAAATAGCCAGTTTAACTGAAATATGTGCTTTTAAATTGTTGTATGTATATAATTTTTATTAACTAGCCCGATACAAAATGTTTTGAACAAACGGAACTGTATTTAATTTTTTCTTGAGTTAGGTCTTGCCGTTTTATTGCACTAAGCCACTTTGGACGTCTTATATGAGAGAGTTCATTGAGATCAGTTCTATGCCTATAATTCAATGCAGCAGGAATCCTAAAAAATCTAACTTGATCTTGCTGTCCTCTACTCCCACAATTCATAACACAACAAAACAAAACCATTATGATAGTCTGAATTACCCTTGGTATTCCGAAATAGGTAGAAAATATAATGAGCAAAACACACAGTTCTACACAAAAGCACAAATATCTGCTTGTCATATGTCGAGTTGTATGTCCTACAGCCGCCATTTTTAAAATGATTTGACAGTTCGTTGTATTGCCCTACGCAAAAGCAATGGGAAAATATGAAGTTTTCAATGCTATATATTTCTTGCTAGCGATAAAGCCGAAATAGTTGTTGATGATTCGAAGTATATTAATTTGGTACAATAAAAGTTTTTGGTTTTGACAGAAACGTATTTAATTTGAAGGTTAAGTGCCGATTACATTACAACTTTTTCATGAAGTTGATCAATATAATTAATTTAATTCTTGTTGTTCATATATATTATTTATACATATGGATTTATAAAATGGATAAAGAAAATAAATTAACTTAACAAAAAGCACAAACATTGATTGGAAATAGAAATTAAAAAAATCTTCTCACTCAAGGACAAATAAAACAGATAGCATTTAACAGCATTTTATTAAAAGTATTGGCAAGTACAGTATAGCGAAAATACAAGTATATAGTATAAGAGTATAAAGATACAAGCTAATTAAGTATAATATCAATTTTATTTAATATTAAACACCCACTGATTATATTTCACTCTTATTCCACGAAAGAGGTAAGTCTGTGTTTAATATTACAAGGTTCTACTCGTATTTTAAGAAATTCTTATATTATTTTTCATGTCCAAATATTAGCCCTTTCTTTATTATAAGTTTTAAGACTAGAACATAGAAATATTAGTTGTATATGTAATTACTGAGCATTTATTTGTATGTTTTTTATGTAGCTTTGTGTCGTGTGAATACCATAAATATATTTCGATGGCATCTAGAAGGAATATGTGTAGAAAAGCATAATTCTTCACTTAAACTGAAATGGGCAAAAAGTTTTCCCAGTACTTTTTGTCCATCTTAGTTTTTATAAGCTATCAACATACAATCACAGCTCTATTTGGTAGTATCACAAAATATTCCCAGTATTTTTGTTACCACCAAACTTAATTTGTATAAATTAAGTGAAGCGGATAAATATATAGATATTAAATCAATCTAAATTTCTAAGGTCTAACTTATTTGGTGCTATTATTTTAATAACCTTTTGTGCTAATAACTAGAATGTTATGTATATACGTTTATTATGAAGATTGAATGAAGAATGAATTTTACTTATTGTATTGAAGTGAATGTGACGTGATGATTGGACAAAAATGTGAATACCTTTTGGTCCCTAACATCACTGTTACTACCGAATTAGTAAATAGATATAATATTTTAAAATACGTAGTAAATAGCAGCATTGCTTTTATTCTTCATTTGCATTTTAAATGAGAATAATTAGTGTAAACTAGAAATCTGATATTTGTACTGAAGCTGAGAGCTTATGCTTTCGGCCCTTGAACTTCCACTGTAACACTCTCCAACATAGGGATGGTTGCAGAATTTAGATTCGGTGCTTGAGGTGGACTCTTATTCGACCTAATAGAAATCGCTGACGCATTACTACTTCCTCTTGAACCTCGACGTGATCCTAAAATTAAACGTCCTGTTATAGTACTTGTGTTTTAAAATATTAAATTATTACACCTAATATCTTAAAACTATGCGGACAGTTAAATCGACGAATTTGATCTTCAACGAAACCGACGTTAAATGACATTTAATGTATAATGCGCTTAATATGCAGGTTTAATCCGTACTGATAAATTCGTCCAATTTAACTGTCCGTGTGGTTGATTTTTGGTATTAAGGACCTTGAGACAAATCAGGGTCATATTTTGATTTCATACAACATTCTGAAAAGTATACGTTTTGCATAAGGTAAAGTAAAATAAACAAATGATGCAGTTCTATTGAAAGAAACACCTTAAAATATAACTTGTCCCAACTCATTCATAGTAATGAGTAGTCAAATCAATAAAGTCAGGAAGCAATATTAGCGGTATCAAGACTTATGTCATATTGCCGCAGTTTTTTTTCACCACGTATCCATTTCAACTTTTTATTGCAAAAAATGTCTCTGTATCGCTATGTTTTTACTATTGCATCTGTATCCTGTTATTATTATTACTATTAAAAATCATTGTCAGTTAGGATGTGGCTTATGGAAGGTGATTCTAATTAGAAAATATCCTGTGCTACAGTGGAACGATGGATGAATGATTTCCCAAATTAGAACCATATAGTTTAAATGATTTTTTAAGTTAATATGTGAGTATGCATAGGTGTGTTTGTGTGTGTGTGATATGGTGGGTGTGAGTGTGCATATGTATAGATATGTATATAATTGTCTGTTCTTAACACTATTTTGTTTTGTGTTAAATTATGTAGCTTATTTTAATTTAATTAAAAAAAAATTAAAAACGTTAAATTAGCCTTACAACAAAATGGTTTCTCTGGTAACAACATCAAGAGGGTTTTAAGACCTAGGTGAAACAAAGAACAGAAGGAAGAAGATAAACCAATAATAGCCAATGCTCTTCCGCCATATGTCAAGGGAACTACCGACAAAATAAGCAGGGTTTTAAAGAAATATAAAATAGAAACCATCTTCAACACGGACAGGAAGATTGGTAATATGCTACCATCAGCCAAAACAAACATTCCACTAGAAGACCAAGGAGTATATGAAGTTCCTTGCGGAGACTGTGAGAAGACATACATTGGACAAACTAACACAAAAATTCAAACCCGGAAGAAGAACATCGGAATGCTGTCCAGAAAAATGAAAAAACTTTGTCATTAGCTCATCATGTAAAAGACACTGGCCACCAGATTGATTTCGATAACACCAAAGTACTAGCAAAAATGGAGTGTAAGACAAAAAGAATAATTAGAGAGGCCATCGAAGTTGAAAAACTTCCTAAAATCTCAATACACGTGACGATACCCAAAGATTACCAACAGGTTGGAAACCTGTCCTGGAAACCAGAAGATCAATAAACAAGTGACACGCAACGCTGAGAGTAGGCCAAGCAGAACAAAAGAACCCACAGCACCGTTAAACGCAAAACCCGTGACGCACAGTCATGCGAAGAAAACCACACACCGCAACGAAAGCACAGTATATAACTCAGCAAGTGGACAAACATCTTCCAGTAAGCCGAACGTAGTAACGCGCAGCAGAAGTAAGAAGACCCGAAGATGGTAAATGAGATTTTACTGAAACGTTGTCAAACAAATGGTTCTTTTGAGGACCATGCAAATTCATCGCGGAAAAGAACCCGGAGAAATTTTACAACCATATATATATATATAGTCGACTAACGTATCTTGCGACATCCAGCAAAAATTTCGTTTATGTGACATCTCTATTAATTACTGTGTATATAAGAAAATTAAAAATATGCATTATTAAAAATGAAAGACAGATGCTCCTTCTATAAAAAAATATCAACAGTACACGAAATAATAAATTAAAAAATCCTATCTTTGTGAAATCCAGAGCATATTGAATATATAGTTCATACTCAAATATTTTTATGACATCCATAAAAATATTCCTTACTTTGATGCATCCTTCCACAGTTTCCAATTTTAATAGACTACTATTGGCTTCATGAAATATGTTTTATAAAAGATCAAGATATTCATCTTCTTATGCATCAAATTTATTAGATTTATTTCACAAAAATTTAATCAGTCACAGGGAAATGATATGATCGATGAAGGTGGTAGAATTATGGATAAAAGGTAAGGTAAAATAAAATCAGTAATATATATTTTCTTTCTCTTACTTTTTGCTAATATTTATTTACAATATACAGTGTTTAGTGAGTCGATGCATTCGTTGCAGGAGTCTCTAACACAAGTAAATTATGTAGATAATTTTCTATACACAGGGTGTTAAAATTTTATTAAAGAAAATTTAATTTATTGATATTGTGGAAGCCGTACCAAATTTAACTTTACAGGTTTTTATGTTAACAATAATACATGTTTTACAGTAAATAATTATTTATGTATTAAGAGCAAAGAGTGATACATTATTGCTCAAGTGACAGTAATCACGCGGGAGCAGTAATGTCACTATTTGCTCGTAACGCATACAATGTTTTATCTACAATCACTCAAAAAAATAAAACTGTTCAATTATTAACTTTATTACGAAACATTAATTATAACAAATACTTTGTTGCTATTGACAACGATAGTTCGATATCACTCGGCAAACAATAAAGTGACACTCATGTGATCTCCTCAATAAACGTCAGCTTTTTGTTGTCACTGTCAGGCAAAAAACTCTAATTCAATTAATGATTGTAAATAAACTATTGTTTTCAGTTTCATCGAAACACGTACGCACAGGCACGTCTCTGCATATCAAGTGAGCGGCTGGTGAGATTTTAGGTAAGTCATATCTCAATAACCAGACAAGAGATCCAAACCATACTTTAGGATATTCAGGGTGCCTACTTTTATTTGTGTGCAAATCCGTAAAAACTTTATTTTTCAAGATCATCAAAGAAATTTCTTTTTTGTTTTAAATGACATGGAAAACCGCTTGCTCTGACCCTACCACGGCATTTAATATGGCGATCCAAGACCAGCGTTTTTATACCCCTGAAATTCAATAAAAACGTTTAGCAATTTTTTTATTTAAAATCTGATAAGGTGGTATTAATCAGGACCCCTCAAAACACCTATGTGTGAAATTTGAACAAAATCTATACAGTGTGTTTTCTTCTACACGTTCTCAGTTTTATTTTTATAAAAATTTGTAAAAACTTTATTTTCCTAAATAACGCAACAACTATTTTCATTTTTACTGTTTAAGGTCCTACAATTCCTATCAATGAAGTCATATGTATGTTCTCTGATAATAAACATTCTAGGTATGCTAATGAACATCCACAGACAAAACTCTATTCAATAATTATCTAAAATTTAATATATTTAACCTCTGGAGTGGGAACTCGAAATTCACAATTGAGATTCACTTATTTCTACGTTTTATTAGGATCGTAATAAAACGTAGAAATAAGTGAGATCTCAATTATTGTGGTTGAATTTCGAGTTCTACCCAGAGGTTAGTAAATATATTAAATTTTAGATAATTATTGAATAGAGTTTTGTCTGTGGATGTTCATTAGCATACCTAGATGTTTGGTATCAGAGAACATACATATGACTTCATTGATAGGAATTGTAGGAGATTTGATACATATTAGCTTAAAATACCTTTCTTAAACAGTAAAAAATGTTACAAAAGCTAATAATAAGGAATATATGGGTAGATATTGTAGGTGTAATTCAACGCAGGTTGGGGCTTTTGTCCACTGAGTAGTTAGTTTCACACAATATTATTAATACCTAAAAATATATGAAAAAACTATTTTCATGTTTTAAATATCATCGAAAACCGCCTGTTCTGATCCTACTATGGCGACGCAAGGTCTGCTATAATTTCTTATACCACCGAAATTTAATATTACAATATGATAAGATGGGGCTGACCACAACCCCTATCAAAACAAAATACTGAATTTGAAAAGCGCTAGACGCATCAAAAGTGATCATGGAAATAAGTCAAAAAGTATGGATCAAAATTGATTTTTATTTTTGGGGGTACAATAAAAAATAAAGTATACCGAAATCGACCATTGAATATCGATGATTTACGCATAAAGGTACGGATTCGCTGGTGCGACTGCGGCTGCGGCACGCGGCTGCGACTCGTCGCCAACCAATAGACAGTCTGAATGTTCTCATCAACTCCAACATTTAGACTGCCTACTGGTCGGCGACGAGTCGCAGTCGCGAGCCGCAGCCGCAGTCGCACCAGCGAATCCGTACCTTAAGAATTACTAAAGCGTGTCAGTTTATCAGTGCAGCTCAATTAAAGAAAGTTGTACAGCACAATAGGAAGTGTATTGAAAAATGTATTTTTTTAGAGGCTGGTTGGTAGAAAAAGGTCCATTAACTGAAAAAAATTATTTGTATTTATTTATTATGTTAGTTAATAAATGTTTCATTTATTTTATTTAATTTTAGCTTCGACACAGTGTCGTTTATGTGACTTATTTTTTCATAGTAGATCACATTAATTCAATTTTCATTCATACTGTTTTGTCATAATTCCTTGGCGCACGCTTGATTCGTCTAGCGCCTTTCAAATTCAGTATTTTGTTTTGAGACCCCACCTTATCAGATTGTAAATCAAAAATTCGCTAAACGTTTATATTAAATTTCGGGGGTATAACAAATTATAGCAGGCCTTTACTCGCCATAGTAGGATCAGAACAAGCGGTTTTCGATGCCATTTAAAATGTTTAAAAAATGTTGAATTATCTTGAAGAATCGTTTAACGAATTTGTACACACATTAAATATTAAGAAGGTGTAAAACAAAACACTGTATTGTGCTATCGCCGACTTGACCTTTCTTTGGGATGGTTCGGTTTTTTTAGACATCCAGTATTTAAAATTTTTTATTCCATGAATTTTGGGAGTTTCAATATTGGTTCAGTTTTCTTAAACACCCTGTATTGTTCTCATTAAAATAGTTTCCATATAGACCATTGTTAAAAGTTTCATCAAAGGAATATTATACTTCCATGAAGGTTTCTAGAGAACGGTTCGGTTTTTTTAAACACCCAGTAGTTTTTTAATTAGTATAGTTGTCTTACAGACCATTGTGAAAAGTTTCATAAGAAAATATTCCATGAATTATGAGGATTCTTAGAGAATGGTCTGGTTTCGTTAAACACCCTGTATTTTTCCATTAGTATAGTTTTTCTGCAGACTGTTGCGAAAAGTTTCAGAAAATAAATTTTTTAAATGCACGAATGTTGAGGAATTTTAGAGAATGGTTCGGTTTTTTTAATGAAGTATTTTTACATTAGTTTAGTTTTTTTATAGTGTATTGCGAAAAGTGTCATAAAAAAAAATTTTCAATTCCACGAATTTTGAGGATTTTTTGGAATGATTCGATTTTTTTAAACCCAGTATTTTTTTATTAGTATAGTTTTTCTGCAGACTATTGCGATAAGTTTCATAAAAAAAATGTATTCTATGAATTTTGAGGATTATTAGGGAATGGTTCGGCTTTTTTAAACACCCTGTACTTTTTCATTATTACAGTTTTTTTACAGCCTATTGTGAAAGGTGTCTACAAAAAAATATTAATTTCATAAATTTTGAGAATTTTTAGAGAATGGTTCGGTTTTCTAAAACACACTGCATTTTTTCATTAGGGTAGTTTTTTGCAGCATATTGTGAAAAGTTTAATCAAAAAAATGTTTTAATTCCATGAATTTTGAGGATTTCAAGAGAATGGTTCGGCTTTTTTAAACACCCAGTATTTTTTCAATAGGATAGTTTTTCTGCAGACTGTTGCGAAGTTTCAGAAAAAAATTTTTTTAAATGCACGAATGTTGAGGATTTTTAGAGAATGATTCGGTTTTTTTAAACACCCAGTATTTTTTCATTAGTATAGTTTTCTGCAGACTATTGCGATAAGTTTCATAAAAAAAATTAATTCCATGAATTTTGAGGATTATTAGAGAATGGTTTGGTTTTTTTAAACACCCTATACTTTTTCATTATTACAGTTTTTTACAGACTATTGTGAAAGGTGTCTACAAACAAATATTAATTCCATAAATTTTGAGGATTTTTAGAGAATGGTTCGGTTTTCTAAAACACCCTGCATTTTTTCATTAGGGTAGTTTTTTTGCAGCCTATTGTAAAAAGTTTTATCTAAAAAAATTTTTAATTCCATGAGTTTTGAGGATTTCAAGAGAATGGTTCGTTTTTAAACACCCAGTATTTTGTCATTAGTATAGTTTTTCTGCAGACTGTTGCATAGTTTCAGAAAAAAATTTTTTAAATACACGAATGATGAGAAATTTTAGAGAATGGTTCGGTTTTTTTAAACACCCACTATTTTTTCATAAGTATAGTTTTCCTAAGGAATATTGTAAAAAGTTTCATAAATAAAAATCTTTTTAATTCCATGAATTTCGAGAATTTTTAGAGAATGGTTCGGTTTTCTAAAACACCCTGCATTTTTTCGTTAGGGTAGTTTTTTTGCAGCCTATTGGGAAAAATTTTATCAAAACAAATTTCCATGAATTTCGAGGATTCCAAGAGAATGGTTCGGTTTTTTTAAACCCCCTATATTTTTTAATTAGTATAGTTTTTCTGCAGACTATCGCGAAGAGTTTCAGAAAAAAAATTAAATCCACGAATTTTGAGGATTTTTAAAGAACGGTTCGGTTTTTTTAAACACCTTGTATTTTTTTCGATAATTAGTGCGGTAAGAGACCCCCGACGGAAGTTTCGTAAAAGAAAATTTTCAGTTCCCTTAATTTTGACATTTTTTTAACCTTCGACATTTTTCCAACACTTTGTATATAAAACGGTCTTTCCCACGTCAGACAACCCCTCCGAAGCGAAAAAACCGAAAATTTCCTCGAATCTCTAATTTTTATTTTTTTATCGTCAATTTTTATCGGAACACCCCGTACATCGAGCTTTTTTGAGTCGCCCTATATATACGCGAAGCGGCTCGACATTGTTTACGCCGCCATATTGCTTAGGTCATTTTTACCCTGTCTTGGTTCGGATTTACGAAAATTTCGATGCAAAAACGAACTCAAAATCCAGCGCTCGCATAACAGAACGTTTCTAGAGACTTCAAATTTACCGTTTATGGGCTTTGCGGGGCTCCGATCGGCCCATTTAGCGAAATTTCCTACGTTTAAAGGTCCGTTTATATCTACAGACATCCAGCGTGTCAGACAAAATAATATTATTCTATACAATGTGTATTAACGTATTTATATCTATCGTAACACGGTCGCGCAGACGCCGACAGACACGGGTCGTGGCCGGCCAGTATTCTCGGAAAGAATATTTTGTCTGCGCGGTTCATGCCTGTACGTGTCTGTGGCTACTTACCGGGCAGTGTAAATAGAGTATCGGGACCGTGCAGACGTGTTTTGTATTTAGTAACTGCCAGTGAGAGCGGCCGCGTCCGACACCAACGACAGTGTCTGTCGATGTCTGACACGTTAGATGTAAATAAATGGTGTCTGCCACGGTACTTGTCTGAAACGCACCGTGTCTGTAGATATAAACAAACCTTTATTCAGAGCTGTCACCGCACCGCACCGTTCGACTCGCCGTTTGACGTTTCGGACGGCCGAGCGCCGCACAGTGCTCCAAAGTATAGGAAATATCGGCATAAATTATAACTCCGGTGTTATGTTATAAATATGGATTTATTATTTCGTTACAATATATACAAACGACAATAAAGTATTAAAAAAAGATTTTTTGTTCGATCCTACAATTTACCAAATTTTTCGGAGGTCTTCCGCGACTGGGTCCCGGTTGAGAATGTGTATCTTTACCTAAATAGGCTGCAATCTGTTCAGATAATGTAATTTTAGTGTTCAGCCAATTTTTATATTTGTTCAAAAACGTAGCTCGCTTTCGAGAACATTTTATCCACCTTGTGTTGAATTTTAAGCAATAATACTCGGCCAAGCTATCTATTTCCTGCTGAATTGTATCTGGTATATTTAATACGGACAGCATCTTTTGGGATACTGACGATTTTTTTTAATTTTTGCCGCTTGAGACCCAAGTAGGTATCCAATAAATCGCGTGGAGTGCCATATGAGATCGACTCTGAAAAATTATCATGGCATTAAAATCTGCAAGTTTCTGCAAAAACTCAATGAATCATGAGAACATATGACCATCTATCGAACTCCGCGTATATGTCAGGGGTGTTTTTGGGTGTATTTACGAAAACTTACACTAAAGTTTAAATGTCATGTTGACTTCACGAAAAAAGGGATCTGAGGCATGCGGGACGTCGTAAAAGGTTCAAAGTTTACCTTTCGATATGGCTTTATGGAAAATACGAAAATATCGAATCCGAAATAGTTTGACGTCTAAATATATTTCGCACTGAACAACTGACGTTTCTCAAATTCCCGGCCGATAAGCTCCACCCGCACTATATCCATCTCGGTGGCTCTGGACGGCCGGCGGGGACACTCCAGAAAAGGGAAAATTTACGTAGAAAAACGCGAAAAACGGCCCGCCAAGCGCCTCGTCGCGACGAAGAAAGGACAAAACAACGTGACTCGCCCGCGGCCGCGTCGCCGGGGCGCTCGCCTAAAATACCTCGCGCGAAGCAAAACTGGCCTCCGAGCGGTTTTCGAGCTTCCGATAAGGGGCGTGGTTTTCGACTTTTGTCTCGTATCCTCGCGAAAATCGAAAACTGGCGGCCGCGGACCTCTGGAAAAACGCAAAATTCGCCCCGAAAAAGGTAAAAAGAAGTCATGAAGATACGCCTACCGGACAACCGAAGGACTCGACTTGGCTTCGCGCCCTTCTGCTCGCCGCTGCGCGGCTCGCCTCGAAAGCCTTAGGGAACGCAAAACCCCACTTTTCGACCCCCCCGGAGGGAGCGAGAAAAAACAACGGATCTTAATATATAAAAAATATAGCTAAACGTTTTTATTGAATACGAGGGTATAAAATTGATCATAGCAGGCCTTTGATTGCCATGTTAAACGCCGTGGTAGAATTAGAAGTAGCGGTTTTCGATGACATTTAAATCAAAAAAATATTTGTTGCATTATTTTGAAAAATAAAGTTTTTATAAATTTTTACAAAAATAAAACTCTAAGAACGTGCAGAAGAAAACACTTTATAGTTTTTGTTCAAATTCCACACATAGGGGTGTTGAGGGGTTCTGATTATCACTACATTATCAGATTTTAAATAAAAAAAATGCTAAACGTTTTTATTATATTTCGGGGGTATACAAAAAATCATAACAGGTTTTGGATTGCCATCTTAAATGTCGTGGTAGGGTCAGAGGAAGCGGTTTTCGATGTCTTTTAAAATTAAAAAAATTTTTTTTTGATTCAAGAATAAAGTTTTTACGGATTTGTACACAAATAATAGTACACACCCTGTATGTACTGTGGCCATATAGACAACTTTTTTAGAAGAAGAACCCTTTTGCAGTTTACAAAAGTTAAAAAAAATTGCTGCCTCACCTAGGAATCGAAATCGGCTCTTTAATTTTAGTGAAATATGTATATTTTAATTTTATTAAAAACTAACTAATAAGTTTTTAATAAAATTTTAAATAACTCGACAAAATTACATCAAATATGTGAAAACATATATTTCAGATATACGCCAATTGGAAATTCCTAGATGAAGCAGGCATTTTTTAATTTTTTTTTCGCAAATTGTAAAAAGGTTCTCCTACTAAAAAAGTTGTCTATATGGCTACAGTACATATATCCTAATGTTTGGTTTGGGTTCCATGTCTGGTTATTAAGATATGACATATCAGAAGTCTCACCGAAGTGAAAAGGTCTCTCGACTTTAGTGAAATAAACAGTACGTATTTGACAGTTGTTCTCAGTGCACAAGTTTTCTTTCGCTATGGCTGGTTACTCTAACGCAGAATTAACAGACATGCATGTATGGTCGTGCTAATGGGAACGCCACCGAAGCGCGACGTCTTTATGTTGACGCTTATCCAAATCGCCAGATTCCTTCACAACGCATGTTTGGAACAATTTCTTGAGCAAACAGTGCCATTTATCCGGAAGACCAAGGTCGGTATCCACTCCTAGAGCAGAAGAAGAAATTCTAGCACTGGTAGAGCAGAATCCAGGTACGAGTGTGTGGAGAATATCAGCCGAGGTAGGAATTAGTGGTCCTTTTGTTTGGAGAATCCTTCACGAGCGACTGCTTTATCCATACCATGTGCAACGAGTACAGGTCTTAAATCCAATAAATGATCATCAAGCACGTTTGGTTTTTTGCCGCTGGTTTCTACGTCATGATGCTGAAGACCCTCGTATTCTTGAAAACATTCTTTTTACTGATGAGGCCGGGTTCACAAGAAATGGAGTGTTTAATTTTCACAATACGCATATTTGGGCCGACGAAAATCCTCATGCTCTAATAGAATCTGTACATCAGGCATGTTTTTCATTAAACATTTGGATGGGTATTGTAGGTGAAAGGTTTCTAAGTCTTGTTGTTTTACCAAACCGATTAACAGGCGCTGCTTACCTCAACTTTCTGCAGAACACACTGTATGAGATTTTGAAAGACATTCCTTTGAATCAGAGGCAACAAATGTGGTTCCAGCATGATGGTGCTCCCGTTCATTTTTTCATGGCCGTTAGAGAGCATTTACACCAAACTTTTCCACATAGATGGGTAGGAAGGGCCGGACCTGTTTTATGGCCTCCAAGATCGCCAGATCTGAACCCTCTAGATTTCTTTGTTTGGGGATCTTTGAAGACATTGGTGTATGGTACTCCTGTAAATAGCCTGGGAGAGCTGCAGCTACGGATTAATCAAAAGTGTCAAGAAATCCAAACCAAGGAGGGCGTTTTTGAAAAAGTTAGAATATAGTTGAGACGAAGATGTTGTGCCTGCTTGGAAATGGACGGAGGGCACTTTGAACGTCTTCTGTAACTTTGTTTTTTGTTTGTCAAAAGCTTCCTTTGTCGGTTTATTCCTAATAAAATAAAATGTTTGCAAAACGAATAGTGGTCCATATCTCAACCGTTACTTTGCAGACCCATGTTTATTAAGACTTTTCTGCTTATTTTGGTTCATACTATTACCTCCTGAAATATTTTACACTTTTTTTAACACCCTGTATATTGGAGTTTGCGTTCATACCGCCTTTATTTTTGATTTCATTTTATTTATTTATTTTATTTATTTATTTAGAGAAAAAACCCAACAGACAAGTCCACTAACAGGGTCAGGATACACATACATATACATGCATATATCTAAAAACTAAAATTAATCAACTAAATCTACTAACTAAAAACTAAAATAACATATAAAATGTGTCTAATATAGCTTCAACCACAAACAGCGAATTGAAACACTATTAATTAAAAATATGAGCATTTTCATAAATAAATTTTACTAAAGCTCCTTGAGATACAGTGAACATATCGATAAAATCACCCAAAAGGTTACAATTGTTACACATAGAATATATTGGAGACCTTATCATTAAATTACTTCTAGCTGGTGCTAGGTAAAAGAGATTATTATTCCTTGAAGTTAACCGAGGAACACGAAAATATAATTGTGACGTCAATTGAAAACATATAATTTTATTTTGTAAAAGTTTATATAGAAATGTTAGACCAAATAATATTCTTCTAATATGAAGAGAAGGGATATGAAACTCACATTGCAAATTTTGCTGACTGTAGCCTTGTTCGGGATATATACCATAATTTTTTAAATAAAGCAGCTTCACGAACTTGCGTTGAATATTTTCAATTTTATATTTATAAATCTGATAGAATGGTGTCCAGATAATGCTTTTATACAGAGTGAACTTCTTTAAAGGTCCACATAGTATTTTATTGTTGTTGTTAACACATTATTTTCAATAATTTTGCCAGATAGTGATAAATCGATTTACTTTTGTATTTAACCTTTAATAGTCTACTTGGTTTTCTTTTTTAAACAAAAAAAGAAATGGTAAACAAACTTTAACAATTAAGAGCACAGAGAGATCTGTGGTACGATTGCCTTATTGAATTTGAAGGATTTGCTAGACGTGCATCAGCTGAGGAAGCTGTTGTTGATATGTTTAAAATTCGATATTCTGATTTAGATAATATTAAACAAGAATTTACTCATCAACATAATTCATTATTATCCACTTTAGCTGTCGCTGAAAATTCAGATTTTGAAGCAGAAAAGGCTGTCGTTTTAACAATTCATATAATACAATTAAATCGATTTATCATTCTTTGTTGAAAAATAAAACTCAAGTTTCTGAAAATAGCGTAAGACAGCCTAATGTGCGCTTACCAAAAACAGATGTTCCTAAATTTAACGACTGGCCTACAATTACCAATTTATTCCGCTCTTTGGTACATAACAAAAGCACTTTA
This sequence comes from Monochamus saltuarius, assembly GCA_025584915.1. NCBI lineage: Eukaryota > Metazoa > Arthropoda > Insecta > Coleoptera > Cerambycidae > Monochamus > Monochamus saltuarius. The sequence continues at coordinate 26,690,166 of CM046726.1, read as the reverse complement.
ACAAATTTCAATTTTTGTTGATGTGTTTGTCAAAGAATCCTCTTTCAATTATCAAATCTATTCCATTAACTGACGAAAACTATCCAGTTACATATAACGCTTTAACTGCTCGTTACCAGAACACTCGTATTCTTGCTAATTCCTATTGAAAACCAATAATTCATACTCCAAAATTAAAATCTAAGTCATCAACTGAATTAAGAGATTTATTAGATCGTTTATCTGAAAGTTTGGAAGCATTAAATATATTGAAATTACCAGTCGAACATTGGGACTTTGAAATGTTTAATATTTTAGTTTAAAAAAATTAGCTCTAGCGACAGTTATGCGTTTTGAACTGTAATGTAGCTCAACAAATATCCCATCTTACGTGGATTTGGTTAATTTTTTGCAAAAACCTTTGTTTGTATATGAATAAATTCAGATAAAATTTGATTATACCAAATGACCCCATTACATAATATATGTTATGGTGATTGCATATGATTTAATTCGACTAGGTCTCTTATTTCTAGAATTCGGAATGGCTGTTTCAAATTGATAGATTGTTCTTCGCTAGATTTATTTGTAATTATTGATTCTCCATTCGATATTGGTACAAGGGATTCTGGGATTTCAAAATTTTCTTAAAATTTTACATTTTCTAATAGACCTTCGTTAATGTCACTCTTATTTATGACTGGGATTTTATTATTTGTTATTTATATGATTGAAATGCTTGCCACTGGAGTTATAAATAAGTCTTGATTACAGTCAATAGGTAGTCCTTTTATGACTGACATTAAATCTGTTCCTATTAATCCGCCGTAATTTGTGTTGCAGTTAAATATATAATATTTATGATACATATTTGACCTATTAAAAATTTCTGACAATGGAATATTTGCACTATATTGGTGAATTAATGTGTCATGTGGCGTGGTTAATAAAAAAGGATCTTTTTTGACAAAATCTTGAAATTTATGTATGGCAATTTCCTCATTTAAAAAAGATTTCATTGAGCCAGTGTCTAACATGAATATTGCATTCAGGTATTATTATATAAGGTAGACGGTTGTTACTAGATGTATGAATTTCTATTGCTTTTACAGCTTCAGAATTTTCATAATGTTGGGTTCCAAAATATTCGGGATTCAGATCCAACTTCTTGACTTGTCAATTCTTCCACTTTAAAATTTGGTTGATTTGAGCGAATTGATTGTTTTGAGAGACGAATGCGATTAGAGTCTACTTCCGTATAAATTGTAAACGGAATACATCTTTTGCTGTGATGGTCCGGGTGCATGAGTTTAACCATAATTTTATTGTTGAATGAAAGGATGCTTGTCTGTTGGAAACGGTCTGGGTGTCCATTTTTGTTGTATCAGTAGTGTAAAGCGATTCATTTGTTGTGGTTGTTGTTGTGCAGGTGTAAAAGTTGATTATCTTGTATTTATTATAAGTTGGAAAGGGGGTGGTTTATTAGTTGATTGTTTAATTAAGCTAGTAGCTCTAATTTTTTGCTCGGCGATAATTAAGATTTTCTTCCTCTGTTACAATTTGTATTGCTTCTTCAATAGTTGATAGATTTCTGCATCGGAATGTCACGGATTTCCCAATCCGTCTTTTTCTTTTTGCCAGAAAAACATTCCGTTAATTATTTACTTATCTTTATTAACTACTCAGTACACTACTGAACACTAATTACAACTCAACTAAACACATATTTAATTAATCGCTATCTAAATCACTTTGATCTCTCCAACTAAACACTTCAATCCAGACTGTAATACAAGACTGACTAACTCGGCCGTTTATTCTTCTTTTATAGACCCAACGAATCTTCCAGGTATTTTCTAGTATCTCTAGATCCATTTTCCCGAACGACTCGAATGCTTCTCGTCTATTCTCCAGTTTTCCAGTTCCGTCTCGATCCACGGCATTTTGTTTGTCTAATAGAATCATGTAGGGGCGAACGGGGCAATCTTAGTATTTCGCGGTACCACAGTCGTCGATTTGGGTGTGAGTGGGGCAAATTCCGTGACACTGCCCCCTCCTTAGGACCGATAGTCCCGATCGGATACACCTCTATACGGGGACAGACGCTCCAGATGGACGACCTTCATCTTACTCCTGGGAGTTCTCTGTATCCGGTAGACGACATCATTGATTATTTTAATGCCGGTGTAGGGGCCCTCCCAACGGTTCTGTAGTTTAGGCGATTTTTCTTTCTTCCGCGTGGGGTTGTACAGCCACACCAGGTCACCTTGTTGGAACCCGACTGTATTGGCCCGGACGTCGTATGGAGTCTTCATGCGATCGCTCTCTAGTCGCATTCGAGATCTGACTTGGTCGTGTACGGCTGCTAGTCTTCGTTCTAGCTCATGGATATAAGTGTCTGGATCTGTGGGCTGTTCCGCAGGACGACCAAATACCAAATCTGCTGGAAGGCGAAGCTCTCTTCCAAAGATGATCCTTGCGGGAGTCGTCCCAGTAGTTTCATGGACAGCTGAGCGGTAAACTAACAGGAAGAGTGGAATGAGCTTGTTCCAGTCTGTCTGGTTTTCGTTCACAAACATCCTCAGATTGGTTTCTAGTGTGGCGTTGAAGCGTTCCACCATACCATCTGACTGGGGATGCAGTGGGGTGGTCCTGGTTTTTCGGATTCCCATAAGCTCGCAGACCTTTCGGAATACACCTGATTCCAAATTTCTGCCCTGATCTGAATGTAGTTCCATGGGTACACCAAATCTGCAGAACAGGTTGTTGACTAGCGCTTCTGCTACGGTTGTGGTCTCTTGATTGAGAAGGGGGTATACTTCCGGCCATTTGCTGAAGTAGTCCATGGCTACTAGCACATATCGGTTTCCACTCGGAAAGGGGCTAGCGATATCAATGGCAATCCTCTCAAACGGTGCTCCTACGATGTACTGGCGCATTTTACCTCTGGAACGGGTCTTCGGTCCTTTGCTGGCTGCACATATGTCACATTTTCTGCACCAATCTTCTACATCCGTCCTACAGCTCAACCAGTAGAAACGCTCTCTAACCTTCTGTAGAGTCCTATTGATACCGAAATGTCCACCACCAGTACCTCCATGTACTTCCTGCAACACTTCCTTGACCCGGGACCTCGGGAGTAGTACTTGCTTCTTGACCTCCGTTCCGTCATTGTTCTCCCATGCTCTTCTTAGGACACCGTCTTCCAACATCAGGGAATTCCATTGAGCCCAATAGCTCATTCATGCTGGGCTTTTACTGCTGACTTCAGTCCAAGAGGGTCGGTTGTTGGCTTCTTTCCAGTCTATTAAAGGCTTGATGTCACAGTCAGCTTGCTGGTCTTCCCGAATCGCCGCTGAACTCCATCTGTCTTCAGGTTGAGCTGCTACCACCTTGCATGGAACTGAGGAGATGTCCTCTTTCCTTTCAAGACTACTACAGTGTTTGCAGTTGACAGGACAGGGTCTCCTAGAAAGCGCATCTGCATTTCCATGTTTCCTGCCGGCTCGATGTTCAACAACAAAGTGATATTCTTGCAGCCGTTCCAGCCATCTGGCCATCTGTCCTTCAGGGTTTCTAAACTGTAGCAGCCATTTAAGGGAAGCGTGATCCGTTCTTAGGAGGAATTCTTGGCCATACAAGTATTTATGAAAGTGTTCTAGACTTTTGACGATGGCAAGCAACTCTTTCCGAGTCACACAGTAATTCTTTTCGGCTTTTGACAGAACTTTGCTGAAGTAGCCCACTACTCGCTCTTGGCCATCTTGTACTTGGGAAAGAACTCCACCAATTCCAATGTTGCTTGCGTCCGTGTCCACTATAAATGGTTGTCCAGGTATGGGAAGCTGTCTTCTGTCAGTTTATGAAGAGGCTTGGCATTTTCCGAGAATCCTTGGACGAATCGTCGATAGTATGTGCATAGGCCGAGAAAACTTGATGTTTGTCTTTAGGAACCGGCCAGTTCTTTATGCACTCTGTCTTCTCCGGGTCTGTTTTCACACCGTTTGGAGTAACTATTGGATTATTTGGAGCCTACAGGGAGAATTTTAATAAAACACCAGAGTTGTTTTAAATTAGATTTTATGTCCTCTTTCTAAGGTTGATTGTCACAGACTATATATAAAGCTATAATATTGGTATGGTATATATTATTTTGCCGTAGTTTCATTTTTCACATGGACCTAATGCTTAATCTTAAAACGTGATTATTATATAAACATAAAAGAGGTCCGAGTTGGGAGCGTATTATCAAGTATCAATTGATTTTTGTTTTTATATTTAAACATTCAATACTCCCACTCAAAAATTAATTGGTAAAACATTTAAAAAAAATTGATAAATAATTAATGAGGACTTGTTTCTGGGGATAGTTATTATGGCCCAACATTTGTTGCGTGGATTAGGAAAACCCAGTAAAACCTAATCAGACCATTTGATTGACTTCACTACAGTGTTAGTCGTGTCCAGGCCTAGTTGCTGTCGGATTTCACGGAACCGTATGGCTGCTAGTGGTTTCGTGAAGATATCCGCTAGTTGTTGACCTGTTGGAATATATTTTATCATTACTGTTTCATCCTCAACTTTTTCTCTTGAATAATGATACTTTATGTCAATATGTTTTGATCTTTTAAGATCAGTTGGATTGTTGGCCAATGAGATGCAACCGTTATTGTCTTCAAAAATTGGTATAGCTTTATTGATCTTTACATTTGTACTTGTCAATAGAGATTTTTACCAACAAACCTCTTTTACTCCTTCAAAAAGACCCATATACTCAGCTTCAGTTGATGATGTTGCTACTGAGTTTTGCCTTTTTGTATTCCAGGAAATTGTACATTTATCAAATAATTTAAAAATATAGCCAGTAGTACTTTTTTGATCAATTTCATTGCTACCCCAATCTGCATCAACAAAACCAACTAACATATTTTCATAAGTACCTTTTCTATATATTAATTTTTGTGACAATGAACCATTAACATATCTAAGGATTCTTTTTAAATTTTGCCAGAGTTCTTTATTATTTTTATTTTGATATCTGCTTAAAAAGTTAACAGCTGCACACAAATCTGGACGTGTACAGATCATTGCATACATTAAACATCCTATTAAATTTCTACAGGGAGCGTCATACTGTTCATCAGAATTCAATTCTTTATAATTTAATTTTATGTTGAGTGGAGTTTCAACAGATTTTGAATTGTTCATGTTAAATTTATTTAAAACACTTTGTAGATAATTACTCTGATCTAATATAATTTCATCCTTATTTCTGCTAATTTTTATTCCAAGAAATATGCTTATTTTGTTTAAATCTACCATTTCAAATGTTTTCTTTAAATAATTTTTGAAATTAGTCATGGTATCTGGATCAAATGTAGCGATTACTAGATCGTCTGCATATAATATTACATAAATATTTTTTGAAACATGACCTTTATCGAGAATATATAAACAACGATCAACTAAGGAATTTATAAACCCATGTTGTTTTAAAACTTTATCAAAATATTCAAACCAACATCTTGCCGACTGTTTTAATCCATATAAAGCTTTGTTTAATTTACAAACATGGTTTTCGTTTGTTGTTATTCCTTCTGGTACCCGCATATAAATTTCGTCTTTTAATAAGCCGTTAAGAAATGCGGTTTTAACATCCATTTGATGGATTAATAGGTCATGTTGATTTGCAAAGGCCATTAGAATTCTAAAACTAGTAATTCTGGCTACTGGTGCAAAAGTTTCTCGGTAGTCTACTAAAAATTGCTGACTAAAACCTTTTGCTACTAAACGTGCTTTATATTTTTTGAATTTCCTAATGCATCGTTTTTAATGGTAAATACCCACTTACAGTCTACAATATTTTTATTGTTTGGGCACGGTACTATTGACCACGTATTGTTTTTCAACAGAGAATCAAGCTCCTCTTTTATTGCTATCTCACACTGACGAGCTATTATAAATTTACCCGTTTCTGTATCCAGTACCTTATAACCGTTTGGTTCATACCCAACCAGAATTCCTTTAAGTGACTTTTTGTCAAATTTTGTGTTTCTGGTTTTGTCATGTATATATACGAACCAAAAACCCTTAAATGGTTTAATCTGGGCTTTTTATTGTGCCACAGTTCATACGGTGTCGTATTTTCTGCAATTGCCCTTGTAGGCGTTCTATTAATTAAGTAGGTTGCAGTTAGAATAGCCTCATCCCATAAGTTTTTATTCATATTTGCACTATGTATCATGCATCGGGCTTTTTCAGTCAAAGACCTATTCATCCGTTCAGCAACGGAATTTTGTTGTGGGGTGTATGGTACTGTTAAATGATACTGTATGCCTTTTTGTACACAAAATGATTTGAATTCATTAAACAGATATTCATTACCATTATCACAATATAAATATGCAATTTTTGAAGTAAAAAGTGCTTCACATTTTGCTACGTAATCTTGAAAAACTTTGAAAACTTCCGATTTGTATGTAATTAGATATGTAACCGTGTAATGAGTGTATTCGTCAATAAAAGTACCGAAATAAATTTTATTGTCAATTGTTATAGGTTTAATTGGTCCACAGACGTCAGTGTGTATAATGAATAATGGTCTAAGTACATGTGTTTTATTTTTTGCTTTGGCAAATGGAAGACGAGTTTGTTTTCCAAAAATGCAAGCTTCACAGATATCATTTGTGGGTTCTATTTTATTTATTTGTTTGATATCGTCACTAAGTCCATTTGTTTTAATTTTTACAAATTTAGATTTTCCTATGTGCCCTAAACGTTCATGCCAAAGTTGGTATATGTTTTTATTATGAATCATAATAACTTGATTACATGCATTTTTAGTTATTTTGAATATCACACATGTTAAAGAATTTAGCGACTCATCTGTGATCACTGCCTTACCACCTTTATTAATGGTTACTTTTCCATTTTCGCTGAATATGACACTCATCCCGGCTTCCTGGATTATCCTTACTGATAGTAAGTTGAATGGTATGTCTGGAGCATACAAAACATTTTCCAAAACTCCAGTTACGCCTTGAGGTCACTTCGATTGATCCTTTTTTTGTAGCACTTATGGATTCATTTACTTTTGCAATGGAAATTTTCAATGGCAGTACCAAATCTGCCATTGTTGTAAAAATATCCTGGCGGTTAACTAGATGATCCGTCGCACCAGAGTCACGTAAAAACGTAAGTTGATCTGTTGATTTTTGAACGGTATCAACTAAAGATCCAACTCCAACCATAAATGCAAAACTGTCATCCGTCGTTTGAACTGTTTGTATTGTTCTTGATCTATCCTCTGGATTTCGTTGATTTTTCTTGTAATAGTAACAGTCCTTTTTCTCGTGATTTTTTCTCCCACAGTACTCACATTTTTGATACCCATATTTATTTTTGCCCTTTTTGTAAATCTGGTTATTATATTTAGAGTGATAAACTTTTATTTGGTGATGTGGTTTATATTTATAATTATGATAGTTCTGCTTGCAGGACTTTACCGCTTGTTTCTCCATACTTATCTTTTAACTTAACTTCATAGTCTAGCAGTCTTGTTTTTACGAATGCAAGACTTAATGTATCTTCAGATATTGTTTGAAACGCAGTCACAACAGGATCATATGAACTTGGTAATGTTAATAGTAGTCTGGCTACTTTGTTCCTTTCATCCATGGTTGCACCGGCAGATTGTAATTTCTTCTCCACTACCAGTTGTGTTGCCAAACTCTTTCTCACATAGATTTCATCCAGTTTTTGGAGAATTTCTCGAATTGTTGTATCTTCTGTTGCAAACGCAATCATTGAATCGCTAAGATATTCAATTATAATACTTTTTGCGATCCTTTCACTTCTTTGCCAGTCATCCGTGATATTTTCTGGTATTGCACTATCGAGAACTTTTAGAGCATCTTCTTCGGCAATTAGAGCTCGTATACGAAACTATATACTGTATTTCTCACCCATAAACGGTTTTATGTTGAACTAAACAATTTAAAAAATAAAAATAAAAAATGGAGTTAAGTGATAAGAAAACCAAACATAAAACCGTTTATGGGTGAGAAATACAGTATATGGAAGTTTCGCATACGAGCTCTAACTGCCAAAGAAGATGCTCTAAAAGTTCTCGATAGTGCAATACCAGAAAATATCACGGATGACTGGCAAAGAAGTGAAAGGATCGCAAAGGGAACGTATTATCAAGTATCAATTGATTTTGGTTTTGATATTTAAACATTCAATAGTAATAATGTGGCCTAGGTATCTAACCTCCTTTTGGAACAGACTGCACTTCTTTGGGTTCAGTTTCAGGTTTGCTGCTTTCAACTTTTTGAGCACTTCGGACACGTTCTTCAGGTGCTATTGGAAAGAGCGTCCCAGCACCACCACGTCGTCCAAGTAAATCAAGCAGGTCTCCCAATGCAGGCCATGAAGTACAGTTTCCATCAATCATTCAAAGGTGGCAGGAGCATTGCATAGGCCAAATGGCATTACATTGAACTGCCACAATCCATTTCCGGTAGTGAAAGCTGTCTTTTCCTTGTCTTCTGGGCTCACCTCGACTTGCCAATATCCACTCTTTAAATCCAAAGTGGAAAACCATTGCGCACCAGCCAAAGTGTCCAGAGTCTCGTCAATTCTTGGTAGTGGGTAACTGTCTTTCTTGGTGACGTCATTTAATTTTCTGTAGTCCACACAAAATCGGGTGGAGCCGTCTTTCTTCTTGACCAGAACTACAGGAGAAGCCCAAGGACTCTGAGATGGCTCTATGGTGTCTTGATTTTGCATCTCACTTAACATCTTGTTAACTTCTTCTCGCTTAGCTAGTGGAAGTCCTCGTAGTGGCTGCTTTATAGGAGACGATGAACCAGTATCGATTCGATGCTTCACTACATTGCTTCTCCCAAAGTCGCCTAGTTTAAGTGCAAACACATCTTCATTTTCACTTAGCAGCTTTTCCAGTTGTTCTACCTCCATCTCTGTTAATCTTTTCTTGGCCCTATCCACGATGTCCCTTAGACATTCTGGTAGACTGGTCTTATTTGGTTCCTTCCCCGTTTTACTGATTTCTTTGAGTGCTCTTACAATGGTAACAGGTTCACAGACTCCCACTTCAGTTCTCTTTGTAATTTTCTGTGGAAAGGTTTTCAGGTTTACTACCCGTACTATTGTCGTTTTTTCAGATTTAATCAGGGTACGTCCGGTGACTACAGATTTATTGAACAAATCCGGATTACTGGGTTCCACCACTCCTACACTGCAAAACATTTCCCTATCCATAACTCTGGCAACCAAGGTTTCGGTCTGAGCAGGTACTACCACATCTTCTTTAACAACGAGTCTCCGTACAGCGTTATTCTCAGTGGTGGTTGTTAGCACTACTTCCTCACCCATTATCCGTAGCGTGCCAGCATTCAAATCTAAGTTCACCCCCTTTGCTCGTAGTAAGTCTAATCCGAGTATGACATTGTCCGATATATCTGCTACCAGGGCTCTGTGTTTGAACTTGACGTCTCCTAATTCTACTTCAAGCTCGCACTCCCCCTTGACTGGCAGTTGTTGTCCATTGGCTAATGTAAGGACATAACGTTTGGCAGGGTTTTTAATACGCCAATCACCAATAATATGCGACCAGTGTCAATTACCATAGGGAACATACGACCAAAAATATTGCCTTCTACTAGCAAGGAGTCAGAGTCCTGGAGACGTGATAACGTAGCTTCTTCTCGTGAGGCATGTATAAACGTATAGGTCTTTTGTTCGGCGTAATTTCGGCGACCGAATCACTATTTTGCGTCATGGATGTTACTGGCGATGTTTTTTACGGATCTCAGGGCGTTTTCACGGTTCGGGAATCAATCCAGATTGCCGGAACGAGGTGTAGTTTCTTTGTTGTTGTAGTTGGGCGCCAGGAATATATGTACAATATTCCAAAATGAAGTGGTAAAATCGTGCCTAGAAGAGGCGTAGAAAGAGTTTCAAGGAGAAAGTCGAATCACAGGCAAAGCACAGATTTGTAGATTTCACAGGCGAAGAAAAAGGTTTAAACGAAGCGAAGTGTAGAAAATAGAATAGATTCTAAGCGAAGGTAGAAATACTAGCTGGCAAAGCGACGGCTTGTACAAAACACTGCTCAAAGGAGCTTGTAGAAGTTTGCCAAAGGGCACTTGCACTAACACACACACTATGATGACGTCTCGAAGTTTACTCGACGGAGCACGGAGAACTAATGATGCCGATTCGAAAATCGCTCAGGTTTTATCCCCTTTTCTATATATATAGTACGGTCGTCTGGTCAATGGGGTTGCGATTTTTCAATTCTCGGTCAATGGGGTAGCTCGATGTGAAATGGGGTGCTAGGATTGGCTTAGAGCGCTGGATATACACCCAGGTAGCTGGCAAAACTCGAGCGCGCCGTTCTGAGATGTTCATTTTGCCTGGAAACTCGCACAGAGCGGATCTATAACACATGGTAGGAGGACGCAGCCGGCTTTTGCCCCGTCAAGCCGGCTGACCCTAGTTTTCCTGTGCAGCAGCCACCTGGGAGTCACGCTTTTGCTGATCCGTGACCGGGGCCCTACACTGTCTTTTTAGATGTCCTGTCTGTCCACAGTTCCAGCATTTAAGAGGCGATCCATTTGACTATCAGATTGTTCTTTCTTTGGCCTAGTAGATGGGCTGAATTTATCAATAATCTCCTTTAGCGTCTTTATTAGGTCTCCGTTTGCCATACTATCGCTGTTATCACTGATGGCCCGAACTTTAACATGTCTACCGGATGCCATCTTTGCTGCCTCGAATTCCAGTGCTAGCGAAAGAGCGTCGTTCAGTGTTTTAAGTCTGGCGAGTCGTAGTGCCTGCTGGGTTTCACAATCTCTTAGGCCGTTGGTAAAAACTTGAATGGAGAGATGGTCTAAGAATTAGGATGGGGCTGTTGGATAAGCCAATCGAACCAATCGGGCAACATCGGTCTCAAAATGCTGTAAATTCTCTCCACTTTATTGGTGACGATTCTTTAATTGTGCCTGGTACACTTGCTGCGGGTGCTTATCCCCATATATCATTTCCATATGCTGTTTTAGAATGTCGTAGTTATTCTGTTGCCCAGCAGGAACTCCTTGTAAGACGTCAAGAGCTTCCCCTCGTAGAGCAACTATCAGAGCAGTAGCTTTCTCATAATTAGACCATTCGTTTGCTGCAGCTGCTGCTTCAAACTGACGCAGATAGACATTCCAGGAGACCTTGCCGTCAAATTCGGGAGGTTTCGTTTTCTGAGTTCGGATAACAGGTCCTTCTGATTTGATTACGCCCTCCTTTGTTACCTTGTCTAATTTATGTCGAAGCTCTTCGCAGGTTTCTGAGTGAGGCATATTCCGTGACAGGAAAATATGCGCTAGCTGTGGCTCCAGTAATAAAAGCTATAAGTATACAATTATTGTACATGTTTATTTTTGTGTCCCTGTGTTAACATGTTAATAAGATAATTTTGATAGTACTAGACATCTAATGGCAATGCATCTGTCTGTAAATTAGTCTGGAGTCTCGTTGACCTTTTATTTTACTGTGTTTATGTTAGATAGTAATGATTCCTCATTTCTTTGATCGCCAAATAAACTAATTAGTATTGTTTTTAATTCTAGAAAAGTAATAAAAGTTAGGGCTGCGACTTTTCCTATAAGTTTCATTCTGATATGAAGGTATAGTAAAGACTATTCTTGGTTCCGTTACCTGTTGCCATTAATGGTAATACAGCTTCACATGCATTTATAACGTTAGATAATTTTGTTAGGCTTCCATCAAATGCTGGAATTAGATCTAAATAAATCTTAAACACATATTTGTGGTAAGACCATATTTGATAAAGTTTGTAAATTATTTCCTGATTGTAAACGAATTTGTTGTTCCGTTAAAATATTTGCAAGCCGATTTGCTAGTTCGTCGAGTAATGACATACGGTATTACACAAAATTAATATTGAGTGTTTTGTCAGTATGAAGTAATTTAAAATTTGATATTTCGTTGGAGTTAGTTTTACTTTCTTTAAGTTTTATGTTTTAATGCATGATGCATAAAACGTGTTTTATCTACAAACAACGTGTAGTGTTGAAGACCATGCGTTTTAATTATTGTCAGCGGGAAAGTACCTTTTATTCGTTAGTTTACGCTAGTATTAGTATCTAAGTTAATCAGCTCCTACAGTTACAGTGGAATTTTATTTCATACTTACTCATTTCAACGTGACTCAAGATTCTGGGAAATAAAAGATAGAAGTCTGATGTTGCGTAATAAGCTTTAGAATAGAAGTTGTAATTTGATTTCGAATTACTAACTAAAGCAAGAAATTTTGATAGGTTTTTAGGATTGGCAAAATCAGTATTACGTACAAAAGGAAATTAAAGTTGTTTTTATTGGCCAGGCGTTAGCGAGGGAGGTACAACAATACAAGTGACTTTCTAGTTATATAGAAACCTCTGCTTGCCTTGTATTTTCTTCCGTTTTGATCACTTTGGTTTCTTTGCTGGTTCTTGGATTGAAATTTTGGGTGCATCAGGTCCGCCTTCACTGGACTCTGTTCCCAATGAATGGGTATCTTAAGGTCGATAGTGCCTCCATCGTTGAAAGGAACAAAAATTTAGATTTTTGAATTTTTTTACACTTATCCTAGCGATTGACTGTGCCAACTATGGTTTTTGTCTGACCGTAGAGATGTTTTTGTAATTAAAGTCAAGATTTGCATTGTAGGTATACATTTATTCAGATTAAGTATAATAATAATAATGATAATGATAATGATAATGATAATGATAATGATAATGATAATGATAATGATAATGATAATGATAATGATAATGATAATGATAATAATAATAATAATAATAATGATAATAATACCCTAGATTGTGTCCATAAAAACAACGTTATTGTAGTTGGCGATTTTAATATTAATAATTATGCATCTTATCTTCGCGATCACCAGACAAATCGTCAAAGTTTATCTTTTTTGAATTTTACTAATATTTGCAATATGTTTCAACAAAATTTTGAATATAATCCCTTTAACAAAATTCTTGACTTAGTGTTGTGCACAAATGGATGTAACGTTGAAAAATGTATGGATCCTATTACAAAGGAAGACAAGCATCATCCTGCTCTTTCTATAATTTTACCTTTAGTAATTGACAGTAAGAATAGGTTTCCTAAAGACTTAACTAGTTATTATAATTTTAAAAGAGCCAATTTTTTTCAATTGTATGAAACTCTATTAAACATCGACTGGTCTTTTATTTCATCCTATGATGATGTCGATATTGCATGTGAGGAATTCTATGTTAAATTAAACTCCGCCTTTGCAGCTCATGTTCCGAAATATAAATCAATTCCTAACTTAACATATCCCCCATGTTTCAATCGCAGTATTATTAATAATATTCTTCTTAAACATAAAATCTGGAGAAGATATAAAAAGGGGATATTAACGCACTAACAGAATTTAAGATTCTTAGAGCTAACATAAAAAATGAAATTAACACTTCTTATAAAAATTTTGTACGCACTGCTGAAAACAACATAACAAGCGATCCTGCTAAATTTTGGGCGTTTATTAATAATAAAAAGGGTTTAACAAATATCTCAAATCTGATACATTATAACGGTAGGTCTCTCAACTCTTCAGATGAAATTTTGAATGCTTTTGCAAACTTTTTTAGTGGTTCATTTACAAACGATGATGATATGAATGATAACACTACACACAATCTACATATTCATTTTAATAATTCGAATGTCCAGGTTTTGCGTTTTAATGAGATAGATGTCAAGCGTGCAATAAAGAGGCTTAAGAACAAAATGACTACGGGACCTGATGGTGTCCCTTCTTTTCTGATTAGAGATTGCGTCCATATTTTTTCCTATCCATTAACAGCTCTGTATAATTTGTGTCTATCTACTTGTACTTTTCCCAAAGTTTGGAGGGAATCTAAAGTTTGTCCAATACATAAAAAAGGTGATATATCTGATATTTCTAATTTTAGGCCAGTTTCAATAATATGTAACTTTGCAAAAGTTTTTGAAATATTATTACACGATAATATCTACTTTAGTGTTAAAAACCAGCTATCTATCTATCAACATGGATTTATGAAAGGCCGATCGACGAACACCAATTTACTTTGCATTACTCAGTTCCTTTCCGAATCATTGGATATGCAGACACAGGCGGACGTAATTTATACAGATTTCTCAAAAGCGTTCGACAGGATGAGTCATACACTATTATTACACAGGTTACATGAACTTGGCTTTACTGACTCACTTTTAAATTTGTTTCAGTCTTACTTGACTTCTCGTAGCCAGTATGTCGTCTACAACGGTTTTAAATCATACAAATTTTTAGCTTCTTCTGGGGTACCACAGGGTTCGGTTCTGGGACCACTGTTATTCAATATATTTATTAACAGCTTACCTGACGTATTAGACGTGCCTTGTTTACTTTACGCAGACGATTTGAAGATTTTTACAACTGTCAAAACTATAGAAGACTGTTGGCGACTTCAGAATAATTTATGCAATTTATCTAGATGGTGCACAATTAATAAACTACCCCTTAATGTTGCTAAATGCAATGTCATGTCATTTACAAGAAATTTGTCTTGTGTTACTTTTGATTACGATATAGATGGTATAAAATTAGAGAGACCAGCCACGTTCCGAGATCTCGGTATAGTCTTTGATCCAAAATTAACGTTTTCATCCCATATTCAAACTATTTCTGGAGAAGCCCTTCGAACACTGGGATTCATTATACGTAACAGTCGGGATTTTGTTAGTGTAAATACTCTAAAAATTCTTTACTGCTCCTTTGTTAGAAGTAAACTTGAATATGCGTCGCTTGTTTGGTGTCCCAATTATAATATTCATATAAATACGTTAGAATATATACAAAGAAGATTTTTGAAACTTTTGTATTTTAGGTCTCATGGTGCTTATCCACCTGTGGGATATTCACATTGCAATTTACTCAATGAATTTGAATTTTTGTCACTCAATGCTAGACGTGAATACTTTTCGCAGATTTTTCTTTATAAAATTATACATAATAACCTAGATTGCCCACCTATTCTGACTAAATTGAATCTATCAGTCCCACGAGTGAATTCTAGACAAACTAGAACCTTTCACCTAGAGGTTGCACGGACGAATTTGCTACAAAATTCACCACTGCATTTTATGTGTAGAATCCATAATAGGATCTGCAGTAATGTTGATATTTTTAACACCAGCCTTAATAATCTGAAGTCATATTTCAATGGATTTCAATAATTTATGTCAAATAGTTTTTTTGTTTCTTTTTTTTATCTTGTTACAACCGCTACAACATAATATTATTATTTATATTTTCTCACATGCTGTACCCACCTGTTCTGTAATTGGGTGCAAACCTGTAGAACAGTGTATATAATAAATAAATAAATAATGATAATGATAATGATAATGATAATAATAATAATAATAATAATAATAATAATAATAATAATAATAATAATAATAATAATAATAATAATAATAATAATAATAATAATAATAATAATAATAATAATAATCCTGTAGGGCCTGTAAAGTCATCAGGAGCTCGGATCCCCTTCTCTGCATATATGAAGTAGTTTCAAGTGAGACAGCCACTCTGTTTATGGCTCGACTGCATATATATCACAGTTTCCCTCTAGAAGCAACGTAAACACGTGGCTGATGATACAATCAGACGTGCATCATGATACATGCATATAATAATAATAATAATAATAATAATAATAATAATAATAATACTGTAGGGCCTGTAAAGTCATCAGGAGCTCGGATCCCCTTCTCTGCATGGTCCAAGACCATGAGCAGCAGGGATTGGAGCGTTTGTATATAAGGCAGCGATAAGAGCAGCCGATGAACTTGGTCTCGTGTTCGATACTGAGCGGGAAAATCCACACTCTGTCACCGAGTGGGATCCTGCTCAGTTAAAAGCCCAAATTAAAGGTGCAGAAACGCGTCATCTTCTGCAGCTACATAAAGATAAGCCAATGCATGGTCTCTTCTACCGTTATCTAGAGGGACTTTGCTTATCTGAAAACCTGACCTTCGCTTTTTTGAGGTCAGCGGGTCTGAACTCTGAGACCGAGGGGTTCATAATGGCTTGCCAAGATGGTCTATCGCAGTCGTGTCTTGGGTATCGAGTTTTCTGATACCAGCTGCAGGGCTTGTCGCCAAGCGCCGGAGATGCTTATGCATCTCCTGTCGGCCTGTCCGGTATATGCGGCCACAGCGTATATCCAAAGACACGATTCAGCCTTACGGGTGTTGTATTATCATTTACGACACTCGTATGAGATAGACGAGACGCCAGTGCTGCCTTATGCTCCGGGGGATATAGAATCCGTTGTGGGAATAAGAAGTGCCGAATTTATTGGAACTATTCATTCCCCACCCTCAGGCAAATTCAAGCTAATAAGAATGATGTAGTCCTCCTCAACCACCAGCTTAGGACGATGTTTGTGATTAAGCTCTCGGCTCCCGCGGAGAACAACATCGTCCTAAAAGAGGAGGAGAAACGGAGGAAGTATCGAGATCTTCTCTCCGAGCTCCGCAGGCTGTATCCAGACCACTCTGTTAAGTTTGTGGTGCTAATTATAGGCGTCCTGGGTGGAATGAGACATACGCTGCTTTCTGAATTAAAGATCATACCGGCTTGTGCGGGAGAGGGGGCGGTATAAACCTGTAAAACCTCATTAATTAGGGGAGTAGTCAAACGTCAACCGGTATCAATCTCTCACATTGACCCAAGCCAACATTCTTCCACCCTACCATACCCGCAGAGAGGGTGCCAATCTTCTCCACAAATATAGCTTATATGCGGTCTATCGGCTGCGGGGGTCGAACCCACAGCGATCTAGTCACCTCGATTCAAGTAGTGACGCCTTAAACCGCGCGACCACTGACCGAGTATAATAAAAATGATTTAAAATACATCTAAATTATAAAGCTGAGACCGAAGTGTCGTGCCCAGCGCATCACTCGCAGTTGGCGATAAGCTCGGCATGGACAGTGGCGTGCCATAACTTGTGTTTTATGCACGATGATGCTCCTCCCCATTTTACAGTAAATGTTAGGGTTAATGTCTATGAACAGAATGTTATGCGACTAAACGGTATAAGTTATTAAAATTTTAGAAGACAGAATTTATTTAAAAAAGTTTTAGTTTTTACCAGAAAAAGTTGTGACAATCAAATAAGACAAAAATAATGTGAATATTTTATTAACTAAGGCACGTATCCATTTTAAGGCAGAAAAGCCTTTTATCAACGTATTTTCATGTACCAAATTGCATTGTTTAATACTTTCCGTTTTATAGCTGATTATTTAATATTAATTAAGCGATATCTAACGCTCTACGGGTATATTTTTGCATATAGGTGAATTAACATATACGAGGTTTGTCTAAAAAGTTCGTAGAATGAAGGCCTGTCTGTCAGACCGAGGGTTGTAGGGGAAAACAGGGTGCTCTCCCCTTTGTATAACTCAATTGAACAACAGTAGAAGCCTGACCAGCGTGTGAAGCGATTAAATATATCTATTGCTTTCTCACACTCACGTCGTCATCACGTTGAATTACCCAATTAATTGTGAAATATTTTTTTAAACTCTTCTACGAACTTTTTAGACAAACCTCGTATAGTCGTATTTTTATCTTCTAGGGTCGTCTAGGGTCACTCGCTGGTATGCGCATTTCAGGAACACTCTGTATAATTACAATGATGATAACAGAGTTAATAATGCTGATGACGAATATGATGATGCTAATAACGGTGATGACGATGATGATACAAGTTTGATGATCTCTACATTGATGATGGTAATGATGACAATGACTATGAGGATGAAGATAGCAATGTTAATGATGGCTATTAATTGAAATATATTTGTAAAGTGCTTTATATATTTATATTACATAATTGACAGACCAGCTTTGAGAGTACAGCATGGTGCTGCCAAGGCTCGGCTAAGGCTAAATCCACATCAGCGTAATTGCCACATATCTAATAATAATTGACAATGCAATTTGAAATAATGATTTACTTAACTCTTTGTTAACACTGATCTTACGAAAACTAGAAATACATGTTATTCAAACTGCAAACTGTAGTCTTGGTGGCTTCTGTTAGAGTGAAAACGTAGAATTACGCTGGTTTTATAATAATATCTCTACCCCTCATTCTAATCACGAGGATTAGCCCACAAGTCGATTCTTTATTTTAGTTTATAAATAATAAATTAATAAAAATTTGGAATAGGTATTAAAATGCACCCTTGCATAATTTACTATTAATATTGTTATTGATTAAATATATTGCGGTGTACTGAACCTGTAATTACAATTACAGATTCTAAAAACATTTTTTTTTAATTAAAATAATTATACCTATAGTTATAATAAAGTGTATTTACCTTGTGAATTTGGAGAATGAGCATGAAGAGAAGCCATACTAGGTTGTCTACTAGGCCCCCGACTAGTCTTAGATCCTTTTCTTTCATGAAGATGTTTATTTTCTTTGAATAGTGATACATTCATTAGCCTTGGATTAGGAGTGTTAAATATTGTCCTGTTTTCTCTCCATCTGGCCCTGACAAAAATAACATTTATTTCGTTAAATAAATCGTGGTTTTGATGTATTCGAACCAATGGTAGATACTTATAGTTAAAGCCCGAAGAAACAAAAGTCAAGTATTTTTTCAGAAAGTTGTCTTATTTATAAATTTAATCATTATAATCGGCATGAACATTGCAGAATATATAGGTATCCCACTTACAATACTTAGTATGACATATATGAGACTGCTTTAATTCTAGAATTAGAATTCATATTATAATCTTCAAAAAAAAAAAGTATAACGCGTGTATAGTGTTATTGCTTTCGGTAAGTTAGCAATCCCAGCTAAAGCCGGGTTTACCTAGCGACGCAAATTTTGCGGGACACAGAATGTAAAACGCTGTAAATATGTTAAATACAAATCAATGGAAGCGTTTTCCTAGATAACATAAAATGTTGTAGTCCAGCGAAGTTAGGAAAAATAGCGGACATTTTTAGGCACAGCAGATATCGAGATCCGGTTTTCTGCATTGTGTTCACGAAGGTCCCAGGAAAAAAGTCTATATAGTCTGGTTTAGCTATTTTTTGAAAAATGCCTTCTGGGCCGGAAAATGCATTACACCATTATAGGAACGACTGGAAACTCGGAAAAATCGTTCGGAAATCGTTACTCGGGGATTTTCGGGGCTGCCAAACTCGATTCTGACATTAGAATTACCCGGGGATGCACGGGGGTGGCTCTGTGGGGCTGCGCAGAGGGTGAATTGAGGGAGAAATGGCAGCGTGCATGAAAATCGCTCCAAACTAGTTACTCGGGGGTTTCGGGGATGCTGAATTCAATTCTTTACCTGGAGGCGCTCGGGGCGGCTCTGCGGGGGTATCCGGGGGGTCATTCTGGGGGTGAAATTGCATAGTCCATGGGAAGCGCTCCAAACTCGTTACGCGGGTGTTTTCGGGAATGCCGAATTCAATTTTAGTATTAGATTTTCCCGGGGGCGCTCGAGGGTGGCTCTCCAGCCACCTCCAGAAATAAGAGAAGTGGCTAATAATGCAATACAGAATTTATTACCAGAAAAATAAAAAAACAAGTATAAAGGTGTATATAAAAATTTTCAAGATTGGTGTAGCACTAAAGTTCTTTCTCGATACTTGTATCTTAGTATTTATTGTTATAGTCGTAGATAATAGTATATTACAAGTGAGTTATGACCATTGCCGCAAGTTGAATACTATACTTTATCTACGACTATAACAATAAATACTAAGATACAAGGAGGTGTACATAATAACTCATCTTCGCTATCTAAATTCATCTTTTTTAGGACTATTATTAGAAATTGATTTGAAAACGTCAAAATTATTTTGTTAAAATATCAAATGACATTAGTCACCTCAATGATAATAATTGACAGTTCCGCCTACTGAGAGGCGTTGGCAATTTAATAATTTTAAAATCTTTTAATTATTCATTCCTTTCCACTTCTTTCCATTTTACATCAATGGAACGTAATTATCGACTTAAAAATTTCCAAGAATTTACTGCCGTACACTATTTACATACCGAATTATCATTATAGAAGCCCAGCGTGAGTTATAATAAATCACTATAAAAACTCTCGCTATTTGTTTATTGATAATATTAATTGCTCAAAAGCAATTGAATAATTAATATATAAATTAATAGGAGTAGATAAAGTATAGTATTCAACTTGCGGTTATGGTCACAACTCACTTGATGAACTTCATCTGCGTGAGTTATGACCTGCATTACCGCTCGTTAAATAATATACTATTACGCAACGCGTTGGAGGTTATACTACGCCAGACGTATTACGTTCTGCGCCGCGCAAAATGTGTTGCTTGAAAAACTCAAAATATGGATTAACTTTATTATTCTATTTAGTTACTTTACAGATATATATTTAATACCTTTGATATTATTATATTGTTTTAACTTTAATTAAATGAAACTTTTGTGAAAAGTTTTGAAAATAAAAAGAAAGTTTATTCTTTTGTGGGGTAGTGTAATTTCAATAAGGACAGTGTATTGTGTACTAATATTTATTATCGCTTGCGGTTGTTTAGCACCCACAATACGATGAGTCGATGTTATTGACTGGTTACAAAAATGTGACCGTGTCGTCGTCCCCGTATTTTCGGCAGTTCCTCGAAGGGTCTGTTAAAACAAGTGTATTCCTTAGTTTTCACCATGCAGAACCCTGAGATAAGATTTATGGGGATGCCTGTCATCCCTACTTATATAATATTTACAAAACATGATATCTACATTTAGCACTTAAAAACAGACGTTTTAAATCTTAACACAAAACTAACGAAAAGATAAAATGAATTTATATACAGAAAGAAATATTTTAACTTATACAGTGTGTACAGAAATATGTGAGTGCAGAACTAATGAAAATATGAAGTGAATATATACAAAAATAAATAAGTTAGTTTATACAGGGTGGATAGAAATATATGAGCCGCCACACTTTTTTAAATAATAGTCCTCCTAAGAATTGCAAAATGCAACTCAACAAAATATCGACGTGGGAAAAGAAGAACATCGTATCTCGATATTTATCGAAATTAAGATATAATCAATTTTTTATAGGGAAAAAATTACTCTTCCCATAAAATGTGTTGTCATAAATGAATTTTGACCATAAATAGTAAATTTTTTTAAATATATTAGTAACGTATCTTGATTTATCCCATTTTTAACCCTAATAACATCCTATCTCTAGTTACGATAAACAGCTCTATAAATTAAAAATTAAATTTTATCTTATCTTTACTTGTGGTTTAATTATTGTTCCAATTTGCTCTAATTTTAGAATACTAATATTGTAACTAGAGATTGATTACTTTTAGTTCATGAATAAATTGGGCATTTTGCTTATTATATTATCGTATGTAAAGATACGATGTTAGTTAAGCTTGGTTGTAGTGAGATACGATGATATTTCATCAGTTGTATGCGAGATACGATGATATTGTCACGGATTTCCCAATCCGTCTTTTCTCTTACTTCCAGAAAAACAATCCGTTAATTAATCACTTCTTTATTAACTACTGAACACTACTGACTACTAATTACAGGTCAACTAAACACTTATTTAATTAATCGCTATCTAAATCGCTTTGATCTCTCTAACTAAACACTTCACTTCAGACTGTAATACAAGACTTATACAAGACTAACTAACTCGGTCGTTTATTCTTCTTTTATAGACCCAACGAATGTTCCAGGTATTTTCTAGCATATCTAGACCCATTTTCTCGAGCGACTGGAACGCTTCTCGTCGTTTTCCCAACATTCTAGTAACGCCTCGATTCACGGCATGTTGTTGGTTTACCAGAATGGCGTAGGGGCGATCGGGGCAATCTTAGGCAATTCGCGGTGCCACAGTCGTCGGTTTGGGAGTGAGTGGGGCAAATTCCGTGACACTGCCCCTCCTTAGGACCGATAGTCCCGATCGGCAACACATCTATACTGGGACAGAAGCTCCAGATGGAAGACCTTCAACTTACTCATTGGATTCCTCTGTCTCAGGTAGACGACCTAATTGATTCTTTTAATGACAGTGTAGGGGCCCTCCCAACGGTTGTGTAGTTTAGGCGATTTTCCTTTCTTCCGCGTGGGGTTGTACAGCCACACCAGGTCACCCTGTTGGAATCCGACGGTATTGGCCCTGACGTCGTATCGAGTCTTCATGCGATTGCTCTAGTCGCATTCGAGATCTGACTTGATCGTGTACGGCTGCTAGTCTTCGTTCTAGCTCATGGGTGTAAGTGGCTCTGTGGGCTGTTCCGCAGGACGACCAAATACCAAATCTGCGGGAAGGCGAAGCTCTCTTCCAAAGATGATCCTTGCGGGAGTCTTTCCAGTAGTTTCATGGACAGCTGAGCGGTAAGCTAACAGGAAGAGTGGAATGAGCTTGTCCCAATCTGTCTGGTTCTCGTTCACAAACATCCTCAGATTGGTTTCTAGTGTGGCGTTGAAGCGTTCCACCATACCATCTGACTGGGGATGCAGTGGGGTGGTCCTGGTTTTCCGGATTCCCATAAGCTCGCAGACCTTTAGGAACACACCTGATTCGAAATTTCTGCCCTGATCTGAATGCAGTTCCATGGGCACACCAAATCTGCAGAACAGGTTGTTGACTAGGGCTTCTGCTACGGTCGTGGTCTCTTGATTGGGAAGAGGGTATACTTCCGGCCATTTACTAAAGTAGTCCATGGCGACTAACAGATATCGGTTTCCATTTTGAGTTTTCGGAAATGGGCCAGCGATATCAATGGCAATTCTCTCGAACGGTGCTCCTACGATGTACTGGCGCACCAATCTTCTACATCCGTCCTACAGCTCAACCAGTAGAAACGCTCCCTAATCTTCTGTAGAGTCCTATTGATACCGAAATGTCCACCACCAGTACCTCCATGTACTTCCTGCAGCACTTCCTTGACCCGGGACCTCGGGAGTAGTACTTGCTTCTTGACCTCCGTTCCGTCATTGTTCTCCCATGCTCTTTTTAGGACGCCGTCTTCCAACACCAGGGAATTCCATTGAGCCCAATAACTCTTTAATGCTGGGCTTTTACTACTGACTTCTGCCCAAGACGGTCGGTTGTTGGCTTCTTTCCAGTCTAGTAAAGACTTGATGTCACAGTCAGCTTGCTGGTCTTCCCGAATCGCCGCTGAACCCCATCTGTCTTCAGGTTGGGCTGCTACCACCTTGCAAGGAACTGATGAGATGTCCTCTTTCCTTTCAAGACTACTACAGTGCTTGCAGTTGACAGGACAGGGTCTCCTAGAAAGGGCATCTGCATTTCCATGTTTCCTTCCGGCTCGATGTTCAACAACAAAGTGATATTCTTGCAGCCGTTCCAGCCATCTGCCCTTCAGGGGTTTTAAACTGTAGCAGCCATTTAAGGGAATCGTGATCCGTTCTTAGAAGAAATTCTTGGCCATACAGGTATTTATGAAAGTGTTCTAAACTCTTGACGATGGCAAGCAATTCTTTACGAGTCACACAATAGTTCTTTTCGGCTTTTGACAGGACTTTGCTGAAGTAGCCCACTACTCGCTCTTGGCCATCTTGTACCTGAGAAAGAACTCCGCCAATGCCAATGTTGCTTGCGTCCGTGTCTACTATAAATGGTTGTGCAGGTATTGGTTATGTCAAATTCGTGGTAGTGTAGAGAGCCTCTTTCAGCGTCTCAAAGGCTTGCTGGCATCTCGGAATCCATTCAAACGGGATGTTGTCTTCTGTCAGTTTATGAAGGGGCTTGACAATGTCCAAGAATCCTTGGACGAATCGTCGATAGTATGTGCATAGGCCGAGAAAACTTCGAACTTGATGTTTGTCTTTAGGAACCGGCCAGTTCTTTATGCACTCTGTCTTCTCCGGGTCTGTTTTCACACCGTTTGGAGTAATAATGTGGCCTAGGTATCTAACCTCCTTTTGGAACAGACTGCACTTCTTCGGGTTCAACTTCAGATTCGCTGCTTTTAACTTCTTGAACACTTTGGACACGTTTTTCAGGTGCTCCTGGAAAGAGCGTCCCAGCACCACCACGTCGTCCAAGTAAATCAAGCAGGTCTCCCAATGCAGGCCATGAAGTACAGTTTCCATCAGTCGTTCAAAAGTGGCAGGGGCAATACATAGACCAAATGGTATTACATTGAACTGCCACAATCCATTTCCGGTAGTGAACGCGGTCTTTTCCTTGTCTTCTGGGCTGACCTCGACTTGCCAATATCCACTCTTTAAATCCAAAGTGGAAAACCATTGCGCACCAGCCAAGGTGTCCAGAGTATCGTCAATTCTTGGTAGTGGGTAACTGTCTTTCTTGGTGACGTCATTTAATTTTCTGTAGTCCACACAAAATCGGGTGGAGCCGTCTTTCTTCTTGACCAGAACTACAGGAGAAGCCCAAGGACTCTGAGATGGCTCTATGGTGCCTTGATTTTGCATCTCGATTAACATCTTGTTAACTTCCTCTCGCTTGGCTAGTGGAAGTCCTCGTGGTGGCTGCTTTATAGGAGATGATGAACCAGTATCGATTCGATGCTTCACTACATTGGTTCTCCCAAAGTCGCCTGGTTTGAGTGCAAACACATCTTCATATTCACTTAGCAGCTCTTCCAGTTGTTCCACCTCCATCTCTGTTAATCTTTCCTTGTCCCTATCCCGATGTCCCTTAGACATTCTGGTAGACTGGTCTTATTTGGTTTCTTCTCCATTTCGTTGTTTTCTTTGAGTGTTCTGACCATGGTAACAGGTTCACAGACTCCTACTTCAGTTCCCTTTGTAATTTTCTGTGGAAAGGTTTTCAGGTTAACTACCCGTACTATTGTCGTTTTCTCAGGTTTAATCAGGGTGCGGCCGGTGACTAGATTTATTGAACAAATCCGGATTACTGGGTTCCACCACTCCTACACTGCAACATATTTTCCCATCCATTACAGTGGCAACCAAGGTTTCGGTCTGAGCAGGTAGTATCACATCTTCAACAACGAGTCTCCGTACAGTGTTATTCTCAGTGGTGTTCGTTAGCACTACTTCCTCACCCATTATTCGTAGCGTACCAGCATTCAAATCTAAGTTCACCCCCTTTGCCCGTAGTAAGTCTAGTCCGAGTATGACATTGTCCGATATATCTGCTACCAGGGCTCTGTGTTTGAACTTGACGTCTCCTAATTCTATTTCAAGCTCGCATTCTCCCTTGACTGGCAGTTGTTGTCCATTGGCTGTTGTAAGGACATAACGTTTGGCAGGGTTTTTAATACGTCAATCACCAATAATATCCGGCCGTACAATAGTTCTTGTCGCTCCAGTGTCAATTACCATAGGAACATACGACCAAAAATAATGGCTTCTACTAGCAAGGAGTCAGAGTCCTGGACACGTGATAATGTAACTTCTTCTCGTGGGGCATGGTAGGAGGACGCAGCCGACTTTTGCCCCGTCAAGCCGGCTGACCCTAGTTTTCCTGTGCAGCTGCCGCCTGGGAGTCGCGCTTTTGCTGATCCGTGACCGGGGTCCTACACTGTCTTTTTAGATGTCCTGCCTGTCCACAGTTCCAGCATTTAAGATGGCGATCCCTTCGATTATCAGATTGTTCTTTCTTTGGTCCAGTAGATGGGCTGAATTTATCAATGATCTCCTTTAGCGTCTTTATTAGGTCTCCATTTGCCATACTATCGCTGTTATCACTTATGGCCCGAACTTTAACATGTCTACCTGATGCCATCTTTGCTGCCTCGAATTCTAGCGCATGCGAAAGAGCGTC
This sequence comes from Monochamus saltuarius, assembly GCA_025584915.1. Classification (NCBI taxonomy): domain Eukaryota; kingdom Metazoa; phylum Arthropoda; class Insecta; order Coleoptera; family Cerambycidae; genus Monochamus; species Monochamus saltuarius. The sequence goes on along the minus strand of CM046726.1, from coordinate 26,664,251 downwards.
GTTCAACGTTTTAGGTCTGGCAAGTCGTAGTACCTGTTGGGTTTCGCAATCGCTTAGGCCGTCGGTGAAAACTTGAATGGAGAGATGGTCTAAGAATTCGGATGGGGCTGTTTGGATAAGCCAATCGAACCAGTCGGGCAGCATTGGTCTCAAAATGTTGTAAATTATCTCCACTTTGTTGGTGACGATTTTTCAATTGTGCCTGGTACACTTGCTGCAGGTGCTTATCCCCATATCTCATTTCCATATGCTGTTTTAGAATGTCGTAGTTATTCTGCTGTCCAGCAGGAACTCCTTGTAAGACGTCAAGAGCTTCCCCTCGTAAAGCAACTATCAGAGCAGTAGCTTTCTCATAATCCGACCATTCGTTTGCTGATGCTGCTGCTTCAAACTGACGCAGATATACATTCCAGGACACCTTGCCGTCGAATTCAGGGGGTCTCGTCTTCTGAGTTCGGATAACCGGTCCTTCTGATTTGATTACGCCCTCCTTTGTTATCTTGTCTAATTTATGTTGAAGCTCTTTTCTAACCTGGTTTATTTCTTCGTGTATTTCCTGTTTTTGTGCCAACAGTTTCTCTTCTACTTGTGTTTCCACTTTATGTGACTGCTCCTCTAGTTTTTCCAACTTTGTCTGCATTTCTTTCGTCTGATCTCTCATTTCCTGTTGTATTGTCTGTATCTGTTCTTTCATTTTATACCCTTGTTCTTCTAATTTCTTTTCTAATTTCTCCTGCATTGTTTGCCCCTGTTCTTCTAATTTCTACTGCATCGTTTGGGACTGATCTTCAATTTTATGCCCTTGTTCTTCAAATTTTTCTTGCATTGTCTTCGTCTGGCCTCTCATTTCCTGTTGCATTGCCTGTATCTGATCTTTCATTGTATGCCCTTGTTCTTCAAATTTTTCTTGCATAGTCTTTGCTTGGTCTTCCATTTTATGCCCTTGTTCTTCCAACTTTTCTTGCATCATACGTCCCTGTTCTTGCATCGTTTGCATCATTTCTAATAGTTTTGCCAGTTGTGCATCCATATTGACTTGGCTTCTAGTTACAGGCATTCACTCTATTTGGAAAGTTCTAGAATGTCCACGAATGTGTTTCTAAATATCACCGTTGCCTTCCTTACAATGAAACGAGTGCAGTGATATGTCACACTTGGGTCTTTGTCTCACTTTGGTATAAAGTTCTAGAATGTTCGAGATTGTCCTTCGCGAATACCACTGTTCACTTCCTTGAGTCACGACGAGTGCGGTGATATATCACACTTGGGTGTTTGTCTCACTCCTGTACAAAGTTCTAGAATATTCGAGATTGACCTTCGCGAATACCACCGTTCACTTCCTTGAGTCACGACGAGTGCGGTGATCTCTCACACTTGGGTGTTTGTCTCACTCCTGTACAAAGTTCTAGAATATTCGAGATTGACCTTCGCGAATACCACCGTTCACTTCCTTGAGTACGACGAGTGCGATGATGTTGTCACACTTGGGTCTTTGTCTCACTCCCGTACAAAGTTCTAGAATGTTCGAGATTGTCCTTCGCGAATACCACCGTTCACTTCCTTAAGTCACGACGAGTGCAATGATATGTCACACTTGGGTCTTTGTCTCACTCCCGTACAAAGTTCTAGAATGTTCGAGAATGTCCTTTTCGAATATCACCGTTCACTTCCTTAAGTCACGACGAGTGCGATGATGTGTCACACTTGGGTCTTTGTCTCACTCCCGTACAAAGTTCTAGAATGTTCGAGAATGTCCTTCGCAAATACCACCGTTCACTTCCTTTCGACAAGACGAGTGCGGTGATATATCACACTTGGGTCTTTATTCCACCCACGCACAGGGTTCCAGAAAGTTCTTCCAACTTCCACTTAAACCCACTCACGCACAGGGTTCCAGAAAGCTTCTCAAACTTCCAGTTAAATTCACTTCCGACACCAAATTGTCACGGATTTCCCAATCCGTCTTTTTCTTATTCCCAGAAAAACAGTCCGTTAATTAATTACTTCTTTATTAACTACTCAGTACACTACTGACCACTAATTACAACTCAACTAAACACTTATTTAATTAATCGCTATCTAAATCACTTTGATATCTCCAACTAAACACTTTAATTCAGACTGTAATACAAGACTTATACAAGACTGACCAACTCGGTCGTTTATTCTTATTTTATAGACCCAACGAATGTTCCAGGTATTTTCTAGCATATCTAGACCCATTTTCTCGAGCGACTGGAACGCTTCTTGTCGTTTTCCCAATTTTCTAGTAACGCCTCGATTCACGGTATGTTGTTTGTTTACCAGAATGGCGTAGGGGCGATCGGGGCAATTCGCGGTGCCACAGTCGTCGGTTTGGGAGTGAGTGGGGCAAATTCCGTGACAATATTCTATACTGTCATCGTCACAACTTGTACGGCGCTTCTTCAGATACCTAGTAATATATTTCATTTGTTGTGCCTGTGTAGAAATAAGTGTTTTGTAGTTTACGTAACACCTTTTGTACATTTGACAATGTCTAAAAGGACAAAACTTATATTTGAATTAGCTTAAGGTAAGAAATATTAATGTAACCATGAAGATGAAGAAGAAGAAAATGAAATAAATCTTAACGAATCAAAACAAGTTCAAAAACAGTAAAAAATAGACCAAAAAAAACGAAAGGATAGAATCTTAAAACAAGACGAGGGAAAGTGAGATTATTAGTTTTGTATTCCTTTAATATTACTGAATATTTTAATTGTGTTATTTCTTTTACTTATTTTATTTTTTTTATTACCAAATCTAATATAAAATATACTCAAAACTACTTCTATTTCTTTTTTTACACAAAGATACTACAACAATAAGCTGAGAGGTCTTTACAAAAATTACAACGTATCTGCAGATACAAATAAAGTGCTCAAACTTTTGCTGGAATTGTTTCATCGTATCTCATTAAAAAATAAAATTTTATTGAAAAAAGATTTTTCTTATAAAATTGTTTATGATGTGTAGTTACAGAGGCATATTATCTAGTTATATGCCACTATTTATTCAAATAAATAAAAACATATGATAATTACAATGTATGCAAACTTTAAAACCTTTTCCTGAAAAATTCAACTTTTTAAGTTACGATGTTCTTCTTTTCCCACGTCGATATATTTAAACCAAATTTGCACTCAATTCAGTTTTTAACATTTTATAAATTATTTTGGATTATACAAGATATAAGATACCCCTAATTTTATAAAAAAGTATTATTGCATTTTTGAATTATTTGATAAATTTAAGGGTCACTTTAAGTAACAAATGTCGCATTTGTATTTCACTCCAGGATTTATTTAATGATTAAAAAGAAATCTAAGTTGAAATGGGATTCATCTCTCAGACTCGTCACCTTATTTGTTTTGAGGAGGACATATTTATAAACCTCATAAAATTATAAACGTCAACCGTTATTATTTTTATTAGGCTCTTGGACTCATGTAATTTTATGAGTCAAACTTATACCGGCATGAGAAAGCAGCAAAAGATAGCAAACTAAAATTACGGAAACACCCGAACGCTCACTGGACTCATTTTGAGGGATATAAATTCAAGATTAATGTTAATGATTTTCTAAAATATAATTTAATCACTTCAACCGATAGAGAGGAACATTGACTAACTTTGGTTTCAAGGTGTGAATGGACGAATGGGCTGGATTCATTTTTATATTTTTTCAATTTTTTTTTTAATTTTATGCAAAGAACTACATATATTATTAATTAGCAATCCAATTAACATGTCCTATAGTTAAAGTTGCCACTTGTTCTTTTTTTATGTAATAACCTAAACACTTCGGAACATTACAGCAAAAAGTTACAAAATATAAATGAATAATTGTTACTTCAATCGTATCCAAAGAGTAATTAGTTTCATATTTAGCACTTATGTAAAATTTAAAAATAGTTATTTACCCTACTTCGAACTTTCTGGGACAACATAAATACAAACAAATCATCTTTTGTGTTCATGATTACTTTTTCCTTTTCAAACTCATTATATTTAGGTTAGATATATTATTAAAAATACTTTGAAAGTAAAAGTACAAAATACAAAAATATAAATGCTACCCCTTTCTATAACATTTTTTTCCAAAACTGATTATTAACGGAGATCCAGGGTGTTAAAGTTAAAATTTTATTTTCGATATTTGTATATAACTTCTTAAGAAATCCAAATATTAACATAAAATTTGTAAATCAGGGGTTTTTGCGGACGAGAAATTCAAATATGTTTCTAATTTTGACGTCACTAGTAGAGGGCGCCACTTGTGGCACACCATGTTTCTTTTAAATGGCAGAACTTTTTTGCATCTTAATGTATCCATCTGACTATTGAAACAATCGATTCTCCTACCTGTTTTATTTGAAAAAGGTATACCTTGCTGAAGTCGGTAGGCGTAACCATTTTTGAAATAATCCTATTTGAAATGCTCAGTGCACCGAGTAAAAACTGTTTTGGTTTCAGGTAAAGTGCCTTTTCTGCTGAAAATACAGCAAAATGTTACTTGAAAAAGTTGTTCAGAATCGTAAATTATGGAAAATTATGGAGACGTGCAAAATTTCGAGAAGATCGGCAAGGTTTGATGAAACCATTTTTCAACAAAACACAAATATTTTATCAAAGCACGCCGATTTTTAAAAAATTTTGCACATCTCCATAATTTACCGTTCTGAACAACTTCTTCAAGTAACATTTTGCTGTATTTTCAGTAGAAAAGGCACTTTAACTGAAACGATAACAGTTTTCAATCGGCGCACTGAATTAATCAAATAAGATTATTTCGAAAACTCTTACTCCTAACGACTTCAATAAGGTATACCTTTTTCAGATATAACAGGTAGGAGAATCGATTGTTTCAATAGCCAGATTGATACACTAAGCAGCAAAAAAGTTCTGTCATTTAAAAGAAACATGATGTGCCATAAGTGGCGCCCTCTATTAGTGACGTCAAAATTAGAAACATATTGAAACCCCAGATTTACAAATTTTATGTAAATATTTGGATTTCTTAAGAAGTTATTTACAAATATCGAAAATAAAATTTTAACTCCGTTAATAATCAGTTTTGGAAAAAATGTTATAGAAAGAAGTAGCATTTATTTTCGGTCTAGAATTATTCCCTGAATGTTTTGCTCATCATTTCCGGACACCCTGTATAAATCGAGACAGATTTTCTACGGTTCCGACATTTGTATTCAAGATTTACTTAATTGACATTGACCACAAAGTATTATACTTTGTGACATTGACCTGGTTTAGGCGCACAGTCAATTGTACATAAACAGCTCAGTGACAGCATTCGTCAGCCCGTGTAAGAGAGATAGCTCTCATGACGTTACTGTTTACCTACTCTGTTTTTACACTATTTAGTTTATGGGATTTAGAATCTAGAAATTTGATTATTTATTTATTTAATTTATTAATGATTATTAAAAATTGCAAAGTGAATAATGATCATCAGTATATCTTAACGTTACTAGTTTCGTTATAAAATTATAACCCTAGCTGTCATTATATTTTTGTTTAAGTTTCAGCTTGAAAAAGTGAAAAATAATACCGTTTACGTATTTTTTCTAATTTTACATACTTGTAAAATCACAGAAATTGCCCACGGTATCATTAACAATATCTAAATAATTATAGTGATAATATTTATTAAATATATAAATCACCTACTGATTTAAATTATAGGTACATATAAAGTATAATAAACTTAACTATTCAACTATTTGCAATGCCCACATTAAAATGTACATGCTGTATAAAGTCAGCGAGTAACACAAGATGATAAGTTGCTGTGTATAGAGTGATGATTATTTATATACCTATGTTAACCTAATTGTCACAGACGTTAGATCGATTCAAACCAAGAAAAATGTAAGTAGAACTTATCATAAATGTTCTCAGTTAGGAAATAATATGTAAAATCTGAAATCTCTAATCATCTCTACACAAAGAAATAGAAAATATGAAGTAAATGAAACTAGCAACTCCAGTTACATATACCTAACCTAACCTAACCTGTCACAAAGATTAGATTGATTCAAACCAAGAAAAATTTAAGTCGAATCTGTCATAAATGTTCTGTTAGGAAATAATATGCAAGATCTGAAATCTCTAATCATCTCTACAGAAAGAAATAGAAAATATGAAATAAATGAAACTAGCAACTCCAGTTACAAATACCCTTTTTTTAACTTTGAGGAAATAATTCAGGAAATTTCAGAGAAATATCTAGAAGAAAAATATTATAATATGGTGCCCCTCAAAATCAGTAGTCAATAATTGCAATGAACGTGAAGTTATTCATGAGAAGTAACAAATCATATGTATCTTCAATAATTTGCTCCCACACGGTGGTTTGAGCCTACATTTAAACTATGAAACTACTAGAGATAGATTAGATTCGATAGACTACGTAGAGATATTATTATTATTATTATTATTACTAAAATTTTATGTTAATAACGATAGACCGACCCCGCCCCATCAAAATAGCAGTTCCCTCTGAATCGGTTGTGCATGATGTAATTCATAAGGCTCAAAAGCTGAAAAACTTACTGAGATTCAAGATGTTAAAATATCTTTAGATAAAACTCCTAGGCAACAGGAACACTATCAGAATCTAAGAAAGAAACTCGCTAGAAGATTATCTGAAGATAAAAATAATCTAGCTATCAAGTACATACCTACATCAGTGGATCATCCAGATCAAGAAACTAGATACTGCCAACAGATCAAAAGAGTTCACATTGTACTTTCAAAATGTTCGCGGGTTAAATTCAAAATTTCAAGACTGTTTTAGTAGTAGTGTTTGCAGCACCGATTATGATTGCTTAGCTCTTGTTGAGGCTTGGTTAAGAGTAGATGTTTCTGATGGTGAGCTGTTTCGTAAGAATTTCAGTTTTACAGACAGAAACTCTTTACAAAGTTCTTACCTGCGTGAGATGTGCTATTACTTATTATTATTACCTTCATGAGTTTAAACGTTTGAGAAGCAGTGATGATTATTTACATACTTCTTCTTAAAACTGATATTTCATTATCATTGACATTGTCCTCGTCATCGTCCTCGTCGTCGCCGTCGTTGTCGCCGTCGTCGTCATCTTCGTCATCGTCATCGTCACCATCATCGTCACCGTCAACGTCATCGGCATCGACATCGGCATCGTCATCGTCATCATCAATCACTATTATTATCATTATTTATTTTACATGCCCTACAGGAATAAATCCAACAGCAAGGCAAGGTACATCAGAGAATATAAATACAAAGTAGAAATTCATAAAACGTATAAGACACAAATACAAATTAGAAACATATTAAATACAATCTATAATCCAACAAAAAGAGCGCCAAAATTCTACATCAGTGAGATGAAAATCGCCTAATAACAGATCCAAAAGCAGGAGAATGATCTATATTAACCTCATTATTATAAGTTATTGGCCATTAGCAATATGCCAATTTATCTATATTATAAATTGTCTCAATAGTCTGCGAAAGTCGTCTGCGAAAAATAACTTATGACACATAATGAGAGAACCTAAAACATTCACGAAAACAGAATAAAAGTGGACACAATTTGGAGACATGTAGAACTTCTGATGTATTATTATAAGAGGCACATAAATCAATCAGATACAGAAAATCTATAGTTATGTAATTTTAGTAACTTATGATCAGTTCTGTAGAATTACTTTGAAAAATCAATATAAACCACATACATCTACCGTTGTTGGTCAATTAAATTAGATAATAAACAAATTATGTTCGCATTATAAGTCTATGTATAATTAATGACATGAGCAGGACCACTATTCTTCAATATAGGGCATACAGTGACAGAATTCCATTGATCACAAAAAATGTTAAGTTTAAGATATGTTGAAAAATGTACCTAGCACGTGGTCGAGATAAAGCAACTATGAAATCTCTAATTATTAATAAGCTAGGGAAACCATCAGAGTCACAAGGCATTTTGTTGTTTACAAATTGAATGCTGAATGTTTATGTTAGGCATATTAATATTTATAAGTGGCTAATTATCAACAGGAAAAGATACATTGGGATCAAGCAAAACCCTACTAAAATATTTACTAAATGCGTCAACAATAAATTGCGGCTTGCTTAATTCCAAATTATTGTAATGCTTTCTACCAGAGATTATTGTATGACCTTTTTTATTATTGACAAATGTCCAAATTTTTGGAGTTGTTCGTTATTTAAACTAGATACAAGTGACGCTGCCCAAACAACTGACAACTTTATATACATAATAAGCTAAATTGTTTTACAGGCTACTTGGCCATATGAAATATTGGAATTTCTGAACATTTTGATAATATATATATATATATATATATATATATATATATATCTGGAAATCTTAAGTGATAGATACAAGTTGGAAAAATACAAACCTTCTCTTTGGTCTACAATAAGAAATATACTGTTGCAGTAGGGCAGGTAGAGAGATAAACTGATATTTCCATGGTTGTCAAACTGTTTCTCTAATTTTATATAGTTTTCCCCGTTCCCATTTATTTACATTAACAGAAATCAAACAAAACAGGACAGATGGAGTTTCAGTATTCTGAATACCCGGTAGGAATGCATACGCCCATAAACAAGCTCATACACACTTGATTCTTTAAACAAACCACAAGAAGAAGCAAAGCATGAATTTCTAGGATTCATGATATTTAAAATTCATCTAATTAGTTAAGTGAGAAAAGTTGTAAATTATAAATTTTATTACAAGAACTGTTCATTTATATAAAGATAAATTAACTCACATTAAAAAAAAATATAATAGTGACGTTTTTGTCACTTCAACAGCGATAAAACTTTACGTCGCTTTTTATCACCGATAAAAACTGCTGTTCCTCTAAACCAGTCTTTCTCAAAATGGGCGATAATGCCTCCTTGTGGGCGTTGGAGGCTTTCAGGGGGGCAAAAAAGGGCTCAGGAAAAATTAGGGGCGATAAGTTAATCTAGAAGGGCAGCGGCAGACAATTTTATCTACAAAAATCCGACTCTAAATCACCCTGCCACGGAAAGCAAAGGTTCTCAATATTTAAAAATTAAATACAGTAGAATATTGTTACCCATAGGAAACCTAGTTATAAGAGCTTCTAGTTAAATTATATAATAATAGTTTGTTTGACTTCCTTTAATACATTTTTTTTATAACAAATCTGGGTATTGCGACTTTTTTAGTTAATTTTTACATACAAGGTGTACCAGTAGTAAGTATTCAAAACTTGTGAGCTTGTAAAACAAGTCAAAAAATTACGAAAACCTTAGTACAACTTTTGTCAGTGGCGGCTCCTAAGGGAGATACGCTCACTTAAAGAAAAACTAAAATTATGCCACAAATAAATAGCTTCAGACAATATAGGGGTAACATTTCAAAATTCTCTACAGTGGCGTGAGAACACATCAGGGACAAATTTATTTATATCTTTTTAGTAGTTAGTTTTTTCTAGTTTCTGACTCGAGAATATTGAAATTTGAAGTATTAACATAAAAAACGTACCCTTGTTAAATATCAATAGGATGTACCGTTTTTCAATAAAATCGATTTCAATCATTCTTAACGTGCCCCACATTCAACATCCATAGCCAAATAAATTAATTGCAGTATGCCATGAAGAAAACAACTAATCTGACAGTTAACAAAAATGTCAAGTATTTTTAACACTCTTAACAGTAACAATTAAAAACAATAGTACAAATGAAAATACCGTAATATAAATAACAGAAAAACAACGCCTTTCGGTGCAAAGAAATATTTTATAATTGTTTACATTTCTATTGGGGAACTTTATATCATATCGGTGTGCGGCTGCTCTTGCGCTCCTATGACACACCACTTAACGTCAAAAGTATATCACATACTCAGAATATGTATATTGTTGCATTTTGAAATAATTTTTATCTATTTTTGTTCACTATAAAATAGACTCAATTTTCAAACTAAAAATACTTGACATTTCTGTTAACTGTCGGACTAGTTGTTTTCTCCATGGCACACTGCAATTAATTTTTTTGGCTATGTATTGGATGTTAAATGTGGATAACGTTAGGAATGATTGAAATCGATTTTACTGAAAAACAGTACACATATTGAAATTTAACAAGAGTACATTTTGTATGTTAAATAGTTAATATTTTAATATTTTGGAGTCAGAAACTAGAAAAAATTAACTACAAAAAAGATATGATTAAATTTGTACCAGAGCCTTGTATTTTCTCACGGCCCTGTAGAAAATTTTGAAATGTATTTTATGAAACTTATTAAGCACGTCAAGGTTAATATCTCACCAAAATTTCGTGACTTAATGTTGAACCGTTTTGATGTTACGCATTAAAAACTGTTTCTGAGGTTACCCCTTTAAGCGAGTGTATCTCCCTTAGGAGCCGCCACTGACAAAAGTTGTACTAAGGTCTTCGTAATTTTTCGACTTGTTTTACAAGCTCACAAGTTTTGAATACTTACTACTGTTACACCTTGTATATGTAATACTACCACAGCATAGCTAGACCAGTAATTTCACTCCGTTGTCGGCACTTTGAACTGCCTTCAGTTTTCTGCGGTGACCTCGAAATATGAGTGCGATAGCGCATCCGATGGAATTTACAGAATCGGTGATCAGAACCGGAATAAGAATTTTTTATTTGGCGTAAAATCGCAGTTATTTATTCCACATACAAATTTACATTATACCTATCCACATTATGTAATAATTAATTATACAATTATGAATAGGTAATTCAATATGTATTATATACTATCATTTACTGCTACTAATATACAGTGTGAAAATTCCATTTACTTCTTTGGTCTTTAAAAAAAAGAGTTTAACCACAAAACATTTATTTACTTACATTTTTTGACGTTTGAAGTTTAATGGAAAAATAATTTATTGTTTTTTTTTTGTCTTAAATGATCTACGTAACCCAGAAGACAAGTATTTTGTAGAACAGAAAAATTATGTTTACTTAACTTTGAAAAATGTTAAATTGTAGATAAAAGTGCAGTAAAAGGTAAATTTGGAAAAAAATTAGTACCTAAATATTTATATCTTTTATTATTTTGTTATGAGACTTACTCTCATTATAGTGACTACAAGAAATATGATCATCTACATAATTTGAAGATGAGCCGTCTTGTGCAGGAAACGTTGGAACGGCCTCTTTGCGTAATCTATTGCGCGAATCGTTAGAAAACATATTATTTTCAAAATGTATTTGACATAGTTTGTATGAAATATTACTAATCCTGAGCAGCTTTTCTAATAAATCTTCTCTATTAGAAGCCCCTGAACAGAACTTTGCTCTAAAATAAAAATTTGTATTTGTCAAAAATATAAATATGTATATTTTAAACTTCACTTTCATGAGAAGTATTTATATTCCAATGCTATACTTAAGAAATAAGTTAATAGGTGAGGCAATAGCAGTAAAATATTTATGGTTTTTACAGTATATTATAGATTACTTATTTATGTCTTTAGGAAATTTAAAGAAACTTAAATTACTATTAGATGCTGTGTTTAAACATCTAACTGCTGCGCAGCGACTCGTTCCTCGATTCAGACTCAAAATATTGCTTTAATACGGCTCTGTATAACCGATGTTCGCACTCCCAGAGTTGGATGTTTTCGGCCAATGATCTGTGTTGGATGTAAACTGAGGTCTCTGCAGCTTGGAATGGATGCGCGAGCTGCTATGCGCGACTTATCATTTCGGCCCGAGTGATTCTTGGTCTCTCTATTACTACTATATTGCGGGTCTGCAAATATCCTATATCTCTATGGCTTTTTTTTCTAGTGCACTTGTTGCTTCTGCGCATGCGTCGATCCGATTCACAAACCTAGACAAAATATATACTGTGCCAGTGTCATATTGCCGACGACCGCTAATTCATGGCTGCCCTTAAAGGTCCAGAATCACCAAAACTTGGTTTTTATGCCAATTTACGTTGGTTGTATTGTAACGTGAAGCTCATTTGTTTACTGTGATTGGTGACATTCTTTAATGACATTTAAAATGACAGAAAGTTAGTTGTCATATTGCAATGCAGCCATCATATTTGCACAACCGCCAACATAAAACAAATAAAATATCCATTTTCTGGACCGTAAGACCCTAAGAAACACTAGGGAGTAGGGACTTGTCACGTGACCTATATCATGAACCAACGCTGTCTATGTTTTTTCTAGATTTGTGATCCGATTAATGTGGCCACGCCCCCCAACCTCCTTCATATTTTATTATTTTGATTACAAAACTGTCAAAGTCACAATATATTTGTTTTATAACCTTATTTTAGTGGCTTTTCATACAAAATATAATCTATTTTAATTTAATGTTTTTTATGTCGCTGATTTTGAATTTGGATATCCCAGTTGAAATTCCACTTTCCTGATATAATCGTTCTTGCCATCAGGAGCCCTTAAAGCAAGTCCATACTTAATACCTATGATATCTACTAAATTCTAAATGTATGTTTATAACTGAAAATTATTTTTGTGTAAATATATATTTGTTGTGAATTTTTAGCAGATAAATAGCCATTTCTCATAAAAAGCTTAAGGTAGGTACATTTACATCTGACATTTGTATCGGTACATATAATGTCAAGTATCAGAGACAAGTAGGTATATCGTAGTGACTGTTTACATTCTGATAGGAATTGTTATAAATTTGTGTCTAGATGCTTTAAATTTACAATAAATATGGGAATCGTTTACATATTTCTAATATGAATGTTTGAAAATAACTGAATATAATGTTAGAAACTTGAAATAAAACAGATTTTAAAAGAAAAATTACAAGCCGTATATTGCTTAAAGTTGAGCAGTAAATATACTAACAATAATCGAATGTGCTACTAAGTTAGCATCTATATATCAAATGCCGTGTCTTGATCGCTGATTCCGCTATTCCTCCCGATCAAGGGGCTATTGTATTTCCCCCTTCGTCTCTAGTCTCGGCTCTCGAGGTGCCACAAAGTAAGAGTTCAAGCATCTGTCATCATTTTTAACAATAAGTAAGATATTAATATCATTGGTTCGCTACCAGATAAGTCAAAGTAGGAATTCACATTTGTTGACAAATTTTATTCCGTCCAAAGTTATGAGCCCGTCCAAATCCAAAGGACATTGCTATCGGCATCCCCAGATCTAACAAATTAAGTATTTATTAAAATTATTTATTATATTTAGTACCTTTGTTACCCTATTATAATAGTATAAGTTACAAATTATCTCTTACTGGCATAGGTTCTGAGACCTGGCGATGTCTATTTCAATGCCCGACATTTCTGACATTTTACAAACGTCAAAAGTTGTGGGCAATATAAAAAATTAAACGGACCTTCTTATTCCTGCAAATCGAATGATTATGCTCCTAACAAGGTGAAAATTTCAAAATTGTTTAAATAAATTGCATCCTGAAACATTTAATACGCTTGGACATATCATGTATCATAATACATCTAAATATATATTATTTCATTTATTTCTAGGCATTCTTGCACTGTTGAGCCAACTTTATTAAAAATAAAGTTATTTCTGTAAATATTCGTATCGAACACCATTCTTATAGTTATGTTTTCATATTCAATTCTTAATTAATTTTTTTTATAGGTATATTTAACACTCTCACTGTTTGTGTAACCAGATTCTAATTAAAACACATTTACTTCCTTGTTTTGTATTTCTTTTCATTTCAATAGATGTTTTACTAAATCAAATAACTATTCTGTATTTATATACTGTCACTGTTACAAATAGGTTAGTGTTTGGTTTGTGTTTTTCTAAGTTGATGAAGTGGATGGTAGGTGGGCGGTGGCATTTTAGAAATTTAATTTCATTGGATGTGTGAATCGACTCCGCGCATGCGCATTTCTCACAAGTTCATCAGACGAACAAAGAGAGTACAAAGTTCTCGGCTAAATTCGTAGGCCGAAACCCGCAATATACATATTACATATATTAGTTTTTAAATTAAGTAACACTAATACTGGAACTATAAGTTTGTATGGGAAACTGTATCAAACCAGAAGTAAAGAAGAAGAGGCGGCCTTCCTCATGAACGTGAAATTTGCACAAATTATTTAATGACAGGCGAAGCGCCCTTCGGTCCCGCGGTTGTCTGTTAGGCGTATTTTGGTTGGTTCGTTTTACTTTTTTCGCGGCGAATTTTGCGTTTTTCCCGAGGTCTGCGGCCGCTACTTTTCCGTTTTCGCGAGGAAACGAGACAAAAGTCGAAAACCACGCCCATTATCGGAAGCCCGAAAGCCGCCCGGAGGCCGGTTTTGCTACCCGCGAAGTTTTTTAGGCGAGCCCGTCGGGGACGCGGCCGCGGGCGAGTCTCTTTATTCGGTCCTTTCTTCGTCGCGACGAGGCGCTCGGCGGGCCGTTTTTCGCGTTTTTCTAGGTAAATTTTCCGTTTTTCGGAGGGTCCTCGCCGGCCGTTCTCGGCGAGAGGGATGGAGATAGCGCGGGAGGAGCTTATCGCCCGGGAATCGGAGAAACGTCAGTCGGATATGGGTAGACGTCAAACTATTTCCGATTCGATATTTTCGTATTTTCCCGCATTCATTTCCAGAAAGCCATATCGAAACGTAAACTTTGAACCTTCTACAATGTGTCGCGTGCCTCAGGTTTGAGTTTAAAATTCGATTTTATAGGGAAAATAACGAAAATTAGGGTCAATTACACGTTCGGCGGCATTCGCATTCGCTCGACCGCGGCCGTCCTAAACGTCAAACGGCTAGCCGGACGGTGCACGGCCTGTGACAGCTCCCCATAAAACGTAGGAACGTTTGCCAAACGGGCCGATGGGAGCCCCCCGAATGCCAGAAAAGGTAAGTTTAAAGTCTCTAGATACTTTCTGTTATGCGAGCGCTGGGTTTAGAATTCGTTTTTGTATCGAAATGTGCGAAAATCCGATCCAAGACCGGGGAGAAGGGCCTGGCAAATGGCGGTCTTCACAAAACCTTCAAAACGATTACATTCTGAAAAGTAAGTACCACTTCATTTTCATAAAGCCATATCGAAACGTAAACTTTGAACCTTCTACAATGTGCCGCCTGTCTCAGGTCTAGGTTTAAAATTCGATTTTATAGTGAAAATAACGAAAGTTTGACTCAATTACACGTTCGGCGGCATTCGCATTCGCTCGGCCGCCCGAAACGTCAAACGGCAAGCCGGACGGTGCGGTGCCGTTGACAGTTCCGGATAAAACTTAGGAACGTTCGCTAAACCGGCTTATCGGAGACCCGCAAATGCCATAAAAGGTAAATTTAAATTTTCTAGATACTTTCTGTTATGCGAGCGCTGGATTTTTAATTCATTTTTGTATTGAAATGTGCGAAAATCCGATCCAAGACCGGGGAGAAGAGCCTGGCAAATGGCGGTCTTCACAAAACCTTCAAAACGATTAGATTCTGAAAAGTAAGTACCCCTTTATTTCCATAAAGCCATATCGAAACGTAAACTTTGAACCTTCTACAATGTGTCGTGTGCCTCAGGTTTAGGTTTAAAATTCGATTTTATAGTGAAAATATCGAAATTTTAGTCCACTACACGTTCGGCCGGCGCCCGGCCGCCGAAACGTCAAACGGCGAGTGGGTGACAGTTCCGCATATAACATAGGAAATTTCGCTAAATTCGGAGCCCCCCCAAGGCCAAAAAAGGTAAATTTGAAGTCTCTAGATACGTTCTGTTATGCGAGCGCTTTGTTTTGAGTTTATTTTTGCATTGAACTATGCATAAATACGAATGAATCCGTGGTATAAATGAGCTAGACAATATGGCGGACTTCAATTATTTTAAGTCGCTTCGCGTATATACAGTGCGACTCAAAAGAGCTCGACGTACGGGGTGTTACGATAAAAATTGACGAGAAAAAAATAAAAATTACAGATTCGAGGAAATTTTCGGTTTTTTTCGCTTCGGAGGGGTTGTCTGACGTGCGATAGACCGTTTTATATACAAAGTGTTGGAAAAATGTTAAACGTTAAAAAAATGTAAAAAAAATGGAACTGGAAATTTTTTTGGTACGAAACTTTCGTCGGGGGTCTCTTAACGCACTAATTATCGAAAAAAATATAGGTTGTGTACAAAAACCCACCCGTTCCTAAAAATCATGAAAATTCGTGGATTAAAAATTTTTTTGCTTTCTGATGAAACTTTTTACAATAGTTTGTAAAAAAAAATTTAAAATATATATACTCTTTTATTATTATGTATATAAATAAATACTTATGAAATAATAGAGGGTTTATAATAAAGTTCCATTCTATAGATCCACAAAATTTATGGAATTTATTTTTTTTATGAAACTTTTCACGATTCTAAAAAAATTATACTAATGGAAAAATACAGGGTGCTTAACGAAACCAAACCATTCTCTAAGAATCCTCACAATAATTCATTGAATGTTTTTTTATGAAACTTTTCACAATTGTCTGTAAGAAAACTATACTAATTAAAAAACTACTGAGTGTTTAAGAAAACTGAACCAATATTGAAACTCCCAAAATTCATAGAAAATTTTTTTTTTATTTATTAAACTTTCGTCAAGGATTTATTATGACACTCACTAACGAAGCAAATACAGAGTGTTTAAAAATAACGAACCATTCTCTGAAAATCCTCAAAATTCATGGAATTAAAAAATTCTTTTTGATGAAACGTTTCACAATAGTTTGTAAAAAACTATACTAATGAAAAAATACGGGAGGTTTAAAAAAACCGAACCATTCTCTAAAAATCAACAAAACTCATGGAATTAAAAATTCTTTTGATGAAACTTTTACAATGTTCTGTAGGAAAAATATGCTAAAGAAAAATACGGGGTGTTTAAAAAACCGAAACGTTCCTAAAAATCCTGAACATTCGTGGATTTAAAAATTTTCTTTTGCTTTCTGATGAAACTTTTACAATAGTTTGTAAAAACCTATAAAAATATATACTTTGGTATTATTATGTATATAAATACATACGTAAGAAAAATACAGGGTGTAAAATAAAGAACCATTCTGTAGATCCACAAAATTTATGGAATTTATTTTTTTGAAAACTTTTCACGATTCTAAAAAAATTATACTAATGGAAAAATACAGGGTGCTTAACGAAACCAAACCATTCTCTAAGAATCCTCACAATAATTCATTGAATGTTTTTTTATGAAACTTTTCACAATTGTCTGTAAGAAAACTATACTAATTAAAAAACTACTGAGTGTTTAAGAAAACTGAACCAATATTGAAACTCCCAAAATTCATAGAAATTTTTTTGTTTATTAAACTTTCGTCAAGGATTTATTATGACACTCACTAACGAAGCAAATACAGAGTGTTTAAAAATAACGAACCATTCCTGAAAATCCTCAAAATTCATGGAATTAGAAAATTCTTTTGATGAAACTTTATAAAATGTTCTGTAGGAAAAATAGACTAATGAAGAAATACAGAGTGTTTAAAAATAACGAAACATTCTCTAAAAATCCTCAAAATTCATGGAATTAAAAATTCTTTTGATGAAACGTTTCACAATAGTTTGTAAAAACTATACTAATGAAAAATACGGAGGTTTAAAAAAAAACCATTCTCTAAAAATCAACAAAATTCATGGAATTAAAAATTCTTTTGATGAAACTTTTTACAATGTTCTGTAGGAAAAATATGCTAAAGAAAAAATACGGGGTGTTTAAAAAAACCGAACCGTTCCCTAAAAATCCTGAACATTCGTGGATTTAAAAATTTTCTTTTGCTTTCTGATGAAACTTTTTACAATAGTTTGTAAAAAAACTATAAAAAATATATACTTTGGTATTATTATGTATATAAATACATACGTATGAAAAAATACAGGGTGTAAAATAAAGAACCATTCTGTAGATCCACAAAATTTATGGAATTTATTTTTTTTATGAAACTTTTCACGATTGTAAAAAAATTATGCTAATGGAAAAATACAGGGTGCTTAACGAAACCAAACCATTCTCTAAGAATCCTCACAATAATTCATTGAATGTTTTTTTATGAAACTTTTCACAATTGTCTGTAAGAAAACTATACTAATTAAAAAACTACTGGGTGTTTAAGAAAACTGAACCAATATTGAAACTCTCAAAATTCATAGAAAATTTTTTATTTATTAAACTTTCGTCAAGGATTTATTATGACACTCACTAACGAAGCAAATACAGAGTGTTTAAAAATAACGAACCATTCTCTGAAAATCCTCAAAATTCATGGAATTAAAAATTCTTTTGATTAAACTTTATAAAATGTTCTGTAGGAAAAATAGACTAATGAAGAAATACAGTGTTTAAAAATAACGAAACATTCTCTAAAAATCCTCAAAATATATGGAATTAAAAATTCTTTTCGATGAAACGTTTCACAATAGTTTGTAAAAACTATACTAATGAAAAATACAGGAGGTTAAAAAAACCGAAACGTTCCCTAAAAATCCTGAAAATTCGTGGATTTAAAATTTTTTTTTTGTTGCTTTCTGATGAAACTTTTTACAGTAGTTTGTAAAAAAACTATAAAAAATATATACTTTGGCATTATTATGTATATAAATACATACGTATGAAAAAATACAGGGTGTAAAATAAAGAACCATTCTCTAGATCCAGAAAATTTATGGAATTTATTTTTTTTATGAAACTTTTTACGATTCTAAAAAAATTATACTAATGGAAAAATACAGGGTGCTTAACGAAACCAAACCAATCTCTAAGAATCCTCACAATAATACATTGAATGTATTTTTATGAAACTTTTCACAATTGACTGTAAGACAACTATACTCATTATAAAACTACTGAGTGTTTAAGAAAACTGAACCAATATTGAAACTCCCAAAATTCATAGAACATTTTTTTATTTATTAAACTTTCGTCAAGGATTTATTATGACACTCACTAACGAAGCAAATACAGAGTGTTTAAAAATGACGAACCATTCCCTGAAAATCCTCAAAATTCATGGAATTAGAAAATTCTATTTGATAAAACTTTATAAAATGTTCTGTAGGAAAAATAGACTAATGAAGAAATACAGAGTGTTTAAAAATAACGAAACATTCTCTAAAAATCCTCAAAATTCATGGAATTAAGAAATTCTTTTGATGAAACGTTTCACAATAGTTTGTAAAAACTATACTAATGAAAAATACGGGAGGTTTAAAAAAACCGAACCATTCTCTAAAAATCAACAAAATTCATGGAATTAAAAAATTCTTTTTGATGAAACTTTTTACAATGTTCTGTAGGAAAAATATGCTAAAGAAAAAATACGGGTGTTTAAAAAAACCGAACCGTTCCCTAAAAATCCTGAACATTCGTGGATTTAAAAATTTTCTTTTGCTTTCTGATGAAACTTTTTACAATAGTTTGTAAAAAAACTATAAAAAATATATACTTTGGTATTATTATGTATATAAATACATACGTATGAAAAAATACAGGGTGTAAAATAAAGAACCATTCTGTAGATCCACACAATTTATGGAATTTATTTTTTTTTTAAACCTTTCCCGAGTGTAAAAAAATTATCCTAATGGAAAAATACAGGGTGCTTAACGAAACCAAACCATTCTCTAAGAATCCTCACGATAATTCATTGAATGTTTTTTATGAAACTTTTCACAACTGTCTGTTTTGTGTGTTTAAGAAAACTGAACCAATATTGAAACTCTCAAAATTCATAGAAAAATTTTTTTTTATTTATTAAACTTTCGTCAAGGATTTATTATGACACTCACTAACGAAGCAAATACAGAGTGTTTAAAAATAACGAACCATTCTCTGAAAATCCTCAAAATTCATGGAATTAAAAAATTCTTTTTGATTAAACTTTATAAAATGTTCTGTAGGAAAAATAGACTAATGAAGAAATACCTAGTTTTTAAAAATAACGAAACATTCTCTAAAAATCCTCAAAATATATGGAATTAAAAATTCTTTTCGATGAAACGTTTCACAATAGTTTGTAAAAATCGATACTAATGAAAAAATACAGGTGGTTTAAAAAAACCGAACCATTCTCTAAAAATCCTGAAAATTCGTGGATTTAAAATTTTTTTATTGCTTTCTGATGAAACTTTTTAGTTTGTAAAAACTATAAAAAATATATACTTTGGCATTATTATGTATATAAATACATACGTATGAAAAAATACAGGGTGTAAAATAAAGAACCATTCTCTAGATCCAGAAAATTTATGGAATTTATTTTTTTTATGAAACTTTTTACGATTGTAATAAAATATATACTAATGAGAAAATACAGGGTCCTTAACGAAACCAAACCATTCTATAAGAATCCTAACAATTCATGGAATATTTTTTTATGAAACTTTTTACAATGGTCTGTAAGAAACTATTCTAATGAGAACAATATAACAGGGTGTTTAAGAAAACTGAACCAATATTAAAACTCCCAAAATTCATGGAAAAAATTTATGGAATTTAATTTTTTTTTATTAAACTTCACGATTGTTAAAAAATTACACTAATGAAAAAATACAGGGTGTTTAACAAAACCATTGAACCAATATTGAAACTCCCAAAATTCATAGAAAAAACTTATGGAATTTTTTTATGAAACTTCACGATTGTTAAAAATTATACTAATGAAAAATACAGGGTGTTTAGCAAAACCAAACCATTCTCTAAGAATCCTCACAATTCATGGAATATTTTCTTATGAACCTTTTCACAATGGTCTGTAAGAAAACTATCCTAATTAAAAACTACTGGGTGTTTAAAAACTGAACCATTCTGTAGAAACCTTCATGGAAGTATAATATTCTTTTGATGAAACTTTTAACAATGGTTTATATGGCAACTATTTTAATGAGAACAATACAGGGTGTTTAAGAAAATCGAATCATTCTAAAAATCCTAAAAACTTGGAATTAACAACTCTTTTTTTTAGTTTTTGATGAAACTTTTTAAGATAGTTTTTAAAAAAAACTATAAAAAGTACATACTTAAGTATTATTATGTAGCTATATAAATACATACTTATGAAAAAATACAGGGTATAAAATAAATACCAATTCTCTAGATCCACGAAATTTATGGAATTTATTTTTTTATGAACTCCACGATTCTAAAAAATATACTGATGAAAAAATACAGGGGGGTAGAATTAATTTTTTTTTTATAAAACTTTTCACAATAGGCTGCAAAAAAAATACCCTAATGAAACAATACAGAGTGTTTTAGAAAACCGAACAATTCTCTAGAAACCTTCATGCAAGTATATTCGTGAAACTAAAAATGTTTTTTTATGAAACATTTTACATATTCTGAAGCAAAACTATACTAATCAAAAAATACTGGATGTTTAAAAAATCTAATCATTCTAAAAATCCTTAATACTTAGAATTAAAATTTCTTTTTGGTTTTTGATGAAACTTTTTACAATAGTTTGTAAAAAAACTATAAATAATACATACTTAGGTATTATTATTATGTATACAAATACATACTTATGAAAAAATACGAGGTATAAAATAAAGAACCATTCTCTAGATCCACAAAATTTATGGAATTTAATTTTTTTTATGACACTTTTCACCATTGTAAAAATATTATACTAATGAAAAAATACAGGGTGCTTAACAAAATCAAACCATTCTCTAAGAATCCTCACAATTCATGAAATATTTTCTTATGAACCTTTTCTCAATGGTCTGTAAGAAAACTATACTAATTAAAAAACTACTGGGTGTTTAAAAAAAACCGAACCATTCTCTAAAAACATTCATGGAAGTATATTCCTTTGATGAAACTTTTAACAATGGTCTATATGGAAACTATTTTAATGAAAACAATACAGGGTGTTTAAGAAAATCGAATCATTCTAAAAATCCTAAAAACTTGGAATTAAAAACTCTTTTTGGTTTTGATGAAACTTTTAAGATAGTTTGTAAAAAACTATAAAAATACATACTTAGGTATTATTATGTAGCTATATAAATACATACGTATGAAAAAATACAGGGTGTAAAATAAAGACCAATTCTCTAGATCCACAAAATTTATGGAATTTAATTTTTTTTATGAAACTTCACGATTGTAAAAAAATTATACTGATGAAATAATACGGGGTGTTTAACAAAACCAAACCATTCTCTAAGAATCCTCACAATTCATGGAATATTTTCTAATGAAACTTTTCACAACGGTCTGTAAGAAAACTATACTAATTAAAAAACTACTGGGTGTTTAAAAAACCGACCGTTCTCTAGAAACCTTCATGGAAGTATAATATTCCTTTGATGAAACTTTTAACAATGGTCTATATGAAAACTATTTTTATGAAAACAATACAGGGTGTTTAAGAAAACTGAACCAATATTGAAACTCAAAAAATTCATGGAATCATTTTTTTTGCCTCGGATGGGTTGTCGGATGTACGAAAGACCGTCTTATATACAACGTGTTGGAAAACTGTTGAACATTAAAAATCTCAAAATGAAGAGAACTGACAATTTTTTTACTCAACTTCCATCGGGGTCTCTTAACGCACAAATTATCGAAAAAATACATGGTGTTTAAAAAAAACGAATCCTACTCAAGAAAGGTCAAGTCGGCGATAGCCGACTTGCCACCTTTCTAGTTCTTATATATTAAAATCCGTTGTTTTTTCTCGCTCCCTCCGGGGGGGTGGAAAAGTGGGGTTTTGCGTCCCAAAAGGCTTTTTTTGCGAGCCGCGCAGCGGCGAGCCCGGGGGCGCGAAGTCGAGTTCGGTCCTGGGGTTGTCTGTTAGGCGTATTTTGGTTGGTTCGTTTTACTTTTTTCGGGGCGAATTTTGCGTTTTTCCGGAGGTCCGCGGCCGCCGGTTTTCGATTTTCGCGAGGAAACGAGACAAAAGTCGAAAACCACGCCCATTATCGGAAGTCCGGAAGCCGCCCGGAGGCCGATTTCGCTCCGCGCGACGTTTTTCACGGGAGCCCGTCGGGGACGCGGCCGCGGGCGAGTCACTTTATTGGGTCCTTTCTCCGTCGCGACGAGGCGTTCGGCGGGCCGTTTTTCGCGTTTTTCTAGGTAAATTTTCCGTTTTTCGGAGGGTCCTCGCCGGCCGTTCTCGGCGAGAGGGATGGAGATAGCGCGGGAGCTTATCGCCCGGGAATCGGAGAAACGTCAGTCGGATATGGGTAGACGTCAAACTATTTCGGATTCGATATTTTCGTATTTTCCCGCATTCATTTCCAGAAAGCCATGTCGAAACGTAAACTTTGAACCTTCTACAATGTGTCGCGTGCCTCAGATTTAGGTTTAAAATTCGATTTTATAGTGAAAATAACGAAAATTAGGGTCAATTACACGTTCGGCGGCATTCGCATTCGCTCGACCGCGGCCGTCCTAAACGTCAAACGGCTAGCCGGACGGTGCACGGCCTGTGACAGCTCCCCATAAAACGTAGGAACGATTGCCAAACGGGCCGTTCGGAGCCCCCTGAAGAACAGAAACGGTAAGTTTAAAGTCTCTAGATACTTTCTGTTATGCGAGCGCTGGATTTTGAATTCATTTCGTATCGAAATGTGCGAAAATCCGATCCAAGACCGGGGAGAAGGGCCTGGCAAATGGCGGTCTTCACAAAACCTTCAAAACGATTAGATTCTGAAAAGTAAGTACCCCTTTATTTCCATAAAGCCATATCGAAACGTAAACTTTGAACCTTCTACAATGTGCCGCCTGTCTCAGGTCTAGGTTTAAAATTCTATTTTATAGTGAAAATAACGAAAGTTTGACTTAATTACACGTTCGGCGGCATTCGCATTCGCTCGGCCGCCCGAAACGTCAAACGGCAAGCCGGACGGTGCGGTGCCGTTGACAGCTCCGGATAAAACTTAGGAGACCCGCAAAGGACAGAAAAGGTAAATTTAAAGTTTCTAGATACTTTCTGTTATGCGAGCGCTGGATTTTGAATTCATTTTTGTATCGAAATGTGCGAAAATCCGATCCAAGACCGGGGAGAAGAGCCTGGCAAATGGCGGTCTTCACAAAACCTTCAAAACGATTAGATTCTGAAAAGTAAGTACCCCTTTATGTCCATAAAGCCATATCGAAACATAAACTTTGAACATTCTACAATGTGTCGTGTGCCTCAGGTTTAGTTTTAAAATTCGATTTTATAGTGAAAATATCGAAATTTTAGTCCACTACACGTTCGGCCGGCGCCCGGCCGCCGAAACGTCAAACGGCCAAAAAAGGTAACTTTGAAGTCTCTAGATACGTTCTGTTATGCGAGCGCTTTGTTTTGAGTTTATTTTTGCATTGAACTATGCATAAATACGAATGAATCCGTGGTATAAATGAGCTGGACAATATGGCGGACTTCAATTATTTTAAGTCGCTTCGCGTATATACAGTGCGACTCAAAAGAGCTCGACGTACGGGGTGTTACGATAAAAATTGACGAGAAAAAAATAAAAATTACAGATTCGAGGAAATTCTCGGTTTTTTCGCTTCGGAGGGTTGTCTGACGTGCGAAAGACCGTTTTATATACAAAGTGTTGGAAAAATGTTAAACGTTAAAAAATGTCAAAATTAAGGGAACTGGAAATTTTTTGGTACGAAACTTTCGTCGGGGTCTCTTACCGCACTAATTATCGAAAACAATATAGGGTGTGTACAAAAACCCACCCGTTCCTAAAAATCAAGAAAATTCGTGGATTTAAAATTTTTTTGCTTTCTGATGAAACTTTTACAATAGTTTGTAAAACTATAAAAATATATACTTTGGTATTATTAAGTATATAAATACATACGTATGAAAAATACAGGGTGTAAAATAAAGAACCATTCTGTAGATCCACAAAATTTATGGAAATTATTTTTTAATGAACTTTTCACGATTCTAAAAAATTATAATAATGGAAAAATACAGGGTGCTTAACGAAACCAAACCATTCTCTAAGAATCCTCACAATAATTCATTGAATGTTTTTTTATGAAACTTTTCACAATTGTCTGTAAGAAAACTATACTAATTAAAAAACTACTGAGTGTTTAAGAAAACTGAACCAATATTGAAACTCCCAAAATTCATAGAAAAATTTTTTTTTATTTAAACTTTCGTCAAGGATTTATTATGACACTCACTAACGAAGCAAATAGAGTGTTTAAAAATAACGAACCATTCTCTGAAAATCCTCAAAATTCATGGAATTAAAAAATTCTTTTTGATGAAACTTTATAAAATGTTCTGTAGGAAAAATAGACAAATGAAGAAATACAGAGTGTTTAAAAATAACGAAACATTCTCTAAAAATCCTCAAAATTCATGGAATTAAAAAATTCTTTTTGATAAAACGTTTCACAATATTTTGTAAAAACTATACTAATAAAAACATACAGGAGGTTTAAAAAAACCGAACCATTCTCTAAAAATCAACAAAATTCATGGAATTAAAAAATTCTTTTTGATGAAACTTTTTACAATGTTCTGTAGAAAAAATATACTAATGAAAAAATACGGGGTATTTAAAAAAACCGAACCGTTCCCTAAAAATCCTGAAAATTCGTGGATTTAACATTTTTTTTGCTTTCTGATGAAACTTTTTACAACAGTTTGTAAAAAAACAATAAAAAATATATACTTAGGTATTATTATGTATATAAATACATACGTATGAAAAAATACAGGGTGTAAAATAAAGAACCATTCTCTAGATCCACAAAATTTATGGAATTTATTTTTTTTATGAAACTTTTCACGATTGTAAAATGAGTATACTAATAAAAAAATACAGGGTGTTTAGCAAAACCAAACCATTTTCTAAGAATCCTCACTATTCATGGAATATTTTCATATGAACCTTTTCACAATGGTCTGTAAGAAAACTATACTAATTAAAAAACTACTGGGTGTTTAAAGAAACTGAACCATTCTCTAGAAACATTCATGGAAGTATAATATTCTTTTGATGAAACTTTTAACAATGGTCTATATGGAAACTATTTTAATGGGAACAATACAGGGTGTTTAAGAGAATCGAATCATTCTAAAAATCCTAAAAACTTGGAATTAAAAACTCTTTTGGTTTTGATGAAACTTTTTAAGATAGTTTGTAAAAAAACTATAAACAATACATACTTAGGTAGGTATTATTATGTAGCTATATAAATACATACTTATGAAAAAATACAGGATGTAAAATAAAGACCAATTCTCTAGATCCACAAAATTTATGGAATTTAATTTTTTATGAAATCACGATTGTAAAAAATTATACTGATGAAAAATACGGGTGTTTAACAAAACCAAACGATTCTCTAAGAATCCTCACAATTCATGGAATATTTTCCAATCAAACTTTTCACAATGGTCTGTAATAAAACTATACTAATTAAAAACTACTAGGTGTTTAAAACAACTGACCCTTATCTAGAAACCTTCATGGAAGTATATTATTCCTTTGAAGAAACTTTTAACAATGGTCTATATGGAAACTATTTTAATGAAAACAATACAGGGTGTTTAAGAGAATTGAATCATTCTAAAAATCCTAAAAACTTGGAATTACAAACTCTTTTTTGGTTTTTGATGAAACTTTTTAAGATAGTTTGAAAAAAAACTATAAAAAATACATACTTAGGTATTATTATGTAGCTATATAAATACATACTTATGAAAAAATACAGGGTGTAAAATAAAGAACCATTCTCTAGATCCACAAAATTTATGGAATTTAATTTTTTTTTATGAAAGTTTTCACGATTGTAAAAAAATTATACTAATAAAAAATGCAGGGTGTTTAACAAAACCAAACCATTCTCTAAGAATCCTCACAATTCATGGAATATTTTTATGAAACTTTTCACAATGGTCTGTAAGAAAACTATACTAATTAAAAACTACTATGTGTTTAAGAAAACCGAACCATTCTCTAGAAACCTTCATAGAAGTATAATATTCTTTTGATGAAACTTTTAACAATGGTCTGTCTATATGGAAACTATTTTAATGAGAACAATATAACAGGGTGTTTAAGAGAATCGAATCATTCTAAAAATCCTAAAAACTTGGAATTACAAACTCTTTTTTGGTTTTTGATGAAACTTTTTAAGATAGTTTGTAAAAAAACTATAAAAAATACATACTTAGGTATTATTATGTAGCTATATAAATACATACTTATGAAGAAATACAGGGTGTAAAATAAAGAACCCTTCTCTAGATCCACAAAATTTATGGAATTTAATTTTTTTTATGAAACTTTTCACGATTGTTAAAAAATTATACTAATGAAAAAATACAGGGTGCTTAACAAAACCAAATCATTCTCTAAGAATCCTCACAATTCATGGAATATTTTTTATGAAACTTTTCACAATAGTCTGTAAGAAAACTATACTAATTTAAAAACTACTGGGTGTTTAAAAACCGACCGTTCTCTAAAAACCTTCATGGAAGTATAATATTCCTTTGATGAAACTATTAACAATGGTCTATATAGAAACTATTTTAATGAAAACAATACAGGGTGTTTAAGAAAACTGAACCAATATTGAAACTCCCAAAATTCATGGAATAATTTTTTTTTTGCTTCGGATGGGTGTCGGATGTACGAAAGACCGTTTTATATACAAAGTGTTGGAAAAACGTTGAACGTTAAAAAAATCTCAAAATTAAGAGAACTGACAATTTTTTTTACTCAACTTCCATCGGGGGTCTCTTAACGCACTAATTATTGAAAAATTACATGGTGTTTAAAAAAAATGAACCCTACTCAAGAAAGGTCAAGCTTTCAAACTTGCCACCTTTCTAGTTCTTATATATTAAAATCCGTTGTTTTTCTCGCTCCCTCCGGGGGGGTGGAAAAGTGGGGTTTTGCCGCCAGAAAGGCTTTTTTCGCGAGCCGCGCAGCGGCGAGCCGAAGGGCGCGAAGCGCCCTTCGGTCCTTCGGTTGTCCGGTAGGCGTATTTTGGTGGGTCGTTTTTACCTTTTTCGGGGCGAAATTTGCGTTTTTCCGGAGGTCCGCCGGAGCTACTTTTCGATTTTCGCGAGGAAACGAGACAAAAGTCGAAAACCACGCCCATTATCGGAAGTCCGGAAGCCGCCCGGAGGCCGATTTCGCTCCGCGCGACGTTTTTCACGGGAGCCTGTCGGGGACGCGGGCGCGGGCGAGTCTCCTTATTTGGTCCTTTCTCCGTCGCGACGAGGCGCTCGGCGGGCCGTTTTTCGCGTTTTTCTAGGTAAATTTTCCGTTTTTCGGAGGGTCCTCGCCGGCCGTTCTCGGCGAGAGGGATGGAGATAGCGCGGGAGGAGCTTATCGCCCGGGAATCGGAGAAACGTCAGTCGGATATGGGTAGACGTCAAACTATTTCCGATTCGATATTTTCGTATTTTCCCGCATTCATTTCAACAAAGCCATATCGAAACGTAAACTTTGAACCTTCTACAATGTGTCGCGTGCCTCAGGTTTGAGTTTAAAATTCGATTTTATAGGGAAAATAACGAAAATTAGGGTCAATTACACGTTCGGCGGCATTCGCGTTCGCTCGGCCGTCCGAAACGTCAAACGGCGAGCCGGACCGAGCGGTGCCGTTGACAGCTCCGGATAAAACTTAGGAACGTTCGCTAAACGGATCGATCGGAGGCCCGCAAAAGCCGGAAAAGGTAAATTTAAAGTCCCTAGATGCTTTCTGTTATGCGAGCGCTGGGTTTTGAATTCGAATTTGTATCGAATTTTGCGTAATACCGAACCGAGACGTGGAGAAGAGCCTGGCAATATGGCGGGTCCTCACAAAACCTTCAAAACGTTACATTTTGCAAAGTAAGTACCCCTTTATTTCCATAAAGCCATATCGAAACGTAAACTTTGAACCTTCTACAATGTGTCGTGTGCCTCAGATCTGTTTTTAAAATTCGATTTTATAGTGAAAATTGCGAAAATTTGCGTCTACTACAGAAACGTCAAATGGCGAGTGCGCGGTGACATTTCCGAATAAATCGCAGAAAATTTCGCTAAATGGGCCGACCGGAGGCCCCCAAAGGCCGAAAACGGTAAATTTGAAGTCTCTAGATACGTTGTGTTATGCGAGCGTTTGGTTTTGAATTCGTTTTCGTATCGAAATTTGCGAAAATTCTAAGCAAGACGGGGTCAAAATGACGGAAGCCATAGAACAGCTGTCAAATATTTCCATCCGCTATTGCTATTTGCATTGAACTTTGCATAAATAGAATGAATAGGTGGTATCAGTGAGCTAGACAATATGGCAGACCAAGACGGGGTCAAAATGACGGAAGCCATAGAACAGCTGTCAAATATTTCCATCTGCTATTGCTATTTGCATTGAACTTTGCATAAATAGAATGAATAGGTGGTATCAGTGAGCTAGACAATATGGCAGACTTCAAGTCGCTTCGCTTATATACAGTGCGACTCAAAAAGCTCGATGTACGGGGTGTTACGATAAAATTGACGAGAAAAAATAAAAATTACAGATTCGAGGAAATTTTCGGTTTTTCGCTTCGGAGGGGTTCTGTGACGTTCGTAGGCCCGTCTTAAATACAAAGTGTTGGAAAAATGTGAAACGTTAAAAAATGTCAAAATTAAGGGAACTGAACATTTTTTGGTACGAAACTTCCGTCGGGGACTCTTACCGCACTAATTATCGAAAAAATACGGGGTTTTTAAAAATCCGAACCGTTCCCTAAAAAACCTGAACATTTTTGGATTAAATTTATTTCATTTTCTTACTGATGAAACTTATTACAATAGATAGTAAAAAAACTAAAAAAAATATATACTTTTGTGTTATTATGAATATGAATACATACTTATGAAAAATACAGGGTGTAAAATAAACAACCATTATCTAGAACAACATAATTTATTTAATTTATTTATTTTATTAAACTTTTAACTTTTTTAAAAATATTATACTAATGTAAATATACAGGGTTCTTAACGAAACCAAACCATACTCTAACAATCCCCACAAAAAATAATTGAATAATTTTTTATTAAACTTTTAACGATGGTATCTAAGAAATATATAAAAATTAAAAACTACTGGGTGTTTAAGAAAACTGAACAAATATTGAAACTCCCAAAATTCATGGAAAATTTTTTTTATTTATTAAGCTTCCATCAAGGATTTATTATGACACTCACTATCGAAGCAAATACAGAGTGTTTAATAATAACGAACCATTCTCTAAAAATTTTCAAAATTCATGGAATTAAAAATTCTTTTGATGAAACTTTATACAATGTTCTGTAGGAAAAATATACTAATTAAAAATACAGTGTTTAAAAATAACTAACCATTCTATAAAAATTTTCACAATTCTTGGAATTAAAAAATTATGTTTTATTATATTTTATACAATTTTCTGTAGGAAAAATATAATAATTTAGAAATACAGAGTGTTTAAAAATTACGAACCATTCTCTTTAAATCCTCAAAATTCATGGAGTTATAAAATTCTTTTGATGAAACTTTATACAATAGTTTGTAAAAATCTATATTAATGAAAAATACAGGGGTTTAAAAATACCGAACCGTTCCTAAAAATCCTGAATATTTGTGGATTTAAATTTTTTCTTTCTGATGAAACTTTACAATAGTTTGTAAAAAACTATAAAAAATATATACTTTGGTATTTTTATGTATTTTAATACATAATTATGAAAAAATACAGGGTGTAAAATAAATAACCATTCTCTATAAATCTAGTAATTTATGGTAGTTATTTTTTTTTATGAAACTTTTCACAATGGTCAGTAAGAAAACTATACTAATTAAAGAACTACTGGGAGTTTAAAAGACTGAACCAATATTGAAACTCCCAAAATTCATGGAAAATTTTTCAAAATCATTGAATTAAAAATTCTTTTGATGAAATTTTATACAATGTTCTGTAGGAAAAATATCGCAATAAAGAAATACAGACGATTTAAAAATAACGAACCATTCTCTAAAAATCCTCAAAATTCATGGAGTTAAAAATTCTTTTGATGAAACATTTCACATTAGTTTGTTAAAAACTATACTAATGAAAAATACAGGAGGTTTAAAAAAACCGAACCATTCTCTAAAAATCAACAAAATTCATGGAATTAAAAATTCTTTTGATGAAACTTTTACAATGTTCTGTAGGAAAAATATACTATTGAACAAATACGGGTGTTTAAAAAAACGAACTGTTCCTAAAAATCCTGAAAATTTGTGGATTTAAATTTTTTTGCTTTCTGATGAAACATTTTACAATAGTTTGTCAAAAACTATAAAAATATATACTTAGGTTTTATTATGTATATAAATACATACGTATGAAAAATATAGGGTGTAATATAAAGAACCATTCTCTAGATCCACAAAATTTATGGAATTTATTTTTTATGAAACTTTTGTGATTGTAAAAATTATACTAATGAAAAATACAGGGTGTTTAGCAAAACCAAACCATTCTCTAAGAATCCTCACAATTCATAGAATATTTTCTTATGAACACAATGGTCTGTAAGGAAACTATATTAATTAAAAGACTACTGGGTGTTTAAAAAAAATGAACCATTCTCTATAAACCTTCATGGAAGTATAATATTTTCTTGATGAAACTTTTAACAATGGTCTATATGGAAACTATTTTCATGAGAACAATACGGATTGTTTAAGAAAATCGAATCATTTTAAAAATCCTAAAAACTTGAAATTAAAAACTCTTTGGGTTTTGTTGAAACTTTTTAAGATAGTTTGTAAAAAAACTATAAAAAATACATACTTAGGTATTATTATGTAGCTATATAAATACATACTTATGAAAAAATACAGTGTGTAAAATAAAGACCAATTCTCTAGATCCACAAAATTTATGGAATTTAATTTTTTTTATGAAACTTTTCACGATTGTAAAAAAAATATACTGATGAAAAAATACGGGGTGTTTAACAAAACAAAACCATTCTCTAAAAATCCTCACAATTCATGAAATATTTTCTAATGAAACTTTTCACAACGGTCTGTAAGAAAACTATACTAATTAAAAAACTACTGGGTGTTTAAAACCGACCGTTCTCCAGAAACCTTCATGGGAGTATAATATTCCTTTGATGAAACTTTTAACAATGGTCTATATGGAAACTATTTTAATGAAAACAATACAGGGTGTTTAAGAAAACTGAACCAATATTGAAACTCCCAATATTCATGGAATAAATTTATTATTGCTTCGGATGGGTTGTCGGATGTACGAAAGACCGTTTTATATACAAAGTGTTGGAAAAATGTTGAACGTTAAAAATCTCAAAATTAAGAGAACTGACTAATTTATTTTACTCAACTTCCATCGGAGGTTTCTTAACGCACTAATTATCGAAAAAATACATGGTGTTTAAAAAAACTAACCCTACTCAAAAATTAAATTAAATTAAAATCTGCGAAATTCGCGAAAATTTTTGAGAATTTTGTGTCCATGAGAACAAGGTTTAATGCGGATTGTAATAAATACGGATTTATCGAAAATCCTACAAATCCGTCATCGCCAATATGCCTTATTTGCCAAAAAATATTTTCAACAAAGCGATAAAGCCACTAAGCTACAACATCATTTAAATAAAGTGCACTCAGATAACAAAGACAAAGATGTGACTTATTTTCACGACCTCGCAAAGAAGTACAAAGTTCAGCTACATCGCAACTTTTCTCAGCAGTTTCTAAGCAAGACATCTAAGTAAGGCAAATTTTTCTTACAAGAAGCAAGGCAAATATTTAGTTTCCTATCTGTCCTATCCATATAATAATGCATGTTTAAAAATTATATTTGCAGTGACTGTCTTTAATATACGCAAGAGATAGTAATGTAAAAAGGCAAGTTAAAAAATATGAGAGGAATTAGACTTTTTTTCAATTTTAAAGTGGGCGGTAGTCGAAATAAGATTGTGAACCTGTGCTCTAAACTAATAAAGATATTTATTTTTGTTATTCATTCACTATTTGATCGTTAATTTATCTTGCCAAAAACCATTCGAGCTTTTCTTTTTATGAATAAATTTCTTTTTAACTCAAAATTACGCCAATCAGTAATTTTGCTCGAAAAACTGACATTTGACAAAATGATTTTTTTATGTCAGTTTTTTCGTAAAATTACTGATTGGCAAAATTGCTGTTGTGATTTGCCAACAGCCGTTTTGATGTCATTGGTAGGATGTACGTTTCTTTTAAAAAGTGTGCATCATTGGTAAGAGGTATGTTCCTTTTAAATAATCTGAAGAAAAAAGAAACCAAACAGAAAATGGATAAAGAAATGATTGGTGAAAAAACTACAAACAAGTATTCAAATTTCAAATTCTAGAATTATATATTCTAACAGAGCTTTTTGAATCTGCACTACTCATCGCATTGATTTCTCAATCCAAACACGTTGAATTTTTTGCATGTATCGCTGACCAGTTGCTACAAAAACAACAGTATTACAAATCGTCAATAATTTTGAGAAATGTATATATGCATGAGCAAACGGCGTGGTAAATTTTGAAAAGAAATGGATACAAGTGTTATAAAACAAAAGGTTCAAGAACTGTTAGAATAAGAAAAATATGTTTACCTATATTTTATCATTATATTTTTACATACTACATAATTCTTCACACCCTACATAATTATTTTAATATTACAATTGATATAAATTCTTATGTATGTATGTATGACGAAATACCATAAAAAAACAAAACGGTACCATAAAAAGAACGGTACCAAGAACTTCTCAGACCTGAAGCCACGGAATTGAACAAACTGATATCGATTCGATAAGTATGACTTCAACACATTTATGATAGAGGTGGACAAGTTAAACGTTTCTAATTTCTCCAATAAAATTCCGTGGTCAAGTCGGTCAAATGCTCTAGAGAAATCGGTGTATACCACATCGACCTGACTTTGCCGATCAAGATTTTCTGCTATATATTGAGACTTGCAAATGAGGTTAGTAATGGTTGATCTATTTTTCATAAAACCGTGTTGCTCTGTAGAGATTCTGATGGAAACCTGATTATAGATGACATTATGGAGAAGGATTTCAAAAATTTTGGCAAAATTACAAATAATAGTTATAGGTCTATAGTTAGTTAGTTCATCTATATCATTCTTTTTATGAATAGGGCATATTCTTGACAATTTCCATAGGTCAGGAAAAAAAGAGTTAAGGATTAGGTTGAAAATAAATATAAGAGGCTCAGCCAGAACTACAGCACAGTCTTTAATAATAAATGCAGGAATCATATCCGGGCCCATAGTCATGGTTGGTTTAATTCGTTTAATGGCATTAATTACATCAACGTGAGTGACAAATAAGCTAGCAGAAATTGGCAAATTAGAACTAAGTTTCTGAACAATATTATCTCCATGACATGAACCAGTGAAAGATTTAGAAAAATGATCCGCAAAACAATTTGCTAACTGCTGAGGATCATCAATTAAGTCGTCATTATATCTGAGCATAGAAGGAGTAGAATTTCTGTTATGTAGAGAATTAATATAAGTCCAAAATTTTTTTGGATTAGTCTTTATATTATACTCAATGTTCTGAAGAAAAGCTGCATGCGCAGCTTTAATGTCTTGCTTTAGTTGTAATCTAAGACGCTTAAATATTTTCAGATCTTCTTCATTTCGTATTTGCTTGTATCTCCGCCAATAAAAATGTTTTTGTTTTATGTTATGAATAATATTGCCATTAAACCACGAAGGATATGACCCTGATGTAGGTTTTGACTTAGGAATATTATTGTTAAATATCTCGTTAAATTTATTATTAAATGCCTCAACAGCACTATTGGGATCTTTACACTCATAAAGGAAATGCCAGTCAGTATTGGCAATATTTTCGTATAGGGCTTGAAAATTGGCTTTCCTGAAATTAAAATTATTAAGGCAATTGTTTGATTTAGCGACTTGAGAAGATCTAGAAATATCCACATTGACCAATAGCGCTGGATGATAACCATCTTCAGGAAGAATCACATCGAGAGCCCTAGCCACTGCACTGAATTTATTATGTAAAACTAGATCTAATATCTTATTTTGATTATTTGCGACTTGATTATATTGATCAAGGCCTAGAAAATTCAAAAAATTATTCAGTACATTGAATTTAGGTGTCGATGTATTCCTTTTTCTACACATTATGTACTCCGGAAAGTTAAAATCGCCCAACATTAATAGATCTACATTGTACAAGAACGGCAACATTAATAAATACTCAAATAAGTGCTCATAAACATCAGTTTCACACGAAGGAGGTATGTAAGTTACAATAACATATAGATATTTGTGCCTAAATTTAATTTTTACTATCAAAATGTCAATGCTTTTTATATCATGGGAAGTATTACACTTGACTTCTACTGCTTTGAATACATTATTTACAGCAAACAAAACTCCACCCCCTTTTTTTGTCTTAGTAGCAACAAAGTTACGGTCAGATCTAAATATCTGAAATTTAGTAGTATCAAACAATTCACAGTTACGAATGCCATCATGACACCACGTTTCAGTAAAAGCATATGCCTGATATTGGTCACATGCAGAGGTTGCATTAAATAAATCGATAGTTTTCGTGCCCAAGCCCCTGACATTTTGGTAGTAGCAACAAAATGTAGTTTGAGAAACATTTGTTTGATCCAACCTATCAACTACTAATGACTGATTATAAACAGAATAAGAATTATGAAAAGACTGTAATTGCTATTGCGCATTAAGAATATTTGCTTTAAGCTTGTCAAGCGTTTTTTTATATACATAGCAATCAGCATCCCACGCATGGTGATCAGTACGAATGTCAACATTTAGGCTAGATTTTGCATTTGAACAATGTACACATTTTAATTGCTGAGACTGACAATCTTTAAAATAATGAGGCTCTGCACATTTTGAACAAACAGGCAATTCCTTAGAACAATTTTTAGCTATATGATGGAAACCACAACATTTATAGCAACGTCTTAATTGAATTGCACAATATATGGGACAGTCAAAATCTAAACCTATAGCCAATTTACCTGCATTTAAAACCCTATGATAAGTATCGATGTCCACCTGGATGACCGCCTGATACATTCTTCTGTTCTTTTTTTTAGTTTTATCATAAACAATTTGACATACACTATTAGTAAAAAAGCATGATCTATTTTGAGTTGTAATATATTTAAGTAAAATGTCATCACTAAATTTCTCACTTATATTTGCTATTCTTATCCGTGGGTTCAACGATGGTAACTGTTTGATGGTATATTTATCACCCAACTGACTGGTAGCCAAATCCTTGAGTTTCGAAGATTCATCTGGATTTTCACAACTAATGACCAATGCACCATTTCGTATATTCTTCACATTAGAACTATTTATATTAGTATTAATAGGATCAATTGAGCGTAAAATTTCGGTTTTAGTAGTTGCAGGTGATTGGGAATTATTTTTTGGCTGAAGCATAATGGAAGTCTTGGGTTTTGTCACAGCAGCATAGGTCAAAGTAGATTCTCTATTGTCAGGAACAATGCTTTTAGCAAGATTTTCTAGTTTAATAGTTAAGACATTGCTGAGCTCATCTTTCAATGCGTTAACAGCCAAATTAATTTTTTCATTAATGTCAATACTTAGATCCTCAAACAGCTTCTTATGTACCTCTTCAGACAGAAGCTTCGATACATTAGTATTAATTTTGTCAATATTTGATAATAATTTGTCATTAACTGGCTTATTAACGATCACACAGTCGACTTTGCAGATGTCACTCATGTAAAATAAGTTATGACATTTGTCAAGTAATCTAAACTCATTTTCTTTTAGGTTTATACACGATGGGTGCATTCCACTAAGCGATCGCAACGCCCAGAACGACCATCGCAATTTTACCCGTTCCACTAGGTTGAAACTGCTCTTGTGCGCATTGTTCACGGATGTGATTTGAATCCTAGTGGAACAGAGTTGGGATCCATTCCATGTTTGTTTATATTTGTCAGTCAGTTATTAGTTTGACAGATGGTTTGACGGTTAGGTAGAAAAGGCAATTATATATAATTTTTATATATTCTAGGTAAAAAAAGTTAAATTGGTTTTACTCATAGATTTTACTAATGTAACTAAGAATGTAATGTATGAATATATAATTCTAATACTGCATATGTGACTTATTTCTTCTTCGAATGCCCTTTCAACTACGGATGATGCAACGCGTATTTAACAATAGCTTCAGCAGATTCATCAGAAAAACAATTTGACTCTTGTTGTAAAGCAGCATTCATTAATTTTGTTGCGAAGGCAATATCTGTAAGAAAAATAAAAACTGATAAAAAAAAATAAATATAAAAGCATAACTGAATTACATACCGTCTCTTGCACGTATTGCCTCAGCAACTGGCACCTCGATCTCAATAATAGTTCCTGTTTCACAGTTATACAAACTTATTCTCTCCATCTCAACCATAGATGTTATACTTGACATTTAAATATTTTATTTGACATTTCCCGCAATTTATGACAAATGATGTGTTGACCCACCTCAAGACCGTGGGCGTTGTGAGCTCGAAGCGGTCGTTTGCGATGACGTCAACTCATGACGTCTCATGACGTTGCAAGCCCAATTGTAACGCCCGCGGTCGCTTTGTGGAACGACTCATTGGTCGTTCTGGGCGTTGCGATCGCTTAGTGGAATGCACCCGATGTGTGAAACCATCTTGAACAGGACCCTTCACAGCCGACTAAGTTATCCTTCTTCTTTACTTTACATTTTGCACATTCAGACATTATGCCTTAAACTGCTAGTTGAAATGTAAGTGTTAAGCGACCGTTTAATATTCATTTGTATACACACTTCTTTCCTTTTTTGCGAGTTTTTTTTGTATTTAGAAACTATCAGAAATGTTTGCTGTTAGATTTCAAAAGATGAAATATACTTTATTATAGTTTGGTTGTACGCTGATAGGAATTCATCCTTAATGCATTTTCTTTTTTCTATTAAAGTCCAGAGTGAATTTTATGATTGATTAGATTATTGCGAATCACAAGAGAGCAGCTATTTAAACATATTTTTTCCTTTCTCTTCTTCTACAATAAGTTTTGAATTAATTTATTTTTTAGAAATTTAGTAATATTTTTTCCAGGCCGATTAATAAAGAAATATAAAAATGGAAAAGAAATACAATTATTTTCATACATTTCTTTATGTGTAAGAAATAATTTTTAATAGTTTAATATACATAAGAATTTGTTTCCATTAATATGATATACACCCTTGAACGTCAAATGAATATCTACCTACTGAAAATCTGGTCTGAAGGGAGAGATGAAGAATGAAGATTTGATTTGATAGCGTAGGGACCCCGACTAAAAATGAACAAATATTTAGAAAAAAATATGAATAGTTATTACCCAGTGTAGAGGCAGCAAAATAGGAAAAGCCAGTGGCGTGGAATCATAATTATAGTGAACCACCTTTTTTAAAAAAAAACTATGTTGCTCAACTGACTAATATTAACACTAATCTATTTTTTAGCTTTCAGTCATTTTTTACTACAAAAAAGTATTCTTACATAATTTCAGTAAGTAACTCCTGTTTGGAGTAAATCAACTTTATATGAAAATATGCATATGAGTATGGATTTTCAATAATTGAATTTAATATCGAACAAATTAAAACTATTGCTGTCACTAAAAGTCAATCTTTGTTAAATGTAGTGAATAATTTATTGAAAATTAATTTACGCCTTTTTACATCCCTAGATCTTTTAAATGAATAATGTTACTGCACAAGAATTCGCTGACGCCCTCACCACTTTACAGATGTCCAAGCTCTTCGTCCTGAAGATACCGAACAACGTTTACGTTTTTGTCAGAGGATTATTAGAAGAATAAATAAAAGTAATTATAACTTAAATATGCACAATTTGTATACATCGCTAATACGACGGTGTCAAGCCTGAATTGCGACTTATGGTGGGCACTTCGAATATTTGCTGTCGTTCTTTAATAATACTTTTGATGATGATGATTGATTTTAAGGAGAAAGCAGAGAGTTGCCTTGGGCACTTCTACTTCGATGTGCACGTTCGTTAGTTGTGAAATTTACCCTAATCGAAATTATTGTGAGGCCAGTTAACCAAGTCATGTATTCGAGAAGCGGTCTGTAATAATAATCAAGACTACAGCCTGAATTGGAAGGGAATTGTATAATAGTCAAGTCGATTCTGATATTTCCATTATGTCTATTTAAACAACAGTCGAATTTTAGTTTTGCCAATTTTCTTGGGGTGTTAGTGAAAATTTTGGTAGCAATAAGTTAAGTGATTTATAAGGAACTTGGCTTGTGATATGGTTTATGGATGTGTGCAGTCATCCTGTAGCGTTGTACAGTAACGT
The DNA here is from genome assembly GCA_025584915.1 of Monochamus saltuarius. Lineage (NCBI taxonomy): Eukaryota > Metazoa > Arthropoda > Insecta > Coleoptera > Cerambycidae > Monochamus > Monochamus saltuarius. The sequence goes on along the minus strand of CM046726.1, from coordinate 26,624,803 downwards.
GTATTTGTACAGTAAGGTTAATAGAATTTGTGTAAACTTATTCTTGTGAAAGCAAAGTACCTGAAGCGAAAGTGTATGATAAGTACTTTAAAGACCTGGAAAGATTTTATGTCTGGCAGGAAAAAGTAGAAATAGTTACCGCAAACCCATTACATTATTTAACTAAATTCGGGTTGCATGTTTTAAATTTACCTTTAATTTATAGAAATTATTCTTTTTAAATTAGTAACATTTTTTATATAGATATATAGTTTAAATAATACTTACTTGCTAAATAGACGTAAAACAACACAAATAGTAACAAACATAAGAAAAAGAACTACTAAGATTCCAATCATTGTGGGGTCGACAAATTTTTCCGGTCTATAGGGTGCTACTGTACCTACAATAAAAGAAAACTAATTATTGCTAAAAATGTATTGATGTATTTGGTGGTTAATATAGACAAAATTAAATTTAAATTTATGATGTAACTTTTTACAGTGGACTAATTATGTCATATACAGGGCGGCCAAATGAAAACGAAACAGAACCATTTTCAGAAACTGCGTCAAGATTGTAGAAAAACACTCAGACCCGTCGATTTTAGATTAGATTTAGATTTTTAGATTAAAGGATTCTTTGCTGGTATTTTTGACTCCGCCACTTTCAGCCCCAAGCATGAGTAAGCATCACCCCAAAATATTTAAATGGCATTGGGAATGAGTAATATTTATTTTGAAAGCTCTTACAATTCTCTTGACACAAATCTTGCAGCGACGCTGGCTGTGTTTTATAGATTTTACTTTTAAGGTATCCCACAAAAAAATCACAGAGCGATAAATCCGGTGATCGTGGAGGCCTTTCATTGTTGCCTCTTCTGCCAATCCAATTTCGTGGAAAACGTGGGTCCAAATACTGACAGACAATTAACGCATAATGCGGAGGAGCACCGTCTTGTTGAAAAATCAAATGATCTTCATCATACTCTGGAATATATTCTTCCAGTAATTGCAAATATATTTGGCCAGTCAAATTACCAGGTCACCAAAAATTCCAGCCCATACATTTAATTTTTTCGGTTGCTGTGTATGCACCTCGTGAAAAACTCTTGGGCTTGAATCAGACCAATAGCGGCAAATGTGACGATTTACCGTCCCGTTCAACATAAAACTACATTCATCAGAAAACAGATGTTAAAAAGGAACTGTGGACCGTTCCCTGCTCGCTCACTCATTAATTCGCAAAATTGCAAACGGCGGTCATAATCATCCTCATGAAGTTTCTGGACTAAATGTATTTTGTATGGATGGAATTTATTCTTCTTCAAAATAGTTTGTATGCTAGTTCGATTGATCCCAGACACAGATGCCAGCTGCCTCGTACTTAATGTAGGATCAAGATGAACTTGTCCCAAAACTGCAACATCACTAGCTTCATTAACTACTTATAGGTTTATCAATTTCTCATTTTTTATTGGCTACGTTCCCTGTCTTTCAAATTTTTTTTACTAACTATAACATACTTCCTCCTGACATGTCGATCTTGATGTTGTTCATTAAATAGCTGAGCTGTTCTATTCGCACATTTATTGTCCATAAAGTAAAGTGATGCGAACCTTTCCGCAATAGAATAAACCAGTGTTTAATTTTCAAAAACACAATTGAATAAACTACCAACCAACAACGCTTCCAAATAATACTAGAAAATAAATTTGGAATTCATTAATTTTACGTTCGTTGTGTGTGTATAGTATTCATTTCTGTTTTTTACAATTGTGTTTTTTTACGAAAGTGATAACAAATCGCCAAAAACCAATGTAACGCAAGAAATACTAAATTTATACCATTGGCGTACTTAACTCGAATGAGTGACATTTTTACCGTTACTAATTGTTTGTACATAAGTTTCAACTTTAAAATCAAAATTATTATTAAGTATTGGGCGGAATTATAAAATTTAAAGTCTGTTGTAAAGAGAATTGTATGAGCTTTCAAAATAAATATTACTCAACCCCCAATGCCATTTAAATATTTGGGGTGATGCTTACCCTTGCTTAGCGGTGAAAGTTACGGAGTCAAAAATACCAGCAAAGAATGTCCCTTTAGTCTAAAATCGACGGGTCTAAGCGTTTTTCTACAATCTTGACGCAGTTCCTGAAAATGGCTCTGTTTCGTTTTCTTCTGGCCACCCTGTATATATAAACAAAGTAGTACTAATATACCCAGCTAATATAGGAAAATTAGAAACATAAGTATAAATATTATTCTACATAAGACATGTTCCTCTTTATTGATGAATAAAAACGTACAGCAATATAAGAACAGAAAGCTTTTTTCAATTTTCGTATGTTGTGAAAACCACTGAGAATATGGTTGAGATACACACACAATAGAGATGTTTCAAATGAAACACAGTAAATGTTTACATATTTGAATAGAATGACAATGAAACACAGTAAATGTTTACATATTTGGATAGAATGACATAGATACAAGGTTCGATCAGTCTACCTGCAATAGTTCGGGATATATAGTCAAAATACTAGCAATTACTAATCATTTGGTTTTAAGCCAGTTTATGATAGTACAAGATCCGAACTAAGACCGTCCTGCACCCATCTGCTTACGGATGAAAAGTATTTTTTATCAAACAATCGTCAATCGTATTTTGTTGTCAAAAATATGCAGTTAATGGAATGACCTGCTTTTTTGTTACACCATATACAGTGTGGAAGAAAAGTATGGAATAAATTCATTATTTCTATAACACCGAAGTTTAATGAAATTTCCTCGGACCCGTCGATTTTGCTTTTTAAAATTACTCTTTTTTTATACTAACGCATTTCCGATGATCATTTGTTTTCGCGTGATGACGTCATCGGATATTTTTTTAAATAGAACCCCTATTTTTTATCGGATTCTTGAAGAGCTTAACTTGCTGAATTCAAAACCCTATAATTTCAACACTTTATTCCTTCAACTTTAGCAATAGTGCAGCTATTGAAAACTGTTATCGTTTCAGGTAAAGTGCCTTTTCTACTGAAAATACAGCAAAATTTTACTTGAAAAAGTTGTTCAAAACGGTAAATTATGGAGACGTGCAAAATTTTAAAAAGATCGGCCTGCTTTGATAAAATCTTTGTGCTTTGTTGAAAAATAGTTTCAAAATCAAACCTCGCCGACCTTCTTAAAATTTTGCACGTCCTCATAATTTACCGTTCTGAACAACTTTTTCAAGTAACATTTTGCTGTATTTTCAGTAGAAAAGGCACTTTACCTGAAACGATAACAGTTTTCAATAGCTGCACTATTGCTAAAGTTGAAGGAATAAATTGTTGAAATTATACATTTTTGAATTCAGCAAGTTAAGCTCTACAAGAATCCGATGAAAAAATATAGGGGTTCTATTTAAAAAAATATCCGATGACGTCATCACGCGAAAACAAATGAACATCGGAAAGTCATTTTAAAAAGCAAAATCGACGGGTCCGAGGAAATTTCATTAAACTTTGTTGTTATAGAAATAATGAATTTATTCCATACTTTTCTTCCACACTGTATATTTCAATGTTTATACGGAGCAACCCGGTAATATTGACCAGAAAAAGAAAGGCAACCTAACTTTTACATTCGATTGATATTAAATTTGTTTGGTAAGCAAGTGAGTGCAATATTTAAAAAAAATAATTACAATATTTTTAATTAAGGGTACCCGCGAACATATTCCATTGTTCCATGTTTGATAAAAGATACTCTTCATCCGGTCAGCAGATGGGTGCAGGACGACGTTAGTTCGGATCTTGGACTATGACGTTGTTTTAATCATATAAGAAATGAGTGTAATATTTTTTTTTCAATTTTAAGTGTCGTCTTTTATTTTTGAGATACAGGATCAAAGAAGATTTCTGAAAAACAAATTTTAGCCATATTAATTCCAAAAAAACAATAGCATTAAAATTTAATAGCGGTGACTTTTTCAGTAATTACGTCATTGTTGTTAAGTATTGCTCATCTGCCTAGTATCTCTTCCAAAAACATGTTATGATATAACATCACTTTTTTGCGATTAAATTTTGTAACTAATCATAGATATAATATGGCTTCTTCGATTTAACCTTAAAACTGACTTCAAGTTTCTCACAAAAGCTGATGTTATACTCTCTCTTTATCTTTACACGCATATACTGGAACAAATATTAATTATATTAATAAAAAAATTTTTGCCACCTTTTAATTTTTTATTTAGTCTTTATATAGAAAATTTAAAAAAATCGTTTTTTTTTTCAGAGAACATTTGTAAGACACCCATGGTGCAAACATACACATCATAATTAAGAGTAATAAATAATACTCTCATTTTATTACTAATTTTTTTTTTTCAGGTATTTTGTATCAGGTTGCAGATTCGTATATGTCATATTTTCATTGAGGACACTACTGTAGCACAAATAAATATTAAAATAAATAACATCTTTATTAGTTTTTTTCAGATATGAACAGTAAAATACCATTTGCAAAGAAATGGCGGCGTTCGATTTCTCGTTCTTCCACGCACCATACATTTTGAACATAAATTCAAATAAGCAACGCTACCGTACAACAAATTTACAAACTGACATAATACAGAAAATTATATAATCTCTTTCAAATTATATACTTCTTTACATTTTTACGAAACGAAGATATACTGGGTATCTTAACGTCCTGTGGAAGTTTATTGAATTGTTTAACGGAATTGAAAGTAAACGGCTTCTGAAATTGGGAAGTTCGGTGCTTGGGAAGTTGGAAACAGAGAACAGAGATTTACGGCGGTTATTATGGAAATGTATGTGAGAACCTTTCATTAATTTGGCAAATAAGTAGGATCGTTCATGATGTACAACCAACTTATAAGTGAAACAGTATAAATGTAGTAGGAATCTTTCATTTAAATTAAGCCAACCAGATTCTATAAAGTGTTCAGCTATATGATCAAATTTCTTCAATTTATAACTGTAGCGTATGGAAGAATTCTGAATTTCTTGCAAGCTTGAGTGGTCTTTTTGAGTTAAACAGGCCAATATAGTATGTCACCATAGGCAAGAGTAGACAAAATGAGAGAAATGAGTCGCATAACTTTAATTTGATACCCGGATCAAGTAAATATTTATGCAAATACAGCATTTTTAATTTACCATATGACTGACTAATTAAATTATTTACGTGACTAAAGAATCTTGGTTCATCGTCAAAGAAAGTTCCCAAATTTGTACATGTTGTTTAGGCAATATAACTTTATCATTGATAGATGTTTTAAACATGGGGTTGTTAACTAAAGAGGGTTTACATGCACCAAACACCAGCATTTCTGTTTTGTTTTCATTTAAAACCAACTTATGTGCTTTTGAAACATCCGCAATTATTTTTAAATCCAAATTAAGACTATCAGAGTGACGCTGATTGGAGTTGAAAGATAAGTATATGTGGGTGACATTAGCGTAGTAGTGAATTTGGCAATAATTTATAAAACTATTAAAATCAGATATATAAATATTGAACAACAGCGGCCCTAAAATACCCTGTGCATCCTCTAAGCATAATGATTTATAACTAGAGAATTCACCGTGAGACATGACTCGTTGATATATATTATAAGAATTGAGAATTGGACAGGCGACGACATCTGGCGGCCGAAGGTAGGAGCAGGTAGGAGCAGGTAGGAGCTCAGAGAGGAGAATTCTACTGGACAGGCGACCGACAGCTTATGGTTGGTACAACTGATAGGCGTTAGGCGGGGAAAATAGAAAAATAAGAGAAATTATACGATAGGCGAAAATATTAGGTGTAACAATATATTATGTAAATAGTTCTGTATCTACATCAATGCACTATCGTCATTACCAAAGTATTTAAGTTTACTACACAAGATTACATGATCCAGAGTGTCAAACGCCTTAATAAATTCTAACAGCACTAAAACTGCGTTCTTCTTTTCATCAATAGCTCTCTCATCTGATATATTTAACAAGGTACTAATTGTACTATGGTTTGTTCAAAAACCGGACTGAATGACAGGAAGGTCACTAGTGTGAATAAAATATCGATTTAGTTGATAATAAACCACTCTTTAAAGGGCCTTAGATAAAGTACTTAAGTATTAGCAACCCACAGGCAAAACAATAGCTTTTTCCAAAGGTCAAGAAAAACTCCCTGAATTAAGCATTTGTTTATTATATAAGTAAAATAGATAGTTAAATCAGCAAATTGATATTATCAGATTCCACTGCATTCGATATAAGACCACATTAACTTCGTCAGGAAAAACTTCACCAAACACAAAATCTGCGACCGCATCAGGATGCTTAAAATCCACATATTGTCACAGGCTTCCTAACTCGACTTTTTCTTTGAGCAGAAAAACAAACCGTAAATTTTTACTTATATTTATTAACTACTCTGTACACTACTGAATACTAATTACAACTCAACTGAACACTATTTCACTTTGAAACTCCAGGAAATTTCTAACTAAACACTCCAATTCAAGACTGCCTGACTCGGCTGTTTATTCTTCTTTTATAGACGAAACAAATATTCCAGGTATTTTCTAGCATCACTAGATCCATTTCTCGAACGATTCTCGTCGATTCTCAATATTCCAGTTCCGCCTCGATACACGGCATTATTTTTTTTGTTTACCACCATTGCGTAGGGGCGATCGGGGCAATCTAGCATTTTGCGATACCACAGTCATCGATTTGGGTGCGGCGCGGGGCAAATTCTGTGACACTGCCCCCTCCTTAGGACCGATTGTCCCAATCGGATGCACCTCTATACGGGGACAGACGCTCCAGATGGACGACTTTCACCTTACTCCTGGGAGTCCTCTGTATCCGGCAGACGACGTCATTGATTCTTTTAATGATGGTGTAGGGGCCCTCCCAACGGTTCTGTAGTTCAGATGATGTTCCTTTCTTCCGCGTGGGGTTGTACAGCCACACCAGGTCACCTTGTTGGAATCCGACTGTATTGGCCCGGACGTCGTATCGAGTCTTCATGCGACCGCTCTCTAGTCGCACTCTGGATCTGACTTGGTCGTGTACGGCTACTAGTTTTCGTTCCAGCCTTTCTAATTTATAATATATTTTTTTACATTATTATGTCTCAAATTTGGCGAAAACCAGACTCCGATTAGTGTCAGCAATAAATAAGTGCAAATGATACCGTAATAGTATTTTTTTTGTTTTGTCCTGTTTGGTAAATTTGGGGATAAATTAGATCAGTATCGGTATTCATTGGAGGTAAATTTACCTGGCGCCCAAAGCATTATCTTATTAATATTCTCATTCTCATTCTCATTCTCATTCTCAATGTTATTCTTATGGTTATGGTTATTGTTATTGTTATTGGGAGATTGATCTTTCAGGTTGGCAGCGTGGACGCAGGCTGAGTTTGGATGGGAGACCAAACTTGGGCCGAGACTGTGGCAGTCCGCCCGAGGTCTGGACACTCACCATGCTCCGCAGGCGCACGTGTGGCAAGGCAGAAACCCCCGATAAATGGAAATGAGGACAGAGCAACAAAAAATCTCTGTAACTCGGACCCATACTATCACACATAAATCTGTAAAGAGACTTTGCCACCGAGCCATCCATATTAATTGGATGGTTTGAAAGAAGAACTCTCTTAGTAAGGAGGATGTACAAAGGGACTAATAAGGCCTAAGTGCTGCAGTGGGAAGCAATTTCCGCTGCACCTCCGCACAATTACATACATTACATACATGATTATTGTTATTGTTATTGTTATTGTTATTGTTATTGTTATTGTTATTGTTATTGTTATTGTTATTGTTATTGTTATTGTTATTGTTATTGTTATTGTTATTGTTATTGTTATTGTTATTGTTATTGTTATTGTTATTGTTATTGTTACTGTTACTGTTACTGTTACTGTTACTGTTACTGTTACTGTTACTGTTACTGTTACTGTTACTGTTACTGTTACTGTTACTGTTACTGTTACTGTTACTGTTACTGTTACTGTTACTGTTACTGTTACTGTTACTGTTACTGTTACTGTTACTGTTACTGTTACTATTACTATTACTATTACTATTACTATTACTATTACTATTACTATTACTATTACTATTACTATTACTATTACTATTACTATTACTGTTATTGTTATTTGTTATTGTTCCTGTTACTGTTACTGTTACTGTTACTGTTAATATTAATGTTAATGTTAATGTTAATGTTAATGTTAATGTTAATGTTAATGTTAATGTTAATGTTAATGTTAATGTGAATGTGAATGTTAATGTTAATGTAAATGTTAATGTAAATGTAAATGTTAATGTTAAGGTTATTGTTAATGTTATTGTTATTGTTATTGTTAATGTTAATGTTAATGTTAATGTTAATGTTAATGTTAATGTTCTTGTTGTTCTTGTTGTTCTCCTTCTTGTTCTCGTTTTTGTTCTTCTTCTTGTTCTTCTTCTTGTTCTTGTTCTTGATCATTATCATTATCATTATCATTATCATTATCATTATCATTATCATTATCATTATCATTATCATTATCATTATCATTATCATTATCATTATCATTATCATTATCATTATCATTATCATTATCATTATCATTATCATTATCATTATCATTATCATTATCATTATCATTATCATTATCATTATCATTATCATTATCATTATCATTATCATTATCATTATCATTATCATTATCATTATTATTATTATCTCTTATGAATTCTCTGATATACGATAAGTCTTCTGTATTAAAAAAATTACGAGCATAAAAAAACTAAAATAAATTTAATTTTATTCGCCATGGTTTTTGTTTTGTGTAATATATGAATTTACCTGTCCTCAAATCTCTTATGTGCTAATTTTAAGGACGGCGATATCATAAATGTATCTAATATAATGGATAATATATACAATAAAAATATTTTTTTAAGGAAAATATAGATGTTTCTAACTCGCCGAATGAATGCATTACCCAATTCTGAAAACATATTCTGCACCGCAAGTATAAGCTTAGCTTGCTCACAGAGCATAACCATATACAAAATTCAATTTCTTTAAAACCGTAATACGTAGCGAAGTAAACTTTTTAAAAAAACTGTTTTATACTTTTGACTACATTTGTCTCGAACTATAGATCTATTTTCAATAATTAATGTGGCCCTCCGCATAGTGAAGTTTTTAATGCAGAAATTTGCTGGTGCCGACTTTGAAATAATTTTTTTCGAATTTTTTATAAAAAAAATGGTGTACCATTACAAGCGCTGAAGCTTTTTATATATGTTGTGAAACAATTTTGAACACAAGTTAAATCGTTGATTTACAAACGCGATTTATGTTTCGAAAATATAATTGTCAAATAACGTCCGAGGTACCGACAATTTGATTTTATAAAATTGCACCCTACTGAAAAAAGTTGTAGAAGTCCATTTCGGATGCCCAAATTGTCCCTCTACATGATGGTAAAGGTTTAATTTAGTTATATCTTTAATTAAAAAAAACGCCATAATTGAGAGCCGATTTTACTCCACTAATAGAATTACGATCACTTTACATCAGTGTGTCTTCATCTCAAATGAATTAGCCCTGTAGCGACAGTTGAGCAGCACATATTTCAGCGTTTTATTACAACACGTCAACATAGTCTTACCCTACACAGAGAAATATCTGGTTTTAACAAAACTTGATCACGTGTTTCATCGTTAGCCTTAAATTTATGATAATGAAGGTGATAGTATTTACATCAACAAAATGTGATGCCTATTTTATACTTAAAAGGGTTGTCGATTATATGGAATTTTAACGTTTACTTCAACAAATAATTTACTATCCAAAAATAAAAAAGCAATCTTCAGCGTCACCTGAAATTAGTCTAGCAGAAAAGTATTGTTATTCACTAAGTCTTAAATAATTCATATATTATATCTTGCCTTTGTAGAATACTTTTTAATGGAATTGCGTCTTAAAACGCAATTTAAGACATACACATAAACTAATAGGAAGAGGAATTAATATATTTTTTTAAATACATACCTGCTACACATTCTATTTGTCCATCTGATTTAACTATCGATTGCATTTCATATCGGCAATTACACACTCCTTCTTTACATTCTGTTTGATAATTTAGTTTTTCACATTGCTCATTAAAAAAACAGGATTCATTCACTTTTACAGCTAAAAAAGAATCAGGCAATAAGTATTATTCATTGTAGATAGTATCCAACAGCTGCTGAGAATTGGTTCAGAACTGTCAGAAATGTTTGACCAACACCGTCTTACGTCACATTCGTCGAAAGTACATTAACAACTGAACTGACTAACTAGTTCTGGACGGTTCGGAATCATTTCTTGCTGTTGTTAGAAAAAATCCATTATTAAAAGCAATAAATAACGGTTACTTTAGCAGCTTATTCTATAATTAAAAATAGGATTACAGTCCAAAAAAGTATTAAACACTATAATAAATTATTTTGTGCAGGGCCATCTGTATTTTGGCTGTAGGGCTATGGATACGAACATAGTGGAGCGTCGAGGTTTCAGATTCACATAGAGGCTTGTTAATGCTGGCTGACGTGAACAGCATTTGCGTTACGCTAACTGCTCTAGCAAGTACGTAGACCTCCGTCTGAATACATGTTGTGAACGTGTCGAGAGACACTGTACCAACAGGTTAGAAATTTATTGCTAGATTATTGAGACAAAGTGTGTCCAAACGTTAAATAATTGTAATTATTACCTACCAATTACAATACATATAAACTGGCCTAGCAAGTTTACTGGTCAAAAGAACTAATATAAATCCTATCAGCAAGTGCTGAATTATGGGAAACAGCATCTACAGTTTATAAAGATATAATGAAGGACTTAGAATATGATCCTTGGCTATTTATCTCTGCTATCCACTGTTTAACCCAGCATTTTATCGCTTGCGTCATATTTCGATTCTTTACATAGGTATATTAGTAAAGGGTGATGTAATTAGAGATCTTCATTCAACTTATTAATCTGGGTGACTGAAGGTCTTGATACAGTAGTTGTCATATTATGATTTGTACGGCAAATTGCAGATTTACATGTTATATGTTACTTAAGTGCTCTATATACTGCTCTGCTCAAATAATTTAATACATAATGTGAATACGCTGGAGGGTGATCTAGACACAAATCTCGACACTTTTATGTCCACATCTGCTCGTAGCATAATTGACAGTGAAGATGAAATTCTTTTGGATAGTTTTATATGTAATGCAATTAAATATTCTAACTACAAAAGAAAGCGATGTTCACCACATCAATAAGAAAGGAACGTCATTCGGCAAATATTACTAGCTCTTCCAAGAATTCAAGAAATATTTCTTTATATCCTTAATAATAAAATGGTCCAATTTTAATCAAATGCTCGTAGGACCTGAGCTACAATTAATGATGAAACAATAAGGTAAGAATAGAAAAAACGTAAATACCTACACAACAAAATTTTACATTTAAACGTAGGTACTTGGTTTGTATAGGTAATATAAAAATGTTTTAATTTCAAATAACATCTACTAAATTTAGAAAAAAAAACGTAATTTTCGATTTTGACCTACTCTTTACACAGGACGAATCCAAAATAGATTGTTTGAATTGTTTGTAATTTACCTAGACATCAAAATGCACTTCTTATACTTGAAATAAAAAAAATTAATATTCAAGTTTTTCCCAAACATGTGTCAAATTTGTCACAACGCCAATGCCATTAAATCGACATGATTTAAAGCGAATATACTCGCGACAAGAATTCAGACGACTTACGTCATACGAACAAATGAACAATTCATTATATTTTCATCAAAATATTTAAGAAACTGCAACTGATAGTAATAAAACTATATACTACACTAAAAGTTTGCATCATATATTGCACTAAATTGCAATAAACATTGTTTTTAACGCGATCAAATATCGAAAATTACGTTGACAATAAAAACAAATGTGTAACGTCAGCCGTGACGTAAGACGTCTGAATTCTTGATTCGAGTATATTAATAAAATCTGTTAACAGTATGGAAGTAATGTCTATCTCATGTTGTTTTGTTCCATATTTCAAAGGCTTCAAGGCTATCAATGATATAATTTAAATATTTTTACATTTTTGATATGTTAAATAAAAAAATATATAAATATTAAAAATTTCTAAAATATGTTCTCAAACTTATGCGACACAAACTAGAAGTGAAAATAGATTAAATAAGAATATTTTTATATTAAATTTAAGAGGCTTTAACTAGTTCCATTTTAGTATCTAGGTAAATTAGATTAAAATAATCTGTGTTGAACACTTCTAGTTTTCGTCGTGTAAGTTTGGCTACATATTTTAGAAATAATTAATAATATTAATTAATATTATTCAACAATATTAAATACGGTGTGATCACTCCGCTTTATTTGTCTCTGATTTTGATATCTAACTACATTAGGTTCAAACAATCTGTTTTGAGCTCTAGGTTCTAGTGGTAGTAGGTATAAGTGTGGCTCTATATTTTAAAATTATCCTATATAGATCCCATACAGCACAATGATGTGTTATGAACGTCCGCTTGTGGATGATTGTACGTCCTAAGAATATTTGTTTTATGTTCAACTTACATCCAGTGGATGTCTTGAGAACGTTCATTAGAGAACTATCAAATAACCTATTTGTACAAATTAACTTTTACTTTTTATGGACATTTTATGTATGAGGATATCTTAAAGACGTTTTTTTTTCTTGTTCTAGGGATGTTCATAAGAACCTACACAAGTAGTTAAACAGTACCGGTTATAACGCACTTTGGTAACCTGTTCATTCGGAGCTGACAGTAGATGCGCGCGGCATTCATGGGGATGCTATCTTTCAAGGTCATGCCTGAAGAAGTTTGTGGATGGCTGCCTGCTGGTGTATCAGAGTGAGAAAAAAGATGGCTGCCTGCTGGGGGTGGTGATGCATGATTCGATGATGGGTTCTGAAAGTAGCCTCTAACGAAGAGTAAGAGTGGGGCGATGTATCAGAGTGAGAAAAAAGATGTCTGCTTGTGATGAGAGTGGTGGTAACGCCAGAGAGGGTGGGGATGCTAAAAACATGAAAGAATCCACCGTCCATGACCAGAAGGTCTTCGTCGAGGAGGATCTAGTATAGGAGGGCGTATCAGAGTGAGAAAAAACATGGCTGCATGTGTAGAATGTGGTGGTGACGTTAGAGAGGTGGAATAAACTGAAGACATCGACGATGTTCAGAAGATTGTCTGTGAAGAAGAGTAAACGTGGGATCGTATATCAGATTAAGAAAAAAAGATGGCTGTCTGTGAGGGAGAGTGATTGTGACGTCAGAGAGGATGGTGATGCTAAAGAATGGTTGCGTCTGGCAACATTGTTCAGGAGGTAGTATCTAACAAGTTTTTAACAAAAACATGTTTCATAAACTTTTTACCTAAAGTCCATTTATCTCGGAAACGGCTAAGAATATTGAAAAAAATAAAGAAAATCACCACTACGACTCATTCTAGTCTGGATAGAGGTGCTTCTATCTAATGAAAAAAAGTCCCAATACCGTATACCCAAAGACAAAACAGTTAGTTGCGCCCCCCACCCTACTCATATCAAGCAGTACTCTTGGCGGTATATATCAATGAATGTTAAATGGGTAATAAATAAGTGATAAGACTTTTGTTATTGCAAAACTCAAAGAGAGAGAAGTAATTTTGTTCTCAAAAATTGTTTTACCAGAGCCGTTGAACATTTGCAAAGATGAGCATGCTTGGTTCCTAAAATTTTATTAGTAAAACTTGTTAGCGACAGGAAGTGGATAATATTCAAACAGATTGTTTAGTGCTACTGTAAGAGAGTTTAAGTCAATTGTGTGAATCTCAGCAAGTTGCGCAGATGGTCACCGGAATCCATCAGGCTAATACACAAATAATGTTTACTTTAAAAGTGATAACAAATTTGTTTCTGAATGCAATTTAATTTCATATTTAAATAGTACTGATACACACTAGTGGATAAGTTAAACTTATTAAAAATTCATATAAATCAAACTGAATTCTATTAAAAATACTTATTTTAAATATAAAATATACAGTACGTATACAAACTGGCAAAACTACAACATTTTCATTATAGTGGTTTTTAGGCTTTCACGGCCAGTGTTGTAATTTGATACATGGTGATTTTCCGGGTTGTTATGCCGTGACCTCGGTAACTGGTAGCTGCCAGAAACAGAGTTAAAATGCACATCCCTAGCATTAGCTGGGATACTTTTACCTGCCCTGGTTGTTCTCGGGCTAGGCTCTGTGGGGACAGACCCGCTATCGGTGTCTCTGGGTCTGTCCATATATTGATTTTGGTTCCTACTGTTGATATTACGACTGCTACGGTCGGAACCGCTTCTCGGATACTGGTGGTCCTCCGAGGCGTTCCGTAGCCGCCGCTGTAACTGGTCGCATCCCATGCTTCCAAACGTTTCGCCGCTCTTCACTGTCGGCATCTTCAGTGGTGACTCTGCAAAAGCTTCGCCGCGACTGAGGCCGATAGGGACCTCGTTAGCGGTCTCGTAGTGTCGGTGCAGCTGCGCGCGCTTCTGCACCTGCGTAAACAGCCAGTGGACGGGGCACGATCGATATCAGCAATGACGCACGACCCGTCACGGTTGAGTAGCCGCGAAGGCGTGGCCAAGCTATTAGTCATCGATCGTGTGACGTAGGGAGTGGAGTTACCTGTTACATAGACATTGAGCCGACCCTGTGTTAACTGACCTACACCATAAGTGATAAAGTGCGGTAGAAGTGCTGACAAAGATTCCTGTCGAAGTTTATCTTTTTATACCGTATATTATCAATAACCTTATGTTAATTCCAGAAATTATCTATTGTTCATTGTTCCTAGTGCACGAGGCAATCTAGTAATTTGTATTACGTATGTTTCATGTATATATATATTTTAGACTTTTTCAGCTTCAGTTCAGTTCAGTCTTAATCAAGTCAAAACGCTGTTAAAGATTTGAGCTAACTCTGTTTTGTTCTTAGTAAAATACCTGCTGTTAGTTAAATAAAACACAATTAGAAAGAACGAATATCTTTTTTTGGGTAGTTATTTTAATTAACAAGAGTAAAAGCTGAGTCCAAAACCAACCAAAGAAGCGGAGGGCTTCTTCGAACCAAGAACTGCAAGAAGCTCAACGTCACTGGCGCAGTCGGAAACGGATCTGATAGTCACTGTTTAGAAGAAGACATAGTGCCTTTTTGGAAAGTGTTTTTTCTACTGACAGGACTACTGCAAGTTAAGAGTGTTTCGAGAAGAGAACTGAATATTCCTTGTCGACATACGGGGCCATCTTCTAGGACACAAACCCAGAAAATTCGCTAGCAACCTACTCGAGGATCTAATATCCCTGGACAGGTTTAGAAATAAAAAACAACAAAATCAAGCAATCAAACAAAGAAAAGCTGCACACAAACAAGGTAAGTCATTTTTCTCATAATCCATTTTTCCTTCTCACCCCAACTTTTCACATTTTTTTTTTGTGTAAAATAATATTCAAAAATAAAACTTGTTTTTTTTATTGTTTTGAAATAAAAAATTATTCTCTCAACAAATGGTTAATGTTTAGAAATATTAAAGAAACGTCAAAAGCAAACAAAAATTTTAGACAACAAACTAGAGCTAGTAGAAGTATTAATTCTGAAGATTCTGATTCAGATTTAGATAGTGTTATCCAAGATTTATCTGCGATTAGATTAGAATACGAAAAATCTAAAAGAAATAATAGTGACAATATGGCTCGTGAAATAAATTATCAGCAATTAAAATTATTTTTAGATATTATTCCAAATTTTAGTGGAGACCCATGTGAATTAAATAATTTTATTGGAGCTTGTGATGAAACATTTGTACAGTATGCTAACGAATCTGAAGTCATAAAAAAATTAATTTTTAGAGGTATAATTGGCAAACTACGAGGCAAAGCATTAACTTTAATTTCAAGTAGAATTGAATTAGACACTTGGGACAAAATAAAAGAAATTTTGAAAGTTTCTTTTACTGATCAAAGGTCATTTACTTGTTTACTTCATGAACTTCACAGTTTGAAACCAAATCCTAAAGAAAGTCCTTATAATTTTGGTATTCGTTGTCAATATACTAGAAGTTTAATTTTTCATCTATTAATAATGATAATACAATGGACCATGTACAAAAATTGCTCAAATTTCTAATATTGAAAAATTAATTTTGGTAACATTTTTAAAATATCTTCCACCACAAATTCAAACCGGTGTTAGACTTAAAAATCCAGATTGTTTAGAAATAGCAATGCAATACGTAATAGAAGAAGAAAATTTTAATTCTATTGTAAATGAAGGAAAGAGAAATTTAAATCAACATATTCCATCTCCAAATATTAAAGCACCTGTTCAAAAATATTCTCAAATTCAACCTACTCTAAGTCAAACATTTTCACATAATAATTCACAGTTACAACAACGATTTCATGAACAAAATAAAAATATTTCCTAGTCAACCAATTCAAATATCTCCAAAACAAGTACCACAAAAATTTTACCCAAATCAACCAGTATTCGGTAAACAAAGTACATCAACAACCAACGTCTGGAAACCCAAAATCAAATACCTACTTATAAACCTACTCCTATGTCAACAACATCTAGGCAAACAACTACTCAACCTTATCAGTTTAAACCCCAATCGAGACCGACATTTATGGCAGAAGAATTACACAACATTGATGAAGAAATTTGTACTGAAGCAATTGAAGAAAATCCAGCAGCATATGGTTATGAACAAGAAGAATTACCCATGCAAGACCAAGAAGGTATGGAACCATATACAGAAAAACCTTTAAATCATTATAAACATCAAATGATTATTAAAGTTTCAGAATCATCCCTGTACCTAATTGTATTAAAGAAAAGATTTTTGATAATCAGAGATTTTACATAAATATTAGAAAAATCATATAGATGAAGATTTAGAACAATTCATAGCTAATCTCGATAATAAACTTACATTTTATTTATATTTTCCTGACAAACAACATGAAAAATACTTTATAAAAATATACAAGAAAAACTTATTAGAATTCAATCAAAATTAATAATTTGTTCTTCAAAATTAACTGATATCTGTACAGATTCTGAAAAACAAGACAAAATGAATTATCATCATATTTATAAAACTGGTCATAGAGGTATTACAACTACAATTGACTCTCTAAAGAAAAATTACTATTGGCCTAGCATGACTAAAGACGTTAATAACTATGTCAATAATTGTGTCATATGTCAAAAATCTAAATATGAAAGACAACCTAATAATTTTGAATTTCAACCAATTCCTATAGGTACAAAACCTTTTGAAAGAATTCATATCGATACCTTGTCAGTATCTAAAGAAAAATTCTTAACGATAATTGATACTTTTTCAAAATTTTGCGCAAGCCTATCCAATTTTAGGAACAAATTCTATAAATGTCCTTGACGGATTATTAACTTTTATATCACATTATGGACTTCCTCATACAATTGTTTGTGATAATGGTGTGGAATTTAATAATCAAAATTTCCTAGATTTTTGCAAAATTCATAAAGTAAATATACACTTTACTACACCAAAAAATCCGAATTCAAATAGTTACATTGAAAGATTTCATTCTACATTGTTAGAACAAATTAGAGTTAAAACGCAACAAAATCCTAAAGTATGTTTAAATAACTTAATAAAATATTCACTATTACATTATAATAATTACATACATTCTAGTACAAACTTCACTCCTTTTGAGATCGTTTCAGGACATTTCAATACTAAAGATCCTTATGATATTGAAGAAAAAGATATAATCTCTAAATATGTGTATGACCATAAAGAAAAATTAAAAGGAAAATATCAACAAATCAATGACGATATAAACAAGAAAAAAACTGATAAATTGGAAAAAATTTATCATAAAGAACAGACAAGAGATAAATTAGCAAATAAATTTTCCAAAATTTCGCCTGTAGCTCAAACAAAAATAAGGTGAAAACTGAAACATCAAAATATTCTAAGCATAATTTAAAGAAACGTAAAAATATTAATTACTAATGTTTTATTTCCAGATGAGGATATTGATCATTTTCTCGTTTATCCTTATCCATAACTTAAATAATGCAGTTATTCAAAATTAACCAACCCTATTTTACCAATGAACTTGGAAAATTCGAGAATTATTATAAGTAAACATACATTCGTCAGTTATCTAGATATTTCTGAACTGAATAAAATTAAATCTAATTTACAAGAACAAGTCAATTTTATTATTGAAAGAAAAATTTTACTGATATGTCAGACAAACTAATAAAACAAGCACAATCACTGTTATTTCAAAATGATCATTTATTAGAAACTATTTTCCTAACATGAGACACAAACGTGGACTGATAAATCTTGGTGGTAAAATATCAAAATGGTTATTTGGCACACTTGATTCTGAGGATGGAAAAGAATCGATACTATATTAGATTACCTTAACAATAATGATCACTTACTTAAAGATGAAATTAATAATGAAATTTCTTATTCAAAGGAATTTATGTCAAAAACAAATCATAGCCTTTTTCAAATCAAATCAAACATCTTAACTATAAAGAGTTTAATCGATAAATACCAGGATAGTATAAATGAAATTAATACTTTGGAATTAATTATTAACTGCCTAATAACTCTACAGAACCAATTAAATCAAATCGTTAATGCTATAACATTTGCTACTCTTAATAAAATTCATCCAACTTTGCTTTCTATAGAAAATTTGAATATTATAATAAATAAAATGCAAAACTTATACTCACTAAATCAAATTGCTCAATTCAAAAGTAAACACAGTTATTATATGTTTTTTGGTATTCAACTATTATATAAAGACGAGAGAATAATTTTCTTAATTCATTGTCCAATTTTAATGACTACTGCGTTTAAAACATTTTTTTTGTATCCTGTTCCTATCCAGAATAAAATAATCCCCCCTCAAAAACCATATCTTATCCTTAATGAGAAAAATGAACTCTATCAATATCAAGAAGAATTGTGTGAAAAGATCGAAGATACCTTTTATTGCCATAATCATCTTCAAGCCGAAGAAGATTGCATAGTCTATATTATTTTGAAGAATGAAGCCAAAAACTGTTCTACTGTGTCTGTCCATGTAGAAAAGATGATTGCAAATCAAATTTCTCCCCAAAATATTTTGTTAACTACACCTTCCTACACAATAATTACGGAAGGATGTTCCATAGAAAAACATCAAGAACTTCAACCTGGAAGTTACCTAATAACAATTCCTGAAAAATGTCATTATACTATTAATCAAGAACAGTTTTCTTCCGAAAATGAAGATCTTTCGCCTGTTACAATTATTGAACTTCCATCACTGGATGTATCCAAGTTAAGAGGACGTTCAAATAAAATTAAACTTAATAGCATGGATATCGAAGAGCTTTCTCATTTGGCAAAGAAAATGAATAATCATCATGAAATAGCTTTACCTGTGGAGCCAAAGGAAAATCATCCCATACCTACCTGGCTTCTTATTATTATTTGCTTTCTCATTTGTGCTATCACCTATATTGGAGTAACATGCTACTACAGAAACTGTTACCCTTACCCAATCAAACTATTTAGAAGGAAGAAAAATCCGAATGAGGCCTCTTCTCTTAATGATGATCAACCCAGCCAACGAGTCCAACCCTAGGTTTCCATTTTAGGCGGGAGGAGTTACCTGTTACATAGACATTGAGCCGACCCTGTGTTAACTGACCTACACCATAAGTGATAAAGTGCGGTAGAAGTGCTGACAAAGATTCCTGTCGAAGTTTATCTTTTTATACCGTATATTATCAATAACCTTATGTTAATTCCAGAAATTATCTATTGTTCATTGTTCCTAGTGCACGAGGCAATCTAGTAATTTGTATTACGTATGTTTCATGTATATATATATTTTTTAGACTTTTTCAGCTTCAGTTCAGTTCAGTCTTAATCAAGTCAAAACGCTGTTAAAGATTTGAGCTAACTCTGTTTTGTTCTTAGTAAAATACCTGCTGTTAGTTAAATAAAACACAATTAGAAAGAACGAATATCTTTTTTTGGGTAGTTATTTTAATTAACAAGAGTAAAAGCTGAGTCCAAAACCAACCAAAGAAGCGGAGGGGCTTCTTCGAACCAAGAACTGCAAGAAGCTCAACGTCACTGTGGTACGAGCGCGCACGGATTCGCGCCGTTGGGTAGTGGGCGGGGCCAGAAGCTCGGCTTGAGAACCGATGCCCTCCTCGTCATTGGTCGGCAACCCAGTAGGCGTGGCTACGCTGTTATTAGTCCTGTATACTGTGGCAACGAAAATTTGGTTGGTAAGGTATTCTGGGGTCCTGATCAAGAATTCATAGGCATTATTCGAATAAAATAATCTCTAATATGATTTTCAGATTTTAGGCCATATAAATTGTATCGTAGTCGGCCACGGTCTCGAATTTTAGAGAACATCAGGCATGGTCAAGATAGACTTTGTAAAGATGTATCCAACAAAAAAAAGTTTATTGAAATCGGTCGAACGGTAGGCATGTTACAGGCTTGTTCCACTTTTAAGCGAGACACCCAAGTTATCCTGACCACCTTGTATACTGTGGCAACGAAAATTTGGTTGGTAAGGTTTTCCGTTAATCTCTAATATGAATTTCCTATTTTAAGCCACATAAATTGTTTCGTAGTCGGCTACGGTTTCGAATTTTAGAGAACACCAGGTATGTCCAAGATAGACTTTTTGAAGATGTATCTAACAAAATAAAGTTTATTGAAATCGGTCCAACGGTAGGCGTGTTACAGGTTTGTTCCACTTTTAAGCGAGACACCCAAGTTATCCAGAGCACCCTGTATACTGTGGCAACGAAAATTTGGTTGGTATGGTTTTCTGGGGTCATGATTAAGAATTCGTGGGAATTTTTCGAATAAAAAAATCTATGATTTTCCAATTTTAAGCCACCAGAGAAAACCAGGTATGTTCAAGATATACTTTTTGAAGGTGTATCCAACAAAAACAAGTTTATTGAAATCGGTCGATGGTAGGCTGTTATTAGTCACTAATCGATTAGTCACTAATAACAGCGTAGCCACGAAATGAATAGATAATAAAAAACTTTTAATGTACCCGCGGCGGTCTTGTCCCATAACCTAGAAAAACAAACGGCCGAACTACATTGTGGGAAAATATCTGCACCCGGCACAAATTTCTTTATTTAATAACTATAAAACCTTTAAAAATTAAAAAAGGCATTAAAAACTGAAGAAGAAAGTACAGCGTAAACACAGGAATAAAATTATGATATGACGGGTAATTTTACCGTCGTGTTGCTAGTTGCCTACCCTAGATCATATGTTGCCTACTCTGACTCTGTAAACGTGCGGCGGAAGGTCGCATAGGTGGCGTTAAAAAAGGATTTAATATAATTTCGAAAAAAAAATTTTCGCATTAAGTTAGGAATTTGTTTGCATTTCTGCGATTTTAAAATATTTAAAAATTATTTAGAGGATCGTTAGCAGCAAGTTAAAATAATTTCACAAGGTATGATGTAGATGCAATAAACATTATGTTGGAGAAACGTCTCGGTTTATGAATGTTAGAGTTGAGGAACATAAAAATTATATAAAAAGACGGGAATTTGAAAATCAAAAATTTGCGAACACGCTTGGGAAAACGGTCATTTGATTCAATGGGGTTCGGTAAAAATTTTAGAGAAGAAAGATAATGCAACAAAAATAAAATTAAAGGAGACCGCGATTATTTTGTTGAACGGAGATAAGTGTGTGTCAAACTGTTCAGTAAACATTAATCATTGTTGGCTATAGTTGTATCAAGA
Source organism: Monochamus saltuarius (assembly GCA_025584915.1). Taxonomy (NCBI): domain Eukaryota; kingdom Metazoa; phylum Arthropoda; class Insecta; order Coleoptera; family Cerambycidae; genus Monochamus; species Monochamus saltuarius. The sequence goes on along the minus strand of CM046726.1, from coordinate 26,602,867 downwards.
AGAAGTAAGTAACAATAAAATAAAAATCATTTAACATCTCTATGAAAGCAGATAAACAAATTTTAAACTATCAAACTTGACATACTTTTAACGTCAAAAATACGAAGGTGCGCGATAGTGATGTGATTTTTTTTATTTTTTACTTATCTGTTTTTTTCAATGTGAGATTTTTTGGTTAGGCAAAATTAGTTTCAAAAATAACCCTTGTCTGATCCGTTTTACGCAAGGGCTTATTTAATTAATCTTTATTTTTCTCAGAAGTATGGCAAAAACCCAATCAAACTAAAGAAAAACTAAAATTATGCCACAAATAAATAGCTTCAGACAATATCATAACTGCATGCTAATTAATTGTAACGTAACTGTAAAAATATAAATAATATACATGTAATAAAATATCTTGGTGTTACACTAACACAACTGAACACGAATATTTCGGACGCTAAAGGATATACTTCATGGGAGGGCGCTCCATGACGTAATTCATGAAAAAAAACAACGATTTTTATGTTTTTATGTAGGAAACTAAATCATTTGGTTCGTTGGCCACCTAAACAATAATGTATTGAAGTCTGCATACTCAATAATTACTTAAACATCACGGACCCAACCGACGGTTCCATGAAAGGACGCCTGAAAGATAGATGGATATATATATATATATATATATATAGACAAGAATTTTTAATCAGGTAAATCAGTCACAAAATAAAGAAGACTCTTTATCTAGTTCAAGCTTTCGAGTACTTGAACTAGATAAAGAGTCTTCTTTATTTTGTGACTGATTTACCTGATTAAAAATTCTTGTCTCAACTTAGACAGTCGTCTAACTTTATTCTATATTATATATATATATATATGTATAACATAGAAAACATTTAGCGGCTAAAGGATCCGGAAAAGAAGGTGATAAGGAACAACGAGCAACTGCGGACAACGTTGTTTCTAGGTTATTGCCCTTCATCAGCGCAGTGCAGCTTAAACAAACAAGAAGGAAAAAAAAGAAGGGTAAATGACACGACTACACAGGAGAATGACCAGCAGCCACCTATCCCTAATTTGCAGCATCGTGCCACACATCCTCTGTTTTGAGGACAAGAGTAGCAGTCGCTGTGGAAGAGAGTCCAGCGACTACTGTGTCAAGGTCTCAGCCAGAACAATAAAAAAAAAAAAAAATCGATCCGCTTAATTCCTTTTTTTCCTTGTATATGTATATACAGAAGAAGATTAGACGACTGTCTAAGTTGAGAAAAGAATTGTTAATCGGGTAAATCAGTCAAAAAATAAAGAGGACTCTTTATCTAGTTCAAGCTTTCAAGTAGTTTATTGTCTCTTCATCAGGAACTCTAAAACGTTACATTATGATAATTTGAAGAAATTGTAAAATGTAAAAAACAAACTTACAAAAACGAGGTTGTATCACTAAAATTCTATGGACTAAATACACCATCACGTATTATAATCAAACATCAACAACAAAAATAAAAGAATCTACGTTATTACTAAATTTTGTTAGGAATTTAAAAAACTTCTTATATTATCAACTAACCCCAGAAAGGAGCACATGGTCAATCAGACAGCATGGCCATGTGGACAATGGACACAAAAGAATTGGAAACCTAAGAACAATAGAAAATAACTGACAGAAGCCAGGTACTGTCAACTGTGAAATTTGAAACATTGAACTATTAAATACCAACTGTGAATAAGAAAATAATTTTAGTTAACAATATTCTGGCTGCTGTGCCAATGTAGAAGATAAGTAAAGATGACACTAAGGCCATCAATGTCTGATCTCCTGTTAATGCAATCAGTCTCCTGATCAATAAAACACATTTCCAAAAATGTTCTCTTGTGTAAATTGTCCTCACTGCATAACACCTCTACTTCATCGAAATTTAAATTATGATTAAGTTCTAAAGCATGTTGCGCAAGCATACATGAGTTTTTATTGCATCTAATGTCACTTTTGTGTGCACATAAGCGATCTCTAAGTCTACGGCCAGTTTATATATATACAGGGTGTCTCGCTTAAAAGTGGAATAAGCCTGTGACATGCCTACCGTGAGACCGATTTCAATAAACTTGTTTTTGTTGGATACACCTTCAAAAAGTATATCTTGAACATACCTGGTTTTCTCTGGTGGCTTAAAATTGGAAAATCATATTAGGGATTTTTTTTATTCGAAAAATTCCCACGAATTCTTGATCATGACCCCAGAAAACCCTACCAACCAAATTTTTATTGACACATTATACAGGGTGCTCTGGATAACTTGGGTGTCTCGCTTAAAAGTGGAACAAACCTGTAACACGCCTACCGTTGGACCGATTTCAATAAACTTTATTTTGTTAGATACATCTTCAAAAAGTCTATCTTGGACATACCTGGTGTTCTCTAAAATTCGAAACCGTAGCCGACTACGAAACAATTTATGTGGCTTAAAATAGGAAATTCATATTAGAGATTAACGGAAAACCTTACCAACCAAATTTTCGTTGCCACAGTATACAAGGTGGTCAGGATAACTTGGGTGTCTCGCTTAAAAGTGGAACAAGCCTGTAACATGCCTACCGTTCGACCGATTTCAATAAACTTTTTTTTGTTGGATACATCTTTACAAAGTCTATCTTGGACATACCTGATGTTCTCTAAAATTCGAAACCGTGGCCGACTACGATACAATTTATATGGCCTAAAATCTGAAAATCATATTAGAGATTATTTTATTCGAATAATGCCTATGAATTCTTGATCAGGACCCCAGAATACCTTACCAACCAAATTTTCGTTGCCACAGTATACAGGATGCTCAGGATAACTTGGGTATCTCGCTTAAAATTGGAACAAGCCTGTAACATGCCTACCGTTCGACCGATTTCAATAAACTTTTTTTGTTGGATACACCTTCAAAAAGTCTATCTTGTACGGTGTTTTCTAAAATTCGAAACCGTGGCCGACTACGATACAATTTATGTGGCTTAAAATCGGAAAATCATATTAGAGATGATTTAATTCGAATTTTAGAGAACACCAGGTATGTCCAAGATAGAGTTTTTGAAGGGTTATCCAACAAAAAAAAGATTATTGAAATCGGTCGAACGGTAGGAATGTGACAGGCTTGTTCCACTTTTAAGCGAGACACTCAAGTTATCCTTAGCACCCTGTATACTGTGGCAAAGAAAATTTGGTTGGTAAGGTTTTCTGGGGTCCTGATCAAGAATTCGTAGGAATTATTCGATTCAAATAATCCCTAATATGATTTTCAGATTTTAGACCACATAAATTGTAACGTAGTGGGCCACGGTTTCGAATTTTAGAGACACCAGGTATGTCCAAGATAGACTTTTTGAAGATGTATCTAACAAAAAAATATATTATTGAAATCGGTCGAACGGTAGGCATGTTACAAGCTTGTTCCACTTTTAAGCGAGACACCCAGGTTATCCTGACCACCCTGTATAATGTGTCAACAAAAACTTGGTTGGTAGGGTTTTCTGGGGTCCTGATCAAGAATTCGTGGGAATCATTCATTATATGATTTTCCCATTTTAAGCCACATAAATTGTATCGTAGTCGGCCACGGTTTCGAATTTCAGAAAACACCAGGTATTTCCAAGATAGAGTTTTTGAAGGTTTATCCAACAAAAAAAAAGATTATTGAAATCGGTCTAACGGTAGGAATGTCCTTAGCACCCTGTATACTGTGGCAACGAAAATTTGGTTGGTTTTTTCAAAAAACCCAAGCCGTAACTATCAACAATTTCTTTGTTTTTCATCCTTTCTGTATATTGCCATGTTAAAGGTCCTTTCACATGCATTTTCACAGTCTTTGGATGTCCTTTTTATGCACTTTATCACAAAACTACTTATAACTAATACATTTTTATAAATGTCCATTTGTTTTTATTGTACTAATTTAATTTTTTATTAATGAAAATACTCTTTATTTTGTATTTTAGGTCATTTGCAAGGGATTCTTGAAAATCACTTTAGTCTTGACAGTTCTAATTCTAAAATTTGACATTTAAAATTATTTTTCATAATATGGTTTATTTTGAATGGATATATCTTTACTTTATTAATATTACTCGTCTGCCTACAATATGTATATCAAATTAATCTATAGACTTTTACCTTTCATTCATTATAAGTTGCTCTGGGTTTAAATTTATTTTTCTCTATGTACTGAGTGATAACAATTGTCAACAACATGCAATTTTATGAAATTTATTTTATACTTGATAATAAAATTATTAAATTATTTATTATTTTTATGCTATGTAATATTATTTATTATTACTAAATTTATATCCAGGATATCCATATTAACAATTCTTTATATTTTATAAATCTACACTAATAATTATTAATTTTATTCAACTTTAAGTTCGGTCAGGTATTACTTTCATTTGATTTTCTACATGCATATTTCAAATTGTTACAATATATACAGAGTGAGTCAGTCATAATGTCATTCATTTTAAGAGGACATAGGGAATAATGAGTATAATGCGAATACGTGATTAAAAAAAAATCTAAATGCATATTTACGTGGAAAAAAAAAATTCAAATCATTATTTAAACCCCTTTTTCAGACTGTCACTGACCGCTCACAGCCTTGGTCGGTTACAGCTCACAGTTCAACTCGATGTCGACCTGATGCAATGTTGTCAAGTTGTAATATTTTTCTATATAGTACCTACCCACCTAAGTTTTAGACATCACAAATAAACGGTTGTACTGACTATTTTAGAATATCATTTTTTCTTGCTCAGTTCAACTTCAGCCAATAATAATTTAAAATGTTAATATCCAATAAAATCAAATAATAATAATCAAATAATTCTATTAAAAATTGCAAGTAACGCGGTCCACTCAGGTTTTCCCGTAGAAAATACGGCCCAATCAAACGATACCCGTACACTCGCGTGTCGATTTTTCTCTGAGCAAATGTAGCTGTTATGACTGCAACAAAACTCCAACGTGTCTAAAAATAAACCGAGTAATAAACCATTTACGTACATTACATAAAAACCCTATACCCAATGGGTTAATTATTAAGAGAAGCTGAAAAGTGTTTCGTGTTTAAATACTAAGTAATAAAAAACCATCGTGTTGTCGACAGAAAACTGTCCAAAACCAAAATGGCACGCCGCTAATCTAAGTTATCGAGAGTTAATCTTGACCTTGACCTACCGTATTATTAGGTCAATAACCTAGTTACCTAGTTTTTGTACTGTTATTTAACGACAAGGAGTAAAACTATTTTTTTAATCTAGATACATGAAAGAATGTTCCTTTAATATTGATATTTTTGTTAATAAAAACAAATGTAGATAATAAATAAATGTTTTCGAATGTTAGGTTATTACAGTTTAATAATTTTGATATTACGTTTTCACTTCGTTTTACAAATAAATATGAATTTTTAGTATTACTTGTAAGTACAATTAATTATTTCAGTTTGTAGTTACGTATATATAGCCTAGAAATTTACCTAATGTTTTTTAAGTAGTATGGTACTAACCTGTTTACAGCTCACAGTTCGAGTAAAACCATAGACAAAGTAAAACTGCACTTATCCGTCCATAGCACTTTATTAATAAAATTAGGGTCAGTCGCATTTCCTAAACATTCTCCGTATAACACTACCATTTCCACATATTCGGAATTTGTAAAATTATGCGTTGTGAATTTACGCCAAATACGTGAGGTTAGACCGAAATAAACAAACTACTGCTTACTGCTTGTATTCTCTCTATCCCCCCTCCAAATGTGTGGCATGATCTACAAATTTGGGGGGAAGAAATGCGGGAAATGCAGAGTGCTAAATGGAGGTAAATTTAAATAACACGCTGATGTGTTGGACGATATTATGTATGTAAATGTGGCATTCATGGTTAATACGACAAGTCTGTGGCATTAGATTGTCGTCGCGTACGCCATCAGAAAGTTCGTAGCGCACCAGGAGCGTCGTGTTACTGATTTTTATAGAGTGATTTGTTTATTTTTTTAAAGGTCGTAAAAATTTTTTTTTTTTGATTTTCTGCCTTTAGTAGGCTCACCCTGTATATATATATTGTTTTGATTTTTATATGTGTGTGTAAATGTATGTAATCTTTATTTTGTGTTAATGTGTATGTTTTTATGAAATAAATTTATGGCGCTTTTAAAACTCTTTCATTACCTTTATTTATAATTTTTTTTTATCTTTTACCCTGGCTAGCTTTGACTCTACTCAGTAGTCGGTTCTTTATAGAGAGAAAACTTACTTTTGTTTATATTTTTTTTATATTTTATTTTATTATTGTCCAAACTATAACTTTCACTAAACACAGAATAAAATGTTGGATTTGTTTTTTAATTTTGTATTTTATTTTCTTTAGCAAGAAACCAAATATTTTATAATTAACTTAGAAAACAATTAATTATATTCCACATTAAAAAACAATTTTTGAAATAGAAACATGGGCTTTTTCTTATCTACTTTCTTGGGAAACTAAACAAATGATGGTATATTCAAATTTTATACTGGTGTGTCTATATGATTTGATTTATTTCTATTTTTGAATTTCAAGCTTAGACAACCAACAATTTCTTTGTTTGTACCACCAGTTGCCTATCTCTCTTAACATACAGTTTTCGAGAAATGGAAAGTCATCTAGGTTATAAGAATAAATATTTGACACTTATGGCGTGCATTGCGAAATTGTGAAAAGTTTTAATAATTTTAAATGTTTTAGTGGCCTTTATTTTTATTTAATGATAGAAGTAAGTCCTGCTATGTTTACTGACTACCTAGTTCAGTTTTAGATATTTATTCCTTAGTCGGAATATTGCTAGATAGTTTATTTATTTGTGCACAAATTAAATTGGTACCTGGTACTTGTAATTGTAGTTCAAATCTCCTGGGAACATGGAAATATCCTCTGTAGATTCCAATTAAAGATGAAACTGGGCCTGGCAAAAAAACTGGGTTGCTGGAAAATTCTCAGGAACTTCTTGTGATGGAGATGATGTAACCTAACTTTTCTCTCTCTGGTGAGTTACGTTTTGGATGTTTTTTTCTTAAAATTCTTGAATTTTTTTTTTAATTTTGGGGACGCTAACAAAGAAACGACGCTGCCCCTTTTATAATTTCTTCGTAACTAATCAACAACTTTTTTGTTTCTCAAGTCTATATGGATTCTAGATTTTAACTTTATTTGTTAAATCACTTTCACAATATTTAATATATCGTTTTTTGATCTTTATTTTGTCACTTCACTGCACTACTTAATTACTAATTACATATTCAAATAATGTCCATGTTTGATAATTTACAATTTCTTCATATTTAATAGGGAATATTAATCAATCATCTTTTTATAGGTATGGCTATCTTGTACATGTGTCCACGTCCTTAATTTTGACAAATGTCAAATAATAAAGATTGTAGCGTGAATACCCGATGAACGGTTACGGACCGCGTGGAAGGGAGTAGATGGCGTGCATGCGCTGACCCTCATACATTTTAGTTACCCTTGAGACGTTGAAATAGGAACATCGCGCTCTCTCAATATTATTTCTTACTGTTAAAATAACTGTTTAGTCTTGTGTATTTTGTTAGTTGTATTGTTGTGCAATAAACGCCACGACGTTAAGCCTATTCCAGTAATTATTCGAAACCCCGACAACAACTTATTTACACTGGCGCCCAACGTGGGGCTCGAATAACGAAAGAATATCATTAATTGTAGTGACTGTTTAAACAAAGAACTTGCAAACAAGTGCAGTGGTAGCAAAAACACAAGTTGGAATAATATTTTATTGTCTGTTTATCTCTATCTCCGCGAACGTACAGAATACGTTGTGTGTGTGAACCGGCAAGTAGTGAAAACTGTGTCGTTAGAAACGAATAAGACATTACGCGTGTGTTTCGATCCCAGAATTGACATTTGAATGCTGTGAAATAGTGTTGTGTTTAAGTGTAAACGCGATTTCTACAATACAGTTACCGTCGTGTGTTCTGGAATTCTACAGATGTGATAACTCGTTGTTGCAACAAGCGTTCATGGGATCTTACGAAGATAACTCAAGTTGAGGAAAAGGCATCGGCAGTCGTAAGGTTTGCTAGGTTCAAAATACAAGTTAATCTCATGTAAGTACGTTACTTAATTATTGCTGCATGCACCTTGTAAAACTAGTGATGAACTGTTGATCTTGGAACTGAACTTTCATTAAAATATGCCTAAAAAGAGTAGTGCTACAACACAAAACGAAAGTGTTTCTGGACAGAGTACAGCTATGGCTATTTCAATGACGAATGAACAATTCCTTATGTTAATAAATGAAATGCGCGATTCTGCAAGACAATCTAATGCTGAACTGTTAGAAAGTGTACGCGAACGTGTTCTGTCGCCCGCGAACGTCGTACAAGCTAGTACTGGTGACTTTAGTAAGTGCACAGCGCGATTTGATGGTTCGGATATATCAGACGTTGACGCATTCATTGATAATATCGTAACGTTCAAGGACTGTTCTAACGTTTCCGACGAAAATGCTTTAAGAGGGCTTTCAATGCTTTTAAATGGTATCGCGGCTACGTGGTGGCAAGGAGTCAAGAAAACTGTTAATGACTGGCCAAGCGCGATTACTTTATTAAAAGATGCATACTCAAAGAAACTTCCTCCGCATCTCATATTTAGGGAAATATTTTCACGTGAGCAACAGGTTAAGGAATCTACAGACTTATTTGTATGCCATATTCGAGCACATATAGCACAATTGCCTTATAATTTGCCTGAAGAAGCTCAGGTAGACATCATTTATGGATTGCTGCACAGAAAAATTCGAAAACGTCTTCCCAGAGGAAACTTTAAAAATTTTCACGAATTACTTAAGCAATCAAGAGACATTGAACAATCTCTTCAAGAACTATCTCTGGTTAATGAGAAAGACTCCAAAAGTTCTGGTAAAAAGAACCACGATAACTTTGAGAAGAAATCTAAGCTACGATGTAGTTATTGCAAAATTTTTGGTCACAGCAAAGAAGATTGTCGAAAATTGGCAAAAAAGGAACAGCCTTTAGAAACAGACTCTTCAGCTCAAACAACAGGACAAGACACAACACAAACTCCTCAATTAGTATGCTATGGGTGTGGTAAACCCGGTGTAATTCGGTCCAAATGTCCCAACTGTAAGAGCCACGAAAGTCAAGAAACTGTACACGTAAAATCATTAGGGTTTTACCAAATTTCAACCACAAATCAAGATACTTCTAATTCCACTAGACCATTGTTACCAATCATGATTCAGAACATAGAAGGTGTTGGTTTTGCAGACTCTGGAGCTCAAGTTAGTATTGCTGGTCATAAATTATACCAAGTGTTGCAAGAAACTGGACACAAGTTTACATCCTCAGATGTTAAGATATCTTATGCAGATGGTAACGTAAAACAGGAAAACGTCCTTCAAACAAATGTTGAAGTCACCATTAAACAAAGAAAGTTTATTGTCAAGTTTACTGTGTTGCCTAACTTAACAAACAATCATACTGTCTAAAGCTATTTATTTGTGGCATAGTTTTAGTTTTCTTTAGTTTTTCTTTGGGGGTTTTTGCCACACTTCTGAAAAAATAATAGAGATTAATTAAATAAGCCCTTGCGCCAAACGGAACAGTCAAGGGTTATTTTTGAAACTATGTTTGCCTAACCAAAAAATCTCACACTGAAAAAACAGATAAGTAAAAAAATTTAAACTGTCAAACTTGACATACGTTTAACATTTTTAATACGATTTTGAGAACGAAAACAGAGAGGTTTTCGAAACGTCAATAATACGGAAGTGCGCGATAGTGATGTGATTTTTGTTATTTTTTACTTATCTGTTTTTTCAGTGTGAGATTTTTGGTTAGGCAAACATAGTTTCAAAAATAACCCTTGACTGTTCCGTTTGGCGCAAGGGCTTATTTAATTAATCTCTATTATTTTTCAGAAGTGTGGCAAAACCCAAAAAACTAAAGAAAAACAATCATACATTGTTGGGTGTCGACTTTCTACATGAAGCAAAGATTGTATTAAACATACCCGAGCAGTGCTGGTATTTTTGTGACAAACCAGAAGAACAGTATTCCTTTTGTAATGAATTTGATATACCATCAGATATTCAGGTGTTCGAAGTCAGTGAGCAGCATTGCCTCCGATCTGATGAAGGTGAGACGCTTGACCCTGAGCAAAGAAACTCTTTCAACCAGTTATTAAACGAGAGTCAACATATCTTTGAACAAGGGGGAGGACCTACTGAATTCGCCATACACCGGATACAAACCATTGATCATGTACCAATCGCTGTACCTCCATATCCATTGAGTGATTTCAAGAAGGAATTTTTAAGAAAAGAATTGGATAGGTTATTAGATGCAGAAATCATCGAAGAATGCGAGTCACCTTGGGCAAGTCCCGTTGTTTTAGTGCCCAAAAAGGATGGAAACCTGAGACTATGTGTTGACTATCGGCGGCTTAACGCTATTACAGTGAACGATAGCTATCCCATGCCTCGACTTGAAGATATCTTATGTACTGCCAAGAGAACACCATATATGTCAACTATTGATTTACAGTCTGGGTACTGGCAAGTCAGCATCGCAAAAGAAGACCGCGATAAAACGTGTTTCGTCACACCATTTGGAACGTTTCGCTTCAACCGCATGCCATTTGGTTTAAGAAACTCTCCAGCTACGTTTACGCGATTAGTAGACAGATTTCGTGCAGGACTTGGTGATCGAGCTGTATTTGCTTATATGGACGATTTTCTAGTACTATCAAAGACTTTCGAAAGACACATTGAGGATTTACGAGAAGTGTTTAAACGACTTAAACTTTTTAAATTACGTGCGCGACGCGAGAAGTGCGTTTTCGTTAGAAATTCCGTTAAGTATCTTGGACATGTGATAACTCCTAATGGAATAGAGCCAGATCCTGAGAAGATATCCGCGATCAAGGACATGAAACCACCATGTTGTGTTAAAGACGTGCAAAGCTTCATTCAAACCTGCTCATGGTACAGGAAGTTTGTGCCTCATTTCTCAGACATTGCTCGACCACTTACGAATCTCCTTAGGAAGAATCACGTATTTAAATTTAATAATGACGAAATCCAAGCATTTGAGACGTTAAAAGAACGACTGATTACTGCACCAATCTTAATCCAAGCAGACCCGACAATGCCATATATTCTACGTACTGATGCAAGCGGTTACGCATTAGGAGCTGTTCTACTCCAGGGGGAGGGAGACAACGAAAGACCGATTGCCTATGCAAGTCGACTCCTAACTGATCCAGAAAGGAACTATTCTACCGTAGAGCGTGAGGCACTTGCAGTGGTTTGGAGTGCAGAGAAATTTCGACTATTTCTGGAAGGTGCTGAAGTTATTATAGCCACAGACCACCAACCATTGAAGTGGTTGTTTAGCATAAAAACACCGTCCGGCCGATTAGCCAGATGGGCATTGCGCTTACAAGGTCTTAATATGAAGATAACGTACACACCTGGTAAGATGAATGTAGTGGCCGATACACTATCAAGACCATTCTGTAGTAACGAAGATGAATCACAATGTCAGTTAAACTTTGTGACGGTGGAAATGCCGAATTGGACTCTAGAAACGATGAGAACGAAACAAGTAGAAGACGAAGAGTTACAGAAAATTATTAATGCACTAGAAGGCGAAGAATCTGCAGAATTTGTTCGTTGGTCAGAAAGAGGATACATCCTGTCAAATGGAGTTTTATATCACTTCGATCCAGACTCAGAAGCAGAGGACCCTCAACTAGTAATACCCTCTAGTCTTCGTAGTGAAGTTATGAAACAGTACCATGATTCTAGTACTGCTGGACACTATGGTATAGATAGAACGATGCAAAAGATTGCTGCAAGGTTTTACTTTCTTGGAATGAGACGATACGTTGCCGATTACATTCGAAAATGCATTGAATGTCAACGTTATAAAGTAAACAATCTTAAGCCAGCAGGGTTGTTACAAACCCCCGCACCAGCGCAAAGGTTCGAAGTAATTGCAGTTGACCTGTTTGGTCCATTACCCGAGACCCCAAGACAGAAACGATGGATATTGATTGTAGAAGATGTTGCATCTAAATGGGTAGAACTCTTTAGTTTGGAAAATGCTACCTCAGATGCCTGTGCAACGCTTCTAATAGAAGAAATCTTCTTAAGATATGGAACGGTGAGAAAGATGATCTCAGACAACGGAGTTCAGTTCATTAGTGACATAATGCAAAAGGTCACATATTGTTTTGATATCCAGACCCCATTTATTCCATTGTACCATGCTGAAAGCAATCCAGTTGAACGGAAAAATCGCGAGTTGAAAACACAGTTAGCCATTCTCGTGCAAAATAAGCATAATACGTGGGATGAACATATAGCAAGTATACGTTTTGCCATGAACTCTACCGTGTGTGAATCTACAGGTCATACACCATCATATCTAACATTTGGTCGTGAAATGCGAGCACCACATGATACCGAATATGACCTAAAGAAAGTCGTTGAGGCTGAGAATTTTGTGCCTCGCATAACTCCATATTTACGTAAATTATCAAATTCTCTCTGTGAAGCAAAGGAAACGCTTATGAAGAAGCAGGACCTACGAAAAGAGAAATATGATCAAAGTCATAGAGACATAAAGTTTGAAGTGGGTGACAAAGTCTTGGTTAAAACCCACACACTTAGTAATCAACAGAAAGGGTTTACCTCAAAATTTGCACCAAAACGTGATGGCCCATATATCGTAAAGGAAATAGTTGGCCCATATTCCTATATTTTGACCAATGCTTCGCAGCCCTCACAGACTATTGGCAAATATCACGTTTCCGATATGTACCCATTCATTGGTAAGGAAGAAGATGACCCTGATCCGAGCCCCGTGGTGCCAAAGAGAAACCGTGGTAGACCTAGGAAGAAGTTCTGAACCACTTCGGAGACCTAATCGTGGTCCAGAGGGGGAGTGTGTAGCGTGAATACCCGATGAACGGTTACGGACCGCGTGGAAGGGAGTAGATGGCGTGCATGCGCTGACCCTCATACATTTTAGTTACCCTTGAGACGTTGAAATAGGAACATCGCGCTCTCTCAATATTATTTCTTACTGTTAAAATAACTGTTTAGTCTTGTGTATTTTGTTAGTTGTATTGTTGTGCAATAAACGCCACGACGTTAAGCCTATTCCAGTAGTTATTCGAAACCCCGACAACAACTTCTTTACAATATTTTCTATAGGAAATTTAAAATCCGACGTTGGAAATTTTATTTATTTGAACAAATTCTTTTTATATTTGATCGTATGTTAACTAAATGCATATTAGTAACATCCTTATATTTTTAGCTGTCAGTTGATATGCCTAGCTCTGTGATAATTTTTCATTTTAACTATGTACTTGTCATTTATATTTGTCTATGTACAGATATTTTCACAAATTTAGCTGGTATTGACTTTTTAAAAATTGAAATTATTTAATTTTAATTATATGATTCTTCTGATACATTATGTTTAATTGTTGTAGATACTACTTATTTTCACTATTACACCTTTTTCTTACCATCAATAATCATTTTAAAGAAATTTATCAAATTTTAACAAAGTGTGAAAATTTTTATTATTATTTAAACTGTTTGAAATTTAATTTTATTACAATATATATAAATATAATCACATCAAATATTTTGCCATGTTCACTTGACTACCTAAGGCAAGGCGCGCACTGAAGTGGTCAGCAAGTGGCGTGGTAGTGGAATGGTGCGTGGTGAACATTTGGCGTGGCGATGGAATAGCGGCGGAGTGGTATGAAAGTGATTTAAAGCGCATTGAAGTGGCAAACAGCGTATGTTGTTACCGATTTGTCAGTTAAAATGTCGTCCTCAGAGGATGAAGATGCTTTTTTATTTGTACAACTTGCTAACCTAAATGCTAAAAATCAGGAGAAGAAGAAAAAACACTATTGGGTTCATCCTCTCTGGAAAAAAAATAAAAAATTTGGAATTTTTAACATTTATAAAAATGATTTGAACTTGGATGACCAAAAATTTAAAATTTTTATCGAATGAAGAAAGTGACATTTTCCAAGTTACTGACAAAACTACGACCTATCCTTCAAAAAAAGGATACAAACTTCAGGAATTGTATTTCTCCCGAAGAAAGACTTCTAGTAACATTGCGGTAAGTATATAATAACAAATATTAATGGACATATATTTATTAACCAAATACAAACTTATTTTCAAAAGAATATTCATTATTTGGTAAGTGTCTCCTAAAAATTATTTTGATAACCATACTGAATATTTGGTAATATTTTATTTTATTTTTATTTTATTTTCCCAACAGGCATGGGTACCTAATTACAGGGAAATAATTATTATAATAAATTACATTACATAATATGTCACTACCTAATGTAAACACTAGAATAAAAAGGTAATAAACTAGAATACAAAGCACTATTCAAGAAGGGCGAACAACACCCATACAGTTGCTTCAACAACAAGTCACGCACAAAAACTAATATTAATTTATTGCAAATTATCTATGGAAAAAATTTGCTTGATTTCTTTTAGAAATATTTTTTGAGGAGAAAACAGGTCAATGGAGTTACATGATGAGATTTTATTAATTAGCTGAAACATAATTGTAAGAGGAGAACATGATGTTTTACGAATCGGAATATGTAGTAAGTGGTATTGACGGGTATCCCTGGAAGGAACATTAATATACACACGGGAGAGCAGATTTGGCGCATTGATAAAACAATTTAAAACTTTATAACCAAATAGCAACATGGAAATAATACGACGGTGATAAAGAGAGTTAATTTTGAATTCTCGACATAGTTGGTTAGTTCTTATAGTCGTAAAATCTGGTGGTCTATTGTATTTCTTGAAGTATAAATACCTTAAAAATTTCTTTTGTATTTTTCCACCCGCTCAGTATATTTTTTGGGCTGACCGTGCCATAACAATGAGCCATATTCAAGTTTTGGTCTAACAAATGTACAGTACAATTTAATTAGGGTCTGAATGTTCTGTAGATTATGGGATTCCCTCATAAGAAAACCAAGAGCTTTATAAGCATCTGATATAAATTTATCGAAATGAAGTTTATATGACATTGTACTGTCTATTGTAACTCCCAGATCTTTAACATTACTAGTACTAGGTAACTGAGTACCATCCATCTTATATGCATATCTAATTACATTCTTTTTACGAGTAAAGGAAATATTGCAGCACTTTTTAATATTAAAATGAAGCTTATTTTCCCGACTCCAGCGCATTACAGAGTCCATGTCAAGCTGCAGCAGAGCACAGTCATTTATCACTTTAATTTGTCTATAAAATTTAAAGTCATCAGCGAACATCAAACAGGCGGAGTAAAAAAGACATTCAGGAAGATCATTAATAAAGTACAAGAACAGGAGTGGACCCAAATTGGAACCTTGCGGAACCCCTGAATTCGCATTATACACTTCTGAAAACAGTCCATGATATTTAACTTGAAATGTACGGTTTTGCAAGTAAGAAACAATCAACCTAATTAAGTTATCATTTACCCCATATATGCCTAATTTTTTTAAAAGCACGTCGTGGTCTACCCTGTCAAAAGCTTTTTGAAAGTCGGTAAAAATCGCATCCACTTGGTATCCATTCTCAAATGCGCCAAGTATATCATCAGCAAAAATAGTTAAATTAGTGGATACTGATCTCTTAGGCACAAATCCATGTTGACAGTTTTTAACAAGTGAGCTAAAATGATTCCATAAGTGAACGTACAATATTTGTTCAAAAATTTTTGCAGGCGCAGATAAAACCGCAATAGGTCTGTAATTATTAACATTAGATTTATCCCCCGTTTTATGTATTGGACTGATCAGCGAAGTTTTCCAACAGTCAGGAAATTGATTGGTACACAAAATCAAGTTGTAGATGTGCAGAAGAGGTTCCCTAAAATAATCAGAACATCCTTTTAAAACGTACGGTGGTACTCCATCTGCACCTACAGCCCGCTTAGGTTTCAATTTTTTAACTGAAGTATCATAATCATGGTTAGTTATACATTTCAGTTGAGACATGTGAAAATTTCCAAGACTAACATCTTCCAAATTATATGTAGCTGTCGAGGGAGAATAGACCGAATGAAAATATTTCGCAAACGTTTCTGGAACTGCATTGTCTGGTATTATAATATTATCATTGTCACGAAAACACATTGGAGCATATGAAGGTGACCGCTTATTTTTAATATAATTAAAGAATAATTTACTCTCCGACTGTATACCATATTCAATATTTGACAAATATGTACGATAGGCAAGACGAATCCGATTTTTAATGTTCTCCTAATTTCAATATACCTCAAATTAAAATCCTCAGAAACGCTCCTCAACCTATAAGAAATAGTTTTTAGCTTTATAAGACGTTTTATTTCGTTTGTAAAATATGTTGGATATTTTATACGATTAAATTGCTTTATGGTTGTCTTAGGTACACAAATTTCAAACACATCATTTAAAATATCTTAAAAATTTTTACAGCCCCATTAACTTCAGTTTGCGAAAGAACTGGCAACCAGTTCACCTCCTAAATGCATTCGCTAAATCTAAAAGTTGCATTTTTGAAATTGTAACGTACTACTGTACTGCGAGTGCCATCGTATACAATATTAGTCTGAAATTCGCCAAATAATATTTCCAGAACAGGGTGATTTAGATCTTCAGGAACAATTGGATCAACGACTCTACCTATTTTAATATTAAAATCATCACTGTTAACCAACACTAAGTCTAAAATTACATTATTTAAATTACGTATATAGTTAATGTTCTTTGATGATAAAAACTTATGAATTCAGTATAATTTTGAAAATTAATGGTTCTATTATTCTTACATATTTCGGGAAGATTGAAGTCACCAAATATATAATTATCGGTATGACTGACATTATTCTCTATGAAATTATATAAATTAGCATAATGATCACTGCTAGAATTTGGTGGCATATATAATATAATAAAAGTATATTTCCTATTATTAATAGAGCAATCCAAAATTAACACTTCATAATGATTACACTGCGTAGTTGCTCTGATTATCTTTATACCTATTCCTTTTTTTACAGCAATACACCCCGCCTCCCCTAGTTAATGTTCCACCAGTCTTTCTGTCGCACCTAATTAAATCATACAGATCTAGATTAAAAACTTCTCCATCATGTATCCCTTCATGCAACCACGTTTCAACAAGACATAAAAAATCATAATTACTATCAAGTGTACTCTCATATAATTGCTTTAATTACGACAATTTTGATAATAAATCAACATATATGGAAATTGCCGCTCGCCTAGTCTCCTATCTAATACAGATTAATATAAATAATAATAAAGAAATATGTATTCTATACACCACTCCTAAGTGAAAAGATTCAGTGCATAGTGTAAGTAATAAGTAATTTTATATTTAACAAGTAAATAACATTTATATCAGTGAACAGTACTAAAAAAGGAGACAAGAAGAATATGTATACCTTCACCGCAAAAAAGAAATTAGAGTATACGTATGAATATTTAGTGCGGACAAAAATTTATAGTCCTACCACGACAACTAAATTATAAGTCATCTGAACTATTGATAAGACATTTCTTATTATTCTTTAATACATAAATCTTGCCACCAACTGTCCATGCATTTCGGTGAAATTTTCTTATCATATTGCTCCTTGGTAAGATCTTCAAATATCATAACTCCCGTGCCTTTCAATAATTTTTTGGAATTAAATACACGACTTTTCATAATATTAGACAAGAAAGTGACTCGTATTGATCTAGCATTTGTTTCTGCAGATCTTGCACCAACACGGTAAACACAGTCAAGATCAGCTGATGTACATGGAACTTTTAACTTAGTACTTATTACCGAACATACTAGCTCAACAACATCCTCCTCTCTAGCCTCTTGCAAACCATACAAAATTAAATTGTTCCTTTTTATGAATTGATTATATTGGTTACAATCATCGCTCAGTTTAGAGATAGCATTTTTATTGGAACTCACAGCTTCATCCAACTTATGAAAGGTTGCGGTTACACTATCAAACTTCTTGCTTAACTCTTCAAACTTATCATTAAATGTTGTCTCCAAGTTGTTAGAAAAATTCTGGCATACCTTTTATGAGTTGTTCAGTAGCATCTTCTGCTGATTTGTCGCCACTTTGGAGGATACCTCTTGTGTTTGGCCTGGACATCTTTACTACTTGATTGATGTGGTACGACCAAGAAACATCAACTGCACAATTTTGAATTTGCTCAACAAAAACTACTTTATCAAGCCAGAAATACTACATTCACAAAGAGATATTTACGTTCAAGTGCTCCAGTAAAAGCAACCTGATATATTTTGGTATAACTACTATAGATTGATTAAAATCACAGAACCTTTTCAAATACGTCTACTCAGGTCGACACATATATGAATTGGATCTTGTGTGGGTAGTGGATGTCCTGTCGAAAACGAAATGTCTTGAAAAGATGGTTGCGAATCAGCTGTCTCAACGTTACTAAATGCTGTAGAGGGACGGCTAGAATGCGTGCTGTGTGCACCAAGCGATGAATAACTTTCAGATGTTGGGGAGAAGAGAGGTGCAGTAGTATGAGATACTATTGGCTCGTCCAAGATTTCACCGGCAAGATTGAGGACTCCTACTTTATATTTTCTTTTCTGCTTGTCAGTCATTTTTTTTAAGTCAGGTAATAGACTCAACAAAAATTGTATATCGGCATCATCACTGGTTAAAGCAGGTGGTTTATACTGTGCTTGCTTTTTTTTTCAAAATACTCGAAAGCAGATTTGTTAACGTCTTCCAAAGTTACTTGATTCTTAATAGTTTTACTTATTTTAGGTTTACGACTATTTTCACTTACTACTGACGAATTGGATAGACTTCTTTTTTGTTTTACTTGCTTTGGATTAAGAGAATCGTTTTTTTCCAAACTATTTTGTTGAGATAAAAGTACATCTGATAGATCCTGGTTGACTTCTTCAGTAAACGACTGTTCATCATCATCACTATCGTGTTTTCTTCCTTGGTTGTTTTTGTAATTTCCAACTTCATTTGAACTTTCTAATTCTTCGGGTTCAAGCTCTTCAGTCTCTTGGTCTTCCGTAAACGTTGCTTCAACATTACCTTTGGATTGGCGGGATTTTGTAAACGGTAGAACAAAAGATATGTACTCCGATAGATAGTATGGGCGTTTCACTGATGCTCCAGATCCAGATGGCACGTATGTCTTTAAATGTTTTGTATAGCTTCCACGTAGATTCTTCCATCTTTTTTTGCAGTCTGCAATGGTAGCTGCAAAAAAAACACATTATTAAGATATACAAATTAAGAGTGATACACAAAGTATTAATAAATAGTGTAGTAATAGATTACTTAATTATTGTCTTTCTTTTCAGGTATTTTGCAACCGGTTGCAATCTAAAGGCACTATCATGTTATTTTTTGAGAGGTCATACTACTATTAGGGAAATAATTGCGACAACTTCAGAAGTAATTTGGAAAGTTCTACAACCAGCTTACCTTCCTAACCCTACCAAAGAATCATGGTTACAATCGGCTCGAAGATACTGGGAACTATGGAACCTACCAAATTGTGTAGGGAGTATAGACGGGAAACACATTAGGATCAAACGTCCACCAAAATCAGGTTCCGAATTTATTAATTCCAAAGGGTATTTTTCCATTGTTTTGATGGCTGTATCAGATGCAGATGGATGTTTCTTGACCATTGATGTAGGAGAGTATGGGCGAAACAGCGACGGGAGGGCATTAAAAGAAAGTAATTTTGGAAAGAAATTAGTCAACGGCACTCTAGATTTACCAGAACCATCTCCATTACCAGGACAAGACACAAATTTTCCATTTTATTTTGCTGCAGACGAAGCTTTCCCATTGATGTGTACTATTATGAAGCCCTACCCTAAAAGAGGTTTAACCAATAGGAAAAGGGTGTTCAATGGTAGGTTATCAAGAGGTCGCAAATCAGTTGAGTGTTCGTTTGGAATGATGTCATCCAAGTTTAGAATTTTACACACAACAATTGCTCTTAATATAAATACAGTGGACACTATTGTTCAAGCAGTATGCGTACTGCATAATTTTATTAAAACGAGGAAGGTGTATTTTCGCTCGCGAGGCAAGAAAGGAAACGATGATGACATAGAAGTAGAAGAACAGCAACATAATCCGAGACTCTCAACTCAAAAAAGAGCCACCAATCCAGCAATTGCTACCCGGGAGAAACTCTGCGATTTTTCCTTTACAGTGGACGGCTCACTTAAGGGTCAAAAAAGATTTTGTGTATGAAGACAAAACATTTTAGTTACATACAGTGTGACCCATTTCAAATGAAAACAAGCCTGTAAAAATGGTAATTATTATCCGATTTATTTCGGGTTTATTTTAAAAGGTGGAGCAGTAAAAACTCTTTTCTGGCACAAAATATTAAAATTAATTTTTTGTTTTCAAGGCCTACTTAGAATTTTTTCTCGGTGAATTTTACAAAAACTGTTTAGCGATTTTTTTTATTTCAAATCTAACTACGGCACTGGATTTAGCATCCCTTAAAACGGTTTTATGCCAAGTTTCATTTTCCACCTAATTATTGCTAACCGTTAATTATAAGTTTTTATATTTAATGCGATTAATTAAAAGCGTAAAATTAATTAATAAAATTTTTAATTCATTCTTCATAGCCAACTTGTATTTTTTTTAAATTGCTATAAAAGTTTTTAATAAAATTAAGCCTGTATTAAAATTTATAAATCTCTCAATATTAAATATTTATTTATGAACCTTGGCATAAAACCGTTTTACGGGATGTTAAATCCAGTTCCGTAGTTAGATTTGAAATAAAAAAATCGCTAAAACAGTTTTTGTAAAATTTCACCGTTAAAAAAAATTCGAAGTAGACCTTGGAAACAAAAACATATTTTATTATTTTGTGCCAGAATAAACTTTTTACTGCTCCATCTTTTGGAAACAACCCGAAATAAATCGGATAATAATTATCATTTTTACAGGCTTGTTTCCATTTGAAATGGGTCACACTGTATACAGTGTCCTAAAAAAAAAAATGTTTTTCAATTTTGTCCTACACACAATAGGTATCAGAACACTGGAGAATCAAAAACTAACTATATAATGCCTTTTAATATATATTTTTTAAGAAACCAAATCTTTTATTACTTACCTCCTTCTCCAATGTCTTTCGCAATTTTGGCCCAGGCCCGCTCTTGCGCATGGCTCATGTGATAATCTTCCCGCGTATTGTCATACAGACAGGGAAATGCCTCTACAACGCTTACAAATTTTATGTTGAATTCGTGGTCGTCTCGCATGTTTTTAAAAATTCACAAAAATGCAGTTGCAATACACGATGCCACGTCGTTACCGGCCGCTTGCCACTCGAAAATTAAACTTGTTCGAGATTAGTGGCACCAGACTGGCATCACACCACCTGCAAAGTACCACGCCACCGCTACTCCGTTTTGATACGCGCGTCTTCATATGTTTACATAGGTTTTAATGATTCCACCTGCCACTTGGTCACCACGCCACTACCACGCCACTTGCTGACCACTTCAGTGCGCGCCTTGTCTTGGGACTGGCATCACGCCACCTGCAAAATACCACGCCACCGCTACTCCGCTTTGATACGCGCGTCTTCATATGTTTACATAGGCTTTAACGATTCCACCTGCCACTTGGTCACCACGCCACTTGCTGACCACTTCAGTGCGCGCCTTGCCTTAGAAGGGATATTTTTCATATAAACTGCATTTTACATGCGGTTCACCCAACAGCTACTTTCTGCAACAGGATTGGTGTATTTTAAAAGACAAGCAACGCGATTGGCTAATTTAGATCGTGATCATAACATCATGTTCGAAAGAATGCAGCTTATAATTTACTTCTCATAAATATTATGATTGTTACAACTTTGTACTTCTTTTTTAGGGCTAGGAAGATATAAATAGGGTAGAGTAACCTACATTATTCTGTATTATTGTATTGCATTGTAATAATTCTGATGACATCATACATTTTTTAATTTAAATCATTTATGTTACAACAAAGAATAAGTACACAAATACTAACAAAAAAAGATAAAATGACAAATTTACTTTACATAAAGAATAATGAAAATTTTAATACAGTTAGACAAAGAATTTTTAAAAATATTTATTCAGTCAATCGCAAGCCTGGACATGAGATAATCTCTTAAAAGTTATTCTAGGCTAAATGATCTGAAAAATATTCAGCAGCAATACCATATTCGAAAAATAATTTATTATATAAACGAATATATTAATTAAGAAAATAATTTCTTTTTAAAAATGAGTGAATGAAAGTGAATATCTATCGATGTGTACATGTGTACAAGTGTGAAATTTAGCTCCGTACTTAATTGTAAAATTTACTGGTTTTACGGTGATAGTTTGAATTAAATTTTTGGGACACGATTGCATTGCCATTGCATACTGGGTTTGTGGTGTATAACTTGCAATCAGTGCATGCATACGTTAATTAATAGTGAATTTGTTACTATAAGAATCCGGCTGAACGAATAATTCAGTGTTTTTGTGAAACATTTTCTGTGAAGTCTTTTTGTCAGCATGCCTGATAATTGCGGTGTCTGTGCCGGGTTTATCAGCCGACACAAAGACAGTGTTCGATGTTTTGACTGTAAGGTTATGTTCCACACGCAATGTCTACAAACACAATTGCCAGCTGATTTTCAAAAAATTCCCGGAGTGTTTTTTAAGTGTCCTGATTGCGTTAAATAATTATCCTCAGTTCCTGATAAAAATAAATCTACCTGTTTAAATTCTGATATTGCCACAATTTTGTCTAAGATGGATAAAAAATTAGACGCCCTCCATGGAGATGTAAATTTGCTAAAAAAGGCCAAAAGTCGTTGCAATTTTTTGGGGATAAGATTGATGATTTTAATAAAAAGATACTGGATTTTGAAGTTACAGTAAAAGTGATACCTGAAGTCGAAAAAAAAGTACAAGTTGATGAAAAGATTGCTCATTTAACTACCGAAGTAGATTTATTGCAACAACAAGCTAGAATGAATAATATTGTTATTAATGGTATCCCAGAAAAGTCTGGTGAAAAGTTGGGAGATATCATAAATAAAATCTTAGAGACTCTTGGTATTTCTGGGAAATCGTTTCAAACCTTTCATAGAGTTGCTCATCGTGACTGCAATAATAAAAATCCTCGATCCATTATTGTCAAAACTACTGGTAGGTCTCAAAAAAATGACATAATTTCTGCAATCAAGAAGAGGAAAGGTTTACGGCTGAATGATATTGGTATATTGACTCATTCTGCGGCAAACAGTAATATTTACATTAATGAACACTTGACACCAAAAAATCAAGCATTACTGAAGTATTCCAAAGATTTTTGCAAGAAGATCAATACAACTTGTTGGACATATGATTGTAGAATTTATGCAAAAAATCCCGTGTCAGGTAAAATTCATCAAATAACCAGTGAATCTTCAGTAAACAAACTTCGCCCAGTTAATAACTAATTAGGTTGCAGTTTTCTTCTTCTTTTTGTTAATTTTTATTTAATTCATGAACATTTCGTTATATTATCAAAATACTCGGGGGTTACGAACGAAAACTTCCGACTTTTACATATCTAGTTTGTCATCTGCAGCTGATATTATTTGCTTGACAGAAACGTGGCTTCGTGATGGTATTGGTAGTGCCGAACTTTTTGATTTAAATATTTTCAATGTATACCGCAAGGACAGAAATGACTTGCTTTCTGGATAAGAGATGGAGGTGGAGTTCTAATAGCGGTAAATAAGAAGTTTAATTCAGTGGTCAACATCGATTGGTGTTGCCAGGGGATATGTGAGGACTTGTGGGTGTCTGTAATGCTTAGTAAAACAGTGAAAATTAACATATGTTGTGTATACGTACCTCCTTACTCAATCGATAATAATTTAAGTGCTCATTTGAATAAAGTTTGTGAAATTGTTCAACATAGGTCTAATGATAGTTTTGTTGTGTTAGGGGATTACAATGTGCCTGGTATCAGGTGGAGGTTTTGTCTAGCCGAGGGTTGCTACATCGCATCACAAAATACTGACCATGACCTTCTTGATACGTATGATATTTTGAATTTTAATCAGTTCAACGGGGTCTCAAATGTTAATGGTAAGTGGTTGGATCTTGTTTTTTCATCTCTTAAAAATGTACATGTTACCGCATGTTCAAATCCATTTGTTGAGGAGGATTTACAACACAGATCTATTGATATTGATATGACGGTTCCACATAACCTAAATTTAAAAAAAAATCTTTAACTAGTATTTATAAATTCAGACAAGCTAATTATGATATTATTAATAGAGATATTAATGACATAAATTGGGCACGAATTTTGGGTAATGTAGGTATTGACGATGCTGTGTCATTGTTTTATCAAAAAATTATTGACATTATTTCTAATAGAGTTGGTGTTGTAAATAAGAAATACGATTATCCAATATGATACTCCGCTAATACTATATCGTTAATAAAAGAGAAATATGTAGTACATAAAACTTGGAAAAAGTTTAGAAGGCAATTTGATTATGTTAGATTTTCAAATATAAGAAAAAGGGTGAAGCTATCTATAAAAAATGATTATGGGAAATACGTACACAGTACAGAAAATAACTTAAAAATAATATCAAGGCTTTTTGGTCTTTTGTTTCCAACAAATCTGTTAATCAATATGTGCCTAGTTTTGTTGTTCATAATAATACTTCTTATGATCGTGATGAATATATAGATAGAAAAGGCATTACAGCCTTTTTTCAATACTTTGCGACAGTATTTGAACCTTCCGATACTCAGTCAAATGTAAGACTAATGACACCCAATTTTAATAATCCAGTATCAATTCACAGTATTTTACGTGAGCAAGTACTTGCTCAACTGTCTAAACTGGATATCAATAAGTGATCTGGACCGGACGGATTGCCTCCTTTATTTCATGCAAAGACTCTATTGTTGAACCTCTTGTATTAATTTATAATAAATCTCTTTCAGAAGGAATTTTTCCTAATATTTGGAAATATTATATCAATACATAAAAATGGCGATAAGAATTTAGTGTCCAAGTACCGACCAATTTCAATGTTATGTGTAACGGGTAAAATTTTCGAGGCAGTCATAACAAATGAGTTATTTTTTAGATTCAAAAGTGTTAAGACCGCTTTACATTAACAATTTCTTTGTCAATTAATTGATCAAGTGACTTCGTCAAGTCAATTGACAAATGTAATACTAAAATTTGGACGTCAAATAAATTGATGAAGAACTTCGTCAAGTTATCGACGACTTAAAACTTGTTCTAATTTTTCGTCAATTTTTACTTCAATTCAGGAATACCAACCTAAAATAAATGTAAATATTTAACCAGTAACCGAGCAGCAGCAATAATAAATGCAATGAAAGCTTTTTTTGCCCTAAAATATGATTATTAAAATTACTTTTCGTTTTTAACAGTTTTTGTTTCGTATACAAATGGGAATGATATAATGTCAAAAGTTAAAATTACTTTTAGGTTGGTACGGGTGACATCTGACAGCAAAATTGTTAAGAAACTTGCCAAGCCCTGAACATAATGTAAAACCAAAATGCGACCTTGAAGAAATTGATGAATTAATTCATCAATTTCTTCGTCAATAAATTGTTAGTGTAAAGCCCGCTTTATACGTGTCGAACAGCATGGGTTTTTTCAGGAGCGGTCGGTTACAACAAATCTCCAATCCGGAACATTCGTTCCACTTGTGGAACGAAACCGGAATGAACGAGTCCACAAAAGTACCGACACTTCCCATCACTAATAATCAGTACTAAATACTAAATTACAAAGAAGCAAGCCATTTTTCGCTGATTAGGCACATGGCAAAACAACGATCAGCGATTAGAATTCTACAGTCGACCAGCTGAGTTTACGCTCCAATACGCAGCGAAGCAGCTCTGGATGACGATTTATATCAAAAACGCAGGTGGATAATTGGAACAAAACGAGGCCTACACAGCAATACATGTGAGTCCAGTCCAATTTTACCTTCCTTAATACAAATAGCCTTTATTAATTTTATTTCTTTAAATATTAATAAAATAGATATATTTAACCACAAATTTCCTGTTTCAAATTTGTTCAAAAATTAGTTAATCATGGTGGTTAACCTTAATAACTTAATTAAAAAACGTGGTGTTATTAAAAAACGACAAACTCATTTTAAAAAATATTTAGAGACAATACAGGACTTAATTCTAAACGCTGAAATTGAAAGATGCAAAATTATCGAATTAGAAAGTAGATTAGAAAAACAAGAGCTTTTATTATCCGATTTTGATCAAGTGCAAAATGAAATTGAATTCTTACACGATAATTCAGATTTAGATGAACAATTAGATAAACGTAGTGCATTCGAAGACGTGTATTTTTCATCTGTTGCCTTATGCAAAAAAATTGTTTCCGAATATTATGAATCGCAGGCAAAGCCGCCAAGTTTACAGGGCAGTCGTAGGAGCTTGGGAGGAAGTTCAGCTGATTTGGCAGATACGGGGGCTCGCCAGCAAAAACAAAATGTAAAATTGCCTCAAATTCAGTTGTGCAAATTTACCGGTTCTTACGAGAATTGGCTGGAATTTAGAGACACATTCAATTCTTTAATTAACGAAAATATTTCCATCACTGATATCCAAAAATTTCATTACCTCCGCGCGTCTCTAGAGGGTGGCGCGGCGCAAGTTATTCGATCTCTAGAATTTTCAGCAAACAACTATTCCGTGGCTTGGGAGGCTTTATTAAAACGGTATAATAATGACAATATTTTAATACATAACCATATAAAATCAATATTTGATATGCCCGTGTTAACATTAGAGTCTGCAAGTGATTTGAGAAAAATAAATGATAATTTAGCGAAACATCTTAGGTCATTAAAAATGCTAGACCAACCTGTGGAATATTGGGATACTCTATTAATTTATATTATAGCTAATAAATTAGATAAAACAACTTTGCGCTATTGGGAGGAGCACAAAGCATCGTCCTCTCAATATAAAAATAAACTGCCTAATTTAGAGAATTTTCAAACATTTTTGAGACAAATAGCCGATTTACTAGAGACTATAAACATAAAACAATCTAGATTTAGCAATCAAAAAAGAAAAAGCTGTAACTTTTCAAAAACAAATAGCTGCGACACAACAAAACCAAATATATCTTGTGCTTTCTGCCATGATTCCCACCACATACAAAATTGTAAATCATTTTTAAACCTGCCAATAAACCAAAGAATTGAAAAGGTGCGAAACTTAAAGGCAAATATGTGTTATGCAAGGGGTTGTCACAAATGTAATGCAAAACATAATACCTTATTACATTTTGAGAAACAATCAACTTTAGAATGTACGATAGACACTCCAAATATGGTAGATTTAGGGGAGGGTCCTAGTAGCAAGACACAAACAAACATGTTAAGCTGTAATAGTGTAGATGATC
This sequence comes from Monochamus saltuarius, assembly GCA_025584915.1. Lineage (NCBI taxonomy): Eukaryota > Metazoa > Arthropoda > Insecta > Coleoptera > Cerambycidae > Monochamus > Monochamus saltuarius. The sequence continues at coordinate 26,575,214 of CM046726.1, read as the reverse complement.
AAATAGTAACGTTAACTAGTAACTTAAATATACCTGCTCTGGTGTTATTATCTACAGCAATGGTACAAGTTAGAGATAGAGCAGGAGAGTATCACAAATGCAGAGTTTTACTAGACACTGCATCACAAAGTAACTTAATTACTAATGAGTTATAACCAACGGTTAGGAGTACAAAAAACTCAAGTCAACATATATTTAGTGGGAATAAATCAAACTAATTCTCATATTAAATACAAATGCAATATTCAAGTAGAATCATTATATAATTCCTTTCAGACATTGGTATCCTGTTTGATAATAAATAAAATAAGCGACCCTTTGCCCAATACATCAATAAATATTTCAGGCTTAGATATTCCAAAAAATATAAGACTGGCCGATCCTAATTTTGGTGATCCAAATAAAATCGACATGTTACTCGGTGCTAGTGTATTTTATAATCTGTTGTGTATAGGACAAATCCGGTTGGGAAATAATTTGCCCATACTTCAAAAAACAGTATTAGGGTGGGTTATTTCGGGAACAGTTTTGTCGAATTCTTTTTCTCCAAAAATGCAATGTTGTTACAGTAAATTTGAAGACATTCAAGAGCAATTAAGTAAATTTTGGGAACTTGAGGAATCATCTTTTGAGAAACCTTCTTTATCCAATGACGAAAAACTTTGTGAGGACATATTTGTAAAAACAACAAAACGTGACCGTCAAGGACGTTTTATTGTCCACATTCCCTTTAAGCAGTCGCCATCCATTCTTGGTAATTCAAAATCTCATGCTCTTCACAGATTATTTTCTATGGAAAGGAGATTAACAAAAAATCCCCTTTTAAAACAGTTGTATTGTGATTTCATGGAGGAATATTCCGTGTTAGGACATATGTCAAAGATATCAAATCCAGAAGAAACATTAAATTTCAATTATTATTTTCCACACCACGGTGTATTTAATGAGAGGAATCAAACCACAAAACTTAGGGTGGTTTTTGATGGCTCGGCTCCTACGGACTCTGGGGTGTCACTCAATGACCTTCAATATGTTGGGCCAACCATCCAAGATGATCTCAATTCAATTCTTTTAAGATTCCAAATCCATCCTATTGTTTTCTGTGCTGATATCATTAAGACGTATCGACAGATTTTAATAGATCCCTCTCAAACCTCTTTGCAAAGAATTTGGTGGAGGTCCCATTCTGAAGCAGAACCCTGTATATATGAATTACAAACCGTTACTTATGGAACAGCTTCAGCTCCTTGGTTGGCAGTTAGATGTCTCAAACAGTTAGCATCAGATTTCGCAGAAACTCTGCCAACTGCCTCGAATATTATTTTACGAGACTTCTATATGGATGACTTAATAACAGGGGCAGATTCGGAAGAGGAAGCTGTTCGCCTATGTAATGAAATTATTCATATATTAAAAACAGGTTGTTTTAATCTTCAGAAATGGGCTTCCAACAGTGAGGAAATCTTAAATTATGTTAAGGACTCCAATCCTTCTACAAATTTAAAATTAGGTGATAAAGAGAAAACCAAAACTTTAGGCATATATTGGTCTTGTTCAGATGATTCTCTTATGTATAGTATTAACAATTATGAGTCTTCTAAGGTCGTAACTAAAAGATCTATCTTATCAGACATTGCTCAAATTTTTGACCCGCTGGGTCTGTTAGCACCATGTATTATCATAGCAAAAATTATCTTACAAAAATTGTGGATGTACAAGTTCTCCTGAGACGAAGCTTTACCTATTGATTTAGATACAAAATGGCGGTATTTTAGGCAAGAAATTAAGGTACTAAATTCGCTTAAAACTCCTCGTTATGTATTGGGCAAAAATATAGTTAGAAGGGAACTTAATGGGTTTGCAGATGCCTCTATTGAGGCATACGGAGCGTGTGTATATGTTCGGTCCATTACCAGTTCAGGTATGATTGAAATTCACTTATTGTGTGCCGAAACCAAGGTAGCCCCTTTAAGGTCAGTTACAATTCCTCGTTTGGAACTTTGCGAAGTATTAACCTTGGCAAAATTGGTGGCAAAGATAAAAACATCATTAAACATAAAATTCGATGAGTGTTTTTTATGGTGTGATTCAACAATTTGTTTGAATTGGATTAATACACAACCAAGTATCTTACAACCTTTTGTTAGTAATAGAGTTTCACAAATTCAAACCCTAACTTGCCCTAATATGTGGAACCATATACGTTCCGAGGATAATCCTGCTGATTATTTGTCACGTGGATTGTGTCCTGGTAAAATTCAAAATTGCACTCCATGGTGGCGTGGTCCTAGTTTTCTTTTAGAACCTCAAAATACCTGGCCAAAATCTGATTTGAAACTATTACAGCCTTTACCGGAGATTAAAAATAAATTTATTTGAAATGTAACACAAAATATTAATTCATTCTTTTTTGAAAGATTTTCAGATCTCAATCGCCTTAAGCGTATTGTTGCTTACTGTTTGCGATTCGTATCAAATTGTAAATCAAAGAAAAATCGTGAAGGTAATACCTTGACAACAAGTGAATTAGATATCGGGATGAAATGTTTGGTAAAACTATCTCAAAATCAATCATACGCGATAGATATAGCAAATTTAAAGAACAACAAAAAGTTAAGTAACCGTCTTACAAGTCTATGTCCATTTATTGATAAAGACGGAATTTTGAGGGTAGGCGGTAGGTTGCAGCAGTCACAATTAAATTATAACCAGAAACATCCCGCGTTACTTTCGGCACAACATAAGTTGACGCAGTTGATATTCGAATCAGAACATCTTAGATTGTTCCACGCGGGCCCTCAGCTATTATTATATTCAGTGCGTGCAACATACAGGACGCTCGGAGGTAGAAATCTTGCAAAAAAAATCGTACGTAATTGTGTGCGATGTTTTAAGGTCAATCCAATAACAAAAAATCCCGTAATGGGGACCCTGCCAAAAAATAGAGTGTGCCCTGCTGCAGCCTTTCACACAACTGGAGTGGACTATGCTGGGCCTCTCTTATTAAAAACAAGAAAGGGTCGCAGTGGTTCAACCATAAAATGTTATATCTGTTTATTTATATGTTTCACTACCAAGGCGGTTCATATCGAACTTGTTAGTGATTTAACAAAGGAGGCATTCATAGCCGCATTCAGACGTTTCACGTCACGTAGAGGTAAACCTCAAAATATGTATTCTGATAATGGAACAAATTTTGTTGGAGCGAATTCGGAGCTGCGTGAATTAGCTGAATTTCTAAAGCGGCAACATACGACTATTAAAGAATCTATTGGCAATATTGGTGTAAACTGGAACTTTATTCCAGCATTTTCCCCCATATGGGTGGTTTGTGGGAAGCAGGAGTTAAGTCCTGTAAGTCACATCTAAAAAGAATTGTCGGAAAAACTAAATTAACATTTGAGGAAATGTGTACTATCGTAACCGAAATAAAGGCTATTTTAAGCTCGCGCCCTATCCATGCAATGTCTTCCGATCCAAATGACTTATCCGCTCTCAACCCCTCACATTTTTTAATCGGCCAGCCGCTTATTACTCTACCAGATCCAAATATTAAAGAAATTCCCTGCAATAGACTGTCTAGGTACCAACTTATACAGCAGATGCAACAGCATTTTTGGTCAAGGTGGTCCAAGGAGTACATAACTGAACTGCAATTGCGTACAAAGTGGCAGACCCACCAAGAGAATCTGCAACCAGGCCAGTTAGTTGTAATCAAGGACACCAACAACCAACCTCTCAATTGGCATCTAGGAAGAGTCATCGAAGTTCATCCGGGTGCAGATGGCGCAGTGCGAGTAGCTACCATAAAAACTAGTACGGGAACAGTGATAAAACGTGCATGTGGAACCTTGTGCGTATTACTCTTTGAGGGAGAAAATTGTATGTGATGTTAAGGCATATGTTGATAATTTGTTTATTGTAAGAGTAGTATCAATTTAATAGAAAAAAATATATTTTTTTTTTGTTTGAGATGAATACTACAAATTATATATTGTTTACTGTTATTATTATATTATTAGAAATTGTAATCTAATTTTCAAGAATATTGAAAGCTAATGCTTTCAAGGCGGGGAGTATGTTTATGCCCTTATGTTATGCGCATGCCGCATTTTAAAAAAACCCTCTGTAGCTGTGTAGTAAATCGAAAAATCTAGTAGATTTTAAATAGAATTAAATTAAGCCAAGGCTGGGAACAGGCGAAATAGAATTTGTTATTTTAAAAAATTACTCTGGCAAGGTCCAGACAATGAATCTTTGTTTTAAATTTATCTCGGATAGAAGTTCTCATAATAACTTTTAAAAAAGTAGTCATAATACAGGATGTTGGTTATCAAGAACATGAGGCTTAAATCTGCGAATTTAGCAGTCTCCACGGGAACTTAAGTTATCGGGTATATTTGTATGGGTCAGTATAACGCCCATTTTTCAAAATGGCCGTAGTAATAAACAATTGATTAGGTATAAATTATGGGAAAAATTAAGCGTTAATTGGTGGGACTGTTTCGGCCATTTTTGGTACAGGAGGATTTTTTTACTACGGGGCGGGATTAAAATTATAGGAGCTGCAGAGTCCAGAAGTTAAGAAAGGAAGTTAAGACAGTTCCGTGACGGGAGTCGTGGAAGTCACTCGCGGATAATAAGTACAGTTCCGTGACGGGAGTCGTGGAAGTCACTCGCGGATAATAACTACAGTTCCATGGCGGCGGTTGTAGGGTTTGATTCTGGAAGAAGTTAAGTTGCAAGTTGCGGGACGACGACTCAAGTTGCTGGACTAGGAAGTCCACTCGCGGGTTAGCGTGTGACCAGAGTTCCGTGATTAGCTATTGTGTTGCCTTTTGGGATTAACATCATTTCCGTGGATTTTATTGGTAAGTCTGCTGTATAGTATACTTGTTTTTTATTTCACTAGGTGGTACGTTGCGAGACCTCTCTCCGAAAAAGTTTTACATTTTGATAAATAGGCGTGTTTCTAGCCTTGGAAACAGAAAAAAATAGCAGAATTTCTAGACGAGTAAAGTTTTATAAGAAAAAGTAGCAGCTGAGTTTAGAGAAATTGTGCAGTATTTTTCTGTTCAATATATAATAATTTTAAACCGAGTTGAGCTCGGGATACTGGCGTTGTAAGCCACTGTTGTATTTGAGTGTGTTTTTTTTGTATAGCCTCGAAGTATCGTTCGCTTTTATGAGCCCATTTACTTTTTGTTTATTTTGATTGCATTTCCTCAATATATTAGTTAGTAATACTTTTGTGGAGTTTTTTAATCAACCACCACACTCTCTTCAATGTTCCATAAAGACCACGCACAAAGGATTTCAATCCTTTAACGTTAGCCGTGGCCGAACCCCGAAAACTTCAGGTGAGTTTATTATAACATATTTGGTGTCAGGTGTGTTAAAACACACCACCTATTATTATTTCATTACTACAAAACACATTTAAAGAGCTCTCTCATTTAGAGTTTGTGTGTTTTTACAGCTGCTTGAGCAGCGTGACGAAGAGAGTTGACATGTATGTCGATTGGTATGTATGTACTACGTTGAGAATAAAGGGCGTAAGGAAAAAGGTTGTGTTTCCTTTTCCTACACCTCAAGAAAAATAAAGAAAATTAAAAGCAAAGTAATTACAAGTAGAGTAAAAGCCTTTTTGTTGAATATTACGTTGTTAAATAAAAAATTAAACGAAATTAACAAAAATTTCATTACAAACTTTAATATTTAAAATTCTTCTATTGTGAAAAGTTTGTCAGTAATAGTATATTACATACCTAGCGAGGAATTAGATAATTACAGCCCAGGCTTTGTTAGAGCTAAGCTAGAGCGCTAAAAGCCGTGGCTGGAATGATCCTTCCCGCGTGGTATGTATTCTATTTTATTCACAATCGCTTAGTTACAAGCTTTTAAAAACATTAGTTTTAAGAAAATTTGTTATCATAATTTATTATTTTTTTCGACAAAGAACTCCATGAAACTGTTGCTAGGCGATATTACTAGTTTATTGGTTTTGACAATTAAGTCAAAAAATATTCTTTCCGATACAAAATTTTAATTTTTTTGCTTAAACAAGTACATAATGTCTGATCTTGAATTAACCTGTACTACTCCGGAATCCGAGAAGCTGCGGACACTGCTCTTGACGGAATAATTCCGGAGAAAAGCAAAGAAAGGTACGAGAAAAATGTTTCGTCTTACATTAAATGGTGCGCAATTAAGGGTGTGCAACATACTTCAGAAACGATACTGCTTGCATATTTTGTTGAAATGAGTAAAGAAAGTAAAGCTTCAACATTATGGTCTCGATATTCGATGTTGCGAGCTGTACTTAATATCAAGCAAAATATCGACATTAGCCAGTATTCCAAATTGCGAGCATTTTTTAAAACCAGCTTAACATGGCATTGCCATACTTCGGAAAAGTGACACATGTTTCTAGCCGGAAAATTACATTTCCGGCTGGCGTGGAAGTGAAGCTAAGTAATGTGTCATTTCCCTACCGTTTTAAAGGTAAGAAATGTCTATATTACTAACCGATTGTGAATAAAATGTTATTCCCTTTACCTTACTGGTTTGTAATCTAAATACTAACAATGAGTATATAAGAGCAGTTAGTGGGTGTTTTTTTAAGATATTATTTAAGATTAGCCTGGAACTCACGAATTATTTGTTATTAATTTTAGGAATAATATCGATCACAAAGTTTGAAATTGTCATTGTGATTTAAAAATTGGGAAATAACACTTTATTGGGTTTTTTTAAAATAAATATGTACATATTTATAAAGTAGCTAAATTGCAGCGGCAAAATTTTTAAATTATTTACAGTTTACCATATAACCGAAAAACCGGTATTTATTAAATCATCGAACACGGTTAAGGCCAATAGCCTGGGTGGAACTTAGGTATTGTAGGTAGGTTTGGTTAAATTATAATACTTTTGAAACCTTTACATATGCTTGCGCTGTCACTTATTATGTGGAATATCCTACATAGATACTTACCTACTCCACATTTGTCTAAATGATTAGTTACTGGTAGTTCAGGTTTACAAAGGCATTTCCCCATGATGTCATCACATATTGATCCTTCAAATCCACATTCGCTGCTATGGCTACATTTGTCCCCAAATTTTTTGTCACCTGGAACTAATTTAAAATGTTATAATAATTAATAAGTATACCTCGGACAAAAACGGGGTATTCTAATATAAGTGACACATAGGATATATAAAAATTACTTTAAACTCGAAAAATTATTTGTTGACACATTTATAATATACTATTGCACATTGCACCCTGTAATATACAATATGTTACAGCAAAATGGTAACGTTTATTAAAGAAATGAGTAAAATTGTGAGTCATCATACAGTACTTAACATATTTTACTGTTTAAGAAAGGTATTTTAAGCTAATATGTATCAAATCTCCTACAATTCCTATCAATGAAGTCATATGTATGTTCTCTGATACCAAACATCTAGGTATGCTAATGAACATCCACAGACAAAACTCTATACAATAATTATCTAAAAAATTTAATATATTTACTAACCTCTGGAGTGGGAACTCGAAATTCAACCACAATAATTGAGATCTCACTTATTTCAGAGGTTAGTAAATATATTAAATTTTTTAGATAATTATTGTATAGAGTTTTGTCTGTGGATGTTCATTAGCATACCTAGATGTTTGGTATCAGAGAACATACATATGACTTCATTGATAGGAATTGTAGGAGATTTGATACATATTAGCTTAAAATACCTTTCTTAAACAGTAAAAATGTTACAAAAGCTAATAATAAGGAATATATGGGTAGATATTGTGGGTGTAATTCAACGCAGGTTGGGGCTTTTGTCCACTGAGTAGTTAGTTTCACACAATATTGTTAATACCTGAAAATATATGAAGAAGTACTTAACATACTTAAACAAGCAGGCAGTAAATATATATTTTCGTGTGTGCTCGATATTTTTAAGCATGTACAAACAAGTAATAGTGTAAGTACCCACATAGAATGAAAAATGAAAGTTTAAGAATATTTTTTAATAAAATACTGAAAATCGTAGAGCATCTAGTGAAATTATTGAGGAATTTATATAATACCTAAACGCTGTTACTTCGTACATTTACAATAGTTACATACAATTGTTGGATCGGTCAGTGGTTCCGCGGTATAAGGCGTCAGTACTTGAATCGAGGTGAATAGATCGCTGTGGGTTCGACCCCCGCAGCCGGTAGACCGTATATAAGCTATATTCGTGGAGAGGATTGGCACCCTCTCTGCGGGTATGGTAGGGTGGAAGAATGTTGGCTTGGGTCAATGTGAGAGATTGATACCGGTTGACGTTTGACTAACCCCCTAATTAATGAGGTTTCCCTCATTCCTGCACTAAATGATGGTTAGTGCCTACCAACGTAAGTTGTTCCTGGGCGCAAATGCGACCTGCTTAATAATAATGCCGCCCCCTCTCCCGCACAAGTATTTTACTTCTGGGCTAATCCTCGTGAATGAGGGGTAGAGATATTATTATTATTATACATCATTGCATTTGCAAGTGCTTATAAAGGCATCAAGATCTTTAATCCCCTTCTCTGCATGGTCCAAGACCATGAGTCGGCAGGAATAGAAACGTTCTTATATAATGCAGCGCGAAGAGCAGCCGATGAACTTGGTTTCGTGTTCGATACTGAGCGAGAAAATCCAGACTCTGTCACCGAGCACCGAGTCGGAACCTGATCAGTTAAAAGCCCTGATTAAAGCTGCAGAAACGTTATATTCTGTAGCTGTATGTAAGCCAATGTATGGTCTCTTCTCTCGCCATCTAGAGGAGCTTGGCTTATCTGAAAAGCTGATCTTCGCCTTTTTGTGGGCAGTTAATACCAATTGCAGGGCCTGCCGCCAGACGCCAGAGACGCTAATGCATCTCCTATCTGTCCATATATGCTGCAAGGCGTATATCCAGAGGCACAACTCAGCCTTACGGGTGTTGCATTACCATCTGCGACACTCGTATGAGATAGACGAGACGCCAATGCTGCCTTATGCTCCGGAGGATATAGAATCCGTTGTGGAGAATGAGAAGTGCTGAATCTATTGGAACTACTTGTTCCTCACTCTCAGGCAAATTCAAGCTAATAAATCTGATGTAGTCCTCCTCAATCACCATCTGAGGACAATGTTTGTGATTGAGTTCTTAGCTCCTGCGGAGAACAACAGAGAGGATGGGAAACCGAGATTTTTTCTCCTCTATCCAGCACAACAATAAAGAATTAAACATTTGAACTTAGAAATTAAGATTTGCTCTACAGTGACTCTAATTCGACAATGCTACAATAGAAAATGTCGTACGTAGCCTGTTAATGTAACTAACATATTGGCACAGTTGTGAGAAATGTACTTAGAGACTTCAGCATTTTTTGCTAAAGTGTCATCTCTGTTACAGATGTAGATGCCTCCCGTCTCTTTTCAATCTGTTCCTGAGAATCGCCTTTTGTAATGTCGACGGATTCTGTAGGAAGGACGAATTCGCTGAGCTTTTGTTCCGTCTAGACGTGAGCATGATGGGAATACAATAAATTAAGCTAAGAAACGCACATATCACTATGATGCTCTGATACTACGTGTCTAGATAGGGTCGTAACGGCAGGAATGCTTATTAAAACAGAGATACTCGTATATCGCCTTCTCTTACAGCTGCTGTAGAAAATATGGAAGCCGCGGTCTTATCGATCTGCGCCCATCGGCTCTAAGACAAAGCCGTGGTAGTAAACAGGCCGCAAATAGTGGATATCCGCGAGTTTGGCGCTAAATCTCTAGAGTAGAAAAATACGATTATCACCACGCATAGCACACTACTATTGCAATTCTTGTATAACTACGGCGACGTAACGACGTACCATTCTAATAACCTGACTTTATACGGTATTATAAACAGACCAAACTTGCTGGATATTGCTTTGATCAGTGCAATACCGATGACCGCAGACCTGACGACACACTCCCTGACGAGGGATCGACTAATCCTATTTTTCTAACATTATGAGATGAGTGCCACAGCAAGGATACCAAGGGGTTGACTAATCTGAAGTCAGTGTTCGACTTTGGCTAGCTTGTCAGAACAGTACAGCTGGTGCATGTAGTCACTTATCGCGCCATCAAGACCAGCAACTTTAAAGGCGCTCACTGCACCTGAGTCAGGTATTTTGAAGTGTTGAAAATTTAACCTTTTAACTATTTTTGCTCCTCCATCACTATTTCTCGGTAGCCCCGCCCATGAATAAGAGAAAACTTAAAAATTTTCCTCATTTATTCAAATGAGTTCTAGAACTACCCACGAACCAATTTTCGACCAATCAGGCAGGAGAGTTATTTTATAAACGAGTTCTAGATTAACCAATCGGAGACGGAAGAGTTGAAAATATTCCTCCACATTTCCAGAGGAGTCGTAAAAGTGAAAATAATCATACCACCACGTTTTTGTTCTACCACTACTTTTATTTTATTTAATAAAATGCGTTAGGATAATTTTAGCAACAATATATGTTATTAATAAAGAGTTATTTAAAGTCTTAGACGAAAACTGTAATTATAATAAAGTATGACAATTTTTTACTACACTTGCTGGAATACTGATGCATACTATTTTCACATATTAGGTGTCAAATTTTTGTATTGATTTAATGGAAAAGAATTATTCTGGAGATTTGATAGAAATATCGATACCGATATCCTGTACGGAAATATGATTGGCATAAAACGTTTAAGTTTCTACTCGAAGGCAATATAGAAATTATTAGACTGAAAAAAAGGGAGCCTGGAGTCTTAAAGGTGCCTTAGATAAAAATAAACAGACTTAAGCACTAATGAAGTATTTCTAATTTTGATAATATAAAAGCCAAGTCAATATGGATGCACAAATGGCAAAACTGTTAGAAATGATGCAAACGATGCAAGAGAAATTAGAAGAACAAGGGCATAAAATGGAAGACCAAGCGAAGACGATGCAAGAGAAACTAGAAGAACAAGGGCATAAAATGGAAGACCAGACGAAGACAATACAAGATAAATTTGAAGAGCAAGGGCATAAAATTGAAGATCAGACCCAAATAATGCAAGAGAAATTAGAAGATCAGATGCAGATAATACAACAGGAAATGAAAGCTCAGACGAACGAAATACAGGCGAAGTTAGAAAAATTAGAAAACACAGTAGAGGAGAAACTGTTAGAACAAAGAAAAGAAATCGACGAAGAACTGTTAACACAAAAAAAAATAAATAGACGAAGAAATAAACTTGGTTAGTGAAACCTGCGAAGAGTTTCGGCATAAGCTAAACAAAAAAAAAAAGAAAGGAGGGCGTAATCAAATCAGAAAGACCTGTTATCCGAACTCAGAAAACGAAACCTCCTGAATTCGATGGCAAGGTTTCCTGGAGTGTCTATCTGCGTCAGTTTGAAGCGGCAGCTGCGGTAAATGCAGCGCCGGACCTAGGGGCTGGCAAGCAGGGCCCCGGCCAGGGGCGCAAGCCAGCGGGGGCGCGCTAGCACATTAACCCACGCTTAAAGATTTTTTAGAGTTTCAGTCTGCATCAGGGCCCGTTTATTACGTGCAAGAAAACGCGCTCTTTCTCGATGAAAACAAGTGCCGAAATTGTCAACGTCGTAACATTTTATGTATGTTTTATGATATTGCTTTACCATAAATTAATAAAAATTTGTTTATAAAGTAAAATTCTTTGTGACCTTCACCTTTTTTTTTGGGGGGGGGGGCGCACATTTGGAAATTTGCCCTGGGCGCCAGCTCCCCTAGGTCCGGCACTGGGTAAATGAATGGTCTGATTGTGAAAAAGCTACTGCTCTGATAGTTGCTCTACGAGGGGAAGCTTTTGACGTCTTACAAGGAGTTCCTGCTGGGCTGCAGAATAACTACGACATTCTAAAACAGTATATGGAAATGAGATATAGGGATAAGCACCTGCAGCAAGTGTACCAGGCACAATTGAAAAATCGTCACCAACAGAGTGGAGAGAATTTACAGCATTTTGACACCGATATTGTTCGATTGGCTTATCCAACAGCCCCGTCTGAATTCTTAGACCAGCTCTCTATCCAAGTTTTTACTGATGGTCTAAGAGATTGCGAAACCCAGCAGGCACTACGACTCGCTAGACCTAAAACTTTGAATGACGCCCTTTCGCATGAACTGGAATTCGAGGCAGCAAAAATGGCATCCGGTAGACATGTTAAAGTGCGGACTATCAGTAATAACAGCGATAGTATGACAAATGGAGAGATAATAAAGACGCTGAAGGAGATTGTTGATAAACTCAGCCCAACTACTAGGCTAAAGAAAGAACAATCTGATAACAATGACGGAAGGGAGATCAAGAAACAAATACTACTCCCGAGGTCCCGGGTTAAGGAAATGTTGGAGGAAGTACATGGAGGTACTGGAGGTGAACATTTTGGTATCAATAGGACTCTACAGAAGATTAGGGAGCGTTTCTGCTGGTTGAGCTGTAGGACGGATGTAGAAGATTGGTGCCGAAAATGTGTTATAGGTGCAGTCAGCAAGGGACCGAAGACCCGTTCTAGAGGCAAAATGCGCCAGTACAACGTAGGAGCACCGTTCGAGAGGATTGCTATTGATATCGCTGGCCTATTTCCGAAAACTCAAAGTGGGAACCGATATCTGCTAGTAGCCATGGACTACTTCAGCAAATGTCCGGAAATATACCCCCATCCCAATCAAGAGACCACAATCGTAGCAGAAGTGCTAGTCAACAACCTGTTCTACAGATATGCTGTACCCGTGGAACGATATTCAGATCAGGGCACAAATTTCGAATCAAGTGTGTTCCAAAAAGTCTGCGAGCTTATGGGAATCCGGAAAACCAGGACCACCCCACTGCATCCCCAGTCAGATGGTATGGTAGAACGCTTCAACGCCACACTAGAAACCAATCTGAGGATGTTTGTGAACGAGAACCAGACATACTGGGACAATCTCTTTCCAATCTTCCTGTTAGCTTACCGCTCAGATGTTCATGATACTACTGGAAAGACTCCCGCAAGGATCATCTTTGGAAGAGAGCTTTGCCTTCCAGTAGATTTGGTATTTGGTCGTGCTGTGGAACAGCCCACAGAGCCAGACACTTATACCCGTGAGCTAGAACGAAGACTAGCAGCCGTACACGACCAAGTCAGATCTCGAATGCGACTAGAGAGCGATCGCATGAAGACCCGATACGACGTCCGGGTCAATACAGTCGGATTCCAACAAGGTGACCTGGTGTGGCTGTACAACCCCACGCGGAAGAAAGGAAAATCGCCTAAACTACAGAACTGTTGGGAGGGCCCCTACACAATTAGAGTTTTCATTTGGATGATTCAGTGAGATCAATTGGAGATTCAGAGCGATTTAGATAGTGATTAATTAAATAGTGTTTAGTTGAGTTGTAATTAGTATTCATTAGCGTACAGACTGTTAATAAATATCAGTAAAAATTAACTGTTTGTTTTTCTGGTAAAAGAAAAATTCGGGTTAGGAAATCCGTGACAATATTGTTATTATATTACTATTACCACTTAATTACCATTATGCTAAAGTAAAACTTTGCATGTGTATCGTTTAAAATTTTTGAAGTGACATGTAGATGAGAACAAGGTATTGCCGTCCACTTAAGAGATAACGTAGGTGTGTACCTATATAGTATTATTACACGTACACCGCAAGAAAGAAGTGGTCTGTGCGACAGACCTATATAATCGTGTTTTCACACGCTGAATCCGAATCTGGAGTCCATTTAACCCCATCGCCCTAGGTTCACGGTCATTCCAACTGCTACGGTTGGAACCGTCCTTAGATAATGGTGGTCTTCCGAGACATCCCGTAGCCGCCCCTGTAACTGATTGTATCCCATTCTTCCAAACGTGTCGCCTTTCTTCACTGTCGGCATCTTCAGTGGTGACTCCGCAAAAGCTTTACCGCGACTCGCACGAGTCGTAATACCAACAACAGTAGCCGAAATCAATATATGGGTGGACCCAGAGATACCATTAGTGGGTATGACCCGCACAGAGCCTAGTCAAAGAACTACAAAAGCAGGTCAATGGATCTCAGCTAAAGTTAGGAATGTGCGCTTTAATTCTGTTACTGGTTGCGACCAGTGGATATCTGGACGCAGCAGCAACATATCACACTGTTGGAAATTCCAGGCTTTCGAAAAATAAATAACTATACACTTTAGGCAATATGTTCCAGAAAAATGTCTATTCTGTAAGGAAGGTTCGCCCGCGTCTAGCATCTGATAACAGTATATTCGCGTCGTAACTGCAGCTAGGTACTTACCCTCTTGATGGTTATATTTTTTTTCTGGATCATACGAAATGGGCAAAAGACACTGTATGAAATGGCTTCCGTCGATTCCGTTTATATAAATCGGGTAGTGGCCATCTTGTTTGACATTACGTACTACTACTACTGCTATATTAGATTGGTCGACTTACCTGAAGAAAGGACAATCATAATTATCCTAGCTTATACGCTAAACACCTTTACTTACTGTAGTTATACTGTTTTATGTTATGCCTCACAAGTTGAAAGAAATTAAACATTTCTTATCAGCCTATTACTTAACCCAACACCTAGAAAACACTATTATATTGTCGCAAGTGGTTTGTGAAGAGACCGCCAAGGGTGGGCCTTAAACGTGTTTGGCGTATGAGCTAGGATAATTATGATTGTCCTTCCAGAAAGTGGACCAGTCTAAATTATCCGGCGCTCTAGACGCCGAACACCTTTACTTACTGTAGCTGTTGAAAGAAATTCAAGATATGCTATGAACAATATAATAATAATAAGAAATATGACAACTGCATGTAACAATATACAGCTGTTCTATATATAAATCATTCAGAATGATACAAAAATACAGGAATATCAAAAAACAATTTATAGTAATAATATAACTCATTATTTGTTAATGATGCTGCAGAGGCAACATGGTCTGGCAGGTACTATAACCCGTGAATACATATATTTGTATCAACTTAATTTTAACACATTTTCTTTTTGTTTTTGTTAGCCATCTTTTTATCGTTTGAGAAACTGCATTGTGTGTGTATTTTTATATAGTGATAATAAACCTGCTTTCCAAATATAACCTTAGAGATTCTGTTATATTTAAATAGTGACATATAGTTGATGCATGACACAGCTGAGATTTCTCTTTGAAAAATGGAGAATAAAGTACCGGTTGAAGATTTTAACCTAATAATATAAATAAAAATCAATTCTACAATTCCTATCGGAGTAGTTAGTTTCACACAATATTGTTACTACCTACCTAAAAATATATAAAAAAAAATTATTCAGTTTGATCAAAGAGATAATTTGTAACATGAGCCTAAGTTAAGATAATGCGCATTACAATTTTGTATGTTACAGTTTCTAAACACCGCCAATGGATGTTTTTGTTTTAAACATTTTATACCAGGTGAAAGGTCGTATGTATAAGAATACTTCAGAATAAGAAGAAGACATTATAAATACCCCTGAAAACGTTAAGTAAGGGTATGTATTTATCCGGACAGTCTATAATCTATATGTATTAATAGCATTATACGAATGGCTTTTATCTACAAAAGACTTTTTTAAATTATAATGTGAAATACGATGTTTTCTCAAATACTGATGTCAGAACATATAGAAGCCTTTCGTCTGGTTTTCCTTTCAATCCAAACGCAAGTTTAACAACATCCCTATAGCCAAGGTATGGTAGTGGTGGTTTGGGTGCGATGATCTAGATGGAGATAAGATTAAGGATCTATTAGGCTCAAAAATAAACGTTTCTTCTACAATCAATTTATTATAAATTGAATATTATGGCTGACTTGGTCATTCTAGCACAACAAAAATCGCTTCAGATTTGTTATTTAAAATTTTACTTAAAAGTTTGGAAATGGTGGCAAATAAGAAAACGCGTAAAATTCTAGAGTACTTCTAGACAAAGAGTACCTATTCCGATTCCTTTTTAAAGAACATTTCACTGTTTCTTTTCTCACCTTATGGCCACATTTTTCTACAAATCTTATTAAAATGCGTGTATTATATGCAGGTTATAACAGTTTTATTATCTCTATGCAGCAAGATGTTCCAGTATCGATAGTCTTTGGAAAATAATTTTAATGTATTAAACTCCATCATTAATTCCAAAAAATTAATATATGTTTGCTCATTTTTGTATCAAAATTCATGAGTTTTACTCTCCCCACAATGTGCATCGGAAAATGTTTTCATACAAAAACACCGTTCTTAGTATATTTATTGCTGGGTGGTGGATTATTGATTCACCAGTTAATCAGTCAGGCAAATAACTAGGAATTAACATCCCGCTGTCGTAGTTTTTATTTGACGTAATAGCTGAACAAACGGTTACTAATTGGCTGATTAAAGCTGCAAATTATTTAACCATATATTAAGTTTTCTGTTTAAACTTTTTGAGATTTAAATTATTATTATTTTTTTCTTTTATCTTCCGGTGGACAAAATTTTAAATCATTTAAATTGAAAGTGAATCCCAACAACGTTATTAAATTTCATGATATTAAAATATTTTTATCTAAGTGTATGTAAATTTTAAGCGTACCAAAAACTGCACGTACTTTTTATATTTCCCTTACAGTAAGAATTGCCTAAGAGTAAGATATCATTTAGAAGAACTACTGATAGCCCATCGTTTTTAAATGTCCCAATAAAGGATTTACTAGTAATTTTGTAAAACGTACGGACCAATATTGAGATCAAACGGTAGGGCATTAAATTGATATAGTACATATTTTTATTCAAAATGTAAACTTTTTCTCAATTCTTAGTCGATTGGCTCAGTAAAGTAACATCCATAAGATCTATTTTAGCCATAAAATAGTTTCTCGTAATTAATGTACGTACCGATCTAAAATCCTCAAACTTGAAATGTGATGCGTCAATTACGACATTTTTTTCAGATTTAATACAAATCGATAATCTCCCGTTGATTCTGGTTGATTAAAAAAGAGGTAGGATGACAAAAATTTGCCTTGGGAATGAACACATTTACTCGTAGACCCTTTTCGAGAAACTGTTATATGACTTATGATCATATAACCCGGATTCTTTTGAGTTAATAAAAACTTTGGATTAATACGGTGTAATGAAATCTGGTTTCTGGAAATTTTACACACCGGGAGACCCTTTCAATTTGTTTGACAGGAAGGGTAAGTTGATCTATGTAGGGCGATTAAACCCGTCGCAATTTGTGTTTGAAGCTTTTGAAGATATTTGTATTATATGAACTTGTTTTCTTTTTGATCATCTACTCCAAACAAATCCTTACTAAGTCTTATGATGGTCTTATGGCGGTGGTTTCTCTGCTATTTGCGCACTCAAAATCTGAGGCTCGTCCGCTCGTCAGTAACAAAATTAATATTTTGTGATGGTGGCTAAACAACAAAATTATAAAGATAAACAATTTGTGGACTGCTCTATTTTGTATATCCCGGTTTAAAATCCTGCAGAACCTTTTGAATCGTAAAGATTCGTTGACCTATTTACACGTCTAAGTGCTGTATACCCCGGCCTAAAAAACAGCAGCATTTTGAATCATAAAGATTCGTTGGGCCGCTTATATAAGTCCCTATGCTCTCGGTCTGAAAAGCAGCAGAATTTTTAATCATACAGATTCATTGAGCCACTAACACTACCCTCTGCTGTATACCACGGCTTAAAAAATAGCAGAAGATTTGTTGGACCACTTAGCCCTCTGCTGTGTAAAATCCACTATAGAAAATTTACTACTGCCTGAATCAGGATTTTTCTTGTCAAAGACACATCACTAATAAATAAATATTTTGTTTCAAGTATAAATGATGTATATACCCCATATACCACCCACTGATACAGTTGAAATGACTATTTTACCACCAACTTTTTGTGAGTTTAAATTGTTAAACATGAAAGGGTTAAAAAACATCTTGAGTAGATTACACAATAAAATGAACATGAATCAATTTTTAAGTGCAGGATTAATAAAAAAAATCTTCATCCAGTTATATTAAAATTAGTAAATTCCTCATTACAAACAGTTATCATACCTAACCAATTAAAAATAAGTAAAATTATCCCAGTTGAAAAAATAAGAAACACAAATGATTGCACTAATTTTAGACCGATAAATACACTTCCTTCAATTGAAAAAATTCTTGAAATGACTGTGTGTGATCAGTTGACTGAATACTTTAATAAATCAAATCTAGTTATCCCTTATCAATCAGGCTTTAGAAAAAGTTATTCGTGTGAAACGTCTTTACAGATGACTATATCAAACTGGATTCGAAACATAGATGAAGATAAGTATATTGTTGCCACTTCCCTTGATTTTAAAAGGGTATTCGAAACCATTGATATAGGTATATTGTTGAAAAAGCTTAAATCGTATGGATTACGTGGACTTGTACTTTCCTGGTTTGAAAATTATTTAAATAATCGAAAACAAATAACAAAAATGAATGATACTTTTTCTGAACCTATTGTTAACAACTTTGGAATCCCACAGGGTAGTGTTCTAGGACCCATTTTATTCATAATATATTTAAATGACATTGTGCCGTTGTGTCAGATTTTGTACACCTTTTTGCTGATGATACCTTGATTGCCACGGTGGACACTGATCTGTATGCAGCTGTAAATAAAATGAATGCTGACCTTGCAAATATTGAAATTTACTTAAGTAGTAATAAATTAAAACCAAATATCCAAAAAACTAAAGTAATGATTTTTACAACTAAATATACATATTCTAAAATTAATTTGAACACTTAAAATTACTTTTGCTAATACAGCTATTGAGTTTGTAGATAAAATAAAATACCTAGGATTTTACTTGGATAATACTTTAAACTTCAAAGAACACTTTATATACATAAAAAATAAAATATTAAAAAGACTATACATTTTTTCGAGAATATCAAGATGCCTATCGATTATGACGAATATTACCGTATACAGATCAATTGTTCAACGACATTTTGAATATTGTTCCAGTACCTTGTATTTATTGGACAATAATATGAAGAGTCAGTTACAAGTTTTGCAGAACCGTGGGATGAGAATTATATTACGTTGTAACAGGTACACACAGAGTTATTTGATGCTTGATACATTGCAGTGGATGTCAGTGGAAATAAGACTGAAATATTTTGCATTAATTTTTATACACAAAATTATCAATAAGCAATTGCCTTCATATTTCGACTCATTTGTAGTGTATAATAATGAAATTCATAACCATGGTACTAGAAATGCAGATTGTTTATATTTGTCAAGAACAAACACTTCAAAGGCACAGAAAACATTATTTTATAAAGGTTTTAAGGAGTATAATTCTCTCCCAGAAGATATAAAAAGTGTATATCTGTAACTCTCTTTAAACGCAGGCTTTGTGATTTTTTTAAATAATTTTTTTCTCTTTTTTTCTGTGTAATTACTATTACTATTATATATCTATAAAGCTGTTTACAGGTCGTTTAGACCCAGAGCTGTGTTATTCTCCTGCACTCCATTCTGTCCTTCGCCTTTCTTTTCTAATCCGTTACATTTTTCTCCCTTAGATCTATTGCCACTGCCTCTCTCCATCGCTTCCTCGGTCTGCCTCTTTTTTTCTTGTAGTTAGGTTTACTCCCTACTATTTTCTTAACAGCCCTTTCATCTTCCATACGTTCTAATGCCCTAGCCACTGCACTCTTCTGACTGTTACAAATTCGTCTATTGTTGGTGCCTGGTACATTGCATATATTTCCTCATTATTTCTCCTTACATAGCCTTCCTCCGTCTTCTTACCCCCTAGCATTATTCTTAAGATCTTCCTTTCCCATCTTAAAGGGTTTTCTTTTGACTTCTTATTGATTACCCAGGTTTCACTACCATACAGCGCTGTTGGTCTCAAAATTTTTTATACATTTTAAATTTTACTCATCTGGACAAATTTTTTGATTTCAATAAGTGGTTGACTGCTGCCTAACTTCTGTTTGCTTTTATTGTTCTCCTATTAATTTCGTGTTGCTCATCACAGTTAGCTGTTATTACACATATTCTTGAAATTCTTCAAACTCCATCTCTACATGCACTGTTCTCAATTTAAAAGTGGTATCCTTTTTTTGTTCTCCTATTCTCAAAAGCTTACTTTTTTTTTGATTTATCTGCAATTCCACGTGCTTCCTCCACAAGTTTTCTCGTTACTTCTTCTAATTCCCTACTATCAATAATGGCCACGTCATCTGCATAACTTACTATTTGGTGACTTTTAAACATTATGTGTCCTTCTCTGTTCAACTGACTATCTAAATTAAAAAGAAGTGGGTCAACTTGTCTCAGTCCTGTGTCAATAGTAAAGCCTTCCGAACATTCACCTTTTATTCATACTTTGGATTTAGTATTTTCCAAGGTCATTTTCAATAGCCTAATCAGTTTGGTTGGTATCCCAAATTGTTTCAAAATTTTACTTAGTTTATTCCTTTTGATCGAATGCTTTCCTGAAGTCCGCAAATAAAACCATTGCTTTAATCCCATACTCATAGCATGTAGTCAGAACTTCCTCCACCATGAAGATTTGGTCCGTTGTTCACCTCCCTTTTTTAAAACCTGCTTAATACTCCCCTATCTATAGTTCTGCTATAGGTTCTATTCTCTGTTTTATTAACGTTGCCATGATTATATACCCTATATCTAACAATGATATACCCCTATAGTTTCTGCAGTCTGTTGCATCTTCCTTTTTTAAGATTAGTATAATCATAGCATCTCTCCAATCTTCAGGCATACATTCTCTTCTCCAGATCATTCGTATCATTTTGTATATTCTTTGTCTTAAATCCTCTCCTGCGTACTTAATGTTCTATGCTGTTATTCCGTTTTTCTCTGGACTTTTGTTATTCTTTAAAGCTTCTATAATTATGTATATTTCCTTTTTTGTAGGTTCTTCTACTTCCACTTCCTCTTCCCTTGCCGGTATCATCTCCTCGTGCTCCTCTCCTTCCCTTACACTCTATTCATGCAACATATCTGCAAAGTTTTGCCTCCACTTCTGTTTCCTGTCCAATTAGATTGCCACTTTTATCCCTCACATATATTACTTCCTTCTTTATCTTTTTCCCCTTTTTATCTCTCTGTAGAAGTTACGTATTTCTTTCCTCTTATAATGTTGCTCTATTTCATCTATTTTCTTAACCTGTTCTGCTCTCTTCTTTTGTCTAAACACTTTCTTTGCTTTTCGTCTTTGTTTCCTGTATTTTTCCTTATCTTCCTCTTGTACTGACTGAAAAGCTTTAATCCTTAGCTTCTCTTCTCCGCCTCTCTGATACACTCCTCATCCCACCATCTTTTCCTCCCTGCAAACTCTTTTTTTGGTATTACTTTCTCACTTGCTGTTTGTATGACATTTTCGATCTTTATCCATTCCTCATTTATATTTGCTTCCAATATCTGTATGTTTTCTTGCAAACCTTTCCTTATTTCTTCTTCATACTTTTTTGGGTTCTCTCTCTCATTTTGTAATGGCGCCATATTTAGTTGTCTTTTTTTCTTTGTAATCCTTTCCTTTTAGTAGTTTTTTTTTATCTTCAAATCTTTTCTCACTAGATAGTGATCCGAGTCTATGTCTGTCCCTCTGCATGACTTAACATTTTTTATTATGCTTCTGTGATTCTCATCTATGCAAACATGATCAATTTAATTCGAATATGCTGCATCTGGAGGGGTCCAGGTACCCTTATGCATGTCTTTTCTCTTAAAGAATGTGTTCATTATTTTCATTTTTGTTCTTCTGCAAATTCAATCAACCTACGCCCATTGTCATTGCTCTCTAGGTGTTTACTTTCTGTCCCTACTATACTTTCATACATCCTTTCTCTCCCTATTTTCGCGTTTGCATCCCCTACCTGACATTCTTACTGTGTTTTTATTCAGCTTTCCGTAATTTTCTTCTAGCTTCTTATAAAACTCATCTTTTTCTTCTCCTGTTTTTTCTTCTGTTGGCGCATATATATATATATATAATACCTCTATATTTATTTCTTCTCTAATTTTAATTATACATAACCTATCTGAAATCGCTTCAAATTTAGAAATTTTATCCTTCATATTTTTATTTACTGAAAATGCTGATCCGTATCGCATTGTTTCGCCTCTGCTCGTAAAAAATAAATAATTTTCTAATTCCCATGTGTCCGTCTTCTTTATACGCGTCTCCTGTATCGCAATTTTGTATCTATTTGCTTCTCTTTCTAGGATTTTTAATGATCCTTCCTCATTTAATCCTCTTACATTCCATGTTCCCATTCTCATTCCTCTTTCTTGATTCGTGCCTTTTTGCTTTCCGTCTTTTTCTGTCTTCCCCCTCCCCGTCCTTCTAGCTTCGTTCTGTATTTTTTGCTTTCTGTTCCTGGTTCTATTTATGTCGTTTCCTTTTCTCATAACCGTGTCCATTGCCAGCGATCTTTCGTTTATGTTAGGCGATATATCTAGTTTTTTGCTTCCTTTTTTTCTAGCCTGATTGTATCATTATTCCACTTCCAAACCTCATTATCTATTACTAGTTTTTGATATCCTACTTTTGCTACTTTTCCTTCCATCCTTACTTCTTTGGCTTTCATTCTTAGTTTCCTTTGAATGTCCCTCTCTTTTTTGCTCATATCATCGTTAATATAGACTTTGGCTGCTCCTACCTCCTTTAATTTACTTCTATTTTTCATTATCCTTATCTTGTCCTCCAAGTTTTTAAATTCTACTAAATATACATTAACTCCTATTTTCGTTACAGCTTCTGTACCAATCTCCATATGCATTGACTTTCTTATAAACTCTTCTATCTGTCCTTTTAGCTCATTCTGATCTAAATTTTCTCTAATTTGTAGGCCTTGAACTATATTTTTCTTTCTTTTCTCTTTATCTATACTATCTACTCTTTCTTCTACCTCTCTCATCTTATCCCTAAGCGCCTTATTTTCCTGTCTCATGTCCTCAATCTCTCCTCTGAGTTGTCTTATCTCCTCTCTATATTCTTTCTCTTCTCTTCTCACCTCTTTTACTTCCTGTGTTAAACTTTCCCACATTCTCAGTACCTTTTCCATTTTGTCCTCTGTATTACCTTTCTTTACTGGCAATCGTGCAAGTTTTTTACTATGACTGAATACCTCAGCTACTTCTTCTATACTTCTCTTTTTCTTTCCCTCATCCGTTCCACTGGCATCACTCTCCGTTTCTATTTCAATCTCTTCCCTTCTTCGCTCGGGTGTCCTTGTTACCCTTTTACTGACCACCGGTTTTTCAGTTTTCCTTAACATTCTGTTTATATTTCCGGTTGCCTATCTAACTTGACACCAGATCGCTAACACACACCAGGTCTTTTCTTCTGAAATACGTCTCTGAGTTACTGGTTGCCTACCCCGCGCGTGACAAAGTCGTCCTTGTCCACCAATCGAGACTCCCTGTCAATCTCTGTAAGCAACACTGAACCTTATTGATGACCTACTTTCACTAACCTCTGAAAAATTGTCTGTCTTTCTTTTACTTTTACTCTGTTACTTTCAAATTTTCTTATTCGCCTACTTGCCCCTTTCCTCCACCACCAAAACTCACACTATTTGTATCCCAAAAATAATTCGGCACGGTTCAAATTGGACTTTAATGCCGGAGCACTTTTGCGACACCTACATACACTTAAAGCGATCGAATTTAGAAATATTATAAAATCAGGAAGAATACTTTAAAACCAATTTCAGCTAGACTACTGCTATGTTATTTGAAACTCCCGAACAATGTGTGAAGATTAGATCTGAGAATAATTTAAATTTACCTGGCTGTCTTATAGAATTCAAAAGTACTTATAAAAATCTGGCTTAACTTTTGATAATCATTTAACTTTCACGTGTTATGTAAATAATGTTATAAAAATTGCATATTCTTGCTTACAGTATAAATATAAATTTAAAAAAGTTAAACTGAAATTAACAGAGTATTTGATTTTATTTTTGTTTGATTATTGCGATGTTGTTTATGGCCCGTGTTTGTCAGTTTCTGACGTGCACTTATCTTAGTTCTACAAAATGCATGTACAAGATACGCAAAAAAGTTTCACATCACTCTTTATTTTATTAAAAATGGATGGTTCAACATGGAAGTGCGTAGAAATATTCACTATATCAGTTTAATACATAAGATCATGAATACGAAAAATCCGCCATATCTCAATTCAAAGTTAATATTCGGTAATAATGTATACGATAGAGATCTGAGAAATAAACTTTTATTACGTATATTTCTGCACTCATCATAATTCTTTAAATCCTCGTATTCTTATTTAGCTGGGAACTATACTAAACGACACAAGAAACAACAACACGAAACGCACCTCCTTATGCGAACATGGTAACTGATGGAAGAAGGGACTGAACTGAAGTACTGAAGGGAAAGAGGAGAGGCCACACTGCTTGTTGTGATGCAGTTCGACGGCTGGCTTCCGCGACATAGGAAGTTAGGAAAACGACAACAAAGAGTCCATAGTTAAAAATTGGTATAAAAACATTAACAATTTATACATTTTTTTAAATTTAACAAGGTTTTTGTTTTATATTCATTTAAACAATTTAAAAAACTTAAAAAGAACAACTATATTAGATTATTATTAGTTAAGCTAAATAACTACAGAAAGGAGAAAAATATTAGATTAAAGAATTAGTAGCAACCGTATCCAGTGGGACAAAAACCACAGTCAAAAAGTAAGAATTGTCATTCATCATACAATGAATAAGTACAATTGAAAAAAAAATTGTATTTATTATATTTATAACGGAAAACTGTATTGTTTAAAATTATCTTAAAAATTCAATATATCGAAATACTATTTGATGGAAAGGTAAGAAACTGATGAAAAATGATATAAAAAAACAAGACGTTGACAACAAAAGAGAGAAATAATGTACTAGCTGGATGTTAACATTTTATTAATATTTCATACATTTCTTCAAGATACCATTGTATATTACGCTTAAATTCTCTGTATCTAACTTTTAATAATCATAAAACTGAAATTATGGTTGTGTTCGAAATGATGTAAGGCCAATGCTGTCTATTCTTTTTTGTTAATATGTTTAAGGTTGCATGACGATTTATGAGAGCTCATTCTGCTTTATATTTTGTTTTGCCTGTTTAATATAGATCTCCAAACAATCATTGAATAAGTACCATAAGCAACGTGAGACAGATAAGCTTTTTCTAGTTTGTCTTTCTTTTTTCTTATCGGGTTTTTTACCTTTCCACTAAATAGTATTTCGATATCCGATATGTTTAAAACAATTTGAAATGATGCAGTTTTCCGCTATCAATATGACTTTTTGAATAAAAGCAATAATTATTCTTTCCAATTTGACTTATTTATTGTATGATGAATAACAACTTCTTACTTTTTGACTGTGGTTTTTGCCTCACTGGGTAAGGTTGCTACTAATTCTTTAATCTAATATTGTTGCCTTTTTTGTAGTTAGTTATCTTAATTAATAATAATGGTTGTTTTTTCTAAATTTCAAATTGTTTAAATGAATGTAAAACAAAAACTTTTAAATTAAAAAAAAATGTTTTGTGACAATTAAAGTTTTTATAATAAGTCTTATTTTTTGTTTTTTTGTAGCCCTGACCAAGATTTAAAAAAAAATAGAAAGGTTGGTTTCGTCAGAAAATCTAGGCCCTTAATTATACTGTCCTTTTCCGATTATTTCGTCCTCAATAATACTCATGATTTAATATTCATTACACCAGGTGATTAAATGTCGTAATAGGCATTGAAAATAACCTAAATACTGTAGGTCAAGATTTGGATTGCCGGATTGTTTATCGCTGAATATGTCTCAAACTGTTTTTTTACAGTACGAGGATTTTTTGTTTTACTATCAGTATTTAAATACGAAAAACTTTTCAGCCTCTCTCAATAATTTACCTAGTATTGAGTAGGTACTGAGTATTGTTTTTTATCACATTATGTATGTAATGAAACGTAAATGGTTTGTTATTTGATTCGTTAGAGTTTTGTAATTTCAATGTTAAATATTTTTTAAATTTAAAATATGTGTGTATATATGCATACTCTTACAATTTATAGCATTCATTACATATTTCAATATTACAGTAAATAGATAGATACTTCCTACTAGGAAAATATTTAAATTTGGCAACGTCGCATCAAGCCTATACCAAGTTGAACTGGAAGCTGAATCAGTAACATTCAGAAAAGGGGGTTTAAACAATGATTTGAAAAAATCTTTTGGGCGTAAATATGCATTTACAAAAATTTTGAATCGAGTATTCGTATACCTACTCATTTTTCCATATCCTCCAATTAATGACACTAGAGCTTAATTACCCTGTATATCATGTAAATATATTTATTTATTGTAAATATATCATGTTATGTACTCCTATATCCTGTTAGAACCAAATTATTATTTTTTTGTCAAATAACTTTAACAGTTTTAGGCAAATAAACAATAATATTAAATAATCAAAGAATTGTGCTATACACTATATTGTAATTTGTGGCAGTTGTCAATAATTGAATAACAATTTCTGAACTGGAAGAAATGTAAACGACGACGTGGCAACCACGGAAATTGTTGAGCCATAAATGACAATGTGTTATATTTACCTATTCTTTTTATTGCATTAAACATTTATTCTGCTTGATTTTGAATTTTTTTAATTCTTATATCTTGAAAAGTTTCAAAGCAATATTATATGACCACATATTTACCGTTTTCAGAACAGTTAATCAGCAAAATTAAACATGTACATAATTTTATGCTTTCTATTTGTATTGTAACTTTTACTAAGACTAAGAAAGAAACTAACTAAGAACTAAGACCAAAATACTAAGAAAATATTTTTATTGGAATCTTACCATCAAATTCTAGAGAATGGACAAAAATGCTTGAATAACACCAAAAGATCAGCAGGTGCAGGAGCGTCCCCCGCAGAGGTGCGCTCTGCTGCTTCATTATCACTCAACACATTTACATGATTCGGTGTCAGCCACCACTTGGCCCATGTTGTAACATACTGACGTGCCAGCGTCAGTAGGACGCCGTGACGCTGCCTATCGATAACGACGCCGCGGTTCATGCAGAAGCGTAGAAACACATTGCGCATAAACAAATTTTAATTTGCGTGTGCAACTATATCACAATTTCATTTTCGCTGCCATTATACAGTTTGTATTCTAAATATATCAGTAGATATCAGCTTTTTATAAAAATTGTAATTTCTTCCCACATACAGTATGCGCCAAAAGTATGGAATAAATTCAATAAAAACGAAACAATTATTTTTTGGAAAAAATCCTCGAACAGGTCGATTTTTAATTTAAAAAATACATATTTTAGCGTAAAATACGATTTTCAAATGTCATTTGTTTTCGAGTAATGACGTCATCGATTTTTTTTAAATGGCAACACCAGATTTTTTTCCTTCCTTCCTCAAGATACGTAGCACTGTGCTCTGACTAGTGTCATTGTTTAATGCAACCAATCGTGAAGAATTATGAGGATTATCCACCATACTTATCAAAATGTTCTGTTTCTGATTTTCATTAATGCTTGGACGTCCAGGTTTTGGAATATTTACAACATTGCCAGTTTCTCTAAATTTAGACTCTACCTTACTGACTGTTGATTGGCTGATAGGGTGATCTGGATATTTTTCATTAAATAAATCGCAAACTTCCTGCTGAGTTCTAGTCATATTTCCGCATCCGATAAGAATTAAAACTTCAATTCTTTGAGTAAGAGTTAAATGTGCCATAATATTTATTAGAAAGTCGGTGTGAGAATGACACTTTGCAAAGATTTTCAACTACGTCATCCATAAAAGAACTATGGAATTCGAAAAACTAAACTTGATAACGTTTTTGCTTTATTTTAATTGATTTACGTTTTCTAACATTCAATCGTCATTTACTCGAAAACTTTCCTATGTAAGAAGGCAAAATTTTAGTACTGTCTGATAGAGAATTAAACGATCTTTCAGAATCAAGGAAAAAATATGGTGTTGCCATTTAAAAAAAATCGATGACGTCATTACTCGAAAACAAATGACATTTGAAAATCGCATTTTACGCTAAAATATGTATTTTTTTAATTAAAAATCGACCTGTTCGAGGATTTTTCCCAAAAAATAATTGTTTCGTTTTTATTGAATTTATTCCATACTTTTGGCGCATACTGTATAATCCAACACTCATAGTGGAATTAAAAAAGAAAATTTAGGAAAATTAAACGTTTCAAGGAAAATCTAATTTAGTTAATAAATGTTATTTTATTTCAAACATTGGACAAATTAAATTATAATAGAATTACCGAAGTTTTTAAATGATTTATTTAGTAAATATGGAAAAAGCTTAATATTTAGTAGCAAAGTAACACATTTGTGAATATTATTAAATATTTATTATTAACAAAAATACGATAAACAAATTTTTATACATTAATTTTGAGAGGTGATAGAGATTAGAGAGTCGAAAAATAAAGAAACGTAATAAACATAACTTCAAAAATGCACCATAACTGAAATACAGAGCGTTAAAATTTGATGAAATAAAAGTTTATAGTTAATATAATGATAATGATAATAATAATAATAACAATTATACACTAAGGCCTTATGACTAATTTAACCCATTTGCAGATACACAACAAACAAACAAACAAACAAATAGGTACATAATTATTGACACCTCTAACTACAATAATCCGCTATACTGTATGACTCCAGTTCACATAGTACATTGAATAGATCTCTTTTAACTTCATTAAAATAATTTTTTATTTTTAAGTTATTTGGGAGGCGATAAAGTTTTATACAAGTAATACGGACTACTTTCAGTTAGAGATATACATGGGCTACATGGGATAACTGTATTGTTGACCGTGTCTTGTATTATACGGACCAGGCATTATGTCTGCTTGAAAACTGTCTTTATTATAATACATGAACTTAATGCTTTCGTATGCTTTCGTGCCACTAAGTGTGAGCAGATTTAGGTTTTTAAAGTGTCCTCTGCAGGAATCTGTGGGAGATAATTTTTTAACAATACGTCTTACACTCTTTTGTGTTTTGAAAGTGCTCCTGGCATAATGGCTATTACCCCATATGATAATCCCAAAACGAATTCTTGAATAGAACCTTCAGTAGTAGAAAATTTTGGTTATAATTATATTGCTATATGTTGAGAGGATTTTTAACTCAAAGCACGTTTTGCTTAACTTTTTATTGATGTATGTAATATGTTCTTCAAATCGTAAAGTTTCATCTATATGGATGCCTAGGCATTTAATTGATGTAGAAAATTGTATTCTGTGATTATTGACATCGACATAATTTGGTGTGTCTTGTCCATGATTTATTTTAAATAGGGTTATATCAGTTTTTCCTTGGTTTAGAATTTGCTCATTATTTGTACACCATTTTTCCACAGATTTAATAATGTTGTTTCCTTCATTCACGATGTCAGGGAAAAAATATTTAACTATAAACCTAGTATACTGGTATTACACCTGATGTAGGATGTGGAGAAGCTAGGAGTTGCCTGTGGAGTGGGGTCGTCAGAAAGATGCCCCTTTTGCAGGCAGACACTGATAGCATTTCTCCCAAGTTTGTGTTTGACAGACCCTACACCGTATTTATCAGGAATGAAGAGACCGCCAGTGAAGATGTTATTAACATCTACACAGACGGGTCAAAAAAGAAGGAAGATGCAGGATGTGGGATTTATTCCAGATCCTTGCATATTCGTTATCAGTGGGCAATGGATAGGCATGCTACCGTAGTACAAACGGAATTAGCAGGTATAACCATAGCCGCCAAAGAAATTGCCGTAGACATACAACGGGCAAAATCATTAGAATCTACACAGATAGTAGACAATCACTACTGATCTTACGATTCTTACGTAATCATAAGATAACAACTAGATCAGCATGGGAATGCCATCAGGCACTAGTAGTGGCCTCAGCTAACAACAGCGTATCTGTATGCTGGGTAAAGGGACACGACCGGTACAATGACAATAAAGTAGCTGACAAGTTGGCTAGGAGTACATCGGGTCTGAATATTTTTGGACCTGGTCCCTCCAGTATCCTTCCGTTGTCAGCATTTGTTGAAATTATCAAAGGAGACACCCACAAAGAGTTTATGAAACGTTGGGATGAAACAAATTCCTGTAATTTTGCTAAGGAGTTTCTAGAGTACCCCTGCAAGGATACAGCCAAAGAGTACCTGGCTATGTCTAGGACAAACCTTAGTCTGGTGACAGGTATTCAAACTGGACACTGCTGGCTAAGAAAGCACCTCTATAACATGAGGAAGTGTGATACACCTCTTTGTAGGGGTTGCGAACAAGAAGACGAGACAGTACTCCATGCACTCTGTGAGTGCACCGCCATCTCGTCAATAAGAGAATCCGTGTTGGGAGAGCGATGGCCTTCTATGGCCTACATAAGAGAGAGGACCCCCTGAGCAACGTCACCACCTCTTTCTCCTTATTAGGCTGGCTGGCGGCTCGGGTGGACTGATCTCCTAATGGGAGGAGGTACAAGGGGCTGTAGCCTTTTTGCTACCCTCCCCTTTATTCCAAAATAAAACTAGTATCGTAATGTTGTAATTTGATCAGTAGGATATCGTGATTGATGAGATCGAAGGCCTAGGACAAATCCAGAAAAATGCCGCAGGCAATACATCCCTCATCAAGTCCAAAATATATAAAGTTTGCCAGTTTAAATAGAGCAGTTTCAATGCTTCTACCTCTGAGAAATCCGTGCTGTTAATTACTGAATAAATTATGTAACTTAAAAAATAGCATTGTACTATTGTACATGACTATTTCAAAAATTTAGATAAGACACTTAACAAATGGATTGGACGATAGTGTTCAAACATACATGGGTCCCCTTTTTATATACAGGGTGTCCGGAAATGATGAGCAAAAAATTCAGAGGGATAATTCTAGACCCAAAATAAATGCTTCCTCTTTCTATAAAATTTTTTCCAAAACTGATTATTAATGGAGTTACAGGGCATTAAAGTTAAAATTTTAGTTTCGATATTTGTAAATAACGTCTTAAGAAATCCAAATATTTACGTAAAATTTGTAAATCGGGGGTTTTTGCAGACGAGAAATTCAAATATGTTTCTAATTTTGACGTCACTAGTAGAGGGCGCCACTTATGGCACATCATGTTTCAGCAAGGTATGCCTTGTTCAAATAAAACAGGTAGGATAATCGATTGTTTCGATAGTCAGATGGGTACATTAAGATGCAAAAAAGTTCTACCATTTAAAAGAAACATGGTGTGCCCCCGGGAGCCCTCTCTTTCCGAATTCGCACGAAATTCTAAAACTAACCCTACGACTACTTACGTCGTTTCTTTGATGACTATTATGGCTCTTGGGTACCTAACGTATCTCTGCCAAAAATGAAAATATAAATTTTAAATTTTAGGGATGTACTATAGAAAATAGTAGGGAGTAAACCTAACTACAAGAAAAAAAGAGGTAGACCGAGGAAGCGATGGAGAGAGGCAGTGGCAATAGATCTAAGGGAGAAAAATGTAACGTATTGGAAAAGAAAGGCGAAAGACAGAATGGAGTGGAGGAGAATAACACAGCTCTGGGCTTAAAAGGCCTGTAAACAGCTTTATATATATACTATAGACCCAGAAATCTAAACAGGCATCAAATTTCTACCCTTCATCCTGGGGGTGGCGAGAGGCGAGGGATAGTTTTTTGATGGCAACCCGTAGAATCCGAAAAAAAATTACCTAATTTTTTCAGATTCGACACGTCAGAATAACCCTCTGCCTCCGAATTCATACAAATTTTAAAATCCACCCTGCTATGGACTGTCGTTTTTTCTGGTTCGGTATTATTAAGTTTTAGTTTTAAGTATACGTTTTATAGTAATTACATAAAGGAATTTATGTTGGGTACAGATATTTTCTTATAACATGGCTCACTGTATGATATGTACTGTTTGTTTTTCTATAATCAAGGGCAAATCCAACGACAAGTTCTGAACTACCACGGCTGCATTTCGAGTTTTCTATTAGTAGGTATTCCTAAGTTTCTTAGAATAAAAGTGTGTTTTATTTAACACGGTCTCTGTATTCTGTTAGTGGATAATGGGGTAATTTGGTATAATATAATGTTAGCAATAATTAAATCTAAATTCTCTACCCAATTACAGTTTATATTTGTTTTATCAAAATGTGAATCGCCTACGTTCTAAAGCGGTTAATTTCTATAATAGCCTATTAGCAAGTAATTATGATTTCTTAGCAATAACCGAAACATGGTTAACTTCCGACATCAGCAGGCATGAACTATTTCCTGATAATTATATTATTTTTCGCAAAGATCGTAGTACAGTGGCTACTGGTCTGACAAAAGGTGGTGGAGTTATTCTTGCAGTAAGGGAAGACTTATCTATTGTGACTAATGTTGTTTCAGCTGTTGACGTAGTCGGGATCAGTAACGTAAAACTACTGATATTGGTACATTCCTCCCACGGATATCTTCGCAGGAGCTGGAACTTTTCTTTGATACCATCAGTTCAGTTGAATGTTTGATGAGTTACATACATATTTTGTTTGTTGGAGATTTTAATGTACCCAATTTCACCACTAGTGTAGCTGATAGAAATAGATAGCATCATTCTTAATCATTTTCAGCAACTTTACAATTTCAATCAGTATAATTACATTTATAATGACAATAATCACGTTTTAGACCCCTTATTTTCTAACATTGAATGTATAGTTGAAAAATCTGAATGTTCTTTAGTTGATGAGGACCGTCATCACCCATCACTTTTGGTTAGCTATAATAAAAGGCTCTCGCAGATACGGCAGCAGTTTGTTATGAACTTTCCAAATACCGCTTATAATTTCAGGAAATCAAATTATCCTGTATTGTACGACATAATTTTGCAACCTGATTGGACTTTGCTTACTTATATTAATAATGTTTGAAGATATGTTATCAATTTTTTATGATAAATTGTATAGCTTCTTTAATGTAGCCATTCCTAAGTATTCATCATTTTCTTACGTGGGCCGTTTTAATTATCCACCCTGGTTTACAGGTAAAATTATCAAATCTATTCGTGTTAAGTCGACTGCGTATAGAAATTATAAAATACTTAAGACTATTGAACATTATAACTCTTTTAGTTGGCATGGCTCTTATTGCAAAGGTCTTATCAACAATGCGTATATATCCTTCCTGTGAACATACTAAAACAAAATATTTCTAAGAACCCTTCATAATTATGAAACTTTGTTCAAAGAAAAAAAGACGTGCCACGAATCCCACCTGTTATCTCTGGTGACTTGGAGATGTCTAATCCTATTGAAATAGTAAACGCATTTAGTGAATATTTTAACAGTGTTTTTATACATTCTCAACCAACTAACTCTTCCAAATTTGTTAATAAGAATAATTTAGGTGTACCTATTATCAGCTAGGAAGATGTTTTAACAATTTTTAGAGATGCTAAGAACCTGTATTTTATTTAACTGTATTCTAAAACTTTCTGTTTTCCCATCCCTCTGGAAAAAGGCGTACGTTTGTCCTGTATTCAAAAAAGGCAATCAAAATGATATAATGAATTATTTATATTTATATTTCTTTGTTTTTCTTTTTTTGTTATGCAATTTTTCAAAAATTTTCGAATCAGCATTATATTCTAAGATTTACCGGTTTACTAATCAACTAATTTCTACACATCAGCACAGATTTATGCAGAAAAGATCAACTGTTTCTAACCTTGCCGTTTTTTCACAGTATATATCTGAAGTTTTGGATAATGGAGGGCAAGTTGATGTAATGTTGTGAGATCTCAGTTAGAGTATGTTAGTCTTATCTGGTCGCCCATTTACCAAGTACACAAAGCCAAACTTGAGAATGTGCAGAGGAAATTTCTTATATATTTATATTTGAGACGTTATGGTGTTTACCCCGAACAGGGATTTAATCATACTTCTCTTTATCCCAATTTGATATGCATACCCTCGAATTTAGAAGAATAGTAGCTGGAATAGTGTTTCTGTACAAATTATTTCATAACCAGATTGATTGTTTGCAACTTCATTCCTGAGCAACATTCAGAATTCTGTTCTATTAATGTTAGAAACACTACACTTTTCTACCTTCCACAGGCAAGAACAAATGCTATGTTGAAGTCACCTATATATTCTATGTGCAAAAATTTTAATTTGATTAATAATTTAGTAGATATGTTTTGTGTTTCACAGAATGCATATGTTGGTGCGATTTATCAGAATGTACCTTTATTAATATATAATAATACTTAAATCTAAATCCTGTTAACACTTTTATTAATTTTAATCTTTTGTATTATTACTTAGTAGGCTATCTATCTTGTATCTATTTGTTTTTATTCTATCTTGTTATATTTTTATTACATCTATTTGTATCACACTTATTTTATAGATATTGTCACGGATTTCCCAATCCGTCTTTTCTCTTACTTCCAGAAAAACAATCCGTTAATTAATTACTTCTTTATTAACTACTGAACACTACTAATTACAGGTCAACTAAACACTTATTTAATTAATCGCTATCTAAATCACTTTGATATCTCCAACTAAACACTTTAATTCAGACTGTAACACAAGACTTATACAAGACTTATACAAGACTAACTAACTCGGCCGTTTATTCTTCTTTTATAGACCCAACGAATATTCCAGGTATATTCCAGTATCTCTAGATCCATTTTCTAGTACGACTGGAATGCTTCTCGGCGATTCTCGATTTTTCCAGGCCCATCTCGATCAGCGGCATTCTGTTTGTTTAACAGAATCGTGTAGGGGCGATCGGGGCAATCTTAGGCAATTCGCGGTGCCACAGTCGTCGGTTTGGGAGTGAGTGGGGCAAATTCCGTGACACTGCCCTCCTTAGGACCGATCGTCCCGATCGGATACACCTCTATACGGGGACAGACGCTCCAGATGGACGACCTTCATCTTACTCCTGGGAGTCCTCTGTATCCGGTATACGACATCATTTATTCTTTTAATGACGGTGGGGCCCTCCCAACGGTTTTGTAGTTTAGGCGATTTTCCTTTCTTCCGCGTGGGGTTGTACAGCCACACCAGGTCACCTTGTTGGAATCCGACTGTATTGGCCCGGACGTCGTATCGAGTCTTCATGCGATCGCTCTCTAGTCGCATTCGAGATCTGACTTGATCGTGTACGGCTGCTAGTCTTCGTTCTAGCTCATAAGTGTCTGGCTCTGTGGGCTGTTCCGCAGGACGACCAAATACCAAATCTGCGGGAAGGCGAAGCTCTCTTCCAAAGATGATCCTTGCGGATGTCTTTCCAGTAGTTTCATGGACAGCTGAGCGGTAAGCTAACAGGAAGAGTGGAATGAGCTTGTCCCAATCTGTCTGGTTCTCGTTCACAAACATCCTCAGATTGGTTTCTAGTGTGGCGTTGAAGCGTTCCACCATACCATCTGACTGGGGATGCAGTGGGGTGGTCCTGGTTTTTCGGATTCCCATAAGCTCGCAGACCTTTCGGAACACACCTGATTCGAAATTTCTGCCCTGATCTGAATGCAGTTCCATGGGCACACCAAATCTGCAGAACAGGTTGTTGACTAGGGCTTCTGCTACGGTCGTGGTCTCTTGATTGGGAAGGGGGTATACTTCCGGCCATTTGCTGAAGTAGTCCATGGCGACTAACAGATATCGGTTTCCATTTTGGGTTTTCGGAAATGGGCCAGCGATATCAATGGCAATCCTCTCGAACGGTGCTCCTACGATGTACTGGCGCATTTTGCCTCTGGAACGGGTCTTCGGTCCCTTGCTGGCTGCACATACGTCACATTTTCGGCACCAATCTTCTACATCCGTCCTACAGCTCAACTAGTAGAAACGCTCCCTAATCTTCTGTAGAGTCCTATTGATACCGAAATGTCCACCCCCAGTACCTCCATGTACTTCCTGCAGCACTTCCTTGACCCGGGACCTCGGGAGTAGTACTTGTTTCTTGACCTCCGTTCCGTCATTGTTCTCCCATGCTCTTTTTAGGACACCTTCTTCCAACACCAGAGAATTCCATTGAGCCCAATAACTCTTTAATGCTGGGCTTTTACTACTGACTTCAGCCCAAGACGGTCGCTTGTTGGCTTCTTTCCAGTCCAGTAAAGGTTTGATGTCACAGTCAGCTTGCTGGTCTTCCCGAATCGCCGCTGAACTCCATCTGTCTTCAGGTTGCGCTACTACTATTTTGCAAGGAACAAATGATATGTCCTCTTTTCTTTCGAGACTACTACAGTGTTTGTTGTTGTTGTTGTTGGTAGGACAAGGTCTAGAAAGGCCTTCTGCGTTTCCATGTTTCCTGCCTGCCTGGGACTCGCGCCACTGCTGATCTGCCACTGGGGCCCTACACTGTCCCTTTAGATGACCCGTCCGCCCACAGTTCCAACATTGAAGTGGGCGATCTCTTCGGCTCTCAAGTTGTCCTCTCTTTGGTCTGGTAGTTAGGCTGAGTTTATCAATGGTCTCCTTCAGTGTTTTGACTATCTCTTCATTTCCCATACTATCGCTGTTATCACTGATAGTCCGCACTTTAACATGTTCCCTGAAGGCTGCCGCTTGGGAGTCGCGCCTTTGCTGATCTGCGACTGGGGCCCTACACTGTCTCTTCAGATGTCCCATCTGTCCACAGTTCCAGCATTCAACAAGGCGATCCCTTCGACTATCAGATTGTTCTTTCTTTGGAGTGGTAGTTGGGCTGAGTTTCTCAATGACCTCCTTCAATGTTTTGATTATGTCTCCTTTTTCCATATTATCGCTGTTATCACTGATGGCACGAATTTTAACATGTCTACCAGATGCCATCTTTGCTGCCTCAAATTCCAGTGCATGCGAAAGAGCGTCGTTCAATGTTTTAGGTCTGGCGAGTCGTAGTGCCTGCTGGGTTTCACAATCTCTTAGGCCGTCGGTAAAAATCTGGATGGAGAGATGGTCTAAGAATTCGGACGGGGCTGTTGGATATGCCAATCGAACCAGTCGGGCAACGTCGGTCTCAAAATGTTGTAAATTCTCTCCACTCTGCTGGTGACGATTTTTCAATTGTGCCTGGTACACTTGCTGCAGGTGCTTATCCCCATATCTCATTTCCATATGCTGTTTTAGAATGTCGTAGTTATTCTGCTGCCCAGCAGGAACTCCTTGTAAGACGTCAAGAGCTTCCCTCGTAAAGCAACTATCAGAGCAGTAGCTTTCTCATAATCCGACCATTCATTTGCTGATGCTGCTGCTTCAAACTGACGGAGATATACATTCCAGGAAACCTTGCCGTCGAATTCAGGAGGTCTAGTCTTCTGAGTTCGGATAACAGGTCCTTCTGATTTGAATACGCTCTCCTTTGCTATCTTGTCTAATTTATGTCGAAGCTCTTCTCTAACCAGGTTTATTTCTTCGTGTATTTCCTGTTTCTGTGCTAACAGTTTCTCTTCCACTTGTATTTCTACTTTATGTGACTGCTCCTCTAGTTTTTCTTCTAGTTGTGTCACTTTATGTGACTGCTCCTCTAGTTTTTCTTCTAGCGTATTCTCCAATTTTTCTAACTTTGTCTGCATTTCTTTCGTCTGATCTCTCATTTCCTGTTGTATTGTCTGTATCTGATCTTTCATTTTACACCCTTGTTCTTCTAATTTCTTTTCTAATTTCTCCTGCATCGTTTGAGACTGATCTTCCATTTTATGCCCTTGTTCTTCAAATTTCTTTTCTATTGTTTGTCCCTGTTCTTCTAATTTTTCTTGTGTTGTTCGTCCTTGTTCTTCCAACTTTTCTTGCATCATACGTCCCTGTTCCTGCATCGTTTGCATCATTTCTAATAGCTTTGCTAGTTGCGCATCCATGTTGACTTGACTTCTAGTTACAGGCATTCACTCTATTTGGAAAGTTCTAGAATGTCCACGAATGTGTTTGTAAATGTCACCGTTGACTTCCTTACAATGAAACGAGTGCAGTGATATGCCACACTTGGGTCTTTGTCTCACTTCGGCAGAAAGTTCTAGAATGTTCGAGAATGTCTTTCGGAAATACCACCGTTCACTTCCTTGAGTCACGACGAGTGCGGCGATATGTCACACTTGGGTCTTTGTCTCACTCCCGTACAAAGTTCTAGAATGTTCGAGAATGTCCTTCGCAAATAGCACCGTTCACTTCCTTGAGTCACGACGAGTGCGGTGATATGCCACACTTGGGTCTTTGTCTCACTCCCGTACAAAGTTCTAGAATGTTCGAGAATGTCCTTCACAAATAGCACCGTTCACTTCCTTAAGTCACGACGAGTGCGATGATGTGTCACACTTGGGTCTTTGTCTTACTCTCGTACAAAGTTCTAGAATGTTCGAGATTGTCCTTCGCGAATACCACCGTTCACTTCCTTGAGTCACGACGAGTGCGGTGATATATCACACTTGGGTCTTTGTCTCACTCCCGTACAAAGTTCTAGAATGTTCGAGATTGTCCTTCGCGAATACCACCGTTCACTTCCTCAAGTCACAACGAGTGCGGTGATATGTCACACTTGGGTCTTTATTCCACCCACGCACAGGGTTCCAGAAAGTTCCTCCAACTTCCACTTAAACCCACTCACGCACAGGGTTCCAGAAAGTTCTTCAAACTTCCACTCAAATCCCACTTCTGACACCAAATTGTCACGGATTTCCCAATCCGTCTTTTCTCTTACTTCCAGAAAAACAATCCGTTAATTAATTACTTCTTTATTAACTACTGAACACTACTAATTACAGGTCAACTAAACACTTATTTAATTAATCGCTATCTAAATCACTTTGATATCTCCAACTAAACACTTTAATTCAGACTGTAACACAAGACTTATACAAGACTTATACAAGACTCTAGTACAAGACTAACTCGGCCGTTTATTCTTCTTTTATAGACCCAACGAATATTCCAGGTATATTCCAGTATCTCTAGATCCATTTTCTAGTACGACTGGAATGCTTCTCGGCGATTCTCGATTTTTCCAGGCCCATCTCGATCAGCGGCATTCTGTTTGTTTAACAGAATCGTGTAGGGGCGATCGGGGCAATCTTAGGCAATTCGCGGTGCCACAGTCGTCGGTTTGGGAGTGAGTGGGGCAAATTCCGTGACAATATATATATTTGTTTCTATTTGTTATTTGTTGTTATTATTCAGCCCTATTATTGGACTTTGTCTGTTGGGCCCTGTAATTAAATAAATAAATAATATTTACCGATTTTCAAAAAGCATTTGATCAGGTACATCGGCATATACTTCTAGCAAAATTACCTCAGTTTGGCTTTTCTGTTTCACTAATCAAACTCTCTGAATTGTATCTTTCAAACAGACACTTCATGCTCAGATTTTAAATTTCACTTCCCGTTCGTTCTCTCCTTCTTCTGATGTGCCTTGTGGCACACTAGGCGACTTTTATTTTTACTTTTCATTAATGATCTTAGTAGATATATGAGGCGGTTTCTGGACCGGAAGTGGGTGAGATGGCCCAGCGTCCATCGAGTTTGCAGCGACTCCTTGTCGTGTTATATTGGTAGATTGATAAATATGTTCAGGATAAAATTTTTCAATAACGTCAGGACGAGTCATTGTTTTCGAAGAACCCGAAGCAACTAGTAATTTTAAAGGTGGGTTAGAAATTTTAATACAAGACAAGGGAGTTCCAAGAACAGAATTTATTTCGTAAATTTCATGAATTATCTCTCTATCGGGGTTTCCGAGGCATTTATCTGAAAAATTTTCTTTCTCATCCAATTCGCAAGTCTCATAATAATCAGAGGTGTTCAGATATTTGTGGGTTGTCTTGATAGTCTTGTCCGTATTCGGTGTCATATTGTACCGTCGTACTAGAAGTGTCCATAGGCTCTGGCTTATATTGTTGGTTTCGGCTAGAAATTTGAGTATTTGGAGGTTGCATAGAATTAAATTTTCTAGGCGATAATTGCGGTTTAGGTTGGTAAACATTGGGCTGAGCTGGGAGAGTTTTGTCTTGGTGGTAACTGAGGTTGTCTTGTTTGTTGGATAGCTTGTGAATTTTGCCTTGGCAACTGGTAGCGATCTTGTTAGTGGTTGAAAAGTTTTCGTGGATTGTGATACTGGTAAACGGCGACTAGAATTTTTAAATTCGAAAAACGTTTCTATTTCTAA
Organism: Monochamus saltuarius; assembly: GCA_025584915.1. NCBI lineage: Eukaryota > Metazoa > Arthropoda > Insecta > Coleoptera > Cerambycidae > Monochamus > Monochamus saltuarius. The sequence continues at coordinate 26,534,885 of CM046726.1, read as the reverse complement.
AATAGCTGCTTGTTCAATAGTATCAAGGTCTGGTCGTTATGAAATAATGGATTCATAATTATCCGGTAAATTGCTTTTAAGTTTGTTTAATAAAAGAGACGAATATAGAGATTGTAGTGAATTCCTTTCTATTGGGTCATTATACTGTAATTCAATTTTTTTGCACAATTGTTGATCGCATTGCCAAAACACAGTTGCAAAAAGACGAAATAGGTTCCCTAAAATTATACTGAAGCATACATATCTCGTTTTGCCACGTCTGAAGAGATTTATGGTCAGAATATTTCTGAATAAGCAAATTCCTAATTAAAGACCAACTTTGCAGCCCAGGGCGACCAAAAACAAGAGAACGAGCTGGACTTTTTTTTTATTACGTTTAGTAACAGACGTCACGGAAGTTCGTTGGATTGAGGTAAATCTAACGCGATAAGAAATGTATGTACTGATTCAATAAACTATGTTAGTTCGATCTCAGAACCATCAAAATTAGAAATCGTGGAATTTAAATAATTTAGTTTCTGTGAGTCAAGTTGTGGGGGTGCAGATGAAAGTGCCATTTTATTTAATAATGGTGGCTCAACTACTAAATCGTTCTCACTATCGCTCGTGTTAAATACTTTATTAGGTATACGATAAGGCTTATTACTATGCTTACTCATCAAAATGATTGCACTAAAACACAACTATTTTATTCAATTATTTTTTATTATAAAAATTACTACGTTAAATTTAAAATTTCTAATGTGAAAACGACTTGTATTATAAAAGTTACTATACAGTGCTTTCGAAAAATAACGAATAAATTCATTATTTTTGAAATTGAGAAGTTTTCGAACAAATCCCCTGGCACGTCGATTTTGTTTTTAAAAAAATACGACCCACATTTGTGACGTCATCGTTGCTAAACGTTAATTCTTAAGTTATACATCTGCAATCGGTAATATTAATGCATTTTAGTATTAATAAGTAGTTTTAACCAGCAGGTCCATAGGATATCACATACATATATCTTGAAGGTAGCTGCACACTACTTCTGCACAATAGCTGTTTTCTTTCGCCCAAAATCTTGTGATCATGATTACAAAAACTGCAACAGGATTGGTGGATTTTAAAAAGAAGGCAACGTGATTGGTAAATATGGAATCACGATCACAAAATCATGTTCGAAAGAAAGCAGCTAATGTCTTCAACTTTATTTTTCTACAGGGTGAATATTACAAGAAAAAAATATTTACATAAAAATAACAGTATATATGAATATTATATAATATTAATAATATGAATCAATTTGTTCCTTAATTACTTCTCGACCATACTGCTGTACTATGCGTGAGGCAATCCAACCTACTGACTACACAATTATATTAATTTTTATATTCCCCGCTCCTTGATCCTACATCTTCCGCTGTCGTCAAGGTAGTGATAAAAAAATTGTCCTCTGATCACAGAATATGTAACACTTCTATACTCTGATTGTGATAGGTATATTAACAAATAATAAAGTCTAAAATCTAGATTTTTTTTAATATCTGACCTGATAAATATCTATAGATACCTGACATGAATCAAATCAACGTAGAGCAGTTCTGTTTAAAAGAACATTTGGGAAGTATTAGCAACTATTCTTAGATCTCTCGAAGGACATTTTACCATATGCGAATAGTTTTTAGTAAATTATTATTTATTTATAAGCACAACAAAAATGCTTGTCCTTAGTAATCATAAAAAACATTATAATTCTCCAGAATGTTTTTAACCGTAATGTTTACTGAGATATGTACTATTATCTGAAGTAGGGTTGTATGCAGACAATAAAAAATGAAAATGTAATATTAGTACCACAGACCACCTAAACTGAACTATAGGGCCAAGGCAGTAAAGCCTTCCGTCGGCCTAACCTCGGCCCAGCTGGCTTCATGCTCTCAGTCAGTGTTAGACTTTCGTTGTGATAACATTGCTTTTATTTTGTGAAATATTGTTAGTTTTCTTTGTGCAATTATGGTGCATTGTAGACAATTGTAATAGCCGATCAGATCGGAATAATAATGAATTTTTATTTTTTAGGTAAGTAATAATTAAAAATAATGGAACACGTTTTATGGCATTAGACCCCTTTTATGCACGCGTTTTTCTCCTCTCAAAGCGGAGTTAACAAAAAAAGCCGCGTTTCAAGATACCCTGAACAGAGTTACTACGTTTATGCATTTTACGCTCGTTTATTTGTTCTCGCGTTTTCAATTCTGTCGCGATGGCTTTACAGAACGCTTGGCGACACGCGTTGCGAAAAATTAGGTGTACCTATTTCTTACTTTTATTAATAGGTTTCCTAACGCAATGAAATTGGAATGGGTCAGAGCCATCAAGAAAAAGGACTGGGCACCCTCTAAATGTTCTGTAATTTGTTCTCTGCATTTTGAAGAGAAGTTTATTATTTCCAATAAAAATGGTGTGTAACCAAAGATGCAGTACCAACTTTAAACCTTCCAAAAATAGTAAGTGAACTATTTTAATGATTTTCACAAAACAATTAAAATAAAAAATAAATGTTTTTTGACGGTTTTTTTTCATAGCTTTCGTTGGATAAAGAAACGCAAACACAAGGAGAATAGAACGTCAACAGTGACACCGATGAACAGCAGCCTCTAACTTCGTCCAGGCCAACTTCCGAGTCCAGCAAACCTTCTACTTCACAATCATTTTTTTCTGATATTGGTTCTCCCTCAACATCTAATTTGAACCTTAGTGACGACCTAACAGTTATCTCAGATGAAGATTCACCTATAAAGAAAAAGTTAAAACTAGCAGTTAGACACCTTTCGTTTCTTTTAGAAAAGAGAAAGAAAGCCATAAAAATACTGCAGAGAGTAAACGTAGAAGTAAAGAAAAAGTTCAAACTTTAACAAATACTAGAAAGGTGGCAAGTCGGCTATCGCCGACTTGACCTTTCTTGAGTAGGATTAGTTTTTTTTAAACACCATGTAATTTTTCAATAATTAGTGCGTTAAGAGACCCCCGATGGAAGTTGAGTAAAAAAAATTGACAGTTCTCTTAATTTTGAGATTTTTTTTACGTTCAACATTTTTCCAACACGTATATAAAACGGCCTTTCGTACATCCGACAACCCATCCGAAGCAAAAAAAAATTATTCCATGAATTTTTGGAGTTTCAATATTGATTCAGTTGTCTTAAACACCCTGTATTGTTTTCATTAAAATAGTTTCCATATAGACCATTGTTAAAAGTTTCATCAAACGAATATTATAACTTCCATGAAGGTTTCTAGAGAATGGTTCGGTTTTTTTAAACACATAGTAGTTTTTTAATTAGTATAGTTTTCTTACAGACCATTGTGAAAAGTTTCATAAAAAAATATTCCATGAATTGTGAGGATTCTTAGAGAATGGTTTGGTTTTGTTAAACACCCTGTATTTTTTTATTAGTATAATTTTTTTACAATCGTGAAAACTTTCATAAAAAAAATTAAATTCCATAAATTTTGTGGATCTATTTTATTTTCATTAAAATAGTTTCCATATAGACCATTGTTAAAAGTTTCATCAAAGGAATATTATACTTCCATGAAGGTTTCTAGAAAAGGGTCGGTTGTTTTAAACACCCAGTAGTTTTTTAATTAGTATAGTTTTATTACAGACCATTGTGAAAAGTTTGATTAGAAAATATTCCATGAATTGTGAGGATTCTTAGAGAATCGTTTGGTTTTGTTAAACACCCCGTATTTTTTCATCAGTATAATTTTTTTACAATCGTGAAGTTTCATAAAAAAAATTAAATTCCATTAATTTTGTGGATCTAGAGAATTGGTCTTTATTTTACATCCTGTATTTTTTCATAAGTATGTATTTATATAGTTACATAATAATACCTACCTAAGTATGTATTGTTTATAGTTTTTACAAACTATCTTAAAAGTTTCATCAAAACCAAAAGAGTTTTGAATTCCAAGTTTTTAGGATTTTGAGAATGATTCGATTCTCTTAAACACCCTGTATTGTTCCCATTAAAATAGTTTCCATATAGACCATTGTTAAAAGTTTCATCAAAAGAATATTATACTTCCATGAATGTTTCTAGAGAATGGTTCAGTTTCTTTAAACACCCAGTAGTTTTTTAATTAGTATAGTTTTCTTACAGACCATTGTGAAAAGGTTCATATGAAAATATTCCATGAATTGTGAGGATTCTTAGAAAATGGTTTGGTTTTGCTAAACACCCTGTATTTTTTGATTAGTATACTCATTTTACAATCGTGAAAAGTTTCATAAAAAAAATAAATTCCATAAATTTTGTGGATCTAGAGAATGGTTCTTTATTTTACACCCTGTATTTTTTCATCAGTATAATTTTTTTACAATCGTGAAGTTTCATAAATAAATTAAATTCCATAAATTTCGTGGATCTAGAGAATTGGTCTTTATTTTACACCCTGTATTTTTTCATAAGTATGTATTTATATAGCTACATAATAATACCTAAGTATGTATTTTTTATAGTTTTTTTACAAACTATCTTAAAGAGATTCATCATAAACCAAAAAGAGTGTTTAATTCCAAGTTGTTAGGATTTTTAGAATGATTCGATTTTCTTAAACACCCTGTATTGTTTTCATTAAAATAGTTGCCATATAAACCATTGTTAAAAGTTTCATCAAAAGAATATTATACTTCCATGAAGGTTTCTAGAGAATGGTTCAGTTTTTTTAAACACCCAGTAGTTTTTAATTAGTATAGTTTTCTTACAGACCATTGTGAAAAGGTTCATAAGAAAATATTCCATGAATTGTGAGGATTCTTAGAGAATGGTTTGGTTTTGCTAAACACCCTGTATTTTTTCATTAGTATAATTTTTTAACAATCGTGAAGTTTCATAAAAAAAAAATTCCATAAGTTTTTTCTATGAATTTTGGGACTTTCAATATTGGTTCAATGGTTTTGTTAAACACCCTGTATTTTTTCATTAGTGTAATTTTTTTACAATCGTGGAAAGTTTAATAAAAAAAAATTAAATTCCATAAATTTTTTCCATGAATTTTGGGAGTTTTAATATTGGTTCAGTTTTCTTAAACACCCTGTTATATTGTTCTCATTAAAATAGTTTCTTACAGACCATTGTGAAAAGTTTCATAAAAAATATTCCATGAATTATTGTGAGGAATCTTATAGTATGGTTTGGTTTCGTTAAGCAACCTGTATTTTATCATTAGTATATATTTTTTTTAAATCGTGAAAAGTTTCATAAAAAAAATAAATTCCATAAATTTTGTGGATCTAGAGAATGGTTCTTTATTTTACACCCTGTATTTTTTCATAAGTATGTATTTATATACATAATAATAAAAAAGTGCATATTTTTTATAGTTTTTTTACGAACTACTGTAAAAAGTTTCATCAGAAAGCAAAAAAAAAAAATTAAATCCACGAATTTTCAGGATTTTTAGGGAACGTTTCGGTTTTTTAAAACACCCCGTATTTTTTCATTAGTATATTTTTCCTACAGAACATTGTAAAAAGTTTCATCAAAAAGAATTTTTTAATTCCATGAATTTTGTTGATTTTTAGAGAATGGTTCGGTTTTTTTAAACCTCCCGTATTTTTTCATTAGTATAGATTTTAACAAACTATTGTGAAACGTTTCATCAAAAAGAATTTTTTAATTCCATGAATTTTGAGGATTTTTAGAGAATGTTTCGTTATTTTTAAACACTCTGTATTTCTTCATTAGTCTATTTTTCCTACAGAACATTTTATAAAGTTTCATCAAAAAGAATTTTCTAATTCCATGAATTTTGAGGATTTTCAGAGAATGGTTCGTTATTTTTAAACACTCTGTATTTGCTTCGTTAGTGAGTGTCATAATAAATCCTTGATAATAAAAAAAATTAAATTCCATAAATTTTGTGGCTGTAGAGAATGATTCTTTATTTTACACCCTGTATTTTTTCATAAGTATGTATTTATATACATAATAATACCAAAGTATATATTTTTTATAGTTTTTTTACAAACTATTGTAAAAAGTTTCATCAGAAAGCAAAAAAAATTTTAAATCCACGAATTTTCTTGATTTTTAGGGAACGGGTGGGTCTTTTGTAAACACCCTATATTTATTTCGATAATTACTGCGGTAAGAGACCCCCGACGAAAGTTTCGTACCAAAAAAATTTCCAGTTCCCTTAATTTTGACATTTTTTTAACGTTTAACATTTTTCCAACACTTTGTATATAAAACGGTCTTTCGCACGTCAGACAACCCTCCGAAGCGAAAAACCGAAAATTTCCTTGAATCTGTAATTTTTATTTTTTTCTCGTCAATTTTTATCGTAACACCCCGTACGTCGAGCTCTTTGAGTCGCACTGTATATACGCGAAGCGACTTAAAATAATTGAAGTCCGCCATATTGTCTAGCTCATTTATACCACGGATTCATTCGTATTTATGCATAGTTCAATGCAAAAATAAACTCAAAACAAAGCGCTCGCATAACAGAACGTATCTAGAGACTTCAAAGTTACCTTGTTGGCCGTTTGACGTTTCGGCGGAACGTGTAGTGGACTAAAATTTCGATATTTTCACTATAAAATCGAATTTTAAACCTAAACCTGAGGCACACGACACATTGTAGAAGGTTCAAAGTTTACGTTTCGATATGGCTTTATGGACATAAAGGGGTACTTACTTTTCAGAATCTAATCGTTTTGAAGGTTTTGTGAAGACCGCCATTTCCCAGGCTCTTCTCCCCGGTCTTGGATCGGATTTTCGCACATTTCGATACAACAATGAATTCTAAACCCAGCGCTCGCATAACAGAAAGCATCTAGAGACTTTAAATTTACCTTTTCCGACCTTGGCGGGTCTCCGACCGGCCCGTTTGGCAAACGTTCCTAAGTTTTATCCGGAGCTGTCAACGGCACCGCACCGTCCGGCTAGCCGTTTGACGTTTCGGACGGCCGAGCGCATGCGAATGCCCCCGAACGCGTAATTGACCCACATTTTCGTTATTTTCACTATAAAATCGAATTTTAAACCTAAATCTGAGGCACGCGGCACATTGTAGAAGGTTCAAAGTTTACGTTTCGATATGGCTTTATGGAAATAAAGGGGTACTTACTTTTCAGAATGTAATCGTTTTGAAGGTTTTTGAAGACCGCCATTTGCCAGGCCCTTCTCCCGGTCTTGGATCGGATTTTCGCACATTTCGATACAAAAACGAATTCTAAACCCAGCGCTCGCATAACAGAAAGTATCTAGAGACTTTAAACTTACCTTTTGGCATTCGGGGCTCCCATCGGCCCGTTTGGCAAACGTTCCTACGTTTTATGGGGAGCTGTCACAGGCCGTGCACCGTCCGGCTAGCCGTTTGACGTTTAGGACGGCCGCGGTCGAGCGAACGCGAATGCCCTCGAACGTGTAATTGTCCCACATTTTCGTTATTTTCACTATAAAATCGAATTTTAAACTCGAACCTGAGGCACGCGACACATCGTAGAAGGTTCAAAGTTTACGTTTCGACATGGCTTTGTGGAAACGAACGCGGGAAAATACGAAAATATCGAATCCGAAATAGTTGGACGTCTACCCATATCCGACTGACGTTTCTCGAATTCCCGGCTATATCCATCTCTTTGGCGAAATCCTCGCGAAAATGGAAAACTGGCGGCCGCGGACCTCCGGAAAACGCAAAATTCGCCCCGAAAAAGGTAAAAAGAAGTCACCAAAATACGCCTACCGGATAACCGAAGGACCGAACTCGGCTTCGCGCACCCGGGCTCGCCGCGCGGCTCGCGAAAAAGCCTTTGTGGCGGTAAAACCCCACTTTTTCGCGAGAGAAAAAACAACGGATTTTAATATATAAGGACTAGAAAGGTGGCAAGTCGGCATTCGCCGACTTGACCTTTCTTGAGTAGGGTTAGTTTTTTTTAAACACCATGTATTTTTTGATAATTAGTGCGTTAAGAAACCTCCGATGGAAGTTGAGTAAAATAAATTAGTCAGTTCTCTTAATTTTGAGATTTTTAACGTTCAACATTTTTCCAACACTTTGTATATAAAACGGTCTTTCGTACATCCGACAACCCATCCGAAGCAAAAATAAATTTATTCCATGAATATTGGGAGTTTCAATATTGGTTCAGTTTTCTTAAACACCCTGTATTGTTTTCATTAAAATAGTTTCCATATAGACCATTGTTAAAAGTTTCATCAAAGGAATATTATACTCCCATGAAGGTTTCTGGAGAACGGTCGGTTTTTTAAACACCCAGTAGTTTTTTAATTAGTATAGTTTTCTTACAGACCGTTGTGAAAAGTTTCATTAGAAAATATTCTATGAATTGTGAGGATTCTTAGAGAATGGTTTGGTTTTGCTAAACACCGTATTTTTCATCAGTATATTTTTTTACAATCGTGAAAAGTTTCATAAAAAAATTAAATTCCATAAATTTTGTGGATCTAGAGAATTGGTCTTTATTTTACACACTGTATTTTTCATAAGTATGTATTTATATAGCTACATAATAATACCTAAGTATGTATTTTTATAGTTTTTTACAAACTATCTTAAAAGTTTCAAAAAACCAAATGAGTTTTTAATTTCAAGTTTTTAGGATTTTTAAAATGATTCGATTCTCTTAAACACCCTGTATTGTTCTCATGAAAATAGTTTCCATATAGACCATTGTTAAAAGTTTCATGAAGAAAATATTATACTTCCATGAAGGTTTATAGAATTTTAAAGTATTGTATAAAGTTTCATCAAAAGAATTTTCAAATTCCATGAATTTTGAGGATTTTTAGAGAACGGTTCGTTATTTTTAAACACTCTGTATTTCTTAATTAGTATATTTTTCCTACAGAACATTGTATAAAATTTCATCAAACAGAATTTTTAATTCCAAGAATTTTGAAAATTTTTAGAGAATGGTTCGTTATTTTAAACACTCTGTATTTTTAATTAGTAAATATTTCCTACAGAACAATGTATAAAGTTACATCAAAAAGAATTTTATAATTCAAGGAATTTTGAAAATTGTTAGAGAATGTTTCGTTATTATTAAACACTCTGTAGTTGCTTCGATAGTGAGTGACATAATAAATACTTGATGTAAGTTTAAAAAATAAAAAAATTTTCCATGAATTTTGGGAGTTTCAATATTTGTTCAGTTTTCTTAAACACCCAGTAGTTTTTAATTAGTATATATTTCTTAGAGACCATCGTGAAAAGGTTAATAAAAAAATATTCAATGAATTATTGTGGGGATTCTTAGAGTATGGTTTGGTTTCGTTAAGCACCCTGTATATTTTCATTAGTATAATATTTTTACAATCGTGAAAAGTTTCATAAAAAAAATAAATTCCATAAATTTTGTGGATCTAGAGAATGGTTCTTTATTTTACACCCTGTATTTTTAATAAGTATGTATTAATATACATAATAATAACAAAGTATATATTTTTATAGTTTTACAAACTATTGTAAAAGTTTCATCAGAAAGAAAAAATTTTAAATCCACAAATATTCAGGATTTTTAGGGAACGGTTCGGTATTTTTAAACCCCCTGTATTTTTTCATTAATATAGATTTTTACAAACTATTGTATAAAGTTTCATCAAAAATTTTCTAATTCCATGAATTTTGAGGATTTTTAGAGAATGGTTCGTTATTTTTAAACACTCTGTATTTCTTAATTAGTATATTTTTCCTACAGAACATTGTATAAAATTTCATCAAACAGAATTTTTAATTCCAAGAATTTTGAAAATTTTTAGAGAATGGTTCGTTATTTTTAAACACTCTGTATTTTTAATTAGTATATTTTTCCTACAGAACATTGTATAAAGTTTCATCAAAAGAATTTTTAATTCCATGAATTTTGAAAATTTTTAGAGAATGGTTCGTTATTATTAAACACTCTGTATTTGCTTCGATAGTGAGTGTCATAATAAATCCTTGATGGTAGTTTAATTACTAAAAAATAAATCTCCATGTATTTTGGGAGTTTCAATATTTGTTCAGTTTTCTTAAACACCCAGTAGTTTTTGAATTAGTATATATTTCTTAGTGACCATCGTGACAAGGTTAATATAAAAATATTCTATGAATTATTGTGGGGATTCTTAGAGTATGGTTTGGTTTCGTTAAGCACCCTGTATATTTTCATTAGTATAATATTTTTACAATCGTAAAAGTTTCATAAAAAAATAAATTCCATAAATTTTGTGGATCTAGAGAATGGTTCTTTATTTTACACCCTGTATTTTTCATAAGTATGTATTCATATACATAATAATACCAAAGTATATATTTTTATAGTTTTTTACAAACTATTGTAAAAGTTTCATCAGAAAGAAAAAAATTTTAATCCACAAATGTTCAGGATTTTTAGGAATGGTTCGGATTTTTAAACACCCTGTATTTTTTCGATAATTAGTGCGGTAAGAGTCCCCCGACGGAAGTTTCGTACCAAAAAAATGTTCAGTTCCCTTAATTTTGACATTTTTTTAACGTTTCACATTTTTCCAACACTTTGCATTTAAGACGGGCCTACGAACGTCACACCCTCCGAAGCGAAAAAACCGAAAATTTCCTCGAATCTGTAATTTTTATTTTTTTCTCGTCAATTTTTATCGTAACACCCCGTACATCGAGCTTTTTGAGTCGCACTGTATATAAGCGAAGCGACTTGAAGTCTGCCATATTGTCTAGCTCACTGATACCACCTATTCATTCTATTTATGCAAAGTTCAATGCAAATAGCAATAGCGGATGGAAATATTTGACAGCTGTTCTATGGCTTCCGTCATTTTGACCCCGTCTTGGTCTGCCATATTGTCTAGCTCACTGATACCACCTATTCATTCTCTTTATGCAAAGTTCAATGCAAATAGCAATAGCGGATGGAAATATTTGACAGCTGTTCTATGGCTTCCGTCATTTTGACCCCGTCTTGCTTAGAATTTTCGCAAATTTCGATACGAAAACGAATTCAAAACCAAACGCTCGCATAACACAACGTATCTAGAGACTTCAAATTTACCGTTTTCGGCCTTAGGGGGCCTCGGGTCGGCCCATTTAGCGAAATTTTCTGCGATTTATTCGGAAATGTCACCGCGCACTCGCCATTTGACGTTTCTGTAGTAGACGAAAATTTTTGCTATTTTCACTATAAAATCGAATTTTAAACCTAAACCTGAGGCACACGACACATTGTAGAAGGTTCAAAGTTTACGTTTCGATATGGCTTTATGGAGATAAAGGGGTACTTACTTTTCAGAATCTAATCGTTTTGAAGGTTTTGTGAAGACCGCCATTTCCCAGGCTCTTCTCCACGGTCTTGGATCGGATTTTCGCACATTTCGATACAAAAATGAATTCTAAACCCAGAGCTCGCATAACAGAAAGCATCTCGAGACTTTAAATTTACCTTTTGGCATTCGGGGCTCCCATCGGCCCGTTTGGCAAACGTTCCTACGTTTTATGGGGACCTGTCACAGGCCGTGCACCGTCCGGCTAGCCGTTTGACGTTTAGGACGGCCGCGGTCGAGCGAACGCGAATGCCCCCGAACGTGTAATTGTCCCACATTTTCGTTATTTTCACTATAAAATCGAATTTTAAACTCGAACCTGAGGCACGCGACACATCGTAGAAGGTTCAAAGTTTACGTTTCGACATGGCTTTGTGGAAACGAACGCGGGAAAATACGAATATATCGAATACGAAATAGTTGGACGTCTACCAATATCCGACTGACGTTTCTCGAATTCCCGGCTATATCCATCTCTTTGGCGAAATCCTCGCGAAAATGGAAAAATGGCGGCCGCGGACCTCCGGAAAACGCAAAATTCGCCCCGAAAAATGTATAAAGAAGTCACCTAAATACGCCTACCGGATAACCGAATGACCGAACTCGGCTTCTCGCACCCTGGCTCGCCGCTGCGCGGCTCTCGAAAAAAGCCTTTGTGGAGGTAAAACACCACTTTTTCGCTTGAGAGAAAAAACAACGGCTTTTATTTTATAAGATCTAGAAAGGTGGCATGTCGGCTATCGCCGACTTGACCTTTCTTGAGTAGGGTTCGGTTTTTTAAACACCATGTATTTTTCGATAATTAGTGCGTTAAGAGACCCCTGATGGAAGTTGAGTAAAAAAATGTCAGTTCCCATAATTGTGAGATTTTTTAACGTTCAACATTTTCCCAACACTTTGTATATAAAACCGTCTTTCGCACATCCGACAACCCATCCGAAGCAAAAAAAATAATTTTATTCCATGAATTTTGGGAGTTTCAATATTGGTTCAGTTTTCTTAAACACCCTGTATTGTTCTCATTAAAATAGTTTCCATATAGACCATTGTTAAAAGTTTCATCAAAGGAATATTATACCTCCATGAAGGTTTTTCGAGAATGGTTCGGTTTTTTTAAACACTCAGTAGTTTTTTAATTAGTATAGTTTTCTTACAGACCATTGTGAAAAGTTTCATAAAAGAATATTCCATGAATTGTGAGGATTCTTAGATAATGGTTTGGTTTTGTTAAACACCCTGTATTTTATCATTAGTATACTTTTTTACAATCGTGAAATGTTTCATAAAAAATATATATTCCATAATTTTTTTCCATGAATTTTTTCATTATTAAATTTTTCCTACAGAACATTGTAAAAAGTTTCATCAAAAAGAATTTTTTAATTCCATGAATTTTGTTGATTTTTAGAGAATGGTTCGGTTTTTTTAAACCTCCTGTATATTTTCATTAGTATAGATTTTTACAAACTATTGTATAAAGTTTCATCAAAAAGAATTTTTAAATTCCATTAATTTTGAGGATTTTTAGAGAATGGTTCGTTATTATTAAACACTCTGTATTTGCTTCGTTAGTGAGTGTCATAATAAATCCTTGATGGAAGTTTAATAAATAAAAAAAAAATTTTCCATGAATTTTGGGAGTTTCAATATTGGTTCAGTTTTCTTAAACACCCAGTAGTTTTTTAATTAGTATAATTTTTTTACAATCGTGAAAAGTTTCATAAAAAAAATAAATTCCATAAATTTTGTGGATCTAGAGAATGGTTCTTTATTTTACACCCTGTATTTTTTCATAAGTATGTATTTATATCCATAATAATATACCAAAGTATATATTTTTTATAGTTTTTTTACAAACTATTGTAAAAAGTTTCATCAGAAGGCAAAAAAAAATTTTTAAATCCACGAATGTTCAGGATTTTTAGGGAACGGTTCGGTTTTTTAAACACCCCGTATTTTTTTCGATAATTAGTGCGGTAAAACACCCCCGACGGAAGTTTCGTACAAAAAAAATTTTCAGTTCCCTTAATTTTGACATTTTTTAACGTTCGACATTTTTCCAACACTTTGTATATAAAACGGTCCTACGCACGTCAGAGAACCCCTCCGAAGCGAAAAAAAAAATTTCCTCGAATCTGTAATTTTTATTTTTTTCTCGTCAATTTTTATCGGAACACCCCGTACATCGAGCTTTTTTGAGTCACCCCGTATATACGCGTAGCGGACGGAAATATTCACAAACCTAGAAAAAATATAGACTGCGTCGGTTCATGATATAGGTCACGTGACAGGTGCCGCGTTTTCTAGGGACCTAAGGTCCAGAAAATGGATATTTTATTTGCTTTATGTTGGCGGTTGTGCAAATATGATGGCTGCATTGCAATATGAAATTAACTAACTTGCTGTCATTTTAAATGTCATTAAAGAATGTGACATTAATGTGACCAATCACAGTAAACAAATGAACTTCCAGAAATGTAAATTGGCATAAAAACCAAGTTTTAGCGATTCTGTACCTTATAGGGCAGCCATGAATTTGCGGTCGCTGGCAATATGACACTGGCACCGTCTATATTTTTTCTAGGTTTGTGGAAATATTTGACTGCTGTTTTATGGCTTACGTCATTTTGACCCCGTCTTGGTTAGGATTTTCGCAAATTTCGATACAAAAACGAATTCAAAACCCGGCGCTCGCATTACACAACGTATCTAGAGACTTCAAATTTACCGTTTTCGGCCTTTGGGGGGCTCCGGTCGTACCATTTAGCGAAATTTTCTGCGATTTATTCGGAAATGTCACCGCGCACTCGCCATTTGACGTTTCTGTAGTCGACGAACATTTTTGCTATTTTCACTATAAAATCGAATTTTAAACCTAAACCTGAGGCACACGACACATTGTAGAAGGTTCAAAGTGTACGTTTCGATATGGCTTTATGGAAATAAAGGGGTACTTACTTTTCAGAATGTAATCGTTTTGAAGGTTTTGTGAGGACCCGCCATATTGCTAGGCTCTTCTCCCCGTCTCAGTTTGGATTTAAGCAAATTTTTATGGAAAAACGAACTCAAAATCCAGGGCTCGCATAACATAAAGTATCTAGAGACTTCAAATTTACCTTTTAGGCCTTGGCCGGGCTCCGATCCGCCCCTTTAGCGAACGTTCCTAAGTTCTATCGGGAGCTGTCACAGGCCGTGCACCGTCCTGGTAGCCGTTTGACGTTTAGGACGGCCGGCGGCCGAGCGAATGCGAATACCGCCGAACGTGTAATTGAGTAAAACTTTCGTTATTTTCACTATAAAATCGAATTTTAAACTCAAACCTGAGGCACGCGACACATCGTAGAAGGTTCAAAGTTTACGTTTCGACATGGCTTTGTGGAAACGAATGCGGGAAAATACGAAAATATCGAATCCGAAATAGTTGGACGTCTACCCATATCCGACTGACGTTTCTCGAATTCCCGGCTATATCCATCTCTTTTTTTGGCGAAATCCTCGCGAAAATGGAAAACTGGCGGCCGCGGACCTCCGGAAAAACGCAAAATTCGCCCCGAAAAAGGTAAAAAGAAGTCACCAAAATACGCCTACCGGACAACCGAAGGACCGAACTCGGCTTCGCGCACCTGGCTCGCCGCTGCGCGCTCGCGAAAAAGCCTTTGTGGCGGGAAAACCCCACTTTTTCGCGAGAGAGAAAAAACAACGGATTTTAATATATAAGGACTAGAAAGGTGGCAAGTCGGCATTCGCCGACTTGACCTTTCTTGAGTAGGGTTAGTTTTTTTTAAACACCATGTATTTTTTCGATAATTAGTGCGTTAAGAGACCTCCGATGGAAGTTGAGTAAAATAAATTAGTCAGTTCTCTTAATTTTGAGATTTTTTTAACGTTCAACATTTTTCCAACACTTTGTATATAAAACGGTCTTTCGTACATCCGACAACCCATTCGAAGCAAAAAAATAAATTTATTCCATGAATATTGGGAGTTTCAATATTGGTTCAGTTTTCTTAAACACCCTGTATTGTTTTCATTAAAATAGTTTCCATATAGACCATTGTTAAAAGTTTCATCAAAGGAATATTATACTCCCATGAAGGTTTCTGGAGAACGGTCGGTTTTTTAAACACCCAGTAGTTCTTTAATTAGTATATTTTTCTTACAGACCGTTGTGAAATGTTTCATTAGAAAATATTCCATGTATTGTGAGGATTTTTAGAGAATGGTTTGGTTTTGTTTAACACCACGTATTTTTTCATCTGTATATTTTTTTTACAATCGTGAAAAGTTTCATAAAAAAATAAATTCCATAAATTTTGTGGATCTAGAGAATTGGTCTTTATTTTAAATCCTGTATTTTTTCATAAGTATGTATTTATATAGCTACATAATAATAGCTAAGTATGTATTTTTTATAGTTTTTTTACAAACTATCTTAAAAAGTTTCAACAAAAACCAAATGAGTTTTTAATTTCAAGTTTTTAGGATTTTTAAAATGATTCGATTCTCTTAAATACCCCGTATTGTTCTCATGAAAATAGTTTCCATATAGACCATTGTTAAAAGTTTCATCAAGAAAATATTATACTTCCATGAAGGTTTATAGAATTTTAAAGTATTGTATAAAGTTTCATCAAAAAGAATTTTCAAATTCCATGAATTTTGAGGATTTTTAGAGAATGGTTCGTTATTTTTAAACACTCTGTATTTCTTAATTAGTATATTTTTCCTACAGAACATTGTATAAAATTTCATCAAACAGAATTTTTTAATTCCAAGAATTTTGAAAATTTTTAGAGAATGGTTCGTTATTTTTAAACACTGTATTTTTAATTAGTATATTTTTCCTACAGAACATTGTATAAAGTTTCATCAAAAGAATTTTTAATTCCATGAATTTTGAAAATTTTTAGAGAATGGTTCGTTATTATTAAACACTCTGTATTTGCTTCGTTAGTGAGTGTCATAATAAATCCTTGATGGAAGTTTAATAAATAAAAAAATTTCCATGAATTTTGGGAGTTTCAATATTTGTTCAGTTTTCTTAAACACCCTGTAGTTTTTAATTAGTATATATTTCTTAGAGACCATCGTGAAAAGGTTAATAAAAAATATTCAATGAATTATTGGGGATTCTTAGAGTATGGTTTGGTTTCGTTAAGCACCCTGTATATTTTCATTAGTATAATATTTTTACAATCGTGAAAAGTTTCATAAAAAAAATAAATTCCATAAATTTTGTGGATCTAGAGAATGGTTCTTTATTTTACACCCTGTATTTTTTCATAAGTATGTATTCATATACATAATAATACCAAAGTATATATGTTTGATAGTTTTTGGACAAACTATTGTGAAAAGTTGCCTCAGAAGGAAAAATTTTAAATCCACAAATATTCAGGATTTTTAGGGAACGGTTCGGTATTTTTAAACCCCTGTATTTTTCATTAATATAGATTTTTACAAACTATTGTATAAAGTTTCATCAAAAGAATTTTCTAATTCCATGAATTTTGAAAATTTTTATAGAATGGTTCGTTATTTTTAAACAATCTGTATTTATTAATTAGTATATTTTTCCTACAGACCATTGTATAAAGTTTCATAAAAAAGAATTTTTTAATTACATGACTTTTGAAAATTTTTAGATAATGGTTCGTTATTTTTAAACACTGTATTTTTAATTAGTATATTTTTCCTACAGAACATTGTATAAAGTTTCATCAAAAGAATTTTTAATTCCATGAATTTTGAAAATTTTTAGAGAATGGTTCGTTATTATTAAACACTCTGTATTTGCTTCGATAGTGAGTGTCATAATAAATCCTTGATGGAAGTTTAATAAATAAAAAATTTTCCATGAATTTTGGGAGTTTCAATATTTGTTCAGTTTTCTTAAACACCCAGTAGTTTTTAATTAGTATATATTTCTTAGAGACCATCGTGAAAAGGTTAATAAAAAATATTCAATGAATTATTGTGGGGATTCTTAGAGTATGGTTTGGTTTCGTTAAGCACCCTGTATATTTTCATTAGTATAATATTTTTACAATCGTAAAAGTTTCATAAAAAATAAATTCCATAAATTTTGTGGATCTAGAGAATGGTTCTTTATTTTACACCCTGTATTTTTCATAAGTATGTATTCATATACATAATAATACCAAAGTATATATTTTAATAGTTTTTACAAACTAGTGTAAAAGTTTCATCAGAAAGAAAAATTTTTAATCCACAAATGTTCAGGATTTTTAGGGAATGGTTCGGATTTTTAAACACCCTGTATTTTTTCGATAATTAGTGCGGTAAGAGTCCCCTGACGGAAGTTTCGTACCAAAAAATGTTCAGTTCCTTAATTTTGACATTTTTTTAACGTTTCACATTTTTCCAACACTTTGCATTTAAGACGGGCCTACGAACGTCACAGAACCCCTCCGAAGCGAAAAAACCGAAAATTTCCTCGAATCTGTAATTTTAATTTTTTTCTCGTCAATTTTTATCGTAACACCCCGTACATCGAGCTTTTTTGAGTCGCACTGTATATAAGCGAAGCGACTTGAAGTCTGCCATATTGTCTAGCTCACTGATACCACCTATTCATTCTATTTATGCAAAGTTCAATGCAAATAGCAATAGCGGATGGAAATATTTGACAGCTGTTCTATGGCTTCCGTCATTTTGACCCCGTCTTGGTCTGCCATATTGTCTAGCTCACTGATACCACCTATTCATTCTCTTTATGCAAAGTTCAATGCAAATAGCAATAGCGGATGGAAATATTTGACAGCTGTTCTATGGCTTCCGTCATTTTTACCCCGTCTTGCTTAGAATTTTCGCAAATTTCGATACGAAAACGAATTCAAAACCAAACGCTCGCATAACACAACGTATCTAGAGACTTCAAATTTACCGTTTTCGGCCTTAGGGGCCTCGGGTCGGCCCATTTAGCGAAATTTTCTGCGATTTATTCGGAAATGTCACCGCGCACTCGCCATTTGACGTTTCTGTAGTAGACGAAAAATTTTGCTATTTTCACTATAAAATCGAATTTTAAACCTAAACATGAGGCACACGACACATTGTAGAAGGTTCAAAGTGTACTTTTCGATATGGCTTTATGGAAATAAAGTGGTACTTACTTTTCAGAATGTAATCGTTTTGAAGGTTTTGTGAGGACCCGCCATATTGCCAGGCTCTTCTCCACGTCTCGGTTCGGTATTACGCAAAATTCGATACAAATTCGAATTCAAAACCCAGCGCTCGCATAACAGAAAGCATCTAGGACTTTAAATTTACCTTGTCCGGCCTTGGCGGGTCTCCGCTCGATCCGTTGAGCGAACGTTCCTACGTTTTATCCGGAGCTGTCACCGGCCGTGCACCGTCCGGCTAGCCGTTTGACGTTTCGGACGGCCGAGCGAAGGCGAATGCAGCCGAACGTGTAATTGACCAAAACTTTCGCTATTTTCCATATAAAATCGAATTTTAAACCTAAATCTGAGGCACGCGACACATTGTAGAAGGTTCAAAGTTTACGTTTCAACATGCATTTCTGGAAACGAATGCGAGAAAATAGGAAAATATCGAATCCGAAATAGTTTGACGTCTACCCATATCCGACTGACGTTTCTCCGATTCCCGAGCGATAAGCTCCTCCTCCGCTATCTCCATCCCTCTCGCCGAGAACGGCCGGCGAGGACCCTCCGAAAAACGGAAAATTTACCTAGAAAAACGCGAAAAACGGCCCGCCGAGCGCCTCGTCGCGACGGAGAAAGGACCAAATAAAGAGACTCGCCCGCGGCCGCGTCCCCGACGGGCTCGCCCGAAAAACGTCGCGCGGAGCGAAACCGGCCTCCGACCGATTTTCGGGCTTCCGATAATGGGCGTGGTTTTCGACTTTTCTCTCGTTTCCTCGCGAAAATCGAAAACCGGCGGCCGCGGACCTCCGGAAAAACACAAAATTCGCCCCGAAAAGGGTAAAAAGAACCAACCGAAATACGCCTAAGCTACGCAAAAGACCGAATCCGACTCAGAAACCCGGCTCGCCGCGCGGCTCGCCAAAAAGCCTTTGTGGCGGCAAAACCCCACTTTTCCGCCCGCCCGGAGGGAGCGAGAAAAAACAGCGGATTTTAATATATAAGAACTAGAAAGGTGGCAAGTCGGCTATCGCCGACTTGACCTTTCTTGAGTAGGGTTAGTTTTTTTTAAACACCATGTATTTTTTCGATAATTAGTGTGTTAGGAACCCCCGATGGAAGTTGAGTAAAAATAATTGTCTGTTGTCTTAATTTTGATATTTTTTTAACGTTCAAAATTTTTCAAACACTTTGTATATAAAACGGTCTTTCGTACTTACGATAACCCATGCGAAGCAAAAATAATTTTATTCCATGAATTTTGGGAGTTTCAGTATTGGTTCAGTTTTCTTAAACACCCTGTATTGTTCTCATTAAAATAGTTTCCATATAGACCATTGTTAAAAGTTTCATCAAAGGAATATTATACTTCCATGAAGGTTTCTAGAGAAGGGTCGGTTTTTAAACACCCAGTAGTTTTTAATTAGTATAGTTTTCTTACAGACCATTGTGAAAAGTTTGATTAGAAAATATTCCATGAATTGTGAGGATTCTTAGATAATCTTTTGGTTTTGTTAAACACCCCGTATTATTTCATCAGGATAATTTTTTTACAATCGTGAAAATTTTCTTAAAAAAAATTAAATTCCATAAATTTTGTGGATCTAGAGAATTGGTCTTTATTTTAAATCCTGTATTTTTCATAAGTATGTATTTATATAGCTACCTAAGTATGTATTGTTTATAGTTTTTTACAAACTATCTTAAAAGTTTCATCAAAACCAAAAAGAGTTTTTAATTCCAAGTTTTTAGGATATTTAGAATGATTCGATTTTCTTAAACACCCTGTATTGTTCCCATTAAAATAGTTTCCATATAGACCATTGTTAAAAGTTTCATCAAAAGAATATTATACTTCCATGAATGTTTCTAGAGAATGGTTCAGTTTCTTTAAACACCCATTAGTTTTTAATTAGTATAGTTTTCTTACAGACCGTTGTGAAAAGTTTCATTAGAAAATATTCCATGATTTGTGAGGATTCTTAGAGAATGGTTTGGTTTTGTTAAACACCCTGTATTTTTCATCAGTATAATTTTTTACAATCGTGAAAAGTTTCATAAAAATTAAATTCCATAAATTTTGTGGATCTGGAGAATTGGTGTTTATTTTACACCCTGTATTTTTCAGAAGTATGGATTTTTATAGCTACATAATAATACTTATGTATTTTATAGTTTTTTTTTTACAAACTATCTTAAAAGTTTCATCAAAACCAAAAAGAGTTTTTAATTCCAAGTTTTTAGGATTTTTGAATGATTCGATTCTGTTAAACACCCTGTATTGTTCTCATTAAAATAGTTTCCATATAGACCACTGTTAAAAGTTTCATCAAAAGAATATTATACTTCCATGAAGGTTTCTAGAGAATGGTTCAGTTTTTTTAAACACCCAGTAGTTTTTTAATTAGTATAGTTTTCTTACAGACCATTGTGAAAAGGTTGATAAGAAAATATTCCATGAATTGTGAGGATTCTTAGAGAATGGTTTGGTTTTGTTAAACACCCTGTATTTTTTCATTAGTATAATTTTTTAACAATCGTGAAGTTTCATAAAAAAAATTCCATAAGTTTTTTCCATGAATTTTGGGAGTTTCAATATTGGTTCAATGGTTTTGTTAAACACCCTGTATTTTTTCATTAGTGTAATTTTTTTACAATCGTGAAAAGTTTAATAAAAAAAAATTAAATTCCATAAATTTTTTCCATGAATTTTGGGAGTTTCAATATTGGTTCAGTCTTCTTAAACACCCTGTTATATTGTTCTCATTAAAATAGTTTCTTACAGACCATTGTGAAAAGTTTCATAAAAAAATATTCCATGAATTGTTAGGATTCTTATAGAATGGTTTGGTTTCGTTAAGCACTCTGTATTTTCTCATTAGTATATATTTTTTTACAATCGTGAAAAGTTTCATAAAAAAAATAAATTCCATAAATTTTGTGGATCTAGAGAATGGTTCTTTATTTTACACCCTGTATTTTTTCATACGTATGTATTTATATACATAATAATACCAAAGTATATATTTTTTATAGTTTTTTTACAAACTATTGTAAAAAGTTTCATCAGAAAGCAAAAAAAAAATTTAAATCCACGAATGTTCAGGATTTTTAGGGAACGGTTCGGTTTTTTTAAACACCCCGTATTTTTTTCGATAATTAGTGCGGTAAGAGACCCCCGACGGAAGTTTCGTACTAAAAAAATGTTCAGTTCCTTTAATTTTGACATTTTTTTAACGCTCGACATTTTTCCAACACTCTGTATATAAAACGGTCTTTCGCACGTCAGACAACCCCTCCGAAGCAAAAAAACTGAAAATTTCCTCGAATCTGTAATTTTTATATTTTTTCTCGTCAATTTTTATCGAAACACCCCGTACATCGAGCTTTTTTGAGTCGTACTATATATATGCGAAGTTTTTCTGCAGACTGTTACGAAGAGTTTCAGAAAATTATTGTATATGCACTAATGTTGATTAATTTTATAGAATTGTTCGGTTTATTTAAACACCCAGTATTTTTTCATTAGTATATTATTCCTACAGAACATTGTACAAAGTTTCATTAAAAAGAATTTTTTAATTCTATGAATTTTGTTGATTTTTAGAGAATGGTTCGGTTTTTTTAAACCTCCTGTATTTTTTCATTAGTATAGATTTTTACAAACTATTGTATAAAGTTTCATCAAAAAGAATTTTTTAATTCCATGAATCTTGAGGATTTTTAGAGAATGGTTCGTTATTATTAAACACTCTGTATTTGCTTCGTTAGTGAGTGTCATAATAAATCCTTGATTGAAGTTTAATAAATAAAATATTGTTTTTCCATGAATTTTGGGAGTTTCAATATTGGTTCAGTTTTCTTAAACACCCAGTAGTTTTTTAATTAGTATAGTTTTCTTACAGACCATTGTAAAAAGTTTCATAAAAAAATATTTCACGAATTGTTAGGATTCTTATGGAATGGTTTGGTTTCGTTAAGCACCCTGTATTTTCTCATTAGTACAATTTTTTTACAATCGTGAAAAGTTTCATAAAAAAAATAAATTCCATAAATTTTGTAGATTTAGAGAATGTTTCTTTATTTTACACCCTGTATTTTTCATACGTATGTATTTATATACATAATAATACCAAAGTGTATATTTTTTATAGTTTACAAACTACTGTAAAGTTTCATCAGAAAGCAAAAAAATTTTAAATCAACGAATTTTCAGGATTTTTAGGGAACGTTTCGGTTTTTTAAAACACCCCGTATTTTTTCATTTGTATATTTTTCCTACAGTACATTGTAAAAAGTTTCATCAAAGAGAATTTTTTAATTCCATGAATTTTGTTGATTTTTAGAAAATGGTTCGGTTTTTTTAAACCTCCCGTATTTTTTCATTAGTATAGTTTTTTACAAACTATTGTGAAACGTTTCATCAAAAAGAATTTCTTAATTCCATGAATTTTGAGGATTTTTAGAGAATGTTTCGTTATTTTTAAACACTCTGTATTTCTTCATTAGTCTATTTTTCCTACAGAACATTTTATAAAGTTTCATCAAAAAGAATTTTTTAATTCCATGAATTTTGAGGATTTTTAGAGAATGTTTCGTTATTTTTAAACACTCTGTATTTTTTAATTAGTATATTTTTCCTACAGAACATTGTATAAAGTTTCATCAAAAAGAATTTTTTAATTCCATGAATTTTGAAAATTTTTAGAGAATGGTTCGTTATTATTAAACACTCTGTATTTCTTAATTAGTATATTTTTCCTACAGAACATTGTATAAAATTTCATCAAACAGAATTTTTTAATTCCAAGAATTTTGAAAATTTTTAGAGAATGGTTCGTTATTTTTAAACACTGTATTTTTAATTAGTATATTTTTCCTACAGAACATTGTATAAAGTTTCATCAAAAAGAATTTTTTAATTCCATGAATTTTGAAAATTTTTAGAGAATGGTTCGTTATTATTAAACACTCTGTATTTGCTTCGTTAGTGAGTGTCATAATAAATCCTTGATTGAAGTTTAATAAATAAAAAAAAAAAATTCCATGAATTTTGGAAGTTTCAATATTTGTTCAGTTTTCTTAAACACCCAGTAGTTTTTTAATTAGTATATATTTCTTAGAGACCATCGTGAAAAGGTTAATAAAAATATTCAATGAATTATTGTGGGGATTCTTAGAGTATGGTTTGGTTTCGTTAAGCACCCTGTATATTTTCATTAGTATAATATTTTTACAATCGTAAAAGTTTCATAAAAAAATAAATTCCATAAATTTTGTGGATCTAGAGAATGGTTCTTTATTTTACACCCTGTATTTTTCATAAGTATGTATTCATATACATAATAATACCAAAGTATATATTTTTATAGTTTTTACAAACTATTGTAAAAAGTTTCATCAGAAAGAAAAAAATTTAATCCACAAATGTTCAGGATTTTTAGGAATGGTTCGGATTTTTAAACACCCCGATTTTTTTTCGATAATTAGTGCGGTAAGAGTCCCCGACGGAAGTTTCGTACCAAAAAATGTTCAGTTCCCTTAATTTTGACATTTTTTTAACGTTTCACATTTTTCCAACACTTTGCATTTAAGACGGGCCTACGCACGTCAGAGAACCCCTCCGAAGCGGAAGAACCGAAAATTTCCTCGAATCTGTAATTTTTATTTTTTTCTCGTCAATTTTTATCGTAACACCCCGTACATCGAGCTTTTTTGAGTCGCACTGTATATAAGCGAAGCGACTTGAAGTCTGCCATATTGTCTAGCTCACTGATACCACCTATTCATTCTATTTATGCAAAGTTCAATGCAAATAGCAATAGCGGATGGAAATATTTGACAGCTGTTCTATGGCTTCCGTCATTTTGACCCCGTCTTGGTCTGCCATATTGTCTAGCTCACTGATACCACCTATTCATTCTATTTATGCAAAGTTCAATGCAAATAGCAATAGCGGATGGAAATATTTGACAGCTGTTCTATGGCTTCCGTCATTTTGACCCCGTCTTGCTTAGAATTTTCGCAAATTTCGATACGAAAACGAATTCAAAACCAAACGCTCGCATAACACAACGTATCTAGAGACTTCAAATTTACCGTTTTCGGCCTTTGGGGGCCTCCGGTCGGCCCATTTAGCGAAATTTTCTGCGATTTATTCGGAAATGTCACCGCGCACTCGCCATTTGACGTTTCTGTAGTAGACGCAAATTTTCGCAATTTTCACTATAAAATCGAATTTTAAACCAGATCTGAGGCACACGACACATTGTAGAAGGTTCAAAGTTTACGTTTCGATATGGCTTTATGGAAATAAAGGGGTACTTACTTTGCAAAATGTAACGTTTTGAAGGTTTTGTGAGGACCCGCCATATTGCCAGGCTCTTCTCCACGTCTCGGTTCGGTATTACGCAAAATTCGATACAAATTCGAATTCAAAACCCAGCGCTCGCATAACAGAAAGCATCTAGAGACTTTAAATTTACCTTTTCCGGCTTTTGCGGGCCTCCGATCGATCCGTTTAGCGAACGTTCCTAAGTTTTATCCGGAGCTGTCAACGGCACCGCTCGGTCCGGCTCGCCGTTTGACGTTTCGGACGGCCGAGCGAACGCGAATGCCGCCGAACGTGTAATTGACTCAAAATTTTCGTTATTTTTACTATAAAATCGAATTTTAAACTCAAACCTGAGGCACGCGACACATTGTAGAAGGTTCAAAGTTTACGTTTCGACATGGCTTTGTGGAAAGGAATGCGGGAAAATACGAAAATATCGATTCCGAAATAGTTTGACGTCTACCCATATCCGACTGACGTTTCTCCGATTCCCGGGCGATAAGCTCCTCCCGCGCTATCTCCATCTCGCTCGCCGAGAACGGCCGGCGAGGACCCTCCGAAAAACGGGAAATTTACCTAGAAAAACGCGAAAAACGGCCCGCCGAGCGTCTCGTCGCGACGGAGAAGGGACCCAATAAAGAGACTCGCCCGCGACCGCGTCCCCGACGGGCTCTCCTAAAAAACGTCGCGCGGAGCGAAACCGGCCTCCGACCGATTTTCGGGCTTCCGATAATGGGCGTGGTTTTCGACTTTTCTCTCGTTTCCTCGCGAAAATCGAAAACCGGCGGCCGCGGACCTCCGGAAAAACACAAAATTCGCCCCGAAAAGGGTAAAAAGAACCAACCGAAATACGCCTAAGCTACGCAAAAAAGACCGAATCCGACTCAGAACCTCAGCTGCGCGGCTCGCCAAAAAAGCCTTTGTGGCGGCAAAACCCCACTTTTCCGCCCGCCCGGAGGGAGCGAGAAAAAACAACGGATTTTAATATATAAGAACTAGAAAGGTGGCAAGTCGGCTATCGCCGACTTGACCTTTCTTGAGTAGGGTTCGTTTTTTTTAAACACCATGTATTTTTTCGATAATTAGTGCGTTAAGAGACCACCGATGGAAGTTGAGTAAAAAAAAACTGTCAGTTCTCTTAATTTTGAGATTTTTTTAACGTTCAACATTTTTCCAACACTTTGTATATAAAACGGTCTTTCGTACTTACGACAACCCATGCTAAGCAAAAAAAATAATTTTATTCCATGAATTTTGGGAGTTTCAATATTGGTTCAGTTTTCTTAAACACCCTGTATTGTTTTCATTAAAATAGTTTCCATATAGACCATTGTTAAAAGTTTCATCAAAGGAATATTATACTTCCATGAAGGTTTCTAGAGAACGGTCGGTTTTTTAAACACCCAGTAGTTTTTTAATTAGTATAGTTTCCTTACAGACCGTTGTGAAAAGTTTCATTAGAAAATATTCCATGAATTGTGAGGATCCTTAGAGAATGGTTTGGTTTTGTTAAACACGTATTTTTTGAAAGAGATGAAGTCGAGTTAACTAATATATTTCTTAGGATTTGTCGTAAATTATTCTGCTTGGAATATAGAACTAATATCATTGTAAGTTTTGTGAATGTAAATTGTAATGACATGATGAAAACGTTTATTTTTTAAATATCAATTTATGAGAAGTTTATTTTGTATTTTGATATATATATTTTTGAATTGTTAGTTTTATAATAAATTATTTGTATAGTAATTGATATTATGTATCATATTTTTATTGAGTTGATTGAAATATATGTATTAAATATATCCAGGGTGTTGCAGTTTTAATGATTAGGATTTTGATATTGGCCAATTTTATTGTAATGTGAAAAGTTCATATAAATATAGGTTTTGAAGTTCCTCTTTTCTGAGATAGAGGGCATTAATATTTTCTGTAGGAAAGAGTTTTAAATTGATAAATATTTAAGTATTTATATGTTACTGATATTTGGTTCATTGTAATTTTGAGAAAGGTAGGGTATCATGTTAGACTTTATTTTTAAATTTTTATAATATAAATTTTTAATTCAGTTATTTTATAAATTAGTAGGAAAATATTTTAAAATGTAAAAAATAAAACAAATGCAGGAAAACAGGTTTATTTTATGATTATAATATATTGAGTGTTAAAAATTAACAAATTATATAAAATTACATTAAATTATTATTAAAATTTAAATAAGTACATATAGGTATACATTTTATTTTATCACAGAATAAATTGATAGGTTATATATTTATAGTATAAAATAATGAACATATGTTATAATGATTAAATTATTATTAGAATTGAAATGCATATGAAATCTACAATAAATGTAAAATTAAATGTTATATTTGATTATGCAATTAATTGATAGAATAAGATAAGATTAAATTATTATTAGAATTTAAATACATATAAAATGTAAAACAAATGCAAAATTACAGTTTTTATTTAATTACTTTAATTTTTTTGATTGTTATGCCATGATTTAGATATTTGATCTTAATTACAATTACAGGGCCCTATATATTGCTTAGTGTTATTAATGGTTTTAGGACTGTTAGATAAAACCGCTTAGGTAATAGTAGGTTTCTGAAGGAGTTCAATAGTTATTTTTGTAAGTGATTTATTTAATTATTTTTTGAGTGATAGGTCATAGAGTAAGATCAGTTGTTTTAAATTATGGCATAGTAATCTGAAAATTATAACAGAAATAATCGTGGTAATGAATTTAACATCGTCTATATCGTTTGTATTTCTGGATAAATTGTAGTATGATTTTGAAGAATAATAAATTCATTTTATTTCATAATATTTTTTTATGGAAATATTATGAAAGTTTTGAAAAAGTATTATAATTATTTGTCCAGAAATATACACATTTTTTCACAAATTATTAAATTAACAATAGTTTTGTATTACAGAATTTTAAAATAATTTTTGACATACATAATAAAGTTTTGAAATTTTTGGGTTGTGCTGGGATAATCTAAGGAAGAAATGAAATGTAATGAGAATGTGGGATGACAAAACAACTTGAAAGATATTACCTCTTCATAGATAAAAGTAATTGAAACTCTAATAGTGATTTTTAGTTATATTTTGGGTAGTAGCTCTTGTAAATAATCTAATTTATAATCTTGATAGTAAAGCGTTAGTAGCTATTCTTGTTTCATATTGGTGACCTTTAAAAATGAAACGAATTGTTTTTAATATATGAAAAAATATTATTAGAATTTAATAAAGAATTAACTTATTCAATTTACTGTATATATGGAATTGGAAAAACGTAAATCATTGAAGTATTTCTGATTTTATATTGGGTTAGGGTAGTCTAGTCTTGGTTAGAGTTTTTCTTTAGTTGCACGAAAAAGCAGGTTCTATTGGAATATTGTTGTATGTTATAGCATACTCATGTTTTCTTCTGTAATGGCCTGAAATAGAAGTGGAAATAATTGAAAATAATGTTTTAAAAAGATATTTACAATACTTTGAAATAAGTTAACTGCAAGTGAGGAATTTCCAGTAGCGTTAAATGGTTTCCACTGTATATTTTGGATAGACAGTTTGGTTAATATTTTCTAATGTAATAGGATCTGCAATAAAGGTGTATGAATGGATTAATAATTTAACATAAATAAAAATATTGATTAATATAGTTTTAGTTACTTGAAATGATGGATTTTTTCATCCTATCGTTTTCAAAAAGATAGTATAGATGGCCTGTAATAAAAAAATAATAATGAATGAGTGCATAGTAAATGGTAAATAGAAATACCCTTTGTTAATATACGACTATTCTTGGCAAGTACACACTGAAAGAGTAGATTTTGTTTATTTTTGTGATTGAAGTAGTATCCAGAAGAGATCTTAAAATAGTTTGCTTGATCTAAAAGTAAATGTAGATAAAATATTTTTAAATATTGTTATAAAAGTTACATTAATAGAAAATGAAGTAATAGCTTACTGTATTATGTAAGGTATTCAGCATACAGATGAACAGGAATGTGTTCGTAATATTACAATTCTTGATGAGAAAATGTTGAAGTTAGAGTTGCTATACTTCATTTATATTAATAACAATATTACAAAGTAGATTTTAGTGAAAGATAGATAAAATATAATTTTTCTACATGAAAACTGGAAAGTACAATTGTAAAATATGAAAAATAATTAATAAATGACAATATTAAATACAGAAAAGATCTTATAGAAACTAAGGGCGAATCTTTCCTTGTGTAGCTGGCTTGGTTTTATCATTTAAGCTCGAAAGCATAGGTGCCAGTTTCTTAAATTTTAGTGAAACATTGGCAGTATATGATTATACCTTAGTGCCAGGAATGTACATAGGATTTATCGTCTAAAATCTATAGAGAATAATTTCTGTATAAAAGTATGCAAAAAATATATGAAATATTTTAATGTAGAAAAATTGATATTCCAAAGTGTTGATACTTTGATAATTAATGATTTATATTTATGATAATATTCTTGTGTGGCACAAAAAAAGCAGGTTCTATTGGAATATTGTTATATGTTATAGCATACTCATATTTTTTTCTGTAATGGCCTGAAATAGAAGTGGAAATAATTGAAAATAATGTTTTAAAAAAGATATTTGCAATACCTACTTTGAAATAAGTTAACTGTAAGTGAAGAATTTCCAGTAGTGTTAAATGGTTTCTACTGTATATTTTGGATAGACAGTTTGGTTCATATTTTCTAATGTAATAGGATCTGCAATAACGGTGTATGAATACATACTGAAAGAGTAGATTTTGTTTATTTTTGTGATTGAAGTAGTATCCAGAAGAGATCTTAAAATAGTTTGCTTGATCTAAAAGTAATATGGTAAATGTAGAATAAAATATTTTTTAAATATTGTTATAAAAAGTTACATTAATAGAAAAATAAAGTAATAGCTTACTGTATTATGTTAGGTATTCAGCATACAGATGAACAGAAATGTGTCCGTAATATTACAATTCTTGATGAGAAAATGTTGAGTTAGAGTTGATATACCTCATTTATATTAATAACAATATTATAAAGTAGATTTCAGTGAAAGATAGATAAAAATATAATTTTTCTACATCAAAAATGGAAAGTACAATTGTAAAATATGAAAAATAATTAATAAATGACAATATTAAGTACAGAAAAGATCTTATAGAAACGAAGGGCGAATCTTTCCTTGTGTAACTGGCTTGGCTTTATCATTTAGGCTCGAAAGCATAGGTGCCAGTTTCTTAAATTTTAGTGAAACATTGGCAGTATATGATTATGCCTTAGTGCCAGGAATGTACATAGGATTTATCGTCTAAAATCTATAGAGAATAATTTCTGTGTAAAGTATGCAAAAATATATGAAATATTTTAATGTAGAAAATTGATATTCCAAAGTGTTGATACTTTGATAATTAATGATTTATATTTATGACAATATTAGAAATTATTTAAGTAGAATAACAAATTTGTAAAAATAATTATAAGACATGGTTTGTGAACATGATCTATGAATAATTTTTAGTAAATATATTCATTTAGATGGAAAATGTTTCAAAACAGGTTTTTAGTGAAAATTAAGTGAAAATATATATAATTTTTCTACAATTTTAGAAAACAATAGAAAAAATATTTAACAGAAAACACCGTATAGAAAAGGCGGGCGAATCTTTCCCTGTGTAATTGGCTTGGCGTTATCATTTAAGCTCGAAAGCATAGGTGCCAGTTTCTTAAATTTTGGTGAAACATTGGCAGTGTTTTGATATGCCTTAGTGCCAGTAGTACACTTGGGATTTATCGTCCAGTTCAAATTTATAGGGCATAGTTTCTGTATAAAGGATTATGGAAAATGAATAATTTAGAAAAATTCAATATTTCTCTATAAAGTAAGTTCTGATAATTTTATATGATTTTCAGGACTATAAGTAGTCATTTCCAAGTCTGGAGGTCGTAATTTACTAAAGAATGGCATTGTTATAATAGCAAATTAGCCAAATAGTGTTTTGTGACCTAGTGAAATATAAGAAAATGTGTAACATATAAATTATTATCAGAAATGAGTGATTATTAGGAAAAATAACATTTTTATATTTTTGGCAATTCATAAGAGAAATGTATGCCAAAATATTAAAGAGAAAATGTTAAATGTATAAGGAAAATAATTTACAGTACCTCTATGTATACGACATTCCTTGTATATACGTTCTCACTGTTTGGTAATAGTTTACCTTGTTCCGGACGGTTTGACATATAAATTTTAACGTCCTCCAAGTTTTTAGCTCTCGAAAAAGCTACATAAAGTTGACCGTGGGTAAATACGGGTTCATCCAGGAAAATACCCACTTTTTCAAAGGTTTGTCCTTGTGACTTGTGAATGGTCATAGTATAAGCTAAGCGGATGGGAAATTGTCTCCTTTTAATTTAAATGGTAAGACATCATTACCTCCCGTCTTCAGGTCTATACGTGGAATAAAGACTCGTTCACCGGTAGGTCTTCCGCTACTGTCGATTTTTTCTGCGTCTATGTATTGGTTTCCCAAAAGACGAACGATTAATCTGGTACCATTGCACAATCCTTTTTTAAGATTTAAATTGCGTAGTAGCATAACAATTGCATCTTTTTTTAACTCCAATCTGTGGGGTGGAAGTCCATTTGGAGTTAAGGAATTTAGAAATTCTACGGTGTAATTGGCTACTTCGGCTGCAGGATCATCGGTAGTATCGATGGAGTCAACACTACAATAGGTTTTGCTGGAGCCTTCTAATTTTTGTAAAATTTTTGTTAATAGAATGGCTGGTGTTATTTGTAGGGACTAAAATTGCTTTTCGTATAGCTATGCTTGGATCTAGGTCGTTAAAGCAAAATTCGATTAGATCATCGACATTGTTAACGTAGCAATCTGAAGGTATTTGTATTATATTACCGTACATAGTTCTACGTAGAGGTTGTATTGTACTGTTGCCCAAATTGAGCAGCCATCTGGCAAACTCTTCATTGTGAATGGCTCTGACGTTTGTCTGTAATTCGTAATTCATGAATAAGGGCCAATGTCGGCTACCTTTTATACAGGCATTTACTATTGTACATCTGTTTCCTCCAATGACAACTGGTAAGGTTTGTCTGAAATCTCCGCCTAAAAGGATAACTTTATTACCAAAGGGTCTGTTGTCGGCACATATATCTCTCAGTGCTCTTTCGATAATGTTAAAAATTAGATTTGTCACCATGGACACTTCATCGATTATCAGGAGTTTAACTGAGGCTATGTAACGACCTTCTGCCGTTGTTGGAGCAATTCCGGAGGTTGTGGTTTCATTTATATTGAAAGGTAATTTAAATGTGGAATGTAATGTTCGACCGCCTTTCAAAATCGAAGCAGCTATGCCGGTGGGACAGGCTACTAAAACGGGTAACTCTTCACCTCGAAGCTTTGAGATTAAGGTTTGAAATAGATATGATTTGCCTGATCCAGCTGCGGCGTTTATCAAGAAGAAACGATTCGGTTCGTGGGCATTACGAACCGCAGCCATAACTGCATTGCAAATAACTCTTTGTTCGTGATTGAGATTTTCGTACATTTCTTGACCTTGTACTCTCTCCGCTTCTACGTTTATGGGATCAAAATTTATTATAATTTCTCTAGGTTCGGGTAAACCGTATGATGCCAGTCTAGTTCCGTTTAGTAATAACACGGTTTGGATGCATCTAAGTGTCTGTTGCAGAGCTTCCTCATCGGAAAGACCGCGACGCTTGAAATCTTCCATGAAATATTCTTGAATTCATCCCAAAGCGCCGGAGCATCTGAAACATCACAAAAATTAGTATAAATGCAAACATGTTTCTAAGTTGATACGGCATATCTCTAGAGCAAGCTTCTCTTAATGTTCGTTTCCATTCAGTATCATCGGCTAATAAATTCCGATGCTGACAGGATTCTTTGAATGTATCGTATGTTATTCCGTTTAAGGTACGCAACTCTGCATATGAACGTGCTCCGGAATGTGTAGGAGCAGCAAACGTAAATAATATAATTCCTGGTTGCGTATACTCACGGAGTACATTCGAACTACAATTTTGTCTGCGCCTCTTGGCGTCGTTTCCAACGTTTGGTTGCATTTTGCCAAACATAATGATATGGAATATCAGTGTAGAGGTACTGTCGTGCTTCCACGTCATTTTGGTTAAGAGTAAACCATGCCGTTAGCTGTGTGCTTTCGTTATTTTGTAAAGCTTGTATTTCATATCCGGGCTGGAATCGAACAATTTGCCTATCTGGTAGATGCACACAGAGTCGATAGACGGTATGAGTGTTTTTGTGGGTAGCAAATTGATTAATGTGCCAGCATGCTTCAGGTGGAGTCATATATCTGGCGTTTACGTAGTGTTCTACTTCATTGTAGTCTGCTTGATGTTCTACATTTATACGAACTAAAGCCATATCTACTCCTTTAAAAAGGTATTTATATAAATATTTGACACAATGTGTAGTGGCGCAAGCCTCTGCATTTATATGGCATTTATATTTTAGTAGGATATATGGATTATATGGAACTATCCAGCGATTGTCCAAAATACAATTTCTACCATTGGCTCTAGTCGTTATAGTCCTACCGTTGTTCCGTCTCCTGTAAATGACTTGACCGTTATCTGATATTATTGTCAATTCATTAAAGTCTTTAGGATAGTTTTTGGAACATTTGCCATCCACCATACAGACAGAATCGGGGTTTAATTGGCCACATGGTCCGTGAACCATAAAAGACGTAACTATTTGATATAATTCTGGCTCGGTTTGCGGATCTGGTATTTCCGCGCTAATCAGAGCGTCTATTTTATACGGACTTGTTAATTTGTCCTCGTCTCTCAATATCATCAAATTGTGACAGTGCGGCAAACGTCTTTTGAAATTCTATGACGTAGAGATTGGCTAGAGGTATACCAAAAATGTGCCTTTGAGCAAGTCATCCATGAGTTCATTTAATTTGCATTGAAATACTCTATCTATCAAGGAGGGATGATCACTGGCCGTAGAACCTCTGGGAATATTATCTACTATTTCTGGCCAGTTTGCGTTAGTGGTCATGGTAATAAATAGACTGGGCGTACCAAATCGAGCCACAACTGCCATGGCATCTTGAAAGAGTTGTTGTTGATATCGAGGCGAACCGATAAAAGAGGAAGGTAAAATAATCATTCTACCTAATGTTGTAGCTTCATCATCGTCATTACCTCCTTCAATTCTATGATGAAGGTAGTCGGCTAATCCAACATATTCTGTCGCCCGTAATCTCTCTTGGTTACGTAGAATATATTTAAGACGGTTATTTTCTATTTTAATATATGAGGTGACGGCAATTTGTTGTGTCAGTCTGCCTCAATACTTAAATCTAGAATCATTGTCTCTAATTCCAAAACGATATGCATAATACTCGCATAAAGTTACGTTGCGGTTATCGTTTTGATGAGGAATTCATATATACCATCCTGGTTCACCGTGAGGAAACATTAGAGGGAAAACTAAAGGATCGTTAAGTTCACTTTCCTCAGAAATGTTTTGAAATCGGGTAGGTTCGTCCCGTACGTAAATACGCATATTTGGAGTTGCTGGTGTATCTGGCAATAAATTATATATAGCGGCAATTTCCTCAACTCTAGGTAAATCGTACTGCCTTCTATTTCTTCCTCGCACATTTAATAACTCCAATGTGACGGTAGGTATTTGCAGGGGGAGAGGATCGATATGATTACGTAAATCTTCTGCACGTAATCTTTCGATTGTGTCTACTTCTAATTGATATCGTTCACGTAAATGCATATATGCCCTAGCATAAGGATTTACTTCACGTAGTAATTGTTCCAATAGAGCAATCAATTGTCTGTCCAAGATCTGATTGTTGTTTCGTGCACGTGAATTGACAGCCTCATCTGGATCTAAAAAATAGATGGGTCCGTAACGTTGGATTGGCTCGTTAATGTTTATATTGGATATGTGATGGTAAACTTTCCCTTTTATACAATAAACTGGTGGGGCTCTGTTTCTGGGCAAGTCTCGTAAGTTTGCTTCTAAAGATACAAACTGAAAAGCATAATTATATAATATATGTCTTTTGAACAAATTAGAGAGAGGATGAAAGCCTTGGAAGAGGGCTATTAAAACCTCAGGCATATTTGGAAAATTGTCTAAAACTACATTACCTCGTTGACAGCATTTTGTGTATTGGTTATTGTGAAGCGTGATTTCCGTATGAAAATATAAGGCAGAACAATGTCTACAGACCTGATTGAGTGGGCCTAAATTAAATGGGCCTTGTCTTACGATTCGTTGGCTAGCCATGAGGTATGTGGGTAGCTGATTTTCATTATTGCCTAGACGTTGTATTTCTTGTAATATATTTTCTCTTAAAGGTGCATCAGCAATGGCAGCATTTACTTGATTTGCTTGATGTCTTTGAATATTCACTGCTACTTCAGCAAATTCATTTTGTATATCATCAACTAATGATGGTGATAGTTGGGGAGACATATCATCATTTTCAACATGCATATCTAAAAATAAAATATGAAATTAAATTAATAATTAAAAAATGTTAGTTATTTTTATTTAGTTTATTCAATAGTGTATAATTTGAACAAAGTTATTGAAAAAAATGATTACCAATAATTATAGAAAATACCTACCAACATCTATAACATCCTCTGATATTTGTGCTAAAGCTCTGATAGGAATGTTATTTGGATTTGCAGGAATTATAGTAGTTGATGAATTTCCCGGGAAGTTTTGTCCAACGTCACCATTAGCGGTTGAATGAATCATAACCTCTACGACCATAGGTTGTGGTAATTCATTTTCCGAATCAGTTGAAATGGTTCGTGCTAATGCAGGTGCTAAAATGTTTTTATTTATAATAAAAATATTTTTGATTTTATTGGTAGTAAAATAATCGCTTATTTACAATATGCATGTAGAAAAATGTATTTCATGTTTATATTAAACAATTTCAGTAATATATAGAACATATGATATTGTTATGTATGAATTTGTTGGAATTAATGAGTTTGTTGTAACAGTAGTAATTTCGTCAATTGTTACGTAAAATACAGTTGCTTGGGTTT
Source organism: Monochamus saltuarius (assembly GCA_025584915.1). Taxonomy (NCBI): domain Eukaryota; kingdom Metazoa; phylum Arthropoda; class Insecta; order Coleoptera; family Cerambycidae; genus Monochamus; species Monochamus saltuarius. The sequence continues at coordinate 26,498,958 of CM046726.1, read as the reverse complement.
TGATAACCTTTATACATTTATACCAATTTTTATAATGTTTTTTATTATAGACATTTCAATATTGTTATGCTCTGATGTTCACTTCACAGCGCTGTAAAATCCAAACTAATGAATATAATAAAAAAAGTATATAATAAAAATTCTTCGTTGAAAACCACTCTACAAAAATGCTGATGTAATTTTTTCCTAAATAAAAAAAAAATAAATTACTGCGTCCAAAAGAAAATTTGTCCAAAAATGTTGATGGTTTTTCTTTAATATCTGTTATTTTTGATTTTACAACAAAAAGTTACTGGACTAAAATCGTAGATGATTTAATTAGCAATAAAAAATGTTTTTACAAAATTTTTGTATGACCAATAGTTTACTTGATAAATGCTAAAAACAATTTAACCCCCTTTTCCAAGATGGTGGCCAAACCTCGAGGGTTGTGACCCCACAAATTTCAAGTTAAGCTTTTTTTGATCCCCCCCTTACATCCAAACAATAAAATTGCGTCCTCTAAAAAATGCACGCTAAGACCAAAATAATGTAACATTTCAATGGACTATTTGTTTATAAATTAAAGTCGCGAGCTGTGTATATTTTCGCTACTGGTTGTTAAAAGTGTTTGATATACACATATGGACACATTTTATGAGACCTTATTTAGGTACTCTGTCTGCCAAATATAGTTCATATATCTTTACTGCCTCAGTAAAGATATAAAAAAAATCCTTTTTTTTTTAATTTAACCAATTAAATTAATAACTAAAAAGTGTTAGTTATTTTTATTTAGTTTATTCAATAGCGTATAATTTGAACAACGTTATTGAAAAAAATGATTACCAATAATTATAGAAAATACCTACCAACGTCTATAACATCCTGTGTTGATGAAGTTCCCGGAAGTTTTGTTCAACGTCACCATTAGCGGATGTATGAACCATAACCTCTACGACCATAGGTTGAGGTAATTCATTTTCCGAATCAGTTGAAATGGTTCGTGTTAATGCAGGTGCTAAAATGTTTTGTTATTTATAATAAAAATATTTTTGATTTTATTAGTGGTAAAATAATACATATGGACACATTTTATGAGACCTTATTTAGATACTCTGTTTGTCAAATTTAGTTCATATATTTTTTACTGCCTTGATAATTATATATAAAAAATCTTTTTTTTTTTATTTAACACCTCATGTCTCTATTATAAAGTTCCAAAATAATTAACATAATATAATAAATTAACATTATTTTTCGAAATTCTAATCACCTTTAAAGTTTGTTAACTAAAATTTGATTTACTCTGTATACTATACGTATAGTATTGTCGATTGTAGATAAAAAATAACCTATAGATACAAACTTAGGTACTTATGTTTTTATATCATTAAGTGGATTGCAGAAATATTTTTACACAAAAATAATTAATATAATAAATATATTAAAAAACAATTTTGTGATAAAAAAGTATCATTTTGCCTTCATTTTATTTTTAAATTTTTGAAATAACAAAGGATCTTTTCTAATATATAGTATCCAGATAACCCAAAATGCAAGGTACTTTATTGTTCTTAATAAGTCATAGTAAATATTTCTTCATTCACGGTTCTACTTCGTAAAAATATACGTATAAAATTATTGTGTAAAAACAATACATTTTATTGAATAAATCTAAAACTATAATTTTTTACAAAGAATTTATTAATGATATAAAAATAGGAATATTTGTAACATTATTTTTCGAAATTCTAATCACCTTTCAAGTTTGTTAACTAAAAATTTATTTACTCTGTATACTATACGTATAGTATTGTTACTTGTAGATAAAAAATAACCTATAGATACAAACCTAGGTATTTGTGTTTTTCTATCTAGTCCATTGAAATGTTACATTATTTTGGCTCTAGAGTGCATGATTTAGAGGACGCAATTTTATTTTTTGGATGTGTGGGGGGGAGTTAAAAAAAGCTTACCTTGAAGTTTGTGGAGTCACAACCCTCGAGGTTTGGTCGCCATCTTGGAAAAGGGGGTTAAATTGTTTTTAGCATTTATCAGGTAAACTATTGGTCATACAAAATTTTTTTAAAAAACATTTTTTATTGCAAATTGAATCCTCTACAATTTTAGTCTAATAACTTTTTGTTGAAAAATCAAAAATAACAAAGATATTAAAGAAAAACAATCAAAATTCTGATTTATTTTTTATTTTAAAAAAAATTACATCAGAGCATAACAATATTGAAATGTCTATAATAAAAAACATTATTATAAAAATAATTAAAAACTGTGCCATATCATTGATATAAATGTATACTTATCAGTAAGGTAAATTAGTGTTCAATTCACAACGCTGTTAAAGCCAAACTAATGAATATAATAAAAAAAGTATATAATAAAAATTCTTCGTTGAAAACCACTCTACAAAAATGATCTGATGGCATTTTTTTTTGAATAAGAAAATAAATAAATTGTGGTGTCCAAAAGTCCAATGTTTTTTTTAATACATATCTTTGTTATTTTTGATTTTATAACAAAAAGTTCCTGGACTAAAATTGTAGAGGATTCAATTTTAAATAAAAAATGTATTTACAAAATTTTTGTCTGACCAATAGTTTACTTGATAAATGCTAAAAACAATTTCACCCCTTTTTCCAAGATAGCGGCCAAACCTCGAGGGTTGTGACCCCACAAACTTCATGTTAAACTTTTTTTGATCCCCCCCTCACATCTAAACAATAAAATTGCGTCCTCTAAACTGCAACTCCAAATGTAACTTTTCAATGGACTATAGGGAAAATTAGTGTCACTTCACAGCACTGTAAAACCCAAACTATTGAATATAATAAAAAAAGTATATAATAAAAATTCTTTGTTGAGAATCACTATACAAAAATGCTGATTGCATTTTTTTTTAAATAAGAAATGAATTATGGTGTCTAAAAGGAAAATTTGTGCAAAAATTTTGATGTTTTTTTTTTAATATGTTTGTTATTTTTGATTTTACAACAAAAAGTTACTGACCTAAAATTGTAGAGAATTTAATTTTAAATAAAAAATGTATTTACAAAATTTTTGTATGACCAATAGTTTACTTGATAAATGCTAAAAACAATTTCACCCCTTTTTCCAAGATAGCGGCCAAACCGCGAGGGTTGTGACCCCACAAACTTCAAGTTAAACTTTTTTTGATCCCTCCCCCCTCACATCTAAACAATAAAATTGCGTCCTCTAAAAAATGCAACTCCAAATGTAACTTTTCAATGCGGACAAACCTCGAGGGTTGTGACCCCACAAACTTCAAGTTAAACTTTTTTTGATCCCTCCCCCCTCACATCTAAACAATAAAATTGCGTTCTCTAAAAAATGCAACTCCAAATGTAACTTTTCAATGGACTATAGGGAAAATTAGTGTCACTTCACAGCACTGTAAAACCCAAACTATTGAATATAATAAAAAAAGTATATAATAAAAATTCTTTGTTGAGAATCACTCTACAAAAATGCTCTGATGGCATTTTTTTTTAAATAAGAAATGAATTATGGTGTCTAAAAGGAAAATTTGTGCAAAAATTTTGATGTTTTTTTTAATATGTTTGTTATTTTTGATTTTACAACAAAAAGTTACTGGACTAAAATTGTAGAGGATTCAATTTTAAATAAAAAATGTATTTACAAAATTTTTGTATGACCAATAGTTTACCTGATAAATGCTAAAAACAATTTTACCAATTTTTTACAAGATAGAGGCCAAACATCGAGGGTTGTGACCCCACAAACTTCAATTGATCCCCCTCACATCTAAACAATAAAATTGCGTCCTCTAAAAAATGCAACTCCAAATGTAACTTTGCAATGGACTATAGGGAAAATTAGTGTCACTTCACAGCACTGTAAAACCCAAACTATTGAATATAATAAAAAAAAGTATATAATAAAAATTCTTCGTTGAAAACCACTCTATAAAAGCGCTCTGATGTAATTTTTTTAAATAAAAAAATAAATAAGTTATGGCGGCCAAAAGAAAATTTGTCTTAAGTTTTTGATTGTTTTTCTTTAATATTTTTGTTATTTTTGATTTTACAACAAAAAATTACTGGACTAAAATTGTAGAAGATTTAATTTGCAATAAAAAATGTTTTTAAAAAATTTTTGTATGACAAATAGTTTACCTGATAAATGCTAAATATTATTTCACCCCCTTTTCCGAGATGACGGTCAAACCTTACAACAAACTTCAAGTTAAGCTTTTTTTGACCCCCCTCCCTCACATCTACCTCTGAAAAATGCAACCCCAAATGTAACTTTTCTATGGACCAAAACCTAATGAATTTGTTGGAATTAATGAGTTTGTTGTAACAGTAGTAATTTTGTCAATTGTTACGTAAAATACAGTTGCTTGGTTTTGATAATCTTTATTAGGTTTGTTTATAAATTAAAGTCGTGAGCTGTGTATATTTTTGCTACTGGTTGTTAAAAGTGTTTGATATACACATATGGACACATTTTATGAGACCTTATTTAGGTACTCTGTCCGCCAAATATAGTTCAAATATCTTTACTGCCTCGGTAATTATATATAAAAAATCCTTTTTTTTAAATTTAACACCTCATATCTCTTTTATAAAGTTCCAAAATAAAGAACATATAATAAACTAACATTATTTTTCGAAATTCTAATCACCTTTCAAGTTTGTTAACTAAAAATTGATTTACCCTGTATACTATATGTATAGTATTGTCACTTTTAGACAAAAAATAACCTATAGATACAAACTTAGGTACTTATGTTTTTTTATCATTAAGTCTTCATTTTTAAATTTTTGAAATAACATTTTTTTTTAAATATAATGCTGGCTTGTTTTTCTAAGACACCGTCTGTATACTTAGGTATGTAATTACATAAAGAGAATTACAATAGTTTTTCAAAGTTAAATGACTGATATATTTATAATATTATTTTATCTAACTATATCATGTAAAGTAAGCATTTGTATACTTATAAGGTAGTTTGTATTATCAAATTTAATAGGGCAACCAGTATTACTATATATTAAAATGCGCGATTGCCTCTCGCTCCCTCCGGGCGGGTGGAAAAGTGGCATTCTGCCGCCACAAAGGCTTTTTTCGCGAGCCGCGCGGCGGCGAGCCGAAGGGCGCGAAGCGCCCTTCGGTCCTGCGGTTGTCCGGTAGGCGTATTTTGGTTGGTTCTTTTTACTTTTTTCGGGGCGAATTTTGCGTTTTTCCGGAGGTCCGCCGGTGTTACTTTTCCGTTTTCGCGAGGAAACGAGACACAAGTCGAAAAAACGCCCATTATCGGAAGTCCGGAAGCCGCCCGGAGGCCGGTTTCGCTGCGCGCGTGGTTTTTCGGGCGAGCCCGTCGGGGACGCGGTCGCGGGCGAGTCTCTTGATTTGGTCCCTTCTCCGTCGCGACGAGACGCTCGGCGGGCCGTTTTTCGCGATTTTCTATGTATATTTTCAGTTTTTCGGATGGTCCTCGCCGGCCGTTCTCGGCGAGCGAGATGCAGATAGCGCGGGAGGAGCTTATCGCCCGGGAATCGGAGAAACGTCAGTCGGATATGGGTAGACGTCAAACTATTTCGGAATCGATATTTTCGTATTTTCCCGCATTCCTTTCCACAAAGCCATGTCGAAACGTAAACTTTGAACCTTCTACAATGTGTCGCGTGCCTCAGATTTAGGTTTAAAATTCGATTTTATAGTGAAAATAGCGAAAGTTTTGGTCAATTACACGTTCGGCGGCATTCGCGTGCGCTCGGCCGCCCGAAACGTCAAACGGCAAGCCGGACGGTGCGGTGCCGTTGACAGCTCCGGATAAAACTTAGGAACGTTCGCTAAACGGATCGATCGGAGGCCCGCAAAAGCCGGAAAAGGTAAATTTAAAGTCCTAGATGCTTTCTGTTATGCGAGCGCTGGGTTTTGAATTCGAATTTGTATCGAATTTTGCGTAATACCGAACCGAGACGTGGAGAAGAGCCTGGCAATATGGCGGGTCCTCACAAAACCTTCAAAACGTTACATTTTGCAAAGTAAGTACCCTTTATTTCCATAAAGCCATATCGAAACGTAAACTTTGAACCTTCTACAATGTGTCGTGTGCCTCAGATCTGTTTTTAAAAAACGATTTTATAGTAAAAATTGCGAAAATTTGCGACGTCAAATGGCGAGTGCGCGGTGACATTTCCGAATAAATCGCAGAAAATTTCGCTAAATGGGCCGACCGGAGCCCCCCAAAAGCCGAAAACGGTAAATCTGAAGTCTCTAGATACGTTGTGTTATGCGAGCGTTTGGTTTTGAATTCGTTTTGTATCGAAATTTGCGAAAATTCTAAGCAAGACGGGGTCAAAATGACGGAAGCCATAGAACAGCTGTCAAATATTTCCATCCGCTATTGCTATTTGCATTGAACTTTGCATAAATAGAATGAATAGGTGGTATCAGTGAGCTAGACAATATGGCAGACCAAGACGGGGTCAAATTGACGGAAGCCATAGAACAGCTGTCAAATATTTCCATCCGCTATTGCTATTTGCATTGAACTTTGCATAAATAGAATGAATAGGTGGTATCAGTGAGCTAGACAATATGGCACACTTCAAGTCGCTTCGCTTATATACAGTGCGACTCAAAAAGCTCGATGTACGGGGTGTTACGATAAAATTGACGAGAAAAATAAAATTACAGATTCGAGGAAATTTTCGGTTCTTTCGCTTCGGAGGGGTTCTCTGACGTGCGTAGGACCGTTTATATACAAAGTGTTGGAAAAATGTCGAACGTTAAAAAATGTAAAAATTAAAGGAACTGAAAATTTTTTGGTACGAAACTTCCGTCGGGGACTCTTACCGCACTAATTATCGAAAAAAATGGGGGTGTTTAAAAATTCGAACCGTTCCTAAAAATCCTGGACATTCGTGGATTTAAAATTTTTTTGCTTTCTGATGAAACTTTTACAATAGTTTGTAGAAAAACTGTAAAAAATATATACTTTGGTATTATTATGTATATGAATACATACTTATGAAAAATACAGCGTGTAAAATAAAAAACCATTCTCTACATCCACAAAATTTATGGATTTTATTTTTTTTATGAAACTTTTGACGATTGTAAAAAAATCATACTAATGAGAAAATACAGGGTGCTTAACGAAACCAAACCATACTCTAAGAATCCTCACAATAATTCATTCAATATTTTTTCATGAAACATTTCACAATGGTCTGTAAGAAAACTATGTATACTAATTAAAAAACTACTGGGTGTTTAAAAAAACTGAACCAATATCGAAACTCCCAAAATTCATGGAAATTTTTTTTATTTATTAAACTTCCATCAAGGATTTATTATGACACTCACTAACGAAGCAAATACAGAGTGTTTAATAATAACGAACCATTCTCTAAAAATTTTCAAAATTCATGGAATTAAAAAATTCTTTTTGATGAAACTTTATACAATGTTCTGTAGGAAAAATATACTAATTAAAAAATACAGAGTGTTTAAAAATAACGAACCATTCTCTAAAAATTTTCAAAATTCTTGGAATTAAAAAATTCTGTTTGATGAAATTTTATACAATGTTCTGTAGGAAAAATATACTAATTAAGAAATACAGAGTGTTTAAAAATAACGAACCATTCTCTAAAAATCCTCAAAATTCATGGAATTAGAAAATTCTTTTGATGAAACTTTATACAATAGTTTGTAAAAATCTATATTAATGAAAAATACAGGGGTTTAAAAATACCGAACCGTTCCTAAAAATCCTGAATATTTGTGGATTTAAAATTTTTTTCTTTCTGATGAAACTTTTACAATAGTTTGTAAAACTATAAAAAATATATACTTTGGTATTATTATGTATATGAATACATACTTATGAAAAATACAGGGTGTAAAATAAAGAACCATTCTCTAGATCCACAAAATTTATGGAATTTATTTTTTATGAAACTTTTCACGATTGTAAAATATTATACTAATGAAAATATACAGGGTGCTTAACGAAACCAAACCATACTCTAAGAATCCCCACAATAATTCATTGAATATTTTTTTATTAACCTTTTCACGATGGTCTCTAAGAAATATATACTAATTAAAAAACTACTGGGTGTTTAAGAAAACTGAACAAATATTGAAACTCCCAAAATTCATGGAAATTTTTTTTTTATTTATTAAACTTCCATCAAGGATTTATTATGACACTCACTATCGAAGCAAATACAGAGTGTTTAAAAATAACGAACCATTCTCTAAAAATTTTCAAAACTCATGGAATTAAAAAATTATTTTTGATAAAACCTTATACAATGGTTTGTAAAAATCTATACTAATGAAAAAATACAGGAGGTTTAAAAAAACCTAACCATTTCCTAAAAATCAACAAAATTCATGGAATTAAAAAATTCTATTTGATGAAATTTTATACAATGTTCTGTAGGAAAAATATACTAATTAAGAAATACAGAGTGTTTAAAAATAACGAACCATTCTCTAAAATTCCTCAAAGTTCATGGAATTAGAAAATTCATTTTGATGAAACTTTGTACAATAGTTTTAAAACATCTATACTAATGAAAAAATACAGGAGGTTTCAAAAAACCGAACCGTTCCCTAAAAATCCTAAACATTCGTGGATTAAAATTTTTTTTTTGCTTTCTGATGAAACTTTTTACAATAGTTAGTAAAAAACTATAAAAAAAATATACTTTGGAATTATTATGTATATGAATACATACTTATGAAAAATACAGGTTGTAAAATAAAGAACCATTCTCTACAGCCAAAAAATTTATGGAATATAATTATTTTTATTAAAATTTTCACGATTATAAAAAAATATACTAATGAAAAAATACAGGGACCTTAACGAAAACAAACCATACTCTAGGAATCTCCACAATAATTCATTGAATATTTTTATGAAACTTTTCACAATGGTCTGTAAGAAAACTATACTAATTAAAAAATTCTGGGTGTTTAAGAAATCTGAACCTATTTTGCATATCCAATATTTCATGGTAATTTTTTTTTATTTATTAAACTTCCATCAAGGATACATTATGACACTCATTAACGAAGCAAATACAGAGTGTTTAATAATAACGAACCATTCTCTAAAAATCCTCAAAATTCATGGAATTAAATAATTCTTTTTGATGAAACTTTATACAATGTTCTGTAGAAAAAATATACTAATTAAATAATACAGAGTGTTTAAAAATAACGAACCATTCTCTAAAATTCCTCAAAATTCATGGAATTAAAAATTCTTTTGATGAAACTTTATACAATGTTCTATAGGAAAAATATCCTAATTAAGAAATACAGAGGATTTAAAAAACCGAACCATTCTCTAAAAATCAACAAAATTCATGGAATTAAAAATTCTTTTGATGAAACTTTTACAATGTTCTGTAGGAAGAATATACTATTGAACAAATACAGGGTGTTTAAAACCGAACTGTTCCTAAAAATCCTGAAAATTCGTGGATTTAAAATTTTTTTGCTTTTTGATGAAACTTTTTACATTAGTTTGTCAAGAAACTATAAAAATATATACTTAGGTTTTATTATGTATATAAATACATACGTATGAAAAATACAGGGTGTAATATATAGATCCATTCTCTAGATCCACAAAATTTATGGAATTTATTTTTTTTTATGAAACTTTTTACGATTGTAAAAAAATTATACCGATGAAAAAATGCGGGGTGTTTAACAAAACCAAACCATTCTCTAAAAATCCTCACAATTCATGGAATATTTTCTAATGAAACTTTTCACAACGGTCTGTAAGAAAACTATACTAATTAAAAAACTACTGGGTGTTTAAAAAACCGACCTTTCTCTAGAAACCTTCATGGAAGTATAATATTCCTTTGATGAAACGTTTAACAATGGTCTATATGGAAACTATTTTAATGAAAACAATACAGGGTGTTTAAGAAAACTGAACCAATATTGAAACTCCCAAAATTCATGGAATAAAATTATTTGTTTTGCTTCGGATGGGTTGTCGGATGTACGAAAGACCGTTTTATATACAAAGTGTTGGAAAAATGTTGAACGGTAAAAAATCTCAAAATTAAGAGAACTGACTAATTTATTTTACTCAACTTCCATCGGTTGTCTCTTAACGCACTAATTATCGAAAAAATACATGGTGTTTAAAAAAAACTAACCCTACTCAAGAAAGGTCAAGTCGGCGAATGCCGACTTGCCACCTTTCTAGTTCTTATATATTAAAATCCGTTGTTTTTTCTCTCTCGCGAAAAAGTGGGGTTTTACCGCCACAAAGGCTTTTTCGCGAGCCGCGCAGCAACGAGCCCGAGTGCGCGAAGCCGAGTTCGGTCCTTCGGTTATCCGGTAGGCGTATTTTGGTGACTTCTCTTTACCTTTTTCGGGGCGAATTTTGCGTTTTCCGGAGGTCCGCGGCCGCCAGTTTTCCATTTTCGCGCGGATGTCGCGAAAAAAAGAGATGGATATAGCCGGGAATTCGAGAAACGTCAGTCAGATATGGGTAGACGTCCAACTATTTCGGATTCGATATTTTCGTATTTTCCCGCATTCGTTTCCACAAAGCCATGTCGAAACGTAAACTTTGAACCTTCTACAATGTGTCGCGTGCCTCAGGTTTGAGTTTAAAATTCGATTTTATAGTGAAAATAACGAAAGTTTTACTCAATTACACGTTCGGCGGTATTCGCATTCGCTCGGCCGCCGGCCGTCCTAAACGTCAAACGGCTACCAGGACGGTGCACGGCCTGTGACAGCTCCCGATAAAACTTAGGAACGTTCGCTAAAAGGGTCGATCGGAGGGCCGCCAATGCCAGAAAAGGTATGTTTTAAGTCTCTAGATACTTTCCGTTATGCGAGCCCTGGATTTCGAGTTCGTTTTTCCATAAAAATTTGCTTAAATCCAAACCGGGACGGGGAGAAGAGCCTAGCAATATGGCGGGTCCTCACAAAACCTTCAAAACGATTACATTCTGAAAAGTAAGTACCCCTTTATTTCAATAAAGCCATATCGAAACGTACACTTTGAACCTTCTACAATGTGTCGTGTGCCTCAGGTTTAGGTTTAAAATTCGATTTTATAGTGAAAATAGCAAAAATTTTCGTCGACTACAGAAACGTCAAATGGCGAGTGCGCGGTGACATTTCCGAATTAATCGCAGAAAATTTCGCTATATGGGTCGACCGGAGGCCACCATAGGCCAAAAAGAGTAAATTTGAAGTCTCTAGATACGTTGTGTTATGCGAGCGTTTGGTTTTGAATTCGTTTTCGTATCGAAATTTGCGAAAATTCTAAGCAAGACGGGGTCAAAATGACGGAAGCCATAGAACAGCTGTCAAATATTTCCATCCGCTATTGCTATTTGCATTGAACTTTGCATAAATAGAATGAATAGGTGGTATCAGTGAGCTAGACAATATGGCAGACCAAGACGGGGTCAAAATGACGGAAGCCATAGAACAGCTGTCAAATATTTCCATCCGCTATTGCTATTTGCATTGAACTTTGCATAAATAGAATGAATAGGTGGTATCAGTGAGCTAGACAATATGGCAGACTTCAAGTCGCTTCGCTTATATACAGTGCGACTCAAAAAGCTCGATGTACGGGTGTTACGATAAAAATTGACGAGAAAAAATAAAAATTACAGATTCGAGGAAATTTTCGGTTTTTCGCTTTGGAGGGGTTCTGTGACGTTCGTAGGCCCGTCTTAAATACAAAGTGTTGGAAAAATGTGAAACGTTAAAAAATGTCAAAATTAAGGAACTGAACATTTTTTGGTACGAAACTTCCGTCGGGGAACTCTTACCGCACTAATTATCGACAAAAATACGGGGTGTTTAAAAAATCCGAACCATTCCCTAAAAATCCTGAACATTTGTGGATTAAAAATTTTTTTTTTCTTTCTGATGAAACTTTTTATAATAGTTTGTAAAAAAACTATAAAAAATATACTTTGGTATTATTATGTATATGAATACATACTTATGAAAAATACAGGGTGTACAATAAAGAACCATTCTCTAGATCCACAAAATTTATGGAATTTATTTTTTTTATGAAACTTTTCACGATTGTAAAAATATTATACTAATGAAAATATACAGGGTGCTTAACGAAACCAAACCAAATTCTAAGAATCCCACAATAATTCATTGAATATTTTTTATTAACTTTTCACGATGGTCTCTAAGAAATATATACTAATTAAAAAACTACTGGGTGTTTAAGAAAACTGAACAAATATTGAAACTCCCAAAATTCATGGAATTTTTTTTTTATTAAACTTCCATCAAGGATTTATTATGACACTCACTATCGAAGCAAATACAGAGTGTTTAATAATAACGAACCATTCTCTAAAAATTTTCAAAATCCATGGAATTAAAAAATTCTTTTTGATGAAACTTTATACAATGTTCTGTAGGAAAAATATACTAATTAAAAAATACAGAGTGTTTAAAAATAACGAACCATTCTCTAAAAATTTTCAAAATTCTTGGAATTAAAAAATTCTGTTTGATGAAATTTTATACAATGTTCTGTAGGAAAAATATACTAATTAAGAAATACAGAGTGTTTAAAAATAACGAACCATTCTCTAAAAATCCTCAAAATTCATGGAATTTGAAAATTCTTTTTGATGAAACTTTATACAATACTTTGTAAAAATCTATATTAATGAAAAATACAGGGGTTTAAAAAAACCGAACCGTTCCCTAAAAATCCTGAACATTTGTGGATTAAAATTTTTTTGCTCTCTGATGAAACTTTACAATAGTTTGTAAAAAACTATAAAAATATATACTTAGGTATTATTATGTATATGAATACATACTTATGAAAAAATACAGGGTGTAAAATAAAGAACCATTCTCTAGAAATCTAGAAATTTATGGAAGTTATTTTTTTTTATGAAACTTTTCACAATGGTCTGTAAGAAAACTATACTAATTAAAGAACTACTGGGAGTTTAAAAAAACTGAACCAATATTGAAACTCCCAAAATTCATGGAAAATTTTTCAAAATCATTGAATTAAAAAATTCTTTTGATGAAATTTTATACAATGTTCTGTAGGAAAAATATCGCAATAAAGAAATACAGACGATTTAAAAATAACGAACCATTCTCTAAAAATCCTCAAAATTCATGGAGTTAAAAATTCTTTTGATGAAACATTTCACATTAGTTTGTTAAAAACTATACTAATGAAAAATACAGGAGGTTTAAAAAAACCGAACCATTCTCTAAAAATCAACAAAATTCATGGAATTAAAAATTCTTTTGATGAAACTTTTACAATGTTCTGTAGGAAAAATATACTATTGAACAAATACGGGTGTTTAAAAAAACCGAACTGTTCCTAAAAATCCTGAAAATTCGTGGATTTAAATTTTTTTGCTTTCTGATGAAACATTTTACAATAGTTTGTCAAAAACTATAAAAATATATACATAGGTTTTATTATGTATATAAATACATACGTATGAAAAAATATAGTGTGTAATATAAAGAACCATTCTCTAGATCCACAAAATTTATGGAATTTATTTTTTTTTATGAAACTTTTCAGGATTGTAAAAAAATTATATAAATGAAAAAATACAGTGTGTTTAGCAAAACCAAACCATTCTCTAAGAATCCTCACAATTCATAGAATATTTTCTTATGAACACAATGGTCTGTAAGAAAACTATACTAATTAAAAGACTACTGGGTGTTTAAAAAAAATGAACCATTTTCTATAAACCTTCATGGAAGTATAATATTCTCTTGATGAAACTTTTAACAATGGTCTATATGGAAACTATTTTCATGAGAACAATACAGGGTGTTTAAGAGAATCGAATCATTTTAAAAATTCTAAAAACTTGAAATTAAAAACTCTTTTTGGTTTTGATGAAACTTTTAAGATAGTTTGTAAAAAAACTATAAAAAATACATATTTAGGTATTATTATGTAGCTATATAAATACATACTTATGAAAAAATACAGTGTGTAAAATAAAGACCAATTCTCTAGATCCACAAAATTTATGGAATTTAATTTTTTTATGAAACTTTTCACGATTGTAAAAAATTATACCGATGAAAAATACGAGGTGTTTAACAAAACCAAACCATTCTTTAAATATCCTCACAATTCATGGAATATTTTCTAATGAAACTTTTCACAACGGTCTGTAAGAAAACTATACTAATTAAAAACTACTGGGTGTTTAAAAACCGACCGTTCTCTAGAAAGCTTCATGGAAGTATAATATTCCTTTGATGAAACTTTTAACAATGGTCTATATGGAAACTATTTTAATGAGAACAATACAGGGTGTTTAAGAAAACTGAACCAATATTGAAACTCCCAAAATTCATGGAATAAATTTATTTTTTGCTTCGGATGGGTTGTCGGATGTACGAAAGACCGTTTTATATACAAAGTGTTGGAAAAATGTTTCGCAAATTTCGATACAAAAACGAATTCAAACCAAACGCTCGCATAACACAACGTATCTAGAGACTTCAGATATACCGTTTTCGACCTTTGGGGGCTCCGGTCGGCCCATTTAGCGAAATTTTCTGCGATTTATTCGGAAATGTCACCGCGCACTCGCCATTTGACGTCGCAAATTTTCGCAATTTTACTATAAAATCGAATTTTAAAAACAGATCTGAGGCACGACACATTGTAGAAGGTTCAAAGTTTACGTTTCGATATGGCTTTATGGAAATAAAGGGGTACTTACTTTGCAAAATGTAACGTTTTGAAGGTTTTGTGAGGACCCGCCATATTGCCAGGCTCTTCTCCACGTCTCGGTTCGGTATTACGCAAAATTCGATACAAATTCGAATTCAAAACCCAACGCTCGCATAACAGAAAGCATCTAGGGACTTTAAATTTACCTTTTCCGGCCTTGGCGGGTCTCAGATCTGCCCGTTTAGCGAACGTTCCTACGTTTTATCCGGAGCTGTCACCGGCCGTGCACCGTCCGGCTAGCCGTTTGACGTTTCGGACGGCCGAGCGAAGGCGAATGCAGCCGAACGTGTAATTGACCAAAACTTTCGCTATTTTCCCTATAAAATCGAATTTTAAACCTAAATCTGAGGCACGCGACACATTGTAGAAGGTTCAAAGTTTACGTTTCAACATGCATTTCTGGAAATGAATGCGGGAAAATACGAAAATATCGAATCCGAAATAGTTTGACGTCTACCCATATCCGACTGACGTTTCTCCGATTCCCGGGCGATAAGCTCCGCCTCCGCTATATCCATCTCGCTCGCTGAGATCGGCCGGCGAGGACCCTCCGAAAAACGGAAAATTTACCTAGAAAAACGCGAAAAACGGCCCGCCGAGCGCCTCGTCGCGACGGAGAAAGGACCAAATCAAGAGACTCGCCCGCGGCCGCGTCCCCGACGGGCTCGCCCGAAAAACCACGCGCGCAGCGAAACCGGCCTCGGGCGGCTTCCGGACTTCCGATAAGGGGCGTTTTTCGACTTTTGTCTCGTTTCCTCGCGAAAACGGAAAAGTAACGCCGGCGGACCTCCGGAAAAACGCAAAATTCGCCGAGAAAAATGTAAAAAGAACCAACCGAAATACGCCTAATCGACAATCCCATGACCGAAGGGCGCTTCGCGCCCTTCGGCTCGCCGCCGCGCGGCTCGCGAAAAAAGCCTTTACCCGGACACTTTGCCCCTTTTCCGCACCCCCGGTGGGAGCGAGAGGCAATCGCGCATTTTAATATATTAGAACTAGAAAGGTGGCAAGTCGGCTATCGCCGACTTGACCTTTCTTGAGTAGGGTTAGTTTTTAAACACCATGGATTTTTCGATAATTTGTGCGTTAAGAGACCCCCGATGGAAGTTGAGTAAAAAAAATTGTCAGTTCTCTTCATTTTGAGATTTTTTTAACGTTCAACATTTTTCCAACACGTTGTATATAAAACGGTCTTTCGTACATCCGACAACCCATCCGAGGCAAAAAAAAATTATTCCATGAATTTTGGGAGTTTCAATATTGGTTCAGTTTTCTTAAACACCCTGTATTGTTTTCATTAAAATAGTTTCCATATAGACCATTGTTAAAAGTTTTATCAAAGGAATATTATACTTCCATGAAGGTTTCTAGAGAACAGTCGGTTTTTAAACACCCAGTAGTTTTTTAATTAGTATAGTTTTCTTACAGACCGTTGTGAAAAGTTTCATTAGAAAATATTCCATGAATTGTGAGGATTCTTAGAGAATGGTTTGGTTTTGTTAAACACCCCGTATTATTTCATCAGTATAATTTTTTTACAATCGTGAAAAGTTTCATAAAAAAAATTAAATTCCATAAATTTTGTGGATCTAGAGAATGGTTCTTTATTTTATACCCTGTATTTTTTCATACGTATGTATTTGTATACATAATAATAACACTTAAGTATGTATTATTTATAGTTTTTTTACAAACTATTGTAAAAGTTTCATCAAAAACCAAAAGAAATTTTAATTCTAAGTTTTAAGGATTTTTAGAATGATTAGATTTCTTTAAACATCCAGTATTTTTTCATTAGTATAGTTTTGCTTCAGAATATGTAAAATGTTTCATAAAAAACAGTTTTAGTTCCACGAATATACTTGCATGAAGGTTTCTAGAGAATTATTCGGTTTTCTAAAACACTGTGCATTGTTGCATTAGGGTAGTTTTTGCAGCCTATTGTGAAAAGTTTTATAAAAAAATTTAAATCTATCAATTTTGAGGAGGTCAAGAGAATGATTCGGTTTTTAAACACCCTGTATTTTTCATCAGTATAATTTTTACAATCGTGAAGTTTCATAAAAAAATTAAATTCCATAAATTTCGTGGATCTAGAGAATTGGTCTTTATTTTACACCCTGTATTTTTCATAAGCATGTATTTATATAGCTACATAATAATACTTAAGTATGTACTTTTATAGTTTTTACAAACTATCTTAAAAGTTTAATCAAAAACCAAAAAAGAGTTATTAATTCCAAGTTTTTAGGATTTTTAAAATGATTCGATTTTCTTAAACACCCTGTATTGTTCTCATGAAAATAGTTTCCATATAGACCATTGTTAAAAGTTTCATCAAGAGAATATTATACTTCCATGAAGGTTTATAGAAAATGGTTCATTTTTTTTAAACACCCAGTAGTCTTTTAATTAGTATAGTTTTCTTACAGACCATTGTGTTCATAAGAAAATATTCTATGAATTGTGAGGATTCTTAGAGAATGGTTTGGTTTTGCTAAACACCCTGTATTTTTCATTAGTATAATTTTTACAATCATGAAAAGTTTCATAAAAAAATAAATTCCATAAATTTTGTGGATCTAGAGAATGGTTCTTTATATTACACCTATATTTTTCATACGTATGTATTTATATACATAATAAAACCTAAGTATATATTTTTATAGTTTTTTGACAAACTATTGTAAAATGTTTCATCAGAAAGCAAAAAAAAAATTTAAATCCACGAATTTTCAGGATTTGTAGGGAACAGTTCGGTTTTTAAACACCCGTATTTGTTCAATAGTATATTTTTCCTACAGAACATTGTAAAAGTTTCATCAAAAGAATTTTTAATTACATGAATTTTGTTGATTTTTAGAGAATGGTTCGGTTTTTAAACCTCCTGTATTTTTCATTAGTATAGTTTTAACAAACTAATGTGAAATGTTTCATCAAAAGAATTTTTAACTCCATGAATTTTGAGGATTTTTAGAGAATGGTTCGTTATTTTTAAATCGTCTGTATTTCTTTATTGCGATATTTTTCCTACAGAACATTGTATAAAATTTCATCAAAAGAATTTTTAATTCAATGATTTTGAAAAATTTTCCATGAATTTTGGGAGTTTCAATATTGGTTCAGTCTTTTAAACTCCCAGTAGTTCTTTAATTAGTATAGTTTTCTTACAGACCATTGTGAAAAGTTTCATAAAAAAATAACTTCCATAAATTTCTAGATTTCTAGAGAATGGTTCTTTATTTTACACCCTGTATTTTTCATAAGTATGTATTCATATACATAATAATACCAAAGTATATATTTTTATAGTTTTTACAAACTATTGTAAAGTTTCATCAGAGAGCAAAAAAAAATTTTAATCTACAAATGTTCAGGATTTTTAGGGAACAGTTCGGTTTTTAAACCCCTGTATTTTTCATTAATATAGATATTTACAAAGTATTGTATAAAGTTTCATCAAAAGAATTTTCAAATTCCATGAATTTTGAGGATTTTTAGAGAATGGTTCGTTATTTTTAAACACTCTGTATTTCTTAATTAGTATATTTTTCCTACAGAACATTGTATAAAATTTCATCAAACAGAATTTTTAATTCCAAGAATTTTGAAAATTTTTAGAGAATGGTTCGTTATTTTTAAACACTCTGTATTTCTTAATTAGTATATTTTTCCTACAGAACATTGTATAAAATTTCATCAAAAAGAATTTTTGAATTCCATGAATTTTGAAAATTTTTAGAGAATGGTTCGTTATTATTAAACACTCTGTATTTGCTTCGATAGTGAGTGTCATAATAAATCCTTGATGGAAGTTTAATAAAAAAAAAAAATTTCCATGAATTTTGGGAGTTTCAATATTTGTTCAGTTTTCTTAAACACCCAGTAGTTTTTTAATTAGTATATATTTCTTAGAGATCATCGTGAAAAGGTTAATAAAAAAATATTCAATGAATTATTGTGGGGATTCTTAGAGTATGGTTTGGTTTCGTTAAGCACCCTGTATATTTTCATTAGTATAATATTTTTACAATCGTAAAAAGTTTCATAAAAAAAAATAAATTCCATAAATTTTGTGGATCTAGAGAATGGTTCTTTATTTTACACCCTGTATTTTTTCATAAGTATGTATTCATATACATAATAATACCAAAGTATATATTTTTTTATAGTTTTTTTACAAACTATTGTAAAAAGTTTCATCAGAAAAAAAAAAATTAAATCCACATATATTCAGGATTTTTAGGGAACGGTTCGGTATTTTTAAACCCCCTGTATTTTTTCATTAATATAGATTTTTACAAACTATTGTATAAAGTTTCATCAAAAAGAATTTTTTAATTCCATGAATTTTGTTGATTTTTAGAGAATGGTTCGGTTTTTTTAAATCCTCTGTATTTCTTAATTAGGATATTTTTCCTATAGAACATTGTATAAAGTTTCATCAAAAAGAATTTTTTAATTCCATGAATTTTGAGAAATTTTAGAGAATGGTTCGTTATTTTTAAACACTCTGTATTTTTAATTAGTATATTTTCCTACAGAACATTGTATAAAGTTTCATCAAAAAGAATTTTCTAATTCCATGAATTTTGAGGATTTTTAGAGAATGGTTCGTTATTATTAAACACTCTGTATTTGCTTCGTTAATGAGTGTCATAATAAATCCTTGATGGAAGTTTAATAAATAAAAAAAAATTTCCATGAATTTTGGGAGTTTCAATATTGGTTCAGTTTTCTTAAACACCCAGAATTTTTTTAATTAGTATAGTTTTCTTACAGACCATTGTGAAAAGTTTCATAAAAAAATATTCAATGAATTATTGTGGGGATTCTTAGAGTATGGTTTGGTTTCGTTAAGCACCCTGTATTTTTTCATTAGTGTAATTTTTTATAATCATGAAAAGTTTAATAAAAAAAATTAAGTTCCATAAATTTTGTGGCTGTAGAGAATGGTTCTTTATTTTACACCCTGTATTTTTTCATAAGTATGTATTCATATACATAATAATACCAAAGTATATATTTTTATAGTTTTTACAAACTATTGTAAAAGTTTCATCAGAAAGCAAAAAAAATTTAAATCCACGAATGTTTAGGATTTTTAGGGAACAGTTCGGTTTTTGAAACATTCTGTATTGTTTCATTAGTCTAGATGTTTTAAAACTATTGTACAAAGTTTCATCAAAATGAATTTTCTAATTCCATGAACTTTGAGGAATTTTAGAGAATGGTTCGTTATTTTTAAACACTCTGTATTTCCTAATTAGGATATTTTTCCTACAGAACATTGTATAAAATTTCATCAAATAGAATTTTTTAATTCCATGAATTTTGTTGATTTTTAGTAAATGGTTAGGTTTTTAAACCTCCTGTATTTTTCATTAGTATAGATTTTTACAAACCATTGTATAAGGTTTTATCAAAAATAATTTTTAATTCCATGAGTTTTGTTGATTTTTAGGAAATGGTTAGGTTTTTTAAACCCTCTGTATTTCTTAATTAATATATTTTTCCTACAGAACATTGTATAAAGTTTCATCAAAAGAATTTTTAATTCCATGAATTTTGAAAATTTTTAGAGAATGGTTCGTTATTATTAAACACTCTGTATTTGCTTCGTTAGTGAGTGTCATAATAAATCCTTGATGAAAGTTTAATAAATAAAAAATTTCCATGAATTTTGGGAGTTTCAATATTGGTTCAGTTTTTTAAACACCCAGTAGTTTTTAATTAGTATACATAGTTTTCTTACAGACCATTGTGAAAAGTTTCATGAAAAAATATTCAATGAATTATTGTGAGGATTCTTAGAGTATGGTTTGGTTTCGTTAAGCACCCTGTATTTTCTCATTAGTATGATTTTTACAATCGTCAAAAGTTTCATAAAAAATAAAATCCATAAATTTTGTGGATGTAGAGAATGGATTTTTATTTTACACGCTGTATTTTTTCATAAGTATGTATTCATATACATAATAATACCAAAGTATATATTTTTTACAGTTTTTCTACAAACTATTGTAAAAAGTTTCATCAGAAAGCAAAAAAAAAATTTTAAATACACGAATGTCCAGGATTTTTAGGTAACGGTTCGAATTTTTTAAACACCCCGTATTTTTTTCGATAATTAGTGCGGTAAGAGTCCCCCGACGGAAGTTTCGTACCAAAAAAATGTTCAGTTCCCTTAATTTTGACATTTTTTTAACGTTTCACATTTTTCCAACACTTTGTATATAAAACGGTCCTACGCACGTCAGAGAACCCCTCCGAAGCGAAAGAACCGAAAATTTCCTCGAATCTGTAATTTTTATTTTTTTCTCGTCAATTTTTATCGTAACACCCCGTACATCGAGCTTTTTGATTCGCACTGTATATAAGCGAAGCGACTTGAAGTGTGCCATATTGTCTAGCTCACTGATACCACCTATTCATTCTATTTATGCAAAGTTCAATGCAAATAGCAATAGCGGATGGAAATATTTGACAGCTGTTCTATGGCTTCCGTCATTTTGACCCCGTCTTGGTCTGCCATATTGTCTAGCTCACTGATACCCCCTACCTATTCGTTCTATTTATGCAAAGTTCAATGCAAATAGCAATAGCGGATGGAAATATTTGACAGCTGTTCTATGGCTTACGTCAATTTGACCCCGTCTTGCTTAGAATTTTCGCAAATTTCGATACGAAAACGAATTCAAAACCAAACGCTCGCATAACACAACGTATCTAGAGACTTCAAATTTACCGTTTTCGGCCTTAAGGAGCCTCAGGTCGGCCCATTTAGCGAAATTTTCTGCGATTTATTCGGAAATGTCACCGCGCACTCGCCATTTGACGTTTCTGTAGTAGACGAAAATTTTTGCAATTTTCACTATAAAATCGAATTTTAAACCTAAACCTGAGGCACACGACACATTGTAGAAGGTTCAAAGTTTACGTTTCGATATGGCTTTATGGAAATAAAGGGGTACTTACTTTGCAAAATGTAACATTTTGAAGGTTTTGTGAGGACCCGCCATATTGCCAGGCTCTTCTCCACGTCTCGGTTCGGTATTACGCAAAATTCGATACAAATTCGAATTCAAAACCCAACGCTCGCATAACAGAAAGCATCTAGGGACTTTAAATTTACCTTTTCCGGCCTTGGCGGGTCTCAGATCTGCCCGTTTAGCGAACGTTCCTACGTTTTATCCGGAGCTGTCACCGGCCGTGCACCGTCCGGCTAGCCGTTTGACGTTTCGGACGGCCGAGCGAAGGCGAATGCAGCCGAACGTGTAATTGACCAAAACTTTCGCTATTTTCCTATAAAATCGAATTTTAAACCTAAATCTGAGGCACGCGACACATTGTAGAAGGTTCAAAGTTTACGTTTCAACATGCATTTCTGGAAATGAATGCGGGAAAATACGAAAATATCGAATCCGAAATAGTTTGACGTCTACCCATATCCGACTGACGTTTCTCCGATTTCCGGGCGATAAGCTCCGCCTACGCTATATCCATCACGCTCGCCGAGATCGGCCGGCGAGGACCCTCCGAAAAACGGAAAAGTTACCTAGAAAACGCGAAAAACGGCCCGCCGAGCGCCTCGTCGCGACGGAGAAAGGACCAAATAAAGAGACTCGCCCGCGGCCGCGTCCCCGACGGGCTCGCCCGAGAAACCACGCGCGCAGCGAAACCGGCCTCCGGGCGGCTTCCGGACTTCCGATAAGGGGCGTTTTTTTCGACTTTTGTCTCGTTTCCTCGCGAAAACGGAAAAGTAACGCCGGCGGACCTCCGGAAAAACGCAAAATTCGCCCCGAAAAAGGTAAAAAGAACCCACCGAAATACGCCTAAGCGACAACGCCAGGACCGAAGGGCGCTTCGCGCCCTTCGGCTCGCCGCGGCGCGGCTCGCGAAAAAAGCCTTTGAGGAGATACTTTGCCACTTTTCCGCACCCCCGGTGGGAGCGAGAGGCAATCGCGCATTTTAATATATAGTAACTAGAAAGGTGGCAAGTCGGCATTCGCCGACTTGACCTTTCTTGAGTAGGGTTAGTTTTTTTTAAACACCATGTATTTCTTCGATAATTAGTGCGTTAATAGAACACCGATGGAAGTTGAGTAAAAAAAATTGTCAGTTCTCTTAATTTTGAGATGTTTTTAACGTTCAACATTTTTCCAACACTTTGTATATAAAACGGTCTTTCGTACATCCGACAACCCATCCGAAGCAAAAAAATAAATTTATTCCATGAATATTGGGAGTTTCAATATTGGTTCAGTTTTCTTAAACACCCTGTATTGTTTTCATTAAAATAGTTTCCATATAGACCATTGTTAAAAGTTTCATCAAAGGAATATTATACTCCCATGAAGGTTTCTGGAGAACGGTCGGTTTTAAACACCCAGTAGTTTTTTAATTAGTATAGTTTTCTTACAGACCGTTGTGAAAAGTTTCATTAGAAAATATTCCATGAATTGTGAGGATTTTTAGAGAATGGTTTGGTTTTGTTAAACACCCCGTATTTTTTCATCAGTATATTTTTTACAATCGTGAAAAGTTTCATAAAAAAAATTAAATTCCATAAATTTTGTGGATCTAGAGAATTGGTCTTTATTTTACACTGTATTTTTCATAAGTATGTATTTATATAGCTACATAATAATACCTAAGTATGTATTTTTATAGTTTTTACAAACTATCTTAAAAGTTTCACCAAAAACCAAAAGAGTTTTTAATTTCAAGTTTTAGGATTTTTAAAATGATTCGATTCTCTTAAACACCCGTATTGTTCTCATGAAAATAGTTTCCATATAGACCATTGTTAAAAGTTTCATCAAGAAAATATTATACTTCCATGAAGGTTTATAGAGAATGGTTCATTTTTAAACACCCAGTAGTCTTTTAATTAATATAGTTTCCTTACAGACCATTGTGTTCATAAGAAAATATTCTATGAATTGTGAGGATTCTTAGAGAATGGTTTGGTTTTTAAACACCCTGTATTTTTTCATTAGTATAATTTTTTTACAATCACAAAAGTTTCATAAAAAAAATAAATTCCATAAATTTTGTGGATCTAGAGAATGGTTCTTTATATTACACCCTATATTTTTTCATACGTATGTATTTATATACATAATAAAACCTAAGTATATATTTTTATAGTTTTTGACAAACTATTGTAAAATGTTTCATCAGAAAGCAAAAAAAATTTAAATCCACGAATTTTCAGGATTTTTAGGGAACAGTTCGGTTTTTAAACACCCCTTTGTTCAATAGTATATTTTTCCTACAGAACATTGTAAAAGTTTCATCAAAAGAATTTTTAATTCCATGAATTTTGTTGATTTTTAGAGAATGGTTCGGTTTTTAAACCTCCTGTATTTTTCATTAGTATAGTTTTTAACAAACTAATGTGAAATGTTTCATCAAAAGAATTTTTAACTCCATGAATTTTGAGGATTTTTAGAGAATGGTTCGTTATTTTTAAATCGTCTGTATTTCTTTATTGCGATATTTTCCTACAGAACATTGTATAAAATTTCATCAAAAGAATTTTTAATTCAATGATTTTGAAAAATTTTCCATGAATTTTGGGAGTTTCAATATTGGTTCAGTCTTTTAAACTCCCAGTAGTTCTTTAATTCGTATAGTTTTCTTACAGACCATTGTGAAAAGTTTCATAAAAAAATAACTTCCATAAATTTCTAGATTTCTAGAGAATGGTTCTTTATTTTACACCCTGTATTTTTCATAAGTATGTATTCATATACATAATAATACCAAAGTATATAATTTTTATAGTTTTTACAAACTATTGTAAAGTTTCATCAGAGAGCAAAAAAATTTTATCCACAAATGTTAATGATTTTTAGGGAACAGTTCGCTTTTTAAACCCCTGTATTTTTTCATTAATATAGATTTTTACAAAGTATTGTATAAAGTTTCATCAAAAAGAATTTTCAAATTCCATGAATTTTGAGGATTTTTAGAGAATGGTTCGTTATTTTTAAACACTCTGTATTTCTTAATTAGTATATTTTTCCTACAGAACATTGTATAAAATTTCATCAAACAGAATTTTTTAATT
Source organism: Monochamus saltuarius (assembly GCA_025584915.1). NCBI lineage: Eukaryota > Metazoa > Arthropoda > Insecta > Coleoptera > Cerambycidae > Monochamus > Monochamus saltuarius. The sequence continues at coordinate 26,474,098 of CM046726.1, read as the reverse complement.
CCAAGAATTTTGAAAATTTTTAGAGAATGGTTCGTTATTTTTAAACACTCTGTATCTTTTAATTAGTATATTTTTCCTACAGAACATTGTATAAAGTTTCATCAAAAAGAATTTTTTAATTCCATGAATTTTGAAAATTTTTAGAGAATGGTTCGTTATTATTAAACACTCTGTATTTGCTTCGATAGTGATTGTCATAATAAATCCTTGATGGAAGTTTAATAAATAAAAAAAAATTTCCATGAATTTTGGGAGTTTCAATATTTGTTCAGTTTTCTTAAACACCCAGTAGTTTTTTAATTAGTATATATTTCTTAGAGACCATCGTGAAAAGGTTAATAAAAAATATTCAATGAATTATTGTGGGGATTCTTAGAGTATGGTTTGGTTTCGTTAAGCACCCTGTATATTTTCATTAGTATAATATTTTTACAATCGTGAAAAGTTTCATAAAAAAAAATAAATTCCATAAATTTTGTGGATCTAGAGAATGGTTCTTTATTTTACACCCTGTATTTTTTCATAAGTATGTATTCATATACATAATAATACCAAAGTATATATTTTTATAGTTTTTACAAACTATTGTAAAAGTTTCATCAGAAAGAAAAAAAATTTTAAATTCACAAATATTCAGGATTTTTAGGGAACGGTTCGGTATTTTTAAACCCCTGTATTTTTCATTAATATAGATTTTTACAAAGTATTGTATAAAGTTTCATCAAAAGAATTTTCTAATTCCATGAATTTTGAGGATTTTTAGAGAATGGTTCGTTATTTTTAAACACTCTGTATTTCATAATTAGTATATTTTTCCTACAGAACATAGTATAAAGTTTCATAAAAAAGAATATTTTAATTCCATGAATTTTGAAAATTTTTAGAGAATGGTTCGATATTATTAAACACTCTGAATTTGCTTCGTTAGTGAGTGTCATAATAAATCCTTGATGGAAGTTTAATAAATAAAAAAAATTTCCATGAAATTTGGGAGTTTCGATATTGGTTCAGTTTTTAAACACCCAGTAGTTTTTAATTAGTATACATAGTTTTCTTACAGACCATTGTGAAAAGTTTCATGAAAAATATTCAATGAATTATTGTGAGGATTCTTAGAGTATGGTTTGGTTTCGTTAAGCACCCTGTATTTTCTCATTAGTATGATTTTTACAATCGTCAAAGTTTCATAAAAAAATAAAATCCATAAATTTTGTGGATGTAGAGAATGGTTTTATTTTACACGCTGTATTTTTTCATAAGTATGTATTCATATACATAATAATACCAAAGTATATATTTTTACAGTTTTTCTACAAACTATTGTAAAAGTTTCATCAGAAAGCAAAAAAATTTAAATCCACGAATGTCCAGGATTTTTAGGAACAGTTCGAATTTTTAAACACCCCGTATTTTTCGATAATTAGTGCGGTAAGAGTCCCCGACGGAAGTTTCGTACCAAAAAATTTTCAGTTCCCTTAATTTTACATTTTTTTAACGTTCGACATTTTTCCAACACTTTGTATATAAAACGGTCCTACGCACGTCAGAGAACCCCTCCGAAGCGAAGGAACCGAAAATTTCCTCGAATCTGTAATTTTTATTTTTTCTCGTCAATTTTATCGTAACACCCCGTACATCGAGCTTTTTTGAGTCGCACTGTATATAAGCGAAGCGACTTGAAGTGTGCCATATTGTCTAGCTCACTGATACCACCTATTCATTCTATTTATGCAAAGTTCAATGCAAATAGCAATAGCGGATGGAAATATTTGACAGCTGTTCTATGGCTTCCGTCATTTTGACCCCGTCTTGGTCTGCCATATTGTCTAGCTCACTGATACCACCTACCTATTCATTCTATTTATGCAAAGTTCAATGCAAATAGCAATAGCGGATGGAAATATTTGACAGCTGTTCTATGGCTTACGTCATTTTGACCCCGTCTTGCTTAGGATTTTCGCAAATTTCGATACAAAAACGAATTCAAAACCAAACGCTCGCATAACACAACGTATCTAGAGACTTCAGATTTACCGTTTTCGGCATTTGGGGGGCTCCGGTCGGTCCATTTAGCGAAATTTTCTGCGATTTATTCGGAAATGTCACCGCGCACTCGCCATTTGACGTCGCAAATTTTCGCAATTTTTACTATAAAATCGAATTTTAAAAACAGATCTGAGGCACGACACATTGTAGAAGGTTCAAAGTTTACGTTTCGATATGGCTTTATGGAAATAAAGGGGTACTTACTTTGCAAAATGTAACATTTTGAAGGTTTTGTGAGGACCCGCCATATTGCCAGGCTCTTCTCCACGTCTCTGTTTGGTATTACACAAAATTCGATACAAATTGGAACTCAAAACCCAGCGCTCGCATAACAGAAAGTATCTAGAGACTTTAAATTTACCTTTTTTGGCCTTGGCGGGTCTTCAAACGGCCCGTTTAGCGAACGTTCCCAAGTTTTATCCGGAGCTGTCAACGGCACCGCACCGTCCGGCTTCCCGTTTGACGTTTCGGGCGGCCGAGCGAACGCGAATGCCGCCGAACTTGTAATTGACCAAAATTTTCGTTATTTTCACTATAAAATCGAATTTTAAACTCAAACCTGAGGCACGCGACACATCGTAGAAGGTTCAAAGTTTACGTTTCGATAGGGCTTTATGGAAAGGAATGCGGGAAAATACGAAAATATCGAATCCGAAATAGTTTGACGTCTACCCATATCCGACTGACGTTTCTCCGATTCCCGGGCGATAAGCTCCTCCCGCGCTATCTCCATCCCTCTCGCCGAGATCGGCCGGCGAGGACCCTCCGAAAAGGGAAAATTGCCCTCGAAAAACGCGAAAAACGGCCCGCCGAGCGCCTCGTCGCGCCGGAGAAAGGACCAAATAAAGAGACTCGCCCGCGGCCGCGTCCCCGACGGGCTCGCCCGAAAAACCACGCGCGCAGCAAAACCGGCCTCCGGGCGGCTTTCGGGCTTCCGATAAGGGCGTTTTTCAACTTTTGTCTCGTTTCCTCGCGAAAACGGAAAAGTAGCGGCCGCAGACCTCCGGAAAAACGCAAAATTCGCCCCGAAAAGGTAAAGAACCCACCAAAATACGCCTAAGCGACAATCCCGGGACCGAAGGGCGCTTCGCGCCCTTCGCCTCGCCACGCCGCGCGGCTCGCGAAAAAGCCTTTACCCGGACACTTTGCCCTTTTCCACCCGCCCGGAGGGAGCGAGAGAGCAATCGCGCATTTTAATATATTAGAACTAGAAAGGTGGCAAGTCGGCATTCGCCGACTTGACCTTTCTTGAGTAGGGTTAGTTTTTTAAACACCATGTATTTTTCGATAATTAGTGCGTTAAGAGACCCCCGATGGAAGTTGAGTAAAATAAATTAGTCAGTTCTCTTAATTTTGAGATTTTTAACGTTCAACATTTTTCCAACACTTTGTATATAAAACGGTCTTTCGTACATCTGACAACCCATCCGAAGCAAAAAAATAAATTTATTCCATGAATATTGGGAGTTTCAATATTGGTTCAGTTTTCTTAAACACCCTGTATTGTTTTCATTAAAATAGTTTCCATATAGACCATTGTTAAAAGTTTCATCAAAGGAATATTATACTCCCATGAAGGTTTCTGGAGAACGGTCGGTTTTTAAACACCCAGTAGTTTTTAATTAGTATAGTTTTCTTACAGACCGTTGTGAAAAGTTTCATTAGAAAATATTCCATGAATTGTGAGGATTTTTAGAGAATGGTTTGGTTTTGTTAAACACCCGTATTTTTCATCAGTATATTTTTTACAATCGTGAAAAGTTTCATAAAAAAATTAAATTCCATAAATTTTGTGGATCTAGAGAATTGGTCTTTATTTTACACACTGTATTTTTCATAAGTATGTATTTATATAGCTACATAATAATACCTAAGTATGTATTTTTATAGTTTTTACAAACTATCTTAAAAGTTTCAACAAAAACCAAACGAGTTTTTAATTTCAAGTGTTTAGGATTTTTAAAATGATTCGATTCTCTTAAACACCCCGTATTGTTCTCATGAAAATAGTTTCCATATAGACCAATGGTAAAAGTTTCATCAAGAAAATATTATACTTCCATGAAGGTTTATAGAGAATGGTTCATTTTTAAACACCCAGTAGTCTTTTAATTAATATAGTTTCCTTACAGACCATTGTGTTCATAAGAAAATATTCTATGAATTGTGAGGATTCTTAGAGAATGGTTTGGTTTTGCTAAACACCCTGTATTTTTCATTAGTATAATTTTTACAATCACAAAAGTTTCATAAAAAAATAAATTTCCATAAATTTTGTGGATCTAGAGAATGGTTCTTTATATTACACCCTATATTTTTCATACGTATGTATTTATATACATAATAAAACCTAAGTATATATTTTTATAGTTTTTGACAAACTATTGTAAAATGTTTCATCAGAAAGCAAAAAAATTTAAATCCACGAATTTTCAGGATTTTTAGGGAACAGTTCGGTTTTTAAACACCCGTATTTGTTCAATAGTATATTTTTCCTACAGAACATTGTAAAAGTTTCATCAAAAGAATTTTTAATTCCATGAATTTTGTTGATTTTTAGAGAATGGTTCGGTTTTTAAACCTCCTGTATTTTTCATTAGTATAGTTTTTAACAAACTAATGTGAAATGTTTCATCAAAAGAATTTTTAACTCCATGAATTTTGAGGATTTTTAGAGAATGGTTCGTTATTTTTAAATCGTCTGTATTTCTTTATTGCGATATTTTTCCTACAGAACATTGTATAAAATTTCATCAAAAGAATTTTTAATTCAATGATTTTGAAAAATTTTCCATGAATTTTGGGAGTTTCAATATTGGTTCAGTCTTTTAAACTCCCAGTAGTTCTTTAATTAGTATAGTTTTCTTACAGACCATTGTGAAAAGTTTCATAAAAAAATAACTTCCATAAATTTCTAGATTTCTAGAGAATGGTTCTTTATTTTACACCCTGTATTTTTCATAAGTATGTATTCATATACATAATAATACCTAAGTATATATTTTTTATAGTTTTTTTACAAACTATTGTAAAGTTTCATCAGAGAGCAAAAAATAAATTTTAATACACAAATGTTCAGGATTTTTAGGGAACAGTTCGGTTTTTAACCCCCTGTATATTTTCATTAATATAGATTTTTACAAAGTATTGTATAAAGTTTCATCAAAAAGAATTTTCAAATTCCATGAATTTTGAGGATTTTTAGAGAATGGTTCGTTATTTTTAAACACTCTGTATTTCTTAATTAGTATATTTTTCCTACAGAACATTGTATAAAATTTCATCAAACAGAATTTTTTAATTCCAAGAATTTTGAAAATTTTTAGAGAATGGTTCGTTATTTTTAAACACTCTGTATTTTTTAATTAGTATATTTTTCCTACAGAACATTGTATAAAGTTTCATCAAAAAGAATTTTTTAATTCCATGAATTTTGAGGATTTTTAGAGAATGGTTCGTTATTTTTAAACACTCTGTATTTCTTAATTAGTATATTTTTCCTACAGAACATTGTATAAAATTTCATCAAACAGAATTTTTTAATTCCAAGAATTTTGAAAATTTTTAGAGAATGGTTCGTTATTATTAAACACTCTGTATTTGCTTCGATAGTGAGTGTCATAATAAATCCTTGATGGAAGTTTAATAAATAAAAAAAATTTCCATGAATTTTGGGAGTTTCAATATTTGTTCAGTTTTCTTAAACACCCAGTAGTTTTTAATTAGTATATATTTCTTAGAGACCATCGTGAAAAGGTTAATAAAAATATTCAATGAATTATTGTGGGGATTCTTAGAGTATGGTTTGGTTTCGTTAAGCACCCTGTATATTTTCATTAGTATAATATTTTTACAATCGTGAAAAGTTTCATAAAAAAATAAATTCCATAAATTTTGTGGATCTAGAGAATGGTTCTTTATTTTACACCCTGTATTTTTCATAAGTATGTATTCATATACATAATAATACCAAAGTATATATTTTTATAGTTTTTACAAACTATTGTAAAAGTTTCATCAGAAAGAAAAAAAAATTTTAAATCCACAAATATTCAGGATTTTTGGGAACAGTTCGGTATTTTTAAACCCCTGTATTTTTCATTAATATAGATTTTTACAAACTATTGTATAAAGTTTCATCAAAAGAATTTTCTAATTCCATGAATTTTGAGGATTTTTAGAGAATGGTTCGTTATTTTTAAACACTCTGTATTTCTTAATTAGTATATTTTTCCTACAGAACATTGTATAAAATTTCATCAAACAGAATTTTTAATTCCAAGAATTTTGAAAATTTTTAGAGAATGGTTCGTTATTTTTAAACACTCTGTATTTTTAATTAGTATATTTTCCTACAGAACATTGTATAAAGTTTCATCAAAAGAATTTTTTAATTCCATGAATTTTGAAAATTTTTAGAGAATGGTTCGTTATTATTAAACACTCTGTATTTGCTTCGTTAGTGAGTGTCATAATAAATCCTTGATGGAAGTTTAATAAATAAAAAAAATTTCCATGAATTTTGGGAGTTTCGATATTGGTTCAGTTTTTAAACACCCAGTAGTTTTTAATTAGTATACATAGTTTTCTTACAGACCATTGTGAAAAGTTTCATGAAAAATATTGAATGAATTATTGTGAGGATTCTTAGAGTATGGTTTGGTTTCGTTAAGCACCCTGTATTTTCTCTCTTTAGTATGATTTTTACAATCGTCAAAGTTTCATAAAAAAATAAAATCCATAAATTTTGTGGATGTAGAGAATGGATTTTTATTTTACACCCTGTATTGTTTCATAAGTATGTATTCATATACATAATAAAACAAAAGTATATATTTTTTACAGTTTTCCTACAAACTATTGTAAAAAGTTTCATCAGAAAGCAAAAAAATTTTAAATCCACGAATGTCCAGGATTTTTAGGGAACAGTTCGAATTTTTAAACACCCCGTATTTTTCGATAATTAGTGCGGTAAGAGTCCCCCGACGGAAGTTTCGTACCAAAAAATTTTCAGTTCCTTAATTTTTACATTTTTTAACGTTCGACATTTTTCCAACACTTTGTATATAAAACGGTCCTACGCACGTCAGAGAACCCCTCGAAGCGAAAGAACCGAAAATTTCCTCGAATCTGTAATTTTTATTTTTCTCGTCAATTTTTATCGTAACACCCCGTACATCGAGCTTTTTGAGTCGCACTGTATATAAGCGAAGCGACTTGAAGTGTGCCATATTGTCTAGCTCACTGATACCACCTATTCATTCTATTTATGCAAAGTTCAATGCAAATAGCAATAGCGGATGGAAATATTTGACAGCTGTTCTATGGCTTCCGTCAATTTGACCCCGTCTTGGTCTGCCATATTGTCTAGCTCACTGATACCACCTACCTATTCATTCTATTTATGCAAAGTTCAATGCAAATAGCAATAGCGGATGGAAATATTTGACAGCTGTTCTATGGCTTACGTCATTTTGACCCCGTCTTGCTTAGGATTTTCGCAAATTTCGATACAAAAACGAATTCAAAACCAAACGCTCGCATAACACAACGTATCTAGAGACTTCAGATTTACCGTTTTCGGCATTTGGGGGGCTCCGGTCGGCCCATTTAGCGAAATTTTCTGCGATTTATTCGGAAATGTCACCGCGCACTCGCCATTTGACGTCGCAAATTTTCGCAATTTTACTATAAAATCGAATTTTAAAAACAGATCTGAGGCACACGACACATTGTAGAAGGTTCAAAGTTTACGTTTCGATATGGCTTTATGGAAATAAAGGGTACTTACTTTGCAAAATGTAACATTTTGAAGGTTTTGTGAGGACCCGCCATATTGCCAGGCTCTTCTCCACGTCTCTGTTTGGTATTACGCAAAATTCGATACAAATTGGAACTCAAAACCCAGCGCTCGCATAACAGAAAGTATCTAGAGACTTTAAATTTACCTTTTTTGCCTTTGCGGATCTCCGAACGGCCCGTTTAGCGAACGTTCCTAAGTTTTATCCGGAGCTGTCAACGGCACCGCACCGTCCGGCTTCCGTTTGACGTTTCGGGCGGCCGAGCGAACGCGAATGCCGAACGCGTAATTGACCCAAATTTTCGTTAATTTCCTATAAAATCGAATTTGAAACCTAAATCTGAGGCACGCGGCACATTGTAGAAGGTTCAAAGTTTACGTTTCGACACGGCTTTGTGGAAAGGAATGCGGGAAAATACGAAAATATCGAATCTGAAATAGTTTGACGTCTACCCATATCCGACTGACGTTTCTCCGATTCCCGGGCGATAAGCTCCACCCGCGCTATCTCCATCCCTCTCGCCGAGAACGGCCGGCGAGGACCCTCCGAAAAACGGAAAATTTACCTAGAAAAACGCGAAAAACGGCCCGCCGAGCGCCTCGTCGCGACGGAGAAAGGACCAAATAAGGAGACTCGCCCGCGCCCGCGTCCCCGACGGGCTCCGTGAAAAACGTCGCGCGGAGCGAAATCGGCCTCCGGGCGGCTTCCGGACTTCCGATAATGGGCGTGGTTTTCGACTTTGTCTCGTTTCCTCGCGAAAATGGAAAACCGGCGGCCGCGGACCTCCGGAAAAACGCAAAATTCGCCCCGAAAAAGGTAAAAGAACCCACCGAAATACGCCTAAGCGACAATCCGGGACCGAAGGGCGCTTCGCGCCCTTCGGCTTACCACTCCGCGGCTCGCGAAAAAGCCTTTACCCGGACACTTTGCCCTTTTCCGCACCCCGGTGAAGCGAGAGGCAATCGCGCATTTTAATATATTAGAACTAGAAAGGTGGCAAGTCGGCATTCGCCGACTTGACCTTTCTTAGTAGGGTTAGTTTTTTAAACACCATGTATTTTTCGATAATTAGTGCGTTAAGAAACCTCCGATGGAAGTTGAGTAAAATAAATTAGTCAGTTCTCTTAATTTTGAGATTTTTTAACGTTCAACATTTTTCCAACACTTTGTATATAAAACGGTCTTTCGTACATCCGACAACCCATCCGAAGCAAAAAAATAAATTTATTCCATGAATATTGGGAGTTTCAATATTGGTTCAGTTTTCTTAAACACCCTGTATTGTTTTCATTAAAATAGTTTCCATATAGACCATTGTTAAAAGTTTCATCAAAGGAATATTATACTCCCATGAAGGTTTCTGGAGAACGGTCGGTTTTTAAACACCCAGTAGTTTTTAATTAGTATAGTTTTCTTACAGACCGTTGTGAAAAGTTTCATTAGAAAATATTCCATGAATTGTGAGGATTTTTAGAGAATGGTTTGGTTTTGTTAAACACCCCGTATTTTTCATCAGTATATATTTTTTACAATCGTGAAAAGTTTCATAAAAAAAATTAAATTCCATAAATTTTGTGGATCTAGAGAATTGGTCTTTATTTTACACACTGTATTTTTTCATAAGTATGTATTTATATAGCTACATAATAATACCTAAGTAAGTATTTTTTATAGTTTTTTACAAACTATCTTAAAAAGTTTCAACAAAAACCAAAAGAGTTTTTAATTTCAAGTTTTAGGATTTTTAAAATGATTCGATTCTCTTAAACACCCCGTATTGTTCTCATGAAAATAGTTTCCATATAGACCATTGTTAAAAGTTTCATCAAGAAAATATTATACTTCCATGAAGGTTTATAGAGAATGGTTCATTTTTTTTAAACACCCAGTAGTCTTTTAATTAATATAGTTTCCTTACAGACCATTGTGTTCATAAGAAAATATTCTATGAATTGTGAGGATTCTTAGAGAATGGTTTGGTTTTGCTAAACACCCTGTATTTTTCATTAGTATAATTTTTTACAATCACATAAATTCCATAAATTTTGTGGATCTAGAGAATGGTTCTTTATATTACACCCTATATTTTTCATACGTATGTATTTATATACATAATAAAACCTAAGTATATATTTTTATAGTTTTTGACAAACTATTGTAAAATGTTTCATCAGAAAGCAAAAAAATTTAAATCCACGAATTTTCTGGATTTTTAGGGAACAGTTCGGTTTTTAAACACCCGTATTTGTTCAATAGTATATTTTTCCTACAGAACATTGTAAAAGTTTCATCAAAAGAATTTTTAATTCCATGAATTTTGTTGATTTTTAGAGAATGGTTCGGTTTTTAAACCTCCTGTATTTTTCATTAGTATAGTTTTTAACAAACTAATGTGAAATGTTTCATCAAAAGAATTTTTAACTCCATGAATTTTGAGGATTTTTAGAGAATGGTTCGTTATTTTTAAATCGTCTGTATTTCTTTATTGCGATATTTTTCCTACAGAACATTGTATAAAATTTCATCAAAAGAATTTTTAATTCAATGATTTTGAAAAATTTTCATGAATTTTGGGAGTTTCAATATTGGTTCAGTCTTTTTTAATTCCATGAATTTTGAAAATTTTTAGAGAATGGTTCGTTATTATTAAACACTCTGTATTTGCTTCGTTAGTGAGTGTCATAATAAATCCTTGATGGAAGTTTAATAAATAAAAAAAATTTCCATGAATTTTGGGAGTTTCAATATTGGTTCAGTTTTTAAACACCCAGTAGTTTTTTAATTAGTATACATAGTTTTCTTACAGACCATTGTGAAAAGTTTCATGAAAAAATATTGAATGAATTGTTGTGAGGATTCTTAGAGTATGGTTTGGTTTCGTTTAGCACCCTGTATTATCTCATTAGTATGATTTTTTTACAATCGTCAAAAGTTTCATAAAAAAAATAAAATCCATAAATTTTGTGGATGTAGAGAATGGTTTTTTATTTTACACGCTGTATTTTTCATAAGTATGTATTCATATACATAATAATACCAAAGTATATATTTTTACAGTTTTTCTACAAACTATTGTAAAAGTTTCATCAGAAAGCAAAAAAAAATTTTAAATCCACGAATGTCCAGGATTTTTAGGAACGGTTCGAATTTTTAAACACCCCGTATTTTTTCGATAATTAGTGCGGTAAGAGTCCCCGACGGAAGTTTCGTACCAAAAAATTTTCAGTTCCTTAATTTTTACATTTTTTAACGTTCGACATTTTTCCAACACTTTGTATATAAAACGGTCCTACGCACGTCAGAGAACCCCTCGAAGCGAAAGAACCGAAAATTTCCTCGAATCTGTAATTTTTATTTTTTCTCGTCAATTTTATCGTAACACCCGTACATCGAGCTTATTTGAGTCGCACTGTATATAAGCGAAGCGACTTGAAGTGTGCCATATTGTCTAGCTCACTGATACCACCTATTCATTCTATTTATGCAAAGTTCAATGCAAATAGCAATAGCGGATGGAAATATTTGACAGCTGTTCTATGGCTTCCGTCAATTTGACCCCGTCTTGGTCTGCCATATTGTCTAGCTCACTGATACCACCTATTCATTCTATTTATGCAAAGTTCAATGCAAATAGCAATAGCGGATGGAAATATTTGACAGCTGTTCTATGGCTTCCGTCATTTTGACCCCGTCTTGCTTAGAATTTTCGCAAATTTCGATACAAAAACGAATTCAAAACCAAACGCTCGCATAACACAACGTATCTAGAGACTTCAGATTTACCGTTTTCGGCTTTTGGGGGGCTCCGGTCGGCCCATTTAGCGAAATTTTCTGCGATTTATTCGGAAATGTCACCGCGCACTCGCCATTTGACGTCGCAAATTTTCGCAATTTTACTATAAAATCGAATTTTAAAAACAGATCTGAGGCACGACACATTGTAGAAGGTTCAAAGTTTACGTTTCGATATGGCTTTATGGAAATAAAGTACTTACTTTGCAAAATGTAACATTTTGAAGGTTTTGTGAGGACCCGCCATATTGCCAGGCTCTTCTCCACGTCTCTGTTTGGTATTACGCAAAATTCGATACAAATTGGAACTCAAAACCCAGCGCTCGCATAACAGAAAGTATCTAGAGACTTTAAATTTACCTTTTTTGGCCTTGGCGGGTCTTCGAACGGCCCGTTTAGCGAACGTTCCCAAGTTTTATCCGGAGCTGTCAACGGCACCGCACCGTCCGGCTTGCCGTTTGACGTTTCGGGCGGCCGAGCGAACGCGAATGCCGCCGAACGCGTAATTGAGTCAAACTTTCATTATTTTCAGTATAAAATCGAATTTTAAACCTAGATCTGAGGCACGCGACACATTGTAGAAGGTTCAAAGTTTACGTTTCGACATGGCTTTGTGGAAAGGAATGCGGGAAAATACGAAAATATCGAATCGGAAATAGTTTGACGTCTACCCATATCGGACTGACGTTTCTCCGATTCCCGGGCGATAAGCTCCGCCTCCGCTATATCCATCTCGCTCGCCGAGAACGGCCGGCGAGGACCCTCCGAAAAACGGGAAATTTACCTAGAAAAACGCGAAAAACGGCCCGCCGAGCGCCTCGTCGCGACGGAGAAAGGACGAAAGAAGCCTCCCGGCCCGCGGCCGCGTCCCCGACGGGCTCGCCCGAAAAACCACGCGCGCAGCAAAACCGGCCTCCGGGCGGCTTTCGGGCTTCCGATAAGGGGCGTTTTTTTCGACTTTTGTCTCGTTTCCTCGCGAAAACGGAAAAGTAGCGGCCGCAGACCTCCGGAAAAACGCAAAATTCGCCCCGAAAAAGGTAAAAAGAACCCACCCAAATAAGCCTAAGCGACAATCTCGGGACCGAAGGGCGCTTCGCGCCCTTCGCCTCGCCACCGCGCGCGCTCGCGAAAAAGCCTTTACCCGGACACTTTGCCCCTTTTCCACCCGCCCGGAGGAGCGAGAGGCAATCGCGCATTTTAATATATTATAACTAGAAAGGTTGCAAGTCGGCATTGGACGACTTTACCTTTCTTGAGTAGTGTTAGTTTTTTTAAACACCATGTATTTATTCGATAATTAGTGCGTTAAGAGACCTACGATGGAAGTTGACTAAAATAAATTAGTCAGTTCTCTTAATTTTGAGACTTTTTTAACGTTCAACATTTTTCCAACACTTTGTATATAAAACGGTCTTTCGTACATCAGACAACCCATCCGAAGCAAAAATAAATTTATTCCATGAATATTGGGAGTTTCAATATTGGTTCAGTTTTCTTAAACACCCTGTATTGTTTTCATTAAAATAGTTTCCGTATAGACCATTGTTAAAAGTTTCATCAAAGGAATATTATACTTCCATGAAGCTTTCTAGAGAACGGTCGGTTTTTAAACACCCAGTAGTTTTTAATTAGGATAGTTTTCTTACAGACCGTTGTGAAAAATTTCATTAGAAAATATTCCATGAATTGTGAGGATATTTAAAGAATGGTTTGGTTTTGTTAAACACCCCTGTTTTTCATCGGTATAATTTTTTACAATCGTGAAAAGTTTCATAAAAAATTAAATTCCATAAATTTTGTGGATCTAGAGAATTGGTCTTTATTTTACACACTGTATTTTTCATAAGTATGTATTTATATAGCTACATAATAATACCTAAATATGTATTTTTATAGTTTTTTACAAACTATCTTAAAAGTTTCATCAAAACCAAAAAGAGTTTTTAATTTCAAGTTTTTAGAATTTTTAAAATGATTCGATTCTCTTAAACACCCTGTATTGTTCTCATGAAAATAGTTTCCATATAGACCATTGTTAAAAGTTTCATCAAGAGAATATTATACTTCCATGAAGGTTTATAGAAAATGGTTAATTTTTTTTAAACACCCAGTAGTCTTTTAATTAGTATAGTTTTCTTACAGACCATTGTGTTCATAAGAATATATTCTATGAATTGTTTTGATTCTTAGAGAATGGTTTGGTTTTGCTAAACACACTGCATTTTTCATTAGTATAATTTTTTTACAATCATGAAAAGTTTCATAAAAAAAAATAAATTCCATAAATTTTGTGGATCTAGAGAATGGTTCTTTATATTACACCCTATATTTTATCATACGTATGTATTTATATACATAATAAAACCTAAGTATATATTTTTATAGTTTTTTGACAAACTATTGTAAAATGTTTCATCAGAAAGCAAAAAAAAAATTTAAATCCACGAATTTTCAGGATTTTTAGGGAACAGTTCGGTTTTTTTAAACACCCCGTATTTGTTCAATAGTATATTTTTCCTACAGAACATTGTAAAAGTTTCATCAAAAGAATTTTTAATTCCATGAATTTTGTTGATTTTTAGAGAATGGTTCAGTTTTTAAACCTCCTGTATTTTTCATTAGTATAGTTTTTAACAAACTAATGTGAAATGTTTCAACAAAAGAATTTTTAACTCCATGAATTTTGAGGATTTTTAGAGAATGGTACGTTATTTTTAAATCGTCTGTATTTCTTTATTGCGATATTTTTCCTACAGAACATTGTATAAAATTTCATTAAAAAATTTTTAATTCAATGATTTTGAAAATTTTTCCATGAATTTTGGGAGTTTCAATATTGGTTCAGTCTTTTAAACTCCCAGTAGTTCTTTAATTAGTATAGTTTTCTTACAGACCATTGTGAAAAGTTTCATAAAAAAAATAACATCCATAAATTTCTAGATTTGTAGAGAATGGTTCTTTATTTTAGACCCTGTATTTTTTGATAAGTATTTATTGATATAAATAATAATAACTAAGTATATATTTTTATAGTTTTTACAAACTATTGTAAAGTTTCATCAGAGAGCAAAAAAATTTTAATCCACAAATGTTCAGGATTTTTAGGGAACGGTTCGGTTTTTTTAAATCCCCTGTATTTTTTCATTAATATAGATTTTTACAAAGTATTGTATAAAGTTTCATCAAAAAGAATTTTCAAATTCCATGAATTTTGAGGATTTTTAGAGAATGGTTCGTTATTTTTAAACACTCTGTATTTCTTAATTAGTATATTTTTCCTACAGAACATTGTATAAAATTTCATCAAACAGAATTTTTTAATTCCAAGAATTTTGAAAATTTTTAGAGAATGGTTCGTTATTTTTAAACACTCTGTATTTCTTAATTAGTATATTTTTCCTACAGAACATTGTATAAAGTTTCATCAAAAAAAATATTTTTTAATTCCATGAATTTTGAAAATTTTTAGAGAATGGTTCGTTATTATTAAACACTCTGTATTTGCTTCGATAGTGAGTGTCATAATAAATCCTTGATGGAAGTTTAATAAATAAAAAAAAAATTTCCATGAATTTTGGGAGTTTCAATATTTGTTCAGTTTTCTTAAACACCCAGTAGTTTTTTAATTAGTATATATTTCTTAGAGACCATCGTGAAAAGGTTAATAAAAAAATATTCAATGAATTATTGTGGGGATTCTTAGAGTATGGTTTGGTTTCGTTAAGCACCCTGTATATTTTCATTAGTATAATATTTTTACAATCGTGAAAAGTTTCATAAAAAAAATAAATTCCATAAATTTTGTGGATCTAGAGAATGGTTCTTTATTTTACACCCTGTATTTTTCATAAGTATGTATTCATATACATAATAATACCAAAGTATATATTTTTATAGTTTTTACAAACTATTGTAAAAGTTTCATCAGAAAGAAAAAAAAATTTAAATCCACAAATATTCAGGATTTTTAGGGAACAGTTCGGTATTTTTAAACCCCTGTATTTTTCATTAATATAGATTTTTACAAACTATTGTATAAAGTTTCATCAAAAGAATTTTCTAATTCCATGAATTTTGAGGATTTTTAGAGAATGGTTCGTTATTTTTAAACACTCTGTATTTCTTAATTAGTATATTTTTCCTACAGAACATTGTATAAAATTTCATCAAACAGAATTTTTAATTCCAAGAATTTTGAAAATTTTTAGAGAATGGTTCGTTATTTTTAAACACTCTGTATTTTTAATTAGTATATTTTTCCTACAGAACATTGTATAAAGTTTCATCAAAAGAATTTTTAATTCCATGAATTTTGAAAATTTTTAGAGAATGGATCGTAATTATTAAACACTCTGTATTTTCTTCGTTATTGAGTGTCATAATAAATCCTTCATGGAAGTTTAAAAAATAAAAAAAATTTACATGAATTATGGGAGTTTCAATATTGGTACAGTTTTCTTAAACACCCAGTCGTTTTATAATTAGTATATATTTCTTAGAGACCATCGTGAAAAGGTTAATAAAAAAATATTCAATGAATTATTGTGGGGATTCTTAGAGTATGGTTTGGTTTCGTTATGCACCTGTATATTTTCATTAGTATAATATTTTTACAATCGTAAAAAGTTTCAAAAAAAAAAATAAATTCCATAAATTTTGTGGATCTAGAGAATGGTTCTTTATTTTACACTGTATTTTTTCATAAGTATGTATTCATATACATAATAATACCAAAGTATATATTTTTTATAGTTTTTACAAACTATTGTAAAAGTTTCATCAGAAAGAAAAAAAAATTTTTAATCCACAAATGTTCAGGATTTTTAGGGAATGGTTCGGATTTTTTAAACACCCCGTATTTTTTACGATAATTAGTGCGGTAAGAGTCACCCGACGGAAGTTTCGTACCAAAAAAATGTTCAGTGCCCTTAATTTTGACATTTTTTTAACGTTTCACATTAATACAACAAATTGTATTTAAGACTGTCCTACGAACGTCACAGAACCCCTCGAAGCGAAAAAAAAATTTCCTCGAATCTGTAATTTTTTTATTTTTCTCGTCAATTTTATCGTAACACCCCGTACATCGAGCTTTTTGAGTCGCACTGTATATAAGCGAAGCGACTTGAAGTCTGCCATATTGTCTAGCTCACTGATACCACCTATTCATTCTATTTATGCAAAGTTCAATGCAAATAGCAATAGCGGATGGAAATATTTGACAGCTGTTCTATGGCTTCCGTCATTTTGACCCCGTCTTGGTCTGCCATATTGTCTAGCTCACTGATACCACCTATTCATTCTATTTATGCAAAGTTCAATGCAAATAGCAATAGCGGATGGAAATATTTGACAGCTGTTCTATGGCTTCCGTCATTTTGACCCCGTCTTGCTTAGAATTTTCGCAAATTTCGATACGAAAACGAATTCAAAACCAAACGCTCGCATAACACAACGTATCTAGAGACTTCAAATTTACCGTTTTCTTCCTTTGGAGGGCTCCGACCGGCCCATTTAGCGAAATTTTCTGCGATTTATTCGGAAATGTCACCGCGCACTCGCCATTTGACGTTTCTGTAGTCGACGCAAATTTTTGCAAGTTTCACTATAAAATCGAATTTTAAACCTAAACCTGATGCACACGACACATTGTAGAAGGTTCAAAGTTCACGTTTCGATATGGCTTTATGAAAATACAGGGGTACTTACTTTGCAAAATGTAACGTTTTGAAGGTTTTGTGAGGACCCGCCATATTGCCAGGCTCTTCTCCACGTCTCGGTTCGGTATTACGCAAAATTCGATACAAATTCGAACTCAAAATCCAGCGCTCGCATAACAGAAAGTATCTAGAGACTTTAAATTTACCTTTTCCGGCCTTGGCGGGTCTCGGAACGGCCCGTTTAGCGAACGTTCCTACGTTTTATCCGGAGCTGTCACCGGCCGTGCACCGTCCGGCTAGCCGTTTAACGTTTCGGACGGCCGAGCGAAGGCGAATGCAGCCGAACGTGTAATTGACCAAAACTTTCGCTATTTTCCTATAAAATCGAATTTTAAACCTAAATCTGAGGCACGCGACACATTGTAGAAGGTTCAAAGTTTACGTTTCGACACGGCTTTGTGGAAAGGAATGCGGGAAAATACGAAAATATCGAATCCGAAATAGTTTGACGTCTACCCATATCCGACTGACGTTTCTCCGATTGCCGGGCGATAAGCTCCGCCTCCGCTATATCCATCTCGCTCGCCGAGATCGGCCGGCGAGGACCCTCCGAAAAACGGAAAATTTACCTATAAAAACGCGAAAAACGGCCCGCCGAGCGCCTCGTCGCGACGGAGAAAGGACCAAATAAAGAGACTCGCCCGCGGCCGCGTCCGCGACACGACCGCCCGAAAAACGTGGCGCGGAGCGAGACCGGCCTCCGGGCGGCTTCCGGACTTCCGATAAGGGGCGTTTTTTTCGACTTTTGTCTCGTTTCCTCGCGAAAACGGAAAAGTAACGCCGGCGGACCTCCGGAAAAACGCAAAATTCGCCCCGAAAAGAGTAAAAAGAACCCACCGAAATACGCCTAAGCTACGCAAAAAAGGCCAAACTCGACCCCGCGCGCCCGGGCTCGCCGCTGCGCGGCTCGCAAAAAAAGCCGTTGTGGCGGCAAAACCCCACTTTTTCGCGCCCCCGGGGGGAGCGAGAGGCAATCGCGTATTTTAATATATAAGAACAAGAAAGGTGGCCAGTCGGCATTCGCCGACTTGACCTTTCTTGAGTAGGGTTAGTTTTTGAAACACCATGTATTTTTCGATAATTAGTGCGTTAAGAGACCCCCGATGGAAGTTGAGTAAAATAAATTAGTCAGTTCTCTTAATTTTGAGATTTTTTACCGTTCAACATTTTTCCAACACTTTGTATATAAAACGGTCTTTCGTACATCCGACAACCCATCCGAAGCAAAACAAATAATTTTATTCCATGAATTTTGGGAGTTTTCTTAAACACCCTGTATTGTTTTCATTAAAATAGTTTCCATATAGACCATTGTTAAACGTTTCATCAAAGGAATATTATACTTCCATGAAGGTTTCTAGAGAAAGGTCGGTTTTTTAAACACCCAGTAGATTTTTAATTAGTATAGTGTTCTTACAGACCGTTGTGAATAGTTTCATTAGCAAATATTCCATGAATTGTGAGTCTTTTTAGAGAATGGTTTGGTATTGTTAAACACCCCGTATTTTTTCTTCGGTATAATTTATTTACAATCATGAAAAGTTACATAAAAAAAAATAAATTACATAAATTTTGTGTATCTGTAGAATGTTTATTTATATTACACAATATATTTTTTAATACGTATGTATTTATATAAAAAATAAAACCTAAGTATATATTTTTATAGTTTTTGACAAACTAATGTAAAAAGTTTCATCAGAAAGCGAAAAAAATTTTAAATCCACGAATTTTCAGGATTTTTAGGAACAGTTCGGTTTTTAAACACCCGTATTTGTTCAATAGTATATTCTTCCTACAGAACATTGTAAAAGTTTCATCAAAAGAATTTTTAATTCCATGAATTTTGTTGATTTTTAGAGAATGGTTCGGTTTTTAAATCCTCTGTATTTCTTAATTAGGATATTTTTCCTATAGAACATTGTATAAAGTTTCATCAAAAGAATTTTTAATTCCATGAATTTTGAGGAATTTTAGAGAATGGTTCGTTATTTTTAAACACTCTGTATTTTTAATTAGTATATTTTTCCTACAGAACATTGTATAAAGTTTCATCAAAAGAATTATTTAATTCCATGAATTTTGAGGATTTTTAGAGAATGGTTCGTTATTATTAAACACTCTGTATTTGCTTCGTTAATGAGTGTCATAATAAATCCTTGATGGAAGTTTAATAAATAAAAAATTTCCATGAATTTTGGGAGTTTCAATATTGGTTCAGTTTTCTTAAACACCCAGAATTTTTTTAATTAGTATAGTTTTCTTACAGACCATTGTGAAAAGTTTCATAAAAATATTCAATGAATTATTGTGGGGATTCTTAGAGTATGGTTTGGTTTCGTTAAGCACCCTGTATTTTTCATTAGTATAATTTTTATAATCGTGAAAAGTTTAATAAAAAAATTAAATTCCATAAATTTTGTGGCTGTAGAGAATGGTTCTTTATTTTACACCCTGTATTTTTCATAAGTATGTATTCATATACATAATAATACCAAAGTATATATTTTTATAGTTTTTACAAACTATTGTAAAAGTTTCATCAGAAAGCAAAAAAATAATTTAAATCCACGAATGTTTAGGATTTTTACGGAACAGTTCAGTTTTGAAACCTCCTGTATTTATTCATTAGTATAGATGTTTTAAAACTATTGTACAAAGTTTCATCAAAATGAATTTTCTAATTCCATGAACTTTGAGGAATTTTAGAGAATGGTTCGTTATTTTTAAACACTCTGTATTTCTTAATTACTATATTTTTCCTACAGAACATTGTATAAAATTTCATCAAATAGAATTTTTAATTCCATGAATTTTGTTGATTTTTAGGAAATGGTTAGGTTTTTAAACCTCCTGTATTTTTCATTAGTATAGATTTTTACAAACCATTGTATAAGGTTTAATCAAAAAAAATTTTTTAATTCCATTAGTTTTGTTGATTTATATGAAATGGTTAGGTTTTTTTAAAAACACAGTATTTATTAATTAGTATATTTTTCATACAGAACATTTTATAAAGTTTCATCAAATAGAATTTTTTAATTCAATTAATCTTGAGGATTTTTAGAGAATGTTTAGTTATTATTAAACACTCTGTATTTGCTTCGTTAGTGAGTGTCATAATAAAACCTAGATGGAAGTTAAATAAATAAAAAATTTCCATGAATTTTGGGAGTTTCCATATTGGTTCAGTTTTTAAACACCCAGTAGTTTTTAATTAGTATACATAGTTTTCTTACAGACCATTGTGAAAAGTTTCATGAAAAATATTCAATGAATTATTGTGAGGATTCTTAGAGTATGGTTTGGTTTCGTTAAGCACCTTGTATTTTCTCATTAGTATGATTTTTACAATCGTCAAAAGTTTCATAAAAAAATAAAATCCATAAATTTTGTGGATGTAGAGAATGGTTTTTATTTTACACGCTGTATTTTTCATAAGTATGTATTCATATACATAATAATACCAAAGTATATATGTTTTACAGTTTTTCTACAAACTATTGTAAAAAGTTTCATCAGAAAGCAAAAAAAAAATTTTAAATCCACGAATGTCCAGGATTTTTAGGGAACGGTTCGAATTTTTTAAACACCCGTATTTTTTCGATAATTAGTGCGGTAAGAGTCCCCGACGGAAGTTTCGTACCAAAAAATTTTCAGTTCCCTTAATTTTTACATTTTTTAACGTTCGACATTTTTCCAACACTTTGTATATAAAACGGTCCTACGCACGTCAGAGAACCCCTCCGAAGCGAAAGAACCGAAAATTTCCTCGAATCTGTAATTTTTATTTTTTTCTCGTCAATTTTTATCGTAACACCCCGTACATCGAGATTTTTTGAGTCGCACTGTATATAAGCAAAGCGACTTGAAGTGTGCCATATTGTCTAGCTCACTGATACCACCTATTCATTCTATTTATGCAAAGTTCAATGCAAATAGCAATAGCGGATGGAAATATTTGACAGCTGTTCTATGGCTTCCGTCATTTTGACCCCGTCTTGGTCTGCCATATTGTCTAGCTCACTGATACCACCTACCTATTCATTCTATTTATGCAAAGTTCAATGCAAATAGCAATAGCGGATGGAAATATTTGACAGCTGTTCTATGGCTTACGTCATTTTGACCCCGTCTTGCTTAGGATTTTCGCAAATTTCGATACAAAAACGAATTCAAAACCAAACGCTCGCATAACACAACGTATCTAGAGACTTCAGATTTACCGTTTTCGGGCTTTGGGGGGCTCCGGTCGGGCCATTTAGCGAAATTTTCTGCGATTTATTCGGAAATGTCACCGCGCACTCGCCATTTGACGTCGCAAATTTTTGCAATTTTCACTATAAAATCGAATTTTAAAAACAGATCTGAGGCACACGACACATTGTAGAAGGTTCAAAGTTTACGTTTCGATATGGCTTTATGGAAATAAAGGGGTACTTACTTTGCAAAATGTAACATTTTGAAGGTTTTGTGAGGACCCGCCATATTGCCAGGCTCTTCTCCACGTCTCTGTTTGGTATTACGCAAAATTCGATACAAATTGGAACTCAAAACCCAGCGCTCGCATAACAGAAAGTATCTAGAGACTTTAAATTTACCTTTTTTTGGCCTTGGCGGGTCTTCGAACGGCCCGTTTAGCGAACGTTCCCAAGTTTTATCCGGAGCTGTCAACGGCACCGCGCCGTCCGGCTTCCCGTTTGACGTTTCGGGCGGCCGAGCGAACGCGAATGCCCCGAACGCGTAATTGACCCAAATTTTCGTTATTTCCCTATAAAATCGAATTTTAAACCTAAATCTGAGGCACGCGACACATTGTAGAAGGTTCAAAGTTTACGTTTCGACATGGCTTTGTGGAAAGGAATGCGAGAAAATACGAAAATATCGAATCCGAAATAGTTTGACGTCTACCCATATCCGACTGACGTTTCTCCGATTCCCGGGCGATAAGCTCCTCCTCCGCTATCTCCATCCCTCTCGCCGAGAACGGCCGGCGAGGACCCTCCGAAAAACGGAAAATTTACCTAGAAAATCGCGAAAACGGCCCGCCGAGCGCCTCGTCGCGACGGAGAAAGGACCAAATCAAGAGACTCGCCCGCGACCGCGTCCCCGACGGGCTCGCCCGAAAAACCACGCGCGCAGCGAAACCGGCCTCCGGGCGGCTTCCGGACTTCCGATAAGGGGCGTGGTTTTCGACTTTTGTCTCGTTTCCTCGCGAAAACGGAAAAGTAACGCCGGCGGACCTCCGGAAAACGCAAAATTCGCCCCGAAAAAGGTAAAAAGAACCCACCGAAATACGCCTAAGCGACAACCCCGGGACCGAAGGGCGCTTCGCGCCCTTCGGCTCGCCGCTGCGCGGCTCGCGAAAAAAGCCTTTAGTAATGCAAAACGCCACTTTTTCACCCGCCCGGAGGGAGCGAGAGAAAACAACGTATTTTAATATATAAGAATTCTGAACAACCTGAATGAAGAAAAATTAATAAATAGCGATGAAAAGACAATGCTGTCCTATTTTGAAGATAATTTGCCCATGGTGTGTAAGAAAAATTTCTAAAACTAAAGGTCACACTCCAAATTAATATTCTCCTAAACTACGTGCTTTTGCCCTTACTCTCCAAAATTATTCACCTAGAGCGTATGAATACGTACAGGAAACATTTGACATGTTTACCTCATCCAGGAACTTTAAGAAAGTGGTATAGAAAAATAAATGGAGAAGCTGGGTTTACGGAAGAAGCTTTTCAAGCCCTAAAAATTAAATCTGAAAATGGTAAGAAGAGAATTATTGCTGGTTTAATAATTGACGAAATGGCTATAAGGCAATATGAAGAATGGGATGGTAAAACTTATCATGGGCATGTAGATTATGGAGCTGCTAGTAATATGGATGTAGACAATTCACCTATCGCAAAAGAAGCCTTTGTGTTTCTTTTAAATTCAATTGATGAAACATGGAAATTACCCGTAGATTACTTTCTGGTTGTTACAGGTAACCAACGTACATCCCTAGTTCTCCAGTGTATAGAAGAAGCGCACGAATCTAATTTTGATGTTGTGTCTTTAACATTTAACGGTTGCGCTGCCAATATTGCAATGGTAAATATTTTAGGCTGTTCTCTTAAGACAAAAAATTTTAAAACTTATTTTGAACACCCTGTTACTAAGAAAGAGGTTGTAATATTTCTAGATGCTTGTCACATGCTAAAATTGGTGAGAAATTGTTTAGATTTTAAAAAAGTTTTGGTTGATGAACATAATAATCAAATTAAATGGAGTTATTTAGAGAAACTAAATCAAATTCAGACTGAAGAAACTCTTCATTTGGGCACAAAATTATGAAAACAACATATTAATTTTCATAACAATAAGATGAAGGTTAAATTAGCCGCACAATTATTTAGTAAAAGTGTTGCGGATGCATTAATGTTTTGTAAGAATATTTTAAAATTAGAAGAATTTAAAAATGTAGATGCTACGGTAAAATTTGTTCTATTAATAAATAATGTTTTTGGTTTATTAAATTCAAGAAATATAAATAATACTGGTTTTAAAGCTCCCTTAAGTTTAATCAATAGAGATAATATATTTGTATACTTAGTAGAAGGAAAAAAATATTTATTAAATTTTAAAACACTTGATAATGTTCGATTATTTGACTCCGGCAGAAACGTAGACTTTATTGGTTTATGTTTCTGTATTGACAGCACAATAACATTCAAAATTTAGTGCAAACTGAAAAGACTATTGAATTTTTGTAATATAAGGCAACGGTGTGGATTTAACAATAATCCAACAGCGAGACAATTCAAAGCCGCATATAAAAAAACTCATTTAGAACTCAGAGAGACCTTTTCGGGCAACTGTATTCCATTGCAACAAATCACAGTTTTAAATTGCACCTTAGCTATCGAACGAATTAATTTTACTTGTGATAAATATAGATTCCTAAACTTAATAGAACAAAGTGAGAATGAGGAACAAATGTCGTTTAATGTATCATTAGAATCTACTTAGTTGTCTGAGTATAGTAAATATATTATAACATATATTGGGGGTTTTGTAGTATGATCTTTAGCAAAACAAATAAAATGTGAAAATTGTTTAAATGGCTTAATGTCAACTGATCATAACTTCGAATTTAACGATTTAATTTTTATTAAAGATCGTGGTGGTTTAATTTTTCCTTCACAAGATGTTGTTGTTATTTGTGAAGAAACAGAAAATTATGAAATTGTCCAAATAATTCTAACCATATATTAGAACTTATTAGAGCAATTTCTGAAAAATATGTAGATGTAAGTGTTTGTTGGCGATAACATAAGAAAAACGCATTTAGCAAAGCGGACTGTGATGATAATAATTTTAATTAAATTTGGGCAGTTAACTTACCAAGGTCGAGCTGGTACGGAGGGGCAGACGGGATTATTGGTTGCAACAAGTTTTCTTGACTTCTACTAACAAAACTGTCTTGTAATAGCAGTAATAGCACGGTTGTTTACACATCAAATTTGAGCTCAAGCACTAACAAATTTCACGGTAGTAATTTGGTAGAACAGTAATGTCTTGTGTTTACAGCGGCTTCGTTCTAACGTCGAACGTCGAACTTGTTGCTTGCTTTTCGCACGATACCAATACAATGTCTCTCTTGGAGAAAAAAGGGATGAGCGGGAAAGGTATGAGGGTTGCCAACTGCCTAATATTTTAAATTTGAAAATGAATATAATTGCCCGCGCTATACATTGCAGTGCTCGAGGGTTGGAATAAATACAATTAAAAATTAAATTATAAAACAAAAAAGAACAAATGAGTGGTACACGAACAGTAAGAATAAATCACGAAACAAAAATATTCAATTCCTTAAAAGGCACAAAGCGACAAGTATTAAATAAAGTAACACTATTTAAAGGGCAATAAAGATTTTAATAAAATTAGAATTTTATTTCAAACCTGATTTAAAAATATTTCACAAAACTTCTCAAAATAATTAAATATTTTATGTTAGTTTATTAAAAATATATTCCTTTCCATTTCACATTACTTATAAATAAAAATTATTAACTTTTTAAAATTTCATCAAATATTATAATAATACACATTTTACTGAATCCGACTCTGTTCTCAGGGGCGGAGCCAAACTTCCGCACACACTCCACCGCTACCCTGTCGAGGCTTCATTGGTATAGTTGTATTGAATAGCATGGGTACAGTCTAGGTGGTGTGTGGTTAATACATATGGATGTAGGTGTGGATATTGATTTCAATTATTCCCTGCAGTGGTCTATACAGCATGAGGCTGTAAAACTTTGTAAATAAATTAACTACAGATAAATGAAATGGATTATGTTTTTATATATTTTTTAATTATATTACAGGAATAGTACGTGTAAATTTCAAACAATCAACAGAGGCTGAACTTCATCAAAAAATGGTTGGTTTGAGTGAAGTTGAAAGATAAATAAAACAATTAACAAATTTTAAACAGTAGGTTCACATACTTATCTATATGCTATGTATATATTTTTCATATGGTTTACAAACTTGTTTTATGTAATGTATTAAATATAATTTAGTTTCTTTGAATCTAATTACTCTCAAAAATATTATACATCCTTGCCCTTATTAATTCTTATTACAGTGAACTTACAGTAAGTATTTGAACTCTTAAAATTTTCAGTAGTCTCTTTATAATTTTTGTTACAAGCAAATATCATATTTATATGTATTTTCCACCAAGACTACTTTGCAAAATGTCAATTTTTGTCACAGCTTCCTTATTCATTTTTGAAATTTACTATTTACCTAACTGACGTTCTTTGAAATGTTTCCATGTGCTTATTTAATGTTGTAATTTTAATTTTACCTAAATTCGTTTTAGATGTAAATATTAATCATGTTAGTGCTAAAACAATTTTTCATCAAAATTACAATTATAGCATTATTAGGTCTGTTTCCGCAAGAGTCAGGAAATAGTTTGAAACTGTCAGAAATGTTCGTCCAACTATTTCGTAAACTAAGTGGTCAAATATTTCTAACAGTTTGAAACCAATCTCTGACTCTTGTGTGAACAAACCTGTTAAAGCAAATGGCAATATTTTAGAGAAAGTTATTGGTAATTTCTTAATTAACTCTCTCGCAAAGTGTACAATGCAAGCACATATCAACATAACAGTGAACTTACTAAGAAAGTTTTTAGTAAAGTCTTGATTAACCTTGTGCAATATTTAAAGAAAAATTGTAGTAAACTTATCTACTTTAGTACAAGAAACTTTCTAAAATGTTTCCTTGCAAAGTTGTTGGGTGGAAATTATAACTTTGTTACAATCCCCTTGCAAGCTTGCTGTAAATGTTTTAGCAACTTTACAGCTTCATTTGCAAATTTTTTGCAATGTTGTAGCAATTTTATCTTGCTTAGTGTGAGGACTCTCCCTGCCCAAGAGAAACAGGCCCAGTTAATTTTGTTAAGATTTTTCATTTGTTACATTTTCTCCTTATTAGTTTTTATAAAATAAAATGTATACATTTTTCACACATTTGCCTTCTCCTTAGGTTTTCAGTTTTTCACAATTAACTTGAAAATTGGTAAATTTTTTGCCTAGTTGTGTATAAATTGTAATGAAGTGATTTTTCACCGCCCCGTATGAGACATTGAAAGCCGGCCGACGCTCGAACTCCAGCCAGCGCGAGGGAAACCGCGAGAACCGAACGCGCATCGAACCGTGCACCAGAGACTCTACCACTGCGAAGATATGACGTAGGCGCTCGATCCAGCGCGTCCGATTCCAAGTCAACAGCGATATTTTGAAACTTAGAAAATTCAGTACCTGTCCTGGCCCACACCGAGTAGCTGCGTCGTATCCAGTAGTCCGCCCAGCAGATCTGGAAGTCCAGCCGACCATCTAGTGCGCAAACGACACCGTTTCACCAGGAAAGGTTTGCTATACACCAGAATTAGTCCTGCCAAGCCGCCAGACGAAGCAGTCGTATCTCCAGTGTTCCTGACAAGTAAGTCAACCGTCTGAAAATTATACTAAGTCGCTAAGTGGACGAACCGTGAATTTTACAAGTCCACAAATTTGAACACCGCTGATTTTTCTTAGTTCAAAAGTGGCATTTGAGTAAACTAGTAAAGTCCGAAAACCGATCAGTGCACAATCGCCACTTCCGAACCAGCGTTAGGCCTTCCCAACTTGGAGTGGAAGATTCAGTTTCTGAGCCGCCAGCATCGAGACCAGTCCTGTTCTGCATCCGAAGCGAGGTAGTAGCAGCCATCTGCGCAAGTCTTCCGCCACGACGTTAAGACCTAGCGAGGTGAGCACTGCAGAGTCAGTACCAGTGTAGCCAGATTGGGCGCTTTATCGCAAATTGGGTTATTTTAATTGATAATTTGCGCTTGATATTTTACAAGAAGCGCAAAGCGCATTTTGGGCGATTTTCATTTAAAGAAGTTGCGCTTATGTTGCGTTTTTTAACCTCTGTACCTATGACTGAATGCTGTATACTTCAGTTTTATGTTCAGTGTGTGTATCAGTGACACGGATCACGGACTTTGACCAGTGACGACTCTTTAAGAATGAATCCGTGGTGCAGTGACTTCTGAACTGTGGTATCGACCACTGTCTATTAATAGACCGTGGGTGTTGACCGGGGAAATCTATCTATCCTATCCATCGTTCGTGGTTCGATGCAAATGAATCTAAAGGCCGCATGACACGGTATAAAATTGTATATACAATTCTGCATAAAATTATAAAAGCATTTTTTATATATTAGGACTAATAATAATTATTGTTATTATAACCAATAACCAGTAAATTAAGCAAACATAGGAAAGATATGGGAAAGATGCACTGGAGGTTATATTATTGTTCACATAAAAATGTATTCAGAATTTTATATAAATAGAACATGTTTTAATTTTCAGTTTTATATGTAGAAAACTGTACATTTTGCTTGTATGATACGGCACGAACCACTTTAATTATAATATCAAATAAAAAAAACTATTTTAAATGTTACACCGTGTCATACAGCCTTAACCTTGTATAATTGTAATTTGGAATATTTGGATAAATCAAAGAAATGTTAAAATGGGTAAATGGTCGAAATATAGACTCATAAAAGCGAATGGGAAGAAGAACAACAGTTTGATAAATAACTTGATAAATAAAAAATATATTTATGATAACTATTTACAACTCTCCAATCTTAAAAATATAAATAATAATAATAATAATATCTCTACCCCTCATTCTAATCACAGGGATTAGCCCAGAAGTCGGAGACTTGTGCGGGAGAGGGGGCGGCATATTATTATTAAGCAGGCCGCATTTGCACCCAGGAACGACTTACGTTGGTAGGCCCTAACCACTATTTAGTGCAGGAATGAGGAAAACCTGGAAAACCTCATTAATTAGGGGGGTAGTCAAATATCAACCAGCATCAATCTCTCACATTGACCCAAGCTAAGATTATTCCACCCTACCATACCCGCAGAGAGGGTGCCAATCCTCCCCACGAATATAGCTGATATACGGTCTACCGGCAGCTGGGCTCGAACCAACTCCGTCTAGTCACCTCGATTCAAGTACTAACGCCTTAAACCGCGCGACCACTGACCGATCCAAATATTCCTACACTCCTATTTTCGATGGTACTGATCACAAATCTGAAGTCAGATTTCGACGATCGCATGTAGTTTTCAAAATAAAAAAATCAAAATTGTACTGTGTATACATTACATTAGGTTGAAGTTACAAATAACGCCTATTTATTTTTTGATTTTGACAATAGTGTGACGTCATGAAGCGAAGAAGGCAGAAGTGTTTTATTTCAACTTAATACATCAATTTTGATTTTTTTTCGAAAACTACATCCGACCGCCGAATTCTGACTGCAGATTCGTAATTAGCACCCTCCCACATATGGGAGAGTTTTTCGCTGTTGTAAAATAGTGTAAAATTTATTAACAGGGACTACTAAATCGTATAGTTGTTGCGCTTTTGGGCGCATTTTTAATTATCAGTTTGCGCCACTGGTTTGCAGAATATGACAACACTGGTCAGTACCAGACGACCGCTCGTGCCAGCTAGACGTGACCAGCAGAGGAAGTGATTAATGGCCATTTCCACCGTTTGGTTTAAGCTACGCTTACGATTTAAGGAATCTTAAAAATACAATTTGCTTTCCACCGTTTACTAAACCCGACATAAAATGTCTTAAACCTTCTTAAATATAAGCCCTCGAAATTCTAGGCTTATCTCTTTTAACGATACTTAAAGGTTCTACATAACCTAATTCAATAATTTGGTTTTATTATTTCCACTCCAAAATAAACAAAAAAAATGAACTATGATGAATATGATATATTTAATAATGATTTAGATATATTAGAAATAATAGAGTATGGGTTTCCTCGAAAAGTGTATGAGAGAAGTGATCACTTTCATACGATGGATAATTTAACTTTTTTTAGAAGCTACCGGCTGTATAAAGAAACAGATGCACATTTTGACCTTAATTGAAGAAGATCTTGAATTTCCAAGTAATATGTAAGCTCTTAAAAAGAATCACTGATAAATTACAAAAAAAATACATTTATTTTTAATCTTTAGTATGTAATAATTCTGTATCGCCAATAAAACGGACTCTTATTTGTTTCAAAAAAAGTTTTTTAATTATTCTTATGTACTGTGAATCTTATTTGGCGACAGTGAGTTAAATTCACCTGCTATCATTTTTCTTGTACAGACAGGTTTTTTATTCTCCACCGTACTTTTATAATTTGCTATCATGTTAATTAATAATACTTTTTCTTCATTGCTAAAATTTACCAATCGTGGTTTTTTTTGGGAATTATTTCCATTATAAATACTACTAATTCGAAAACAGAACTTAGCAGAACGACATAAAGTCAGAACAGTGAGAGTGAAGTGTCACACTTTTGAGGTTAAGAAATAGTCATGAAGCTAACAACTTGTGCAAAACACCGAAAAATTATGAATATTGGCTTTTTAGGTAGACTTTACAAATTCAACTTAATAATTGTGCGGTGGAAACGTTACTGTTTTAAACTAGGCCTAAAATTTTAACCGCCCTTAGTTAACTACACTTAAAAGGCAATGCGGTGGAAATAGCCATAAGAGGTTGGGAAAACTTGGCCGCTATTAGTTGTGTACTAATCACCCTTTGTTTTCCTGCTTGTGTATTGTGCTACGGCGTGGGTAGAGTCGCTGTAGCATTATCCGGTGACTCTTACCTCCCCACGCGTTTGGTTTATAGGATTCCGTCCTATGAGCTGAAACGTGGGCCGTTATTTACAGTTGCTTACTGTACCACGGCGTGGGTGGAGTCGCTATTGCATTATCCGGTGACTTTTACCTCACCACGCGTTCGGTTTATAGGATTCCTTCCTATGAATTGAAAAGTGGGCCGTAATTTACCGGTGTCTACTGTATCCCGGCGTGGGTGGAGTCGCTGTAGCATTATGCGGTGACTTTTACATCACCACGCATTTGGTTTATAAGAGTATACCCTATAAATTGAAACGTGGGTCGTAAGTTATGATTGCTACCTGTACCGCGACGTGGGTGGAGTTGCTGTTGCATTATCCGGTGACTTTGCCTCACCACGAGTTCAGGTCATAGGAGAACATCCTATGAAGTAAAACGTGGGTCGCAGCTAATCAGTACCTGTTTCTTTTCAGCTGTCCGGCCGTGCATTCCAGTAGAGGAGGTACCATCATATATTGTTTTTTGCTTTGCTCGCTTGATCGCTTCCTCTTTCTTGGTTTCGCATTTAGCATAGATTAACTGCTTGTATTACTTGCTTGTAACCGTTCAGCTGACTTTGTAGTTGCTTATTCCGCTTTTGACCGTATTAGTCTTGTAAACTAGATGTATTGTAATATATGTGTATTACTTTGTTCTGATTTTTATTCCTGGAAAAGTCTAACTCCTCCCTCACGACCCTCCGGACATACCGTGTCTTCACTGTAGCCGCCCGAGTAGTGGTGTTTCTGCACTGTAAACAGAAACTAGCGCCCGAGGTTACGCCACCGCAGCTCAGGCGTCATAGTGACCCCGCGTCGCACCGCTGAAGCGACGTAGGCACGTCACAAATTTGGGTTGTAAGCTATCTAATAACGAATATAACGAGTTTTGAATTTTAGAAAAATCAATACTTTTAACCAAAAAATTAAAATTGCTGTAACTTATGCCCCATTGGAGAATAATTAGCATATTTGTACATATTTTTTAATATATTATTATAAATTATATTAATTATATTTAATAATTTATTGCTTTAAAACATTCTCTTATGGGACTTTTTTGTAAACAAACGGCCGAGGAGTTACCAGGAGAATTATGACAAAAAACGGGTTAACATTTTTTTTTAATTGCAGATTTTTGAGAAGAGATCTCTGAAACGGTGTATAGTAGCGAAAAAATGTATGAAACAAATCTTATACTCTCATTTTTATGTAAATAATTTTTCACCGTTTTCGAGTAATAAGGGAAAACTAAAAAAGGATACCTTTCAACCCCCCCTGAAGCGAGCGGGCTATGGGTGGGGATATGTTCCCTGCACCGAAAAATTCCCCCCCCCCCTCTCAATGGACGCTACAACCCCTTTTCGGCCATTCATTAACTAACCTACGAGTACTATACAGAAACACATAAAAACCATAAAAATAATTCACGGCCTACTGTGAAATATACAGTAAATTGTAAGACCGTTAACTGGTAATCAGGCTTTTTGTTTGTACTTTATTTGAAAAACAAAAACGTATTCATTAAATATACTAATGCCGAAAGTTTCATATGTTGATTTATGGTGGATGTCGTAGAAATACAAGAGCTGCTACTAAATTGTATAAACTATTTTAATCGCCGACAACATCTAGAAACAAAACATTTAAAAAAATAAAAAACACGTTATGCAATATGGCAGCTTTGGCAAAAGTAAGTGTAAATGAGTACAAACTATCCGAAATAATGACAATGTGGTACAAATTTTACAGACTAAATTCATATTCCCCCTATCAGAAAATGATTTCTCATACTAAGTTACATCCGTTCAAATCAATCATTGTTTGAGACTATATGATTCAACAAAGGTTAGATTTTCTTTCTCATTGTTTCGTGTTGTCCGAAGATAATACCATAACAAGCAAAATATTATGGAGTTATGAAAGCCGTTTCATAACAATGGTATAGTAAATATACACAACTGTCATTATTGGTCAGACGCAATATTCATCTAATTTGTGTTTGGCTATATCAAGGTTTTCTATGAGATTATTTAATTTGAATGGTGTCAAATTCGGGAGTCGTACGCACAAAGTATAATACTTTGTGGTTGTACATCATCGGGTATGTTTTCGCAACAGTTATAGGGAATTAGAATAGGCTGCGTTTCAATTTTTGCATGGTTGTGTCCTTGGAATGGACTTGAATTTTCGTCACACCAACAAATGCGTTACATTTGGATTGTAATTTGAGAATAGAATTTTTGAAAATAATTTCAATTTTTGAATTGTGAAGTGACCAGCGACCCTAGTGAAGTGCACCTGTGCAGTTCTGTGAAGTGGAGGCCCCACAAACATTTGTCTTTTTTAAGACAAACATACTGCATTAGTCCTCTTCAAGGATAAATTATTATAAGAATTCGTCTAACCGCTTGTATATCCCAGCCTAGGTAGAGAGATCCAAGCATTTCTGTTTCAGGTAACAACGTCGTAGAGGACGATGAAATGCGGTCGAGAAGCCTGAAGAGGCTTAAAGAGGAGAACCAGCAGGTTAGGAAAAGCATTGTCAAGCAGCTGCACGACCAGGAGGCAACGGCTAAGGCCCGCGAGGCGATGGCGGAAGCCCGCCGCCATTAGAGGAGCTGATCAGAAGCTTGTGTGGCCGGCTCTAACAGTTCCCACTCCCAAGCCAGTTCCTCCACGGCGATGGAAGTAGAATCGTCCGCCCCAGCCGCACCCATCCCCGTCCCCAGTAGCGGTAAAGGTAAGGGCAGAAAGAGGAAAAACTGGTTTCTTCTGTTTCAGGAGAAGCGGGATCGTTGGACGAGGAGCCGATGAAAGTGCCAAGGAAGACGGCCCCTGCACCTGCAACGAGCGCTGCCACCCCCGCCTCATCTCCACTACCCGCCGCTGGTGAGGCCGAGAAGATGCCCAAAATTCCTCCTGTTATACTGAGGAAAAGCGAACGGTGGACGGCAGTGTCGCTCCTTCTGAAGGAAGAGAAGATAAACTTCTCTAAGGCCAAGATGGTGAGAGAAGATGTGGCCATCTCCCCAGCTTCCGCGGGAGACCAAAGGAGGCTGATCAAGCTTCTGGCCACTAAGGCAGAAGAGTACCACACGTACTCTCTCCAGGAAGACAGGCGATTAAGGGTGGTTATTCAAGGTATCCCCTGCGACACCCCACTAGAGGAGGTAATGGACGACCTCCGCGGCCAAGGCTTCACCTCCGCAAATGTAGCAAGGATGTCCAATAAGAGGACTAGGCAGCAGATGTACTAGAAAAAGTAAGTATCTTACAGGTCAACCGATGTTGTTCTCTGGTCGTCTGTGTGGAGCTCCAGAAAGCGGCATCTGTGACGTCCCAATGCCATAGATGCTAGAAATTCGGCCACGGCCAGAGCCGCTGCACCGCTTTTGTGAAGTGCGTCAAATGCGGCGAAGGCCATCACTCGACCGAATGTAAAAAGCTGAGGGAAGTGCCAACTGCGGTGGCCCCCATCCGGCAAGCTATAGAGGCTGCCCCCAGGCTCCTAAGAAAAATGCTGCCAGAAACTACCTGCGGAAACAGCAAAACCGACAGGAGACAAAGAACAAGGTAAGTACACGCAACTCTTCAAGACCACAGCAACGAAGAACTTCGCTGACGCAGCGAGGCAAAAGCAGACTCCTTTCGCGGAGCCTAGGAGTGCTGCAAAGAACCAGCAGCCCGAGACGGCGTGGAGGATGAAGGAGATGTACTCCGCCATGCGCGCCTTTTTCACTAAAATGCCGCCTCTTTTGCAGTAGTGGCAGTCCCTCGACAAGTGCAGTCCCTGAGAGTCGCCTCCTGAAACGCCGACGAGTTCCGGAGTAGGAAAAAACGACTTGATTGAGCTCTTGCCACTTCTAGATGTAGACGAGGCCGCCATCCAAGAGACCAAGCTAGGGGACGCACAGGCCGCCAGGATCCTCAGATACGTGGTGCATCTGAAGGGCCGGACGACCAGAGGAGAAGTGGCCCTGCTAATTAAACCGGGTATCGAACACCATATGTTACAGGTTCCACAGCTGGCCAACATGGAAGCCGCAGCAGTTTCCGTTACTACCCGCCGCTGTGGTGTCCTGTTACCAGCCAACATCTCGCCCGCTCTTGGAGAACGATTTGGAGGCGGTCATGGAGGCATGGTCGCATACGGTTTCCATCGGTGACTTTAACGCAAAGTCGCGATGGTAAGAGCACGACCACCTCAACACGAGGCAGGGTGCTTCTGCAGTTCCTGCAGAGCCACGATGACGTAACTGCGTACGAACCCGATGAACCAACCTTCCAGAAAGGTGCAGCTAGGCCGGATGTGTTGGATATCGCTCTGCTCAAGGCAATACCGATGGAAGCCGAACTGACGACGCATCATGAGGGATCCACAAATCACTCGCCCGTCCTATTGGAGTTAGGATGGGAGCGTCGCGACGAGGCAGACCGACTGGGAGCAGTTTCGTGCAGAAATCAAAGACTGTCAACCCATTCCTGTCATCCACGACGAAGTGGACCTCGAGGCGGCAGTCGTGAGTCTTGAGACGGATATTTGCACCACCAAGAGGACGGAAAGGAGACGTGCGGACCACGCAGGTGAGTTACCTCTTGTTTTGCAGGAGCAGATAAGAGAGAGACGTGCGGCCAAGCGGCGAAACATGAGAACGTGCTACCCACGCGACGAGCAGATCTCAAACCAGCTCAACAGCAAAGTGAAGGCCGCCCTGGACGAGCTCTACCAGAAGCGGTGGCAAAGACACCTGGAGTCCCTGAATCCCAAGGATGGCAGTCTGTGGAAGATGCAGAAGGCGTTGAGAGCCCTCCGTCGTCCGATACCTCCGATTCACGGAGAGAATGGGATCGTCTACACAAAGTGGGACAAGACAGAAGCTTTTGCCGACAGCCTTGAACTGCAGTGTAGAGAGAACTTCCTCAATGACGAAGACGAGGATCACACGGACGAGGTAGAGAACCGCGTGCGGCGCCTAAGACGCCTATCCGACGCTGATCCTATCAGACCTGCCACTTCGGAAGAGGTGAAGGAGATTCTGCGCCACCTGAACCCCCGCAAAGCACTGGGATGCGACTGTATAGGGAAGGATTCTGGATTCTGGATACAGGATTCTGAGGAAACTCCCCCACCAGGGTGTAATGGCGCTGCTAAACATCTGCAACGCCATCCTGAGACTGCGGAGATTTCCGACGATATGGATGGCCGACGTGATTCTCATCCCTAAGCTAGGTAAGAGTCTATCATTCCCCTCTATTTACAGGCCCATCAGTCTCCTGCCCATGATGAGCAAAGTAGCAGAGAGGGTGATCCTGGCGAGACTGCACAACACCACGTTAGAACTGCAAGTCCTCCCAGACGAGCAGGTCGCGTATCCTGAGAGTCTACTGGAGCAGTCTTCTTGGACAGTGCACGATGGGCAGTAGTATAGCTGTCGGGATTCTGGATCACTTTGGTAACCTGTCCATCCGAGTCTCCACGGCAGCGTAGGTGGTGGAGTTCTTGTGAAGTAGGTCAATGACCAGAAGGTAGTGGTCAAAGAAGTGTAGGTGAAGAGCGTAGGGGTTGTAGAAGAAGTGGTCGACAATGACCAGAGGGTGCAGAGGGTAAAAGAATGTCTTAGAGTGAGAGAGAGCCGAGCCTGGCCTAGCCTCGCCTCAAGCGTACTCTTGTATATTTTATTAGATTTTAAATATTTATTTTATTTAGAAATTTTCTTAGAGCAACAAAAAAGACAACAGATTGCAGTAATAAATTTTATTTTAGATGAGTGTATATCAAGAATTACAATTTTCTTTTTAAATTTGCATTGTTTATATTGTTGTAATATTTATATATTTGGATGTCGTGCCATGTCTTGCTTGATCCAATTCCAGTGGTCCCTGGTCACGGAGTCTTCCATTGCAGCGGTATCAAAATGTCTCATCATCGCCGACCAATCGTACTCGCTGCATGGTTGGCTTTGATATAGCCTGTTACACGTGTCGATTTTATTAGTAATGATGTCATCTTTGGTCTTCCGCAACCCTGATCCACTGGGAATGGGACGTTCAAAACGAGGCTGTAAAAAATATATTTATTAAACAACTGTTTGAAGAGAGAGAGAGAGAGATAGAACTACGAAATTATTCAAAGTCTAGAACGTACATCATAGTTTAAATCCAAGAAACTTGGATCGTCTTCTTGCAGGGTCGTGGTTGTAAACATACAGGACACGTGGCGATGATTACTTTCGGAGTCCAATCGTTATTTGTTGCAGGTCGCTTCCTAATAGTTTTTCCGCATACACGACAAATCGTCGCCTCCATCACGTTTGCAGTGTATGTTTTAAATTATAATTAGGCATCTTAAGACTGTTGAATGGTTTCGTGGCAATATAAATCTATTTGTTGTGTGGCGGTAGAATGTAGTTCAATTGAATTTCAGCAAAAACAAAAAACTGTTGACAACTCCTGCACCAATTCGTTCCGTCTGTCTTGCTATATTGAGGTTTCGGAATACTTAATAATAATAATAATAATAATAATAATCGACTTTATTGCTTATACAGTTATACAGTTACATATATCGACATAACAGTAAAAAAACGTAAAGCAAAAGGCGAAGTTCAATTTATTCTAGAATAAATTGTTCTTCCACTTAACCTTAATCATTACTATGCATAACTCCTAACAGTTCTTATTTTGATTCTATTCAACCTTGCCCTTGCACAACAGGTATTGACACAAACTAACTATTGCTGTTCAAATAATATTTGCCTATAGGATGTCTTAAATTTTTGAAAAGAGTAACTTTTGAAAGATGAAGGAATATCATTATAAATTAAGCATATTTGATAGGTATAGGCTCGTCTAAAAATTTCTAACTTGAAGGATGGAGGAGAGAGGATGCCCCTATATCTTACATTTATGTTGTGAACGTCTGAGCGGTAGGTAATTTTCCTATGCAGATATGTAGGAGTCTTGTTAACTACAATTTTATGGAATAATATTGCTGCATGCAAAGTCCTCCTTTTAGACATATCTAACCAATTATTATCTTTTATTTTATGGGTAATATGTTCCCTCCTACGAATACCATATATGAGACGGAGACAAGAATTTTGTACCTTCTGAATTTTGTTTTTGTATTGCACAGTTAAAAATGGACCATAAAGTACATCGGCATAATTAAAGACAGACAAAATCAATGTTTCACATAATGTAGATTTTACATGTAAAGGTAAAAAGTGTCTACTTCCATATAATACTTTTAATGTACAGTATGCCCGTTTTAACAAATGATTTATATATTTCTCAAATTTTAAACCAGAATCAAGTATGACACCCAAACTTTTAGCTTCATGAACAATTTGAATACGTTCATTCTCAATAGATATGTTTATGCTATCACATATTTCATCTATCTTTAATCTATTACCAAACATTAAAACATTAGATTTATCACAATTAATATTTAAACAGTGATTGGATGCCGCTTTAATAAAATTATTTAGATCTCTATTTATAACAGTACAAGCATTTACCACTTCCTTGGGGTCAAAACTATAATAAAGCTGGGTGTCATCGGCGTAAAGGTGAATGTTGCAATATTGAAGAGTTTTAATAAGATTAGACGTATACACAGCAAAAAGCAAGGGACCCAAAATTGACCCCTGAGGAACTCCACTCTTTAGTTCTAAGCAATCGGATGTTTCACCATCAATCATAACTATTTGTGAACGATTAGTTAAAAGATTTCAATAAGGCGATAGCATCGTTTGAGAGACCTATATAATGTAATATTGCAGTCAATAAATTATAATTGAGGGTATCAAAAGCGCGACTAAAATTTAACAACACTAGCACAGTACATTTTCCGTTATCTATGGATCTTACGATATCATCAATAATATGAAGAAGAGCAGTCGTGCAACTATGACCTTTGCGAAATCCGGATTGAGTTTCAGGTAGTAAATAATTTGAGTCCAAATGTTCTTTTAATTGTACCTCCATAGCTCTTTCCAAAATTTTCGATAAAACTGGCAAAATACTAATTGGCCGTAAATCTTTATATTCAAGTGGATTAGGTTTTTTAGGCAACGGCTTTACTACAGCAATTCTCCATAAACTTGGGAAAGTATTATTATTTAAACAATAATTAACAATATGGGTTATATAAGGAATAATATGAGGGCAACACAACTTTATCAATCTAGAACTCAATCGATCTTCACCAAGGGCATTTGTTTTTATTTGAGCAATTGTTTTATAAACAAATAAATCATTTACTTCATGAAACTTAAAATTAGTATTTACGGCTTTTGAGTTTTTATAAAAAGATAACAACGGCTCTGGGGGATCTTTAGAAGAACACGAAGATATAAAATAGGTATTAATTTCATTAGGATTTTTTAAATTCTTGGGTATTGGAGTAGATTTATTAGAGATCACATTATAGGTTTTTAAAGTATTCCAGAGAGATTTAGAATTAGTGTCTTTTAATTGGCTTGCAAAATATGCCTTTTTCTCTCGCTTTATTGCAGAGTTAGTATAGTTTCTCATATCTTTATAAAATTGAAAGTGAATATCCGATTGAGTTCTCTTATATCTAATTAAAGCTTTGTCACGTAATTTCATCATTTCCTTAATTGTATATGTCAACCAGGGGGCCTTAGGTTTAGTTACTCGTGATGTTACTAAAGGCATATGTCTATCAAATAAAGCAGTGAGTGAATTAACTAAAATTTAAATTTTTCATCTGCGTTGTCCTTGTCAAAAATTGTAAAAAATGGAATATTAAACAAATCGGCTCTAAAATTTTCCTCATTGAAATATTTAAAAGACCTGTAGGTGATACTTCTGGGTCCCTGCTTTTCCACACTCACCTTTATTTTACAAACAGCTATATCATGATCAGCTATAACACCCGTTACACTAATAACGCCCTTATTAATTACCCAATCAGGAGATGTGACAATACCATTTAACAAAGTGGCAGTAGTGGCAGTAATTCTTGTAGGAGTATCGATAATCTGCGTTATATCAAAACATTGAAGAACTGATACCATTTTTTCTACTGTAATATTATTAATATTCAAAAAATCTATATTAAAATCTCCACCGCATAGGATTCCATCAACAGTAGGATATATTAAACTCAAAGTATCCTCAAACTCATTAATAAAGGCATTTACATTTGTGTGAGGAGGCCTGTATATTACGCCAATAGCAATGAAATTACTCTTAATTTTTATATTCACCCAGAGTTGTTCTGATATTGTTCCATAATTATTAGTTTGCTCACAGTGTATTTTATTAGATATATAAATGCATACTCCTCCCCCCAATGCTCCACGATCCCTCCTATATAAATTATACCCTTCTAAAGATACCATATCATTTGTTACATTTTCATTTAGCCAAGTTTCACAAACAAATAAAATATCAAAGTTATGTTGTAGACATATAGTCCTTATATTGTGTAAGTGTGCCAAAAGAGATCGTGCATTAAGACATCCTATATATAAACAATCACACATTTTTATTTTAGATATAGCCGAGAAAGGTCAAAATAAAAACCGAAACAAAGAAATGTTGATACTAAAGAAACAGAGTGTAAGAAAAAAAAGATAAACTTGGGTACGCATCAATTGCACCCACTGTGTACTACTACAATTTTAACATTATCATGAAACAACTATTAAAATTAACACAAAATAAAGTGATATTATGTTTACACACATTCCTTGAAAGAAAAAGCAAATAAAAATATCAAAGTACAAAATGGATAAATCATCGTAAAAATTAAAAATTAAATCTTCAAGCATTATGAAACCAAATAGTTAGATACCATGAATATCCTCCATTGTAGCGATTTTATGGACAGTTTCATCACCAGAATACTTAAGATATGTTGCACCGAAATTGGTCCAGACTTTCCCATTTTTACCAACTTTACCCAGTGCTGACTTGAATATACTCATTTGTACTGCCGTCAAGTCTTCTCTAATAACAATTTTCGTTCCCTTGAGAAATTTCCTGTTAGATAAAATCAATCTCCTCAAATGTCCACTGTTGCATTTCACTAATAATGGCCGGGATTTTGTTTTATTAACCTTTCCAATACGAAAGCAGCTCTCAATGGACGTTTCTTCTATATTTAATCTCATCTGAGTGTTAAGGACATCAAGCATAGTAGCTAAACAATTTTCATTATCCTGTTCTACAAGACCATACACTAAAAATTGTTTTTACGAGTAAACTTTTCATATTTTTCATGGCTGTCCTTCAGGGATTTAATAATACCATCTTGCTTGTGAACTGTTAGTTCTAATTCATGTATCTTATTTTTTAAGAATTCAAGCTCCTTATTAATTTTTTCATTAATGCTTGAAAATATCGATTCGCTAAGTTGAGTGATAAATGCCTCTGAAGTACATAATTTACTCACAGCTGATTTCACTGCCTGGTGCAGTTGATTCCCATCCTCGGTCTTTTTCTGTTGTCTTGTAGAAGCCATATTAAATTAATTACTATATACAGCAATTATTACTATATAATGTAGTAAATGGTTTTAATTTCGTGTTGCAACCAATTGTATAAGTACAACAACTCTACTGCAGATTTTCAAGAAACTATGTGCACGTTATCTTACAATAAACTGAAATTTTGTAGCACACAATAGAAACACGTCTACTCGCACCAAGGCATATGTAATGATGGACTTCGTGGTTGTATTCTTCTGGTCGGTTGTCTCCTCAATTTGTTTAGGAATCTTGTTTCAGATCGGAATACTTCCTACGTCGTCGTTTAGTGAATGAAGTAGATTATTTAGAACAAAAAACTCTGACTTTATAAGAAATCGTTAAATCCCCATGGTTTCGTGTCTGTATAAATATAACTTACAATTCGTTTGTCGTCGAAAGGACTCAAAGCAATTTTTTGTTGGGAAATTGTATAAACATCATGATGCCTTGAAATTATAGATTTTTGATTGATTGACACTTTGATATTTTGAAATAGGCACTTATAGTAATCATCAAATGTTATTTCCTTCAAGGCGGACTTTTCGATACCTTTAGCCTTTTTAATTATGTTTTCGTCTTGATTTTTAGACATAACTTTTAGGGCATACATTTTTGATCTTAAGCCAATAAAATGTGTCATAATATTGCCTTGATTTTCGTCTTTCATCAAGCCTATTTTTTTATTTTTGAAAGGAATCCCAAAAACATTATTTTCTGGATAATCAGAAGTATCAAATCTCTCAATATCTTCTTTAATGTATTTGTAAATGTCATCAATGTTGCAAAATTTATCAATTAAACTGTCTGTGTCGGTGTATAATAATTTAGCATTGTCATTAAATCTTTTCTTGATATAATTATAGTGAAAATCGTAAAGGAATGTTTTCGAAATATCTAGTATACGCATGCCGATAAAAATGGGTTTATTTAAAGTCACCTTCAGTTTATTCATCTCAATGATTACCATGTCTTTATTGAAAATGGTGCAGCTATGAAAGTTGGGTTGCGAAATATAATATTTGGCACCATATCGTCCTGTCCATTTAGTAACTAATTTTATATCTTTATATTTTCTAACATTTTCAATGGTTTTTCCGTAAGGAGAATTATTCATTAATTTAAAAAAAAAAATTCAAATTCATTTTTACTCGTTTTTCGTAATTCCGTATTGAGTTCAATATACTTTTTTAACCACGGTGATTGTTTGAATTTCAAACAGCGATGAATTTTTCGAATAACAATTCCTAATTGTAAAGCTTGTCTTAGTAACGTATAATGTATGACATACTTTTGTTTATCATACAATGTTGTCAACAATTTTGGTTTGTCAGAATCAGAAGAAAGCGGTACTAAATGTTCAGGACATAATGGTAAATCTTTATGCAATTCATATAGATGCCAAGGTTAATATAAATCAATTTCTAATATGTACCCATACTCACTAGAGTCGTGATTTCTATCAAAAATATTTTCATGATAAATGTTTTCAATAGGCACCCACTGAAAGTCTCCATATGGTAGAGGAAACATCAACGCAGCACCATACAAATTGTTAACATCGTAATACATTAGATATGAAATAGGAAGTTCTGGATTATAGTTACTTCTCATATATTTATTGTTAGCTTCCCCGTATCTATTGCAACATTGAGAAATACCGCCCCTGATACCTTTTTCGATAAATAAAGCCATATCACAGTCAGTTAATAACTCCAATTAAACGCCGGTAACTTTTAACATGGCATCAAAAGCTAATCCGGGCGTTGTATAATAGTGAAGTGCATCTAAATTATATGTCTTCATGCACATTTTGCGAAAATTTTCAAACACATCAGCTAGTAACAGTACGTCAGTTTTTAAGTACAGTTCAGCGTAATCTTGAAGACTCTGTATATTAAATGAATTCCAAACATTTAATGCATGTTAATAATCACCATCTGAAATGTCCTCATTTTTCAGAGAGCTAAAAAATTTGTCTTTTGACGGTAAGCATTTATCTTTTAATTTGTCCCATGAATTTAGATATTCATAGGGAAATATTCCCTTCCTTGTCACTAATTTAAAATTTTCATCATCGTTAAAATATTTTATGGTTATCAGTTTTTGATCATCGTCCAAATAAGATGACAATTTATCTAAACTGCTTGGCATAAATCTAAACGAATCTAAAAATCGAAAACTGATCTTAGTGCCCGAAATGTGTTTTGTAAAAGAAATATAACGTTCCTTATTTACTGGCAACAAGCTGATGTTTTCCTCTATGTTTCTGCTAAGGGCTTTTATTATAAAGTGAGCATCGTAGCCCGATAAATTGTGAAATATGACGGGTACGGTATACAAATTTTGATATAAAAGGTTACAAGACATATGAGATGCACCCCTATATTTGCCCGTAAGATGACAATGTTCTCTGGCCTTCAACTCATTTTCAATAAACGGTTTTTGACAAATACAGCAAGTAGAAGACAAACGAAACTGCGTTTGTTCGTCAGTGGTTAATTGTAAGGGTTCCTGTTTGTGTTGATAAATTTCATGAATTTCTTTCGCAATTTCGAATAATTCATTTACGAACCAATCTTGGCAATGAGGACCCGTTTGGATTCTAAATTTGGACAACATTTTATTTTCATAATTTGATTTTAAATGATAACCTATTCTGAAAACCTCGTGTTGCTGACATAATTGTGACGTTTGTGTAACATTATCATCATCATAATCCTTTAGTATTCAATGATGTCTCATTTATTATAAGTAGTGTTTTAGATAATAATCATCGATCACGTATTTACTATGAAAGGTTTTGTTGCATGTCTATTACTATAAAATAAAGTTTTATTTTCATCACTCTGTATATTATTTTGTGGATACCTAACCTGTTTAGTGTAAGGGCTGTTATAAAAGTATGTAACACTCAGTTATTTCAATTATTATCAAATAA
The DNA here is from genome assembly GCA_025584915.1 of Monochamus saltuarius. Classification (NCBI taxonomy): domain Eukaryota; kingdom Metazoa; phylum Arthropoda; class Insecta; order Coleoptera; family Cerambycidae; genus Monochamus; species Monochamus saltuarius. The sequence continues at coordinate 26,430,026 of CM046726.1, read as the reverse complement.
GAATCGTGCTGAGCGGAAGTGCTATTAATTGCAATATGCCTGTTCCAGTAAAGTATAAGTGCATCAAATGTGGTGGAGATTGCGACCTGCCAAACAGAAAATGTTTCACATGTGAAACTAAGGATTATTTTGAGGGTGCTGATGGATCAAAACATGTTCCTAGTTCTTACTTTGATAAAAGTGATTCCAAGTAAATGTTGCTGGTTGTGTCCAGTTCAACTTATTAGCCTCTCTACTATAAAAACTATGAGAGTAAATTATAATTCCAAATGTTAGATGGAAGGGTTAATAGAGAAATATGGGTGGGGTGGGTGAATAAGGTATATATATGCATATATGAGACTTATTTGAACAGTCAGTCTACTATATTCATTTATATTCAACATGGATCTGCAAAAGTTGAACAAGGCAACTTCATATAAAGAAATTAAAAATGTGAAAGATTTAGAAATAAATCAAAAGTTTAAAATAGTGAAGCTGAGGTTTAGTAAAACCAAATATGGTGACATTGTGGCTGAAACTGAAAATATTTCTTGCTATTTACCAAGAAGATTTTACATGCATTTTGAGAAGGAAGGTATTGAAAACTTTAACGATTCTTTAAGAAGTCGACCTGTATATCTGGTTAGTAAAGGAAAAATTGGTTTAACAACGGACATTACATTTGCACATGCATGAAGAATTCATAAAAGGATTATTAATAGGTATTTGTCTACAGGTCTTATATTCCAGACCAATGTGTTATTATACCTAGTTATAAAATAAAAATATTTGTATAGAATTAGCATTTTTATTATTCTACCTCGTACATATACTATAAATAAATCCTTGTATACTATATCTTCTGCTCCAGTGTATTACCGAAGCATGAAAAATTCATAAAACGAATATTAATATTTTATATTGATATACATTTGAAGTAAACCTTTGTCTACAAGTCTTATATTTCAGGTGAATGTTTTATTGTACCTTATTGTCTAAGTTAAACACAACCCGCTTTCAGCCACTCATTGTATCAGAAGAAAATCGATTAAACACTTTCGCTCAGCATGAGTATAATACGATTGTTATTATTAAAGTAGCTTAGCGCCATCTATCTACAAACTTGTAACCCCTCCCACACATTGTGACGTAGACGGCTGAAAGCTATGCCGATCCTGCTCCAGTCGCCATCTTGAATTGTGGAGCAGGATCGGCATAGCTATTCTACTACCAGTTTGAATTTCCCGCCACTCTCGTTAATTTGAATTTCCCGCCTAATTTTAAATCAGTTTGAATTTGCCGCCACTTCTGACACAAAGGTCTGTGGTTCGATTCCCAGCGCTACCAGTTTTTTTCATACATATTTAATATCACCTGTAATTAGCACCTGTAAAATCTTAAATATTTCTATTTAATATCATTGTTATAGCTCAGACTGCTTGGTGTGGGACGCCTTCAAGCGCTCTCTGATTCATATATTACGCAGTTACTGTAACCTTTTGTTAATAGCCGTAGCGGTCTCGTGGTAACGCGTCAGCTTTGCATGCGAGAGGTCCCGGGTTCAAATCGCGCACAGAGTAAAGTTTTTTTCATTTAAATAACAACGTCACGTGATAGGAACCAATCAAATCAGTTTTCAAACTTTAGTTATTAGCAAAAAATTGTGTGTGTGACGTACTGCGCATGTTTTTTCTGATAGGTTAGGGAGGGGCGGGGCCCTACTTTGGCACGTGACAGTAATTACCTAATTTAAATCACGGTGTCAAATTTTAGTTATTAGCAAAAAATTGTGTGTGACGTACTGCGCATGTTTTTTCTGTTAGATTAATTCCCTACTACGCATGTTTTTTTCTATTAGATTAGGTCCCTACTGCGCATGTTTTTTCTGTTAGATTAGGTTCCTACTGCGCATGTTTTTTCTGATAGGTTAGGTCGTTACTGCGCATGTTTTTTCTGATAGGTTAGGTCGTTACTGCGCATGTTTTTTCTGATAGGTTAGGTCGCTACTGCACATGTTTTTTCTGTTAGATTAGGTCGTTACTGCGCATGTTTTTTCTGTAACCTACTGCGCATGTTTTTTCTGTTAGATTAGGTCCCTACTGCGCATGTTTTTTCTATTAGATTAAGTCCCTACTGCGCATGTTTTTTCTGTTAGATTAGGTTCCTACTGTGCATGTTTTTTCTGATAGGTTAGATCCTTTTCCTTAGTTTGAATTTCCCGCTTAATTTTAAATATCCCGCCAGTTTGAACTTAGGTTAGGTCGCTACTGTCAAATTTCAAATCAGTTTGAATTTCCCGCCATAATGCTGCAATCTGATTGGTCGAGAGGAGCGAGGGGCGGGGCCTAAAAGGAAAGTGGAGGGGCTGGTCTCAAGCGACGCTATACCTACTGTAAGTTCTAAATTGTTTTAATGCCTAAACGACTGCGAGTAGTTCTCGTTCAATAGTTGAGTATTTAGTTTCGGCACGACACAAACTTTTTGAAGCATATGCTATAGGAAGATTTTTTTCAATGGAACCTTATGAAAGGACCTATTGCGAAAGGACTTTCGTCTGTTAGAATAAATGTAAATCTTAAAAATTGTTTGAGTTCATCAAAAGCATTCGTTATCAAAATTAAATAGGGTGTCTTAAGTAATAAGCGGCAAGTCCTAAAAATTGTTGATCTCTTGGTGTTTGGTTTACACCTTCAGGGGTTACAAGATGTCCTAAGTAACAAACTTCTTCTCTGAGGAATTCGCATTTATCTGGTTAAATTTTTAAATTTGTGTCGTTTGAAAAGTTTCGGTTAAGCGATCTATGTGTTCGTAAATAGTTGCTGAATATATTATAATATCGGCCATACATACTAAACATCGTTCATTTTGGATACCTAAAAGAATATTGTCCATTACGCGTTAGAATGTGGAGAGGGCATTTTTCAGATCAAATTCGTAGTGTCCATTTTCAACTAAGAATGTTGTTGCGTTATTTTGGAAAATAAAGTTTTTACAAATTTTTATACAAATAAAACTTTGAGAACGTGTAGAAGAAGACACTCTTTATATATTTTGTTCACATTTCACACATAGTTTTGAGGGGTCCTGAATAACACCACCTTATCAGATTTTAAATAAAAAAATCGCTAAACGTTTTTATTGAATTTCGGAGGTATAAAACAAATCATAGCAAGTCTTGGATCGCAGTCTTAAATGCCGTGATAGGGTCAGGGGAAGTGGTTTTCAATATTTCAATCAAAAAAATATTTGTAGCGTTATTTTAAAAAATAAAGTTTTACGAACTTTTATAAAAATAAAACTTTAAGAACATAGAAAAAACACTCTGTATAGTTTTTGTTCAAATTTCACACATAGGAGTTTTGAGGGGTCCTGATTAACACCACCTTACCAGATTTTTAAGGCTGGCGTTTCAAGGACAATGAATCGTATCTAAAGATGCACAAAAAAAAACACCCAGTAGGTGGAGGTTCTTATTGGCATAGTATTAAAATAAAATGCTGAAATTGAATCATTTCATTTAACTTTTTGGGGGAAAATGCGCTAGAGAACATGAAAAACCATGAAATGTACCTTATCACTGTGTTGCAGATACCGTGAAAAATACTTAATAATTTAATATAACGGTTTATTATTGAGAGAAATAATACAATTATTGTCAACACTTAATTTTGCAATACAATTACATAAAGTAGAATTGATGCATTCAATTCAACAAGCAACTTCGAATTAACTAATATCTGATTTCATATATTATTTTATCCCAAGCGCGTGTTGTTCCTAGACATAACATCTCTCGGCAGTTTCGCCAGGGCTTACTCAGCATTCCGCTTCAGTCGGCCATGCTACCTCTTTTCCGTCCCGGAAAAGACCTTGTGTCATCTTGCCCTGAAAGTAATAGATAAACACGCATTTTATTATTACTACAACACGTTGAAGAGGGAAAAGCTAAGGATGACGCAGATGCACCACATCCGTAACCTCTCCGCTGCAGGTAAATACTACTACTCAGAATAGTCGTCTTCACTTAGTAACAATTTCATTCTCAGCGTCTGACTCTGAGTCCGTACTACTGCTTTCACAAGCAGCCGTGAATGGCTTCATCCGGTCGACCGAACTGATACCTCGATATTTCTTACGTGCACGTCGTGAACCAGGTAAGTCTTCCACTACATACCTGTCGTGTTTAAGTACCTCTTTTATTACATATGGGCCGTTGTACTTTGGCACCAATTTGGTACTCTTGCCGTCGTTTGCAAGATTTGCCCGTCGTAGGACTACAATTTCTCCCACTTTGTACTCATGTTGTGTCTTTCTTTTCGCATCAAAATAAGCCTTTTGCCTATCTTGAGCCTTCTGGATTCGTTTTCCAGCTTCCTCCCTTGTCTTGTGGATATCGTTTCCAACTTGGTCTTCGACTACAGCCCCACTTAGAAATGAGTCGTGCATTCCTCTAGGCTTGTATCCGAAGAAGAGCTCGTAGGGACTTTTTCCCGTCGCATTATTTATCGAGGAATTTATACTAAAGACAATAGAACTTATCACGTTGTCCCATTTTCTCTCGTCCTCATGAGTGGCTGAAATTGAGCACAATATGGTCTGATTATATCGTTCTATTTGGCCGTTAGCCCGTGGTGTAGTGGTAGCATTAAATACGGCTTTGATACCAAGATCTTTCGTGAATTCTTCAAAGACCCTCTGTCACAGATAATCCGTCTAGGCACTCCAAACGTTTGGAATATGTCTTCCAAGAATAGTTTTACTGGGCTTGCGCTTTTTGCTGGTTTTACAAACAAAAATTTTGTAAAAGCATCTATTACCATAATTAGATAGACATTGCCCCGTGTAGTCTTTACAAAAGGCCCCAAATGATCCAAGTGGATTGTGTCCATGGGAATTGTCACTTTTGGAATTGAATGGAAAAAGCCTTCCTTCTTCCCACTTGGCTAGCGGCTTACATATTTTCTCATCCTAGGGAACCAATAGTTATTTCCTATATTTGTTAAAGTCCTTTCAACTGCAAAATGTCCCGCATTATCGTGGTGATACATTGTGACTACACGTCGGGCAGCTTTAGGAACATACCACTTGAGCCCGTTTGTCATTTTCTTATACAGCCTGTTATTCTTTAATTCAAAATCTCTATGAATTTGCCGTTCTTCGTGATCTTGAGGTTTTCTTGAAAGTATTTCGATTAAATATTTACATCGCTCATCCTTCATCTGAGTCGCCAACACCCAATCTTCATCAGTTATATCTACTTGTAGGATATCAATTTCTCGTGTATCTTTAGCAGCTTCGACAGGGTTACGGCTCAGTGCGTCTACATGAGCCATTCTTGACCCTGGACGATACTCAACCTCAAAATTAAACTCCTGGGTAATCAGCCACCACCTGCCAATTCTAGGAATTAGGTCTCGTTTTGTCATTGCTGTTCTCAGAGCATTGCAGTCTGTGACTATCTTAAACTTTAGACCCAGCAAGTATACGCGAAATCTTTGTAGAGAATTTACCACCGCTAGCGTTTCTAACTCATACGAGTGATACCGCTGCTCCTCCTTTGTAGTTTGTCTGCTATAATACATAATGGGTCTTAATCTACCATCATCCTGTTCTTGCATTAGAATACCACCAAACCCAAGCTTTGAAGCATCTGTATGCAGTTCTGTATGTAGTTTGGGATCATAGATAGCCAAGAGTGGTCGCTCTGTCAATACTTGTTTGAGCCTTTCAAAAGTCTTGCTTTGCATCTCTCCCCATTCAAAGCTAGCATCCTTCTTTGTTAATATTGTCAACGGTTGTCAACTTGAGCAAAATTTTTCACGTACTTTCGAAAATAGCTGCATAATCCTACAAACTGTCGGACCTGGTGAGCATTTGTAGGAATAGGAAATCCATCAACTGCTTTGATTTTCGTAGAGCCTGGTCGAATGCCACTGGCACTAATTTCCTGGCCAAGGTAGTCGATCTGATTTTGGAAGAACTGACATTTTTCTAAGCGTAATGTAACCCCAGTTTTTCGAAATTTCTCGAGTACATCTGCTAGAGCTGCAGTCCTTTGGAACATCGCCGGAGCGTTCACCACCCCAAATGGCATACGTAAATATTCGTGCTGCCTGTCTGGTGTGACGAATGCTGTCTTTTGTATCGAGTCTTCTGTCATTTTAATTTGGTGATATCCACTGGCCATGTCAAGTGTAGTAAAATACTTACACCCTCTTAGAGTTTCAAGATGTTCGTTTACGCGTGGTAAGGGGAAACAGTCTTTTATGGTCTTTGCATTCATTGCACGATAGTCCACACACATTCTTGTTTCGCCGTTCTTCTTCTTGACGAGAATAATAGGACTGGAATAGGGTGAATGAGATTCCCGAATAATTCCAGCCGATGTTAATTCGTTTATTATATCACGCACCTTTTCCCGCTCATGAACGGAAAGACGATAAGGTCTATAAGTCACCGGTTTATTATCAGTTAAATGAATAGACATTTGTACATTTTTAATTTCCCCTAGTTCATGTATACTTTGAGCAAAACAATCGCGATATTTATTGAGTAGCAGCAAGAGTTTATTTTTGTCACTATCGGATATATTCTCAGTAACTCGACCCTTCAGGTCTTCTATAGAAAATTTTGGAAATTCAGTCAATTTTTTTTACGCTCACCTGTGTATTGTCCTGCATACAAGGAACCCCTCTGGCAATAACTTGGTTTTGCGAAACACGGATGGTGTTTTCTGATATATTGAAAATAGGAATTCTTGCATCTGAAGTCGATGTGACACATCTTGGTACTATAGATTCCCTCGTAGACTGTAGAGATTTTCTCAAATCTATAAATATGTCACCGTTGTACTCATAATGAGTCGAGCATCGAACTATGCCAATGTTATTTCGATGTTTTCTTTCGCCCGTAAGGTTATTTTCTTTGGTGGTAAACTATTGAGTTGGGGTAATTCTGCCATTCCAGCTTCGAAAAACCTTGCATTACTATTACGAATAACAGTAACAGCATTTGGTTTGTTTAATATAGATCTTCCGATCAAAACCGGCATGGACTGTAGATGATCTGAGACGATTAAGATAGGCACTTCGGCCTTAAACAGATTCACCTTCATTTGAACGTTGGCGGATCCAAAAATTTTTGATGTGCTTCCACCATAACCATTTAAGCATATGTCGCTCTCAGACCATTTTATTCCCATTTTACGAGCATTGGTCTCTCGTATGAGAATTACTTCACATCCAGAGTCCACAAAACCTTGAATCTCGTGCCCATTAATGAAACACGTGACGTAATAGCCTTTGCTATCTGGATCTGCTTCACAGAATAAAGTTTTATGAGATCTGGATTTGTTTTTGAAACAAGTATCCGATGAATGACCCAGTTTTTTGCAACTTTTGCTCTTAGTTTCAAAGCGATTTTGTCTTGGAAATCTTCAAATTAAATTATCTACCTCATAGCAGTGTGAAGTGAATAAGTGGCTTGTGTTCACTTGTTTTTTGGATTCAATTCTTTATAATCAGGCAAGTTGGCATTGTTTTTGTATTTGTTTTCAATCGACTGGCTATCTTACCAAGTTCCTCAAGTGTATACAAACAGCGTTGCCAGCTTTAGTTTTTATTATCTAGAACTAACAACATGCCGCAGTTTAAATGTTCTTGCTGTAATAAAGCCTGTGAGGATCATAAAATTATTACGTGCTGTGTATGTAAAGCAAATTATCTGCATTCATGTGTTGATCTAACTGTCGCTGAACTAAGAAGTCTCAAGTCCAAGAAAAATTTGAATTGGTCTTGTCAAGACTGTTTACAAGTTGGAGATAATATTAATGACTTGAAAGCTTTGATCATGTCTCTACGTAAAGAGATTGAGAGTCTTAAATCAATTAAGACTGCATCTGTATGTGAATGTAATTCTGCTGTTGATTTTGAGGCTATTGTGCAGGAGATTTCAGATAGAAATGCTCGCAAGTATAATCTTATTTTTTATGGTATGCCCGAAAGTTTGTCCACAGATCATAATGAAAGAATTTTGCACGATCAGCAACAGGTGTCTAAAGTGTTAAATTTTGTGTTACCTGAATCTGGGTCTGATTTGTCGGCCAAACCGATAAGGTTAGGTAAATTTGATGCCGCTAAGTCCAATCCTCGTCCGCTAAAAATAACGCTTCCTTCCAACATGCCGTACTTAACATTATACGTCGAGCCTTTAAATTGAAGGATTTGAGAGATCCTAAAGACATCAGAATTTCACTTGATAAAACTCCAAGGCAGCAACAATATTACAGAAAACTCAGAGATTAACTTTCAATGAGAACTGCAGAAGGTGAAAGCATCTTACGTATTAAATATATACGAGGAGTACCACAGATAAATTCATCAAACTAGATCGGCCCAACAGAAGCAGTGATTTTACAGTATATCTACAAAATGTGCGAGGTATTAATACGAAACTTCAAGAAATTTTTACAACATCTTGTGACATTAATTATGATTGTATTGCTTTGGTTGAAACGTGGTTAAAAAATGACGTTTCGGCTAATGAAATATTTCCTGAATCTTATACTGTTTTTCGACAAGATAGAGATTTTGAATCAACTAACACTTCCCGTGGCGGTGGTATTCTTTTGGCTATTAATTCGGAATTCAATGCAACTTTGATAGACAATAGTAATATTAATAGTATGTTCCCTTTAATAGATGTGTTAGGTTGTAGAATTAAGTTAGATGGTATGAATCTATATATTTATGTGATATATGTTCCACCTCAAGTTAACAATTTAGACCTTGAGGCTTTTCTAGAGATGTTGCAGCTTAGTCTTATTGATGTTAATAAGTGTATTATGGTGGGCGATTTCAACGTTTCTAAATTTGTTGATTTAGATAAAACTGATTTTAAAACTAAGACAGTTTTAAACCTTCTGGAGTTTAATAACTTCCGACAATATAACACAATTCTTAATGCATTTAATAGGATATTGGATTTATGTATTTCTGACATGGAATGTGATGTGTCTCGTGATTCGGTACCTATTGTGAATGAGGATGATTATCACCCGTCGCTATCAATATCAATCAATTTAAGCAGCAAGTTAAGAAATTTCCCCACAAATATTAATAGCAACAGATCTTATAATTTTAAAAAAGCAAATTTTATTATTTTATTAATTTAACCAAATTTTATTTTGCATAAATTAAATTTGGTTAAATTACCATATTTTGAACACCCCTACATGCACCTGCTCTGTGTCGGTTTTTATGAGAGACACACATAGCAGATAATAGGCTTGTTTTTACAGCAGTTGAAAACGGTTTGGAAACTGTCAGAAATATTCGACCAGTTAACTTGAGAACGCGTTACCATTGAATTTGACGCAATAAATAGTTGGACGGACATTTCTGATAGTTTCCAAATAGTTTTCAACTGCTGCTAAAACAAATCTAATATTGTTAATTTAAATTTGAAATTGTGATCACAGAAGTCCAAACTGAACACAGAATACATTTGAGAAACTTTCGCGGATTAGTAGAAATTCAGAACATATTCAGAATATCGCATGCGCATTTGATATATGCAGTGTAAATTCAGTATTAATTCAGGATATATTCGGAATCACTACCGCGAACAAAGCTATTGAGAGAAATAATACAATTATTGTCAACACTTAATTTTGCAATACAATTACATAAAGTAGTTATATTGATGCATTCAATTATCTGATTTCATATATTATTATTTTATCCCAAGAGCGTGTTGTTCCTAGACATAACATCTCTCAGCAGTTTCGCCAAGGCTTACTCAGCATTCCGCTTCATTACATAAATTCAAGTGTTACTAGTTTTTTATGTCATAAACACTTTTTTCAATTTGCAGTAGATCTGTAAAATTCAAAATATTTTATAATAAAATATAACACTTAAAAATGATGCCTTTTTTCTTATTCTAAATGACTTTCAGCCTGGAAACTGTTATACAAGCTGGAGAAAACTTATAATTAACAGTGAGGAGTTATTCTTTCCAACTTACTCAGATTTTTTTTTTTAGACTGCCCCAACAAACAGCTATGCAATTCGTTGGAAATTTGCCAATAAAAACCGGCCCCCTTAAATAAAAAAATCGCTAAATGTTTTTATTGAATTTCGGGGGTATAAAAAAAATCATAGCAGATCTTGCATCGCCATCTTAAATGCCGTGGTAGGCTCAGAGGAAGCGGTTTCCCATGTCATTTAAAATTTAAAAAAAAATGTTTTGATTATCTTGAAGAATAATTTTTTTATGGATTTGTACACAAATTAAAGGAGACACCCTGTATATCCTAAAGTTTGGTTTAAAAAAAAATGTTTTGATTATCTTGAAGAATAATTTTTTTATGGATTTGTACACAAATTAAAGGAGACACCCTGTATATCCTAAAGTTTGGTTTGGATCCCATTGTTGGTTATTGAGATATGACTTACCTAAAATCCCACCGGCTGCTCACCTGATATGCAGAGACGTGCCTGTGCGTACGTATTTCGATGAAACTGAAAACCATATTCTATTTACGATCATTAATTGAATTAGAGTTTTTTGCTTGACAGTGACAACGAAAAGCTGACGTTTATTGAGGAGATCACATGAGTGTCACTTTATTGCTTGCCGAGTGATATCAAACGTTTGTTGTCAATAGCAACAAAGTATTTGTTATAATTAATGTTTCGTAATAAAGTTAATAATTGAACAGTTTTATTTTGTTGATTGATTGTAGATAAAATATTGTATGCATTACGAGCAAAAAGTGACATTACTGCTCCCGCATGATTACTGTCACTCTTGAGCAATAATGTATCACTTTTCGCTCTTAATACATAAATATCTATTTATTGTAAAATATGTATTATTGTTAACATAAAAACCTGTAAAGTTTAATTTTGTACGGTTTTCACAATATCAATGAATTAAAATTTTTTTAATAAAATTTTAACACCCTGTATATAGGAAATTGTCTACACAAATTACTTGTTTTAGCAACTTCTGCAACGAATGCATCGGCTCACTAAACACTGTATATTGTAAATAAATGTTAGTAAAAAGTAAGAGAAAAAATATATATTATTCATTTTATTTTACCTTACCTTTTATCCATAATTCAACCACCTTCATCGATCATATCATTTCCCTATGACTTTGATTAAATAAATCTAATAAACTTGATGCATAAAAAGATGGAATATCTTGATCTTTTATAAAACATCTTTGACGAAGCCAATAGTAGTCGATTAAAATTGGCAACTGTGGAAGAATGCTTCAAAGTAAGGAATATTTTTATGGATGTCATAAAAACATTTGAGTATGAACTATATATTCAATATACTCTTAGAGTTCACAATTCAGGGGCGGGCTAAGCTTTACAACATTACATTTCCTTTTTGTCTTCACGATTGAGCCAGGAACCCTTGCTGGACAAGGTCAAAGTGGACCTCACTTGATGGAACATCTGAGGTTGAAGGTGTGGTATTCATAGCCTTTATCTGTCAGAATTTTTGTTAATTTTCTAGGGTTATGTGGGGTGTTAGGATATATTATTATGGCAACACTCCTGCTTGCCTAGGATTACTGGGGCACAAACCTAGAAAAAATATAGACAGCGTCGGTTCATGATATAGGTCACGTGACAGGTCCTGCGTTGGCTAGGATCTTACGGTCCAGAAAATGGATATTTTATTTGCTTCATGTTGGCGGTTGTGCAAATATGATGGCTGCATTGCAATATGAAATGAACTAACTTGCTGTCATTCTAAAAGTCATTAAAGAATGTGATCAATCACAGTAAACAAATGAACTTCACGCTACAATACTGTCAACAAAGAGGATTTTAGAGAGATGGTTTACAGCTGGACACATATTTTAACTACTTTAAATTAAAAACCTTTTTGGCATACATACGAATATCAAATTATTTTATTGAATCAACATATATACAATCTGTGTATATATATATATATATATATATATATATATATATATATAAACATATTTACAATCGATAGTGTGTCAATGTTACACAAGTGAAATTCAAAACAATTAAAAGTGTCCAGTTGCAAGGTTACTATCAAACCAAACTATGTCTATCCTTCTTGCTCTCTCTAAGAACCAAGCGATAGACTTTTCTGGCTGTTCCCATAGTTTCAATAGATAGTATAATTCTGACGGAGTCAGCATTTTCCGAATGAGGATAAATACTATTGAAACTGGGCCAAAGCCAGCCAGTCCATGGCCAAAGGTCGGCGGTCAGCCGTTGGCTGGCTTTAATCTCTAGAAGAGATACTCCCCAGCGCAAAGGTCTCATTATTGTAAGTATGGTTATTATGTTTGTTTGAATAAATTTGTATTTTTATTAATAGGTTGAGTTTCTTTATCTCTCGCAGAAACCAAGCGAGTACCCCAAGAATATAAGAGAGGTATTATTTTTATATGTTTTAAGGTTGTGCAGGACAGTCACACTTTCCGTGACATTGGGTGGAAGCTCCAGACTCCCTACTATAGAGGGTCACACGTAAATTGGCATAAAAACCAAGTTTTAGTGATTTTGGACCTTTTAGGGCAGCCATGAATTAGCGGTCGCCGGCAATATGACACTGGCACAGTCTATATTTTTTCTAGGTTTGTGCTGGGGATACTTGAGGCAGTTTTTCTGTTTATACTTGTGTTTGCATGTTTTGTGTTGTGGTTTGGCATTTGGGGTCGTGGTGTTTGGTCTAATTTTTTTGGTATGGGGGCTTTGTCTTCGCTAAAAGACCCTGTTTCGTCTGTTTTTCGTTTGTCAGTTCTGGTGGGGAGGAGGGGGGCAGAGGTGTGTGTTTTTGGGTATCATGTGATTGTTGTTTGTTCGTCTAGTTTTTTGTGTAAATTTGTTCTGTTATTGTCAGATTGTTTAAGGGTTTCTTGCATGCTCGTAATTTATTTTGTTAGACGAGTTTTTGTATTTGTTCATTTAGTTCTTCGTTTTTGTTGTTATAGTTTTTCATATAAGTCAGCTTTTGTTAGTGTATTTGTATTTTGTGCCGATGATATAGAGGACCTTTCACTGTATGTGTGATCCATAAGCATCTTTTTCATATATTTTCAGGTATTAACAATATTGTGTGGAACTAACTACCTGATGAAGCAATCCTAAAAATGCAGAAATAGATCAGATCTCATCTATTGTGGTTGAATTTCCAGTTCCCACTGTCAGAGGTTAATATATATAAAGTGTTTCCATTAAACCAGGTTAGTAAATTTAGATAGATTAATTTCTTTAGATAATTATTGAATAGAGCTTTGTCTGTGGAATTGTTCATTAGCATACCTAGATGTTTGGTATCAGAGAACATACATATGACTTCATTGATAGGAATTGTAGGAGATTTGATGTATATTAGCTTAAAATACCTTTCTTAAACAGTAAAAATTCCATAGGCATGTCTATGTTTATATCAGCGTCGGTATTCATGTTTTGTATGTGTTTGAGTCTATGTGTGTGTAATAGTTTTAGAATCCCACTTGCGGAGAGGTATGTCTGATTTTGTGTTTATTGTCTATCTGTTATGTTGTTTTGTCTGCGTCACAAAAAGTGAAAAATGGGAAAAAGTAACATACTACTTATAATAAAAGGGGTACTCACGTACTCACCCTGTTAATCAGGTACAATCGTTTGCAATAATAATGATACTCTTTAAAATTAATTTTGAGATTTCTTTTGAACTGCTGACATATTTGTAAGAAATCTACATTGAACTTTTAACATTAGTTTTTAGTTGTTTTATCCAACAATAGAGATTTAATGAAATTTCTGCTCAGAACTTCTAGAAGTTTAAAAACTGTTTTCAGTGAGTGTCATTATTATTGCAAAAGCATGTACATTGTGGTTCTTTTAGTTCGCTATGTTGCACTTTGCACCACACTAACTTCACTTATTGCTGGTGTCGCTGCAGGCGTGTCCTCTCATTCCGCTGGCCTTAGACTGAATGTAGAGGGGCATGATTCAGTTGCTAATGGAACAATTGATTTAAAAAAACTTACTTTGGACAAAATAACATAGATTGCAATTTTGCGTCTGTATAATGAACACAAAATTGAATTTTATGCTACTCATGGACACAATTGATACACAGATAAATATAAACATATATTAAAGTATAATACAGATGTATGAAATAAAAATTATATTTTTTACCATAAATGGCAATACAGCCACTAATCTGCAATTTAGTAGCTAAAATTTATATTTACATTATTTGAAAGATTTCTTTGCTCTCCAGTCTAAAAACTCATCATAATTGTCGTCTGAATCTTCTTCATCTCTTTCATTTATTTTTAACTTTTTAATATCACTTGATGTCGATATTATCTCAATTTTTTTCTTTTCCAAGTCTAATACCCTGAAAAATATGTAGATGTTTAAAAACATTATACTTTTTCATAACAGATTTTGCTGGTATCTCCCAAATGATAAATTCGTACATATTACAACTTCTAAATTTCATAAAATGATTTCTATGAGAGAATATTCCTGTTTTGTTTCCAATGCATTTTATTTTATATCCTCGGAATGGTCATAATACTGAGAAATCATTTTAGCAAGTATGTTCTAACAAACTTTTTATCTTATTTTTATGCATAGAATGGTTTCTCATAAAATTAGAAAGGAATTTTGGGACACCTTGTATTTAAGGAAAATTATCCTTTGTTTTAATCCAAATCCATGGCAGATATAAAATTTTAAAAGTGGCAAAAAATTGTTAAAAATTTACTTTGTTTTCATGTAAGTTAGTTATTGACCAGTGCATAAATAAGTTATGGAGTGGTCAATGGAGTGGGGACCTCAACATATAGCACTGTACACTGTTTTCCTTCTCATTCTAGTAATACATTGCATTTAAATCTATAAAAATACATACCAACTAGGTCTCTAGCTGAAAGTTATTATTTATTTTCACTTGTTCTACGTGTTTGCTAAATTATTATTATTATTATTATTATTATTATTATTATTATTACAAAGTAGATTAGGTCAGTTCCTGTCCAAAATTATACAAAAATTAAATAAACAAAAAAATTGCCTTAAAATATACTGTAGATGGGATGACAAACTACAGTGGCGAGATAAATAATTGTCTACTAAAAAGGTGGTGACCCTATAAGAGTTTACTGCTGGTACACCACTTATAGAACTACCCAGGTCTCCAAATCTTCTGCAAAATTGTCACTTAAGTTATATAATCATCTGCCTCACGATATCCGTAAAAATTCAAATATTATATCTTTTAAGTGTAAAACAAGAAATTATTAATTTTAATATATATTCTTTTTATAATGTAGATGAATACTTGACTAGCAATTTTTTGGACTGGCATTAAGGACCATTTTAAATTTGTTATACATTTATTTTATATGTATTGTCCATTCTCATGTGTATACTGTTAACTGAATTAGCGTTACTGTTAATTGTAGGTATCTGATTTGCTTGCTTTTTTTATGTACTATCTACATTTTATTTTATTTTATATTTTTATATTTATATTGACAATTTCTCATATTTACTAATGTAAATCTATAGAAATAAAGATTATTATTATTATTATAAATAACTTTATTTACTGGCCAAGGAGGCAACCATCAGTGTTCAACATATTAACTGAGGCAGGTTACCAAATTTATATTTCATAATTTTAAATATTAGAATTATATCTCCTCATACGGAATGCAGAAGAAAGTTTGAGTTTAGCCATGGAAAATTATTCTGTCTGATAGTCTAACTCAGCTATATTCAACAGGCGACCCGAGAACTAGTATAGACAAATGGGATGGATACAAGAAGTTGTTACAATACACTTATCGATAGGAAATACTTTTATATATGGAAATATTTATTTAGTTTAGTTACACCATCCTACAGTAAAAAACAAATTACAGGATGGGAATGACAAAAACAATATTACAAAAAATATAAAAACAAAATTAGAATATTTACAAAGCAAACCTAACTACCGTGATACAATTTTCAGTTGCCCCTTGTGCTTCCTCCCATTAAGAGATAAACTGATAGACTTAAATTAAAAATTCTGGATTAACTCAACTTACCTTAATCCAAAAGTTGATACTAACGGAGCTACAAGGTGTTAAAGTTGAAAAAATAAATCACATTTTCTTTATTATTTTTCGATCGCATCGACCGTATTTTATGAAATTTGGTATAGGGGGGTTTCTTGGTACTAGAAATTTGAATATGTCGACGATTTTGGTGTATCTGCTAGAGGACGCCACCAACGATGGTTTGGACCCCTTTAAATCGCTACGACTTTTTTGTGCTACACTGTATCTCATTTTGGACTGGAAAAATTTTCTTCCATATCTTTTCTAGTTAAAAAAGGTACACCTTGTTCTAGTCCCAAGAAACCCGCCTATACCAAATTTCATAAAAAACGGTCGATTTTATTTTTTCAACTTTGACACTCTGTAGCTCCGTTAGTATCAACTTTTGGATTAAGGTAAGTTGAGTTAATTGAGCTTATTTTTATCCAAACTATCTACAACTGAAGTTTGACCCATTCTTTACTGAACACCCTGTATAGATCAGTCTGAACAAAAGATAATTCCTACACTAAGTGAACAAAGGTGAGAACTGTCCTTGGGGTTTACAATAGAATTAACATTTCAAGTTGCAAACGCATTAAAATTAATTTGTGACAATATAGGGCAATCGAGCGAATTGTTAATTGTAATTTAAAAAATTCAAAGAGAATTTATGCATTTATAATCATATTTGTTATTTAGTTCGACATATGCATTTATTTATCTTTTACCGGTCTATGTCTGGTGGTGTGTCCGACACTTATATCTCACCTAACATGACATTCTTCTTGCTTGAAGACATTTTAAATACTGCAAACTGCTAATGCCGCACTTGTCTATGCAGTTAAGCAATATGCGACATATACCTCATGTCACATGCTGCATGTTTTACCATGTTGCGTGTTTATTTTAGTGGTGTACAAACGCACAAAAATACTCCTAGCCCTAAGTATCATCGGTGCACCGGTCTCTAGTCTGTATGCACTTGATATTATTGCTGTCGTTTTTGATAACAGTGCATATTGGTGTTGCTCCTCAAGGAATATGTGTTTATTTATTATGTTTACTATAGGGTTATAAGTCAGTATTTTATATAAACATTACTATAATGGCATCCAAGAAACGTAAGTTTGATAATGAAAATAGGACGGTGATTAATTAATTATGCATAGTAATGGGAAATTGCAGTGTTTAGTATTCACAAAAATAGTCTCTCAAAATTACATGAAGAAAAATATATTACAAAGAAAAAGTTAGTCCCAAAAACTGGAATAAAAAACAATAATGTAAAAAAATGTCTTAATCATCAGTTTCTGCTTTGCATGATTTGTGTGAAATTTCCCACCAATTTCTGGCAGTCAAAATATTAGGTATGTTCGGGTTCAAACAGCGAACAGTTCCAGAACGGTTTAAAATAGTCTCCCAGGTATATCTTCAACAAGTTTTGTTTTGATTTCTCTTAAAAGTGAAGTGGTAGACTATATTGGACAGTCCTAGAACTGTTCACTACTACAATTGGAACAGGGCTATTAAGCAATCATTTAATTTTCATGTGAAGTTAGCAGTCAGATTCATTTTATAAACCCGATCATTATTTAAGGTGCCCGTATCTCTCGCCGTAAAATGATCAAATTTGTGGTGTTTTTAGGTACTGAAATCTCGAAAAATAAAACTCGTAGAGCAAAAGTAATATCAAAAATAGAATTATTGATGTTTTGTTTATCCACTTTTACTATTTAAACTTTCCTCAAATAATGTAATAACTTTTAAAATGCATTTATATGACACACATAATTTCGCTATTCTAACCCCACATTTTAACAATTATTTTCACATACTTATAAACAAAAGTGAACAATCTTATATGCAGAACTATGTAAGTTTATGTTATAACAATGTTTACATTTATAGTTGAATTTAAAAAATACGTATTTTGAAAGATTTCAGTACCTAAAAATTCATTGGATAGATCGCTTTCTGATGTTAAATATTGATTTTACTTCGGTACCTTTGAATATTTGCAGGTGGCATGAAATAACATCCTTGTTATTTGCTAAACTCTATATTATTTAGTTCTTAAATGTCTAAATTTATTTATATTTGTAGAAAACACTTTTTCAGGAATACGGCGCCCTTAAAGCAGTCAACACAAAGATAAATACATGCTGCCCATATATTTATCGTATAAAATTTAGGTGCCGCATATCTCGCACAGCATATTCGATTACACAGCTTATGCTGGAAATACTCTTGCGCTAGTTCAGAATGCGAAATTTCTATTGCTAGAGATTTCTTGGCTTGATTTTGTGTTTATGTTCTTAAAAATGCCATATTCTTGAAATACCTTTTTCTATAAATACAAATAATTTTAGATATTTAATAACTGAATAATCACAAATTATAGGAATGTTTGCCTCATGTCACCTTCAAAGATACCGAAGTAAAACAAATAAATAATGGAGAAAGTGGACTAAACAATAGTTTTTTAAGTACAGACATATTGTTTTAAATTTATAGATATAAATATTGTTATGACACACTTAGTACCTACTACATACAGTGTTAATGATAAGTTTTGCCAAATTTTAATGGTGTATTCTAGCCATGAAAATAATCAGGTTTTGCCCTATAAAAATTTTTGATAGGATGTTTCCCTACAGAGAAATATTTCTATTATTTTTCCGTAACTTCACTGGCAAAAAAGATTGTGTGATAAAATTTGGGGAATTAAATTTTTTTAGCAGGGACTATTTTTTCATGGATAACTTATTCCAAAATATCCAGTGGCGTAGTTATTGGAAGAGTAGGGTACCTTTTTTGGGGAAAAAATCGTACGACACTGGTTTTTTAAATGTTTTTAAAATGTACAATCGGTGGCAATAAAGTATTCCTGTAAAGTATTCGTAAAATTTACTGATCTTTAAATAATTGGAAATTTTTTTGGAATTTCTAAAAAATATTTGGTATTGAATTTATTGTTACACATTTCTATTTAAACAATTAATAGAAAATGGTATATTTCAACGTACGTTTGGCTGTATATAACCCCACAGCTGCACGCATTATTAATGTGAACACATATCTAAACGAGCCCTTAATTAGAAGAACAGAAGATCCTTTGCAATGGTAGGAAGAAAGGGACCGACTATATCCTCGTTTTTATAAATCAATATGATAAAGATTATGCATAACAGCTAGGTATATCAGTTCCATGTGAACGAGTTCTTGCAAAGAGTGGACTTACGATAAATACAAACACAACCAATCGAAGCCCAAAAAGGAAGCTCAAATTATATGTCTTAATAATCTTTAAAAAAATATATTTGTTTCTATTTAAGATTCATTTGTCATTTTATATGTGATTAAAGTTTTCCGTTATTATTGTCGTATGTGTATTTCATGACTTGTTAAATAAAATTATTATTATTATTACCTACTATTATACAGGGTGACTCTTTAATATTGCGAAAAATTTCAGGGACAGGTTCTTTAGATAAAAATAAGAAAAAAAAGTTTCCATTAGCATGTGTCCGGAAACGCTTCGTTTCCGAGATACAAGGCGTCCATTTTTTTTGTAATCTACTTTTCATACTTGTTATTTATTTTGTATTATGTTATTTTGCATTTTGTATTTTGTATCATGTTATTAATGATACAAAAAATGGAATAAATAAGTGCAGAGCAAAAGTTACTAAAATTATTATTTTGTAACATTTTGTATTATATTGTCTGAAGCTATTTATTTGTGGCATAATTTTAGTTTTTCTTTAGTTTTGTTGGGTGAGATTTTTTGGTTAGACAAACTTAGTTTCGAAAATAACCCTTGACTGTTCCGTTTGGCGCAAGGGCTTATTTAATTAATCTTTATTATTTTTTCAGAAGTGTGGCAAAAAACCCAACAAAACTAAAGAAAAATTTTGTATTATGTTATTTTGCATTTTGTATTATGTTATTAATGATACAAAAAATGGCTCCTATTATTAAACATAAACCAGTCAATTTTCAAATAAATCGGTTAAAGGACTTTCGAAATAACAAGCATTAAAAGTAGATTACAAAAAAAATAAACGCCCTGTATCTCGGAAACGAAGCGTTTCCGGACACATGCTAATGGGAACTTTTTTTTCTTATTTTTATCTAAAGAACCTGTCCCTGAAATTTTTCGCCATATTAAAGAATCACCCTGTATACAGAGTGTCCCCAGTTCGGGTTGCTTATACAAAAATGTTTGCTTTTCTCTGTAAGGTAGTTATTTATTCAATTTTATATACAGGGTGTTCAAAAATAAGAAAAAATTAAAAACAGTAAAGTACCTTAAATCTTAACGCTAGAAAAGTAATGGAAAAGTTGCTTGAAATTAAATTTTATGCTTAAATATGAAAGTATGGCCTTCTAGTAAATGCTCAACGCTTTGGGATATGCTAGAACTCTATAATTTATTAATAGCTTCAGAGAAGCTAGTCTCTTTAAAAATGTTGTTTTATTGAAAACCACATATACAGGTTTGCATATTAATAGTTTATCTTTATACAGGGATTACAAAAACATTAATTCAACATTTATTTTAAGAACAGCAAAATCTGTATGCACGTACCATTTCCAAACTATTCTACATGAAGTTCTCCAGGTTCAACACACCTCTCCATCACACCTCTGAAATCAATATTGTATTCTCTGTACACTATTCCTTGCAAGAATTTCAAAAGAATTAATCAAAATACCAGTAATTTGTATAAGCCAATTGTTTTTGTTTGACACTAGTTTTGACTTAATAGACTTCACTTGAAACTATGGTTGCTGATTTAAAATTTTATTTATTATTTATTTATTAACAATATTGTATCTACTGGCGAACTCAATTGATACAATCCAAAGAGTGTGAAAAGGGAAAAACAAAAGAGACAGAATAAATTCATTATTTTTGAAATTGAGAAGTTTTCGAAAAAATCCCCTGGCACGTCGATTTTGTTTTTTAAAAAAGGCACTTTTTGATATACGACCCATATTTGTGACGTCATCGTTGTTCGAGATATGACGTCATCGACAATTTTTTTAAATTGCAACCCCCAATTTTGACCATGCCATTTGAAAGAGCGCGTCATTATACATACATATATCATGAAAAATTATGGTGTTACATAACAAAAATTTCAAGAAAATAATGTTTGAAGATTTTAAAATTTAATTTTCACAATACTGTGCACATCTTCGTTATGCAACACCTGTCCGTGCTTATTTAGATGAGCTGTTCCCGAATCGTTGGATAGGGAGAAGGGGGCCGATTGAGTGGCCAGCCAGATCGCCTGATTTAACACCCCTAGATTATTTCTTGAGGGGATACTTAAAAAGCAAAGTATACATTACTATTTAAAAGCAAGAATTTGTCACGAGATACATCGTATACCTCCTGAAGTTATTGATAATGTCCAAAAAGAATTTATTAATCGTCTTGGCTACTGTCAGGCAGCCAACGGTGCATAATTTGAACATTTAATTTAGTCGATTTTTTACATAATCATTATCATTTTCAGTATAGTGAAAATTAAATTTTAAATTCTTCAAACATTATTTTCTTGAAATTTTTGTTATGTAACATCATAATTTTTCATGATGTATGTATGTAGAATGACACGCTCTTTCAAATGACATGGTCAAAATTGGGGGTTGCTATTTAAAAAAGTTGTCGATGACATATCTTGAACAACTATGACGTCACAAATGTGGGTCGTATGTCAAAAAGTGCCTTTTTTAAAAAAAAATCGACGTGCCAGGGGATTTTTTCGAAAACTTCTCAATGTCAAAAATAATGAATTTATTCGTTACTTTTCGAAAGCACTGTAGATTAACTTAACTCACAAGTCTATGACTTCAGGGCTAATCCTTGTGATTAGAATGGAGGGGGTAGAGATATTATTATTATTATTATTACTAAGTCTATTGCATATTACTCCTATTAAGTGCATTAATTGAGTCCAAGCTGTAATCATAATGAACACTATTAATGCAGTAAACAATATTATTTATGGGACTATAAAAACCGTCATTAGTACAATGGTAAGTGACGTGCAATAGTCAGTCTTGTACTATAACACAGCCCCACAAACAAAAATAAAAGTTCATACACAAGAGAGTGACATATGTATTCCCATGTATTTTTCGACGCTGAATCTCATCCCGAGCTCAGAATTGGGCCTACACGTCTGGAATTGGCCCCAGGGGCCGAAAATGGCCTGAAATGCGGTTACCGGGATAAGGCAAAGTCGACGCTGACTTTGGAAGCTAGAGCCGGATTTGTGCTCGAAAAGTTAATGGCCAACTGAAATTCCGGGTTTGGGTCCGGGAAAATGACCCCTTGGGGCGGGAAAATCCTGTTTTGGACGTCCCGGTAGCGACTGGTATTTTCGTGTGTTTTTCAATTCTGGACCTGAGACTGGGTGTGAAAAGTTTTTGGTCAACTGAAATTCCCAGTTTGGGTCCGGGAAAAGGGCCCATTGGGACCGGAAAATCATATTTCGGACGTACCAGTCGCAAAAATGGGATTTTCATGTATTTTTCAATCCTGGTTCTTAGAGTATGCTCAAAAAGTTTTTGGACAACTTATATTCCCAGTTTGGGTCCGGAAAAATGGCCCATTGGGGCCGTAAAATCATATTTCGGACGTACCAATCGCAACAGTGGGATTTTTATGTACTAATTACTGTAGCTTAGACTGTGCTTGACAGGTTTATGGCCATGTGAAATTCCCTGTTCGGGACCGGGAAAATAACCCTTAGGGGCCGGAAAATCGTGTTTTGTACGTCTCAGTTGAGACATTGGTATTTTCATGTACTTTTAAATTCCGGAACTGATACCGTGTTTGGAATGCCTTTGGTCGATTGGAATATCTCAAAACACGATTTTCCGGCCCCAATGGGCCATTTTCCCGGACCCAAACTGGGTCCGGGAAAAGGGGGTTCAGTTGACCAAAAACTTTTCACACCCAGTCTCAGGTCCAGAATTGAAAAACACTCGAAAATACCAGTCGCGACCGGGACGTCCAAAACAGGATTTTCCCGCCCCAAGGGGTCATTTTCCCGGACCCAAACCCGGAATTTCAGTTGGCCATAAACTTTTCGAGCACAAATCCGGCTCTAGCTTCAAAATTCAGCGTCGACCTCGCCTTATCCCGGGAACCAGACGTGTAGGCCTAATTCTGAGCTCGGGATCGGATTCAGCGTCGAAAAATACATGGGAATACATATGTCACTCTCTTGTGTATGAACTTTTTTTTTTGTGGGGCTGTGTAATTTGGAATAAGTAAAGAAAAAAACGATATCATTTTTCCCATTAAATAATCTGTGGGTAAATTTAATATAATTACATGTTTCTCCAAATTGTAAGGATTTAAATCCAACCTCTGTAGCACAACATATTGGAGGAATAAAGGTACAATATATTACCTATATTGTAAACTAGGCTAGTATATGCCAGCTTTGTCCAATATTGTAGGTACCAATTTAGTTCTTAGCAGTATTTTCAATATATTCACCCAATATACAGGGTGTTTCAAAACAAAGGCGAAAAATTTCAGGGGGTGATTCCTTGTTGAAAATAAAAGGTAGTTTGTTATATAAACGTTGGGTCACAAGTCAACCATTAGGGAGATATCGCGTTGCAAAGATGGCGGAAAAAGAGTGTTTTTATTGTTTTTCTCGGAAACAAAAGGTTTGGAATAAACTACCCCTTTCAGTTTTTAACTATACTTTCAAAACTTCCTTAACGACGTAGAAAAAATAAATCAGGTTAAGCCGATTCATTTAGAAACTTTTTCTCTCTTATATTTTTGATAAAATTAACTGTTTCGACGTTAAAAATAAAATGTAAAGTAACTAATATTAATTCGAAAAATGTATGGTTCCTTCGTCGCTGTATTGGGTTAATAAAGATAAAATATGTTACCGATATTGTAAATTGGACCCATATGTTCACTATGTCCAATATTGCCCCAATATATAATTCTCAGCACCATTTTCAATATATTCATCCAATATATATTCTATATTTATCCAACATTAGCAAACCATTCACTGTTATATTAACGTTATTAATTTAAATAAACCCCATGTGTAGGAACTAATATTAATTAGGAAAATGTATGATTCCTTTATAGTCATATTAATTTATTTGTGAGCACATCACATAATGAGTCTTCTATATGTTTTTAATTAACTGGTTGCTAATTGCATATGATTATCTACTGCTCATTCCCTTTGAACAATTTTCATTTTCATAATCTACATACTTCATTTCAAACGTGAAAATTGTAAAATCTGGGAAAGTGTGTGGGAATAAGTGAAATTCAAATTAAATTTATAATTATTTGAGATTGCATCAATCAATCAAGTTGCATGTTTGAACTTCCAATGACATTGTAGAAATATCGTTTAAATTTGTTATAAAAATTTCAAGTCTACTTACTTTTTAACTAACCTGTACCTTATATTGACATTCTGAAGGCTTTGAATACATCCTGATAAACTTTTTAGAATAAAAAAAACTTTTATAAATCATTAGTTTGGATAAAAAAATTAATTAAAAAAGTAAAAAAAAGTATTACCTTCATCTGGGGATAGACTGTTTATGTATTTCTTTTAGTTTTAAATTTACCACGCATAGCCACTGAAACAGTGGCGCATAGCGCTCTCTGTCGGTCATCTATGATATCGCATATAGCCATATTGAAATGTAGAGTGCCGGTGACAATATTGACAATATTGATTGCAATATTGGCGATATGTGTCGCTAATATATGTTACATATGACGCCAATGTTGATATCCAATATCGTGCCAGTACTTGATCACAATATTGGACGTTTTTAGACAAAATCTGTCGTTCGGTAAATTGGCCCAATATGTTGGTGCCTATATTAGCCCAATAGACTTGTGCTACAGGGAAAGTTGATAAAGGCTTTCATTGCAATTGTAGTCATTTTTATTTATATTATGTTTAATTAAACAGTATTTATATAATTGCAAATTTTTAGTTATATTCTCTGAAGATTAATATGTAGGTACTTCATAGTAGGGACTTGTACAACAATATTCTAATGACGATCTGACTAGGGAATTAAACAATAGAATAGAGAGTTATTGGAAATCCCTTTAATACTGCCAAACAGTATTAGGAACGACTTTATTTAATTACTGCTTGCCCTTATTTTGTTCAGAAGAGTATAGTTATTGGTTAAAAATTTGACGGATGGGATTCCCTTATCTTTTGTTTCTCTTCTATTTACCGGGGGCTTCGGTATGACCGATTACGGCCGAACGACCCGATCTATCAAATACGGGATTGCTTAACGTTACCTTAATCATGCATAAATATGGTCGAGCACTATCCTTATTATTGCTGCCTTAATAATTCAGCACATATGCGCATGCTTAGATGTCAATATAAGGGAAACCTAAATACTGCTTAACCTTATGACTCGTCCAATAACTCTCTAATGTGTGTCAGTAAACTCACTAGTTTGCCTTCTGATAAAACCGCTCATAGAGTATCACTTCCTTATTACATCTTCAATACGAAGGTCAAAACGCAGCATGTAATCTAACTTCATGCCCAGATCAGTAATATATTTAACTCTTTCCAATATTGAGTTACTAATAGAATAATCATATGTAATTGTGTTTTTCTTACATGAAAATGTAATAACTTTACATTTAGAATAATTCAATTCCATGTTATTCAATGAGCACCATAACATCAAGGAATTCAAATAAGTCTGTATTTTACAACAATCATTACTATTTACGTTCAAAAAAGGTTTAAATCGTCTGCAAATAATAAAAATTTACAGTTGTTTTTGCTGGTTTATTTGAAGCAAAACCATTAATTTTAATAATTTAGGTTCTTCCATATAAATATGATTTGAGTCGCAACAATAAATTACCTATGATACCATACGAGGCTAATGTAGTTAAGACAATTTTGTGGTCAACCCCATCGAGAGCTTTCTAGACATCGATATATATAACATCTACTTGACCGCCAAGTTCAATGTGATTTATTGAGTAATTCGTGTATAAAAATAAATTAATTTTAGTACTGCAACCAGGGTAAAAACTATGTTGTTCAGGTATAACAAAATTTTTGTAATTTTGAAGTATATGCTCCGCTACAATACTCAACAATTTTTCCAATAGAACAAAAACAACAAATTGGTCTATAATTGTTAATATTAGTTTTAGAGACCAATTTAAATAACGGGAAAATAAATGCCAATTTCCATAATTGTGGGAAAACAACCACTATTTAGCGACATCTGGAAAATTATAAATATAGAAAGAGCTAAAGAGGGACTATATAATTTAATGAAAGAAATGTCTCTTTTAAATTTAAAAGATTTTGAACAATTACATCAAGACTCCATTCAATAGACAGTGTATTACAATAATTATCAAAACAGACACTACGAGGTATATAATTATTATTTCATATTTGTTATAAACAGAAGAACAAAATTCAGCAAATCAGTTACATATTATATCAATGCCACTATCCAAGTTTTAGTTGTTGTAAGACATAGTGTTTGGCATGGTAGTTGATTTCCACTTTGTATTGCTAAATTTTCAAAAAAGTTTTGAATTATTTTTAATATTTCTTTGTGAATAACGCGCAAATGCATGTAATAATAATATGCCACCCCCTCTCCCGCACAAGTCTTCGACTTCAGGGCTAATCCTCGCGACTAGAATGAGGGGTAGAGATATTATTATTATTATTATTATTATTATTATTATTATTATAACTAATAAATCTATCATAATCTTGGTTAATTAAACTTTAGCAGAGTAATTGTAATGCTTTATAATTATTTAACGATGACTATTTGATTTCTAATTGTTCTAATTATTTTTTTGGTGTTCACTGAATACCTACCCTATAGGAAAATTGCCACAATTTACGTAATAAGTTGGTATGAATTGATCAAATGCAGCATATATCTTAATTTAAATAAAAGTACAGACTATTGTACATCAATATTCCTAAATAAATTTTCCCAATCAGCCGAACCAAAAAAATCATTGATTAAATTATAATTTGCTTTTTTAAAGTTTAGTCTCCAAGTATTCTAATTTTGACGAGTAGTTAAAAAAGTAACAAGCAGTGCGAGGTGATGATAAGCAATTGTTAATAGAGGATTGGATTCCCTGACGATATTCAGTTTTTTACAGTTTGAAAGTACATTGTTATCATTTCAGATGTGATAAAAGCTAAAACTATCATATATTTGTGCGTCACATTCAGAGTTTGTATTTGTGGGAATCATGAAATCCTCATTTTCACTACCTTCAACACATCAGCAGCATCGGATAAATATATTTTAATTAGTATGTTATCATCTGGGCTATAATTACCGAAATAATAAACTTTTAAATCAAATAGCTCTAAATCTCTTTTTAAAAACTTGAAAAATTTCATTAACTTTAGTGTCATCATCTACAGGGTCGGAAAACGCTGATGGTCTATCTGAGTTTACATGAGAGCGACAAAGTAAAGTATAGAAATCCGTGCGATAGACAAGGATGACGTTTTATAAATTAGAATAACATCTGAGCAGTCGCTCCCACTTCTAACCGAGCGCATCCGATTGGCCGGAAGGTGCAGGAGCAGCTAGAATGAGAAGGAGTAATTTAATTTTCAGACTTACATGCAGTGTTGCCAACTGTTGAAGATATTTTCCGCCAAATGTAGGCTTAAAATCCGTTATTATATTACCAAATATAACAAGCACTGTAACAACCTGTAACTTAACTTATCTAGATACATAGGTATTAAAGAAAACGCTTTTTGTTGGTCGGTATCGGACGTAAAATACGAGAATTCCCTACTCTTATTACTCGTTTTGTGCGCCGTCGCCGTATTGCCGCATAACAGCTTAAAACAGTGTTTACCGGAATTGTCGAGCTTCTGACAAATACCTAATAGAAAGGCGACAGGACGCCATTAATGAAGTAAAATCTTCGTTTTACGAAAGATTTTACATCTTTGTTTACGAATTTAAAGGAGCAACGTTTATATCTATTGAATTCTCAATTCACTAATAAGCTAAATTCCGCTAAAAAAAGTATAATTTGTCAAAAATTCCGCTATTTGCAATTAAACATTTTGTCCGCCAAATATCAATCAAATTCCGCTAAATCTAACGAAAATTTTTCTAAGTTGGCAACACTGCCCCCTTCCTTCTCATCTCTCTGAGAAATTGTGCTGACCTCTGTTAACGGATTGTATTAAAATATCAGAATACCGGAGTTGGAATTGCACAAGTAGCGACATCTCTTGCGAAAGCGAAAGGCAAACAATAAAGGCAAAGATGGCGATTGGTCGCTGAGATATAAGTGGGAGTGGATTTTATTTGTTGAATGACGAAATAGGCGGTGAATATTTAGATTTTAAAACGTCGTCAATATAGCCATCCTTTTTTTCTCATATATTTTCAGGTATTAACAATATTGTGTGAAACTAACTACTCAGTGGACAAAAGCCCCAACCTGCGTTGAATTACACCCACAATATCTACCCATATATTCCTTATTATTAGCTTTTGTAACATTTTTACTGTTTAAGAAAGGTATTTTAAGCTAATATGTATCAAATCTCCTACAATTCCTATCAATGAAGTCATATGTATGTTCTCTGATACCAAACATCTAGGTATGCTAATGAACATCCACAGACAAAACTCTATTCAATAATTATCTAAAAATTTAATATATTTACTAACCTCTGGAGTAGAACTCGAAATTCAACCACAATAATTGAGATCTCACTTATTTCTGCGTTTTATTAGGATCGCTTCATCAGGTGGCCTCCTTTAACTTGAGTCAAATATCTAACTATAAAGATGATTATACCAATAAATTAAAATTATTTGAAATTGAATGTCAAAATGAAATATCGACAACGTCAAACTGATTAACTGTCAATGAATATCATAACAACCTACTAAATTTACCTTTTATGTATAGTTTTTTTCTCATATATTTTCAGGTATTAACAATATTGTGTGAAACTAACTACTCAGTGGACAAAAGCCCCAACCTGCGTTGAATTACACACAAAATATCTACCCATATATTCCTTATTATTAGCTTTTGTAACATTTTTTACTGTTTAAGAAAGGTATTTTAAGCTAATATGTATCAAATCTCCTACAATTCCTATCAATGAAGTCATATGTATGTTCTCTGATACCAAACATCTAGGTATGCTAATGAACATCCACAGACAAAACTCTATTCAATAATTATCTAAAATTTAATATATTTACTAACCTCTGGGTAGAACTCGAAATTCAACCACAATAATTGAGATCTCACTTATTTCTGCGTTTTATTAGGATCGCTTCATCAGGTGGCCTCCTTTAACTTGAGTCAAATATCTAACTATAAAGATGATTATACCAATAAATTAAAATTATTTGAAATTGAATGTCAAAATGAAATATCGACAACGTCAAACTGATTAACTGTCAATGAATATCATAACAACCTACTAAAATAAAAATTAATAAAAAATTTTACCTTTTATGTATAGTTTTTTTTTCTCATATATTTTCAGGTATTAACAATATTGTGTGAAACTAACTACTCAGTGGACAAAAGCCCCAACCTGCGTTGAATTACACCCACAATATCTACCCATATATTCCTTATTATTAGCTTTTGTAACATTTTTTACTGTTTAAGAAAGGTATTTTAAGCTAATATGTATCAAATCTACAATTCCTTTCTTAAACAGTAAAAAATGTTACAAAAGCTAATAATAAGGAATATATGGGTAGATATTGTGGGTGTAATTCAACGCAGGTTGGGGCTTTTGTCCACTGAGTAGTTAGTTTCACACAATATTGTTAATACCTGAAAATATATGAGAAAAAAAAACTATACATAAAAGGTAAAATTTTTTATTAATTTTTATTTTAGTAGGTTGTTATGATATTCATTGACAGTTAATCAGTTTGACGTTGTCGATATTTCATTTTGACATTCAATTTCAAATAATTTTAATTTATTGGTATAATCATCTTTATAGTTAGATATTTGACTCAAGTTAAAGGAGGCCACCTGATGAAGCGATCCTAATAAAACGCAGAAATAAGTGAGATCTCAATTATTGTGGTTGAATTTCGAGTTCACTCCAGAGGTTAGTAAATATATTAAATTTTTTAGATAATTATTGAATAGAGTTTTGTCTGTGGATGTTCATTAGCATACCTAGATGTTTGGTATCAGAGAACATACATATGACTTCATTGATAGGAATTGTAGGAGATTTGATACATATTAGCTTAAAATACCTTTCTTAAACAGTAAAAAATGTTACAAAAGCTAATAATAAGGAATATATGGGTAGATATTGTGGGTGTAATTCAACGCAGGTTGGGGCTTTTGTCCACTGAGTAGTTAGTTTCACACGATATTGTTAATACCTGAAAATATATGAGAAAAAACTATACATAAAGGTAAACATTTTTATTAATTTTTATTTTAGTAGGTTGTTATGATATTTATTGACAGTTAATCAGTTTGACGTTGTCGATATTTCATTTTGACATTCAATTTCAAATAATTTTAATTTATTGGTATAATCATCTTTATAGTTAGATATTTGACTCAAGTTAAAGGAGGCCACCTGATGAAGCGATCCTAATAAAACGCAGAAATAAGTGAGATCTCAATTATTGTGGTTGAATTTCGAGTTCCCACCCAGAGGTTAGTAAATATATTAAATTTTAGATAATTATTGAATAGAGTTTTGTCTGTGGATGTTCATTAGCATACCTAGATGTTTGGTATCAGAGAACATACATATGACTTCATTGATAGGAATTGTAGGAGATTTGATACATATTAGCTTAAAATACCTTTCTTAAACAGTCAATATAGTCATCCTTGTCTATCGCACAGATTTCTATACTTTACTTTGTCGCTCTCATGTAAACTCAGATAGACCATCAGCGTTTTCCGACCCTGTATATTCAAATAATGCTTACTTTACAGCATCAAATATATCTTGTTAAATGTTATGGTATCAATACCATTTCTTATCGTTAAGCAATTGAATTGTTTCATGAAAAATACCCAGAAGTTGAAGTTATCCTCCAAAATTTGAGAAAACTAATTCGAAATTTGATTTAACTGGTGATGTAAAAAACATAAAAAGGTCAAACAAGAAATATCATGACGATGATGCAGTCACAATACTAGTTTTGAATTTAGTAGAAGAAAACTCGAGACTGTCAATAAGAAAGAGATCTGAATATATCAATGTTTATCTGAAAATAAGTTTAGAGCTTTCAGCTGAAAGTAATTCACACTCTAGACGTTGGTGATGATGCACATCGTTTGGAGTTTTGTTTAGAGACAGGAAACAGGATTGTGGTAGATAGACATTTTCACAAAAGTATTTTTTTTCCAATGAGAGCACTTTTCCGCAAGAAAGTTCAAAAAGTGAATGTTTGGTGTGCAATTACTTTTAACTGAATAACTAACTGTTGCATATTTTTTAAACAAATTTGAATCCTGGAGATGCTAGATACGTTTTTCTGGTCAGATTTAGAAGAAAATTTGGAATATATACAAAAAGCTTATATCCGACAAAATGGATGTTCTGCTCACTCAACAATTCTGGTCACAATTGGCTTAACAAGAAATTTCGAAAGAAGTGGATGGGAAGATATGATACTATTTGCTTTATTATTTCCTTTGGAGTTTGTTGAAAGAAATAATGTGCAGAGAACCAATGCTACACAATGCTGATTTCTTAAAAACTAGGGTAATTGAAGCTATTGCCCATGTTAATGAAGAGATTATCCATTCGACATATGCAGCATTTCGAAAAAGATTGGAGAGGTGTGTTCAACTTGGAGGACCTCATGGAAAATAGTTTTGAAATGGTGTGTACATACAGACTTTGCTGTGTTCTCGTGTTTGATGCCTCTATACAAAAAATAAATTATTAATAAATATACCTGTGTATGTGTTTTTCAATACAGTAGCATTTTTAAAGAGAACAGACAGCAAAACAGATGCAGTGACTTATATTTAGGCACGTGAGTTCAAACCTAATATCTGAAAATTATGTGAGAAAATGAAAATTATTAAAATTTTAGAAGTAAAATAGAGTGAACTAACTTAGAATATCTCTGGACGGTGGCAATATAGAGGGGCATATGTTTTTACTTTTTTTTATTTTAACTTTAAGAGGCTGTAACTTGTTAGGAGTGCATCTTGGTATCAATGTTAATTAGATTCAAAGCATCTATTTTCACCTTCAGTTTTACCTGTATAAATTTGACTACATTTCTTTGTATAAAGCCAGATTATTCTTTTCTATTTTAAATCTAAAACAAATATTAAAATTTTACAAGAGAATAAAATCTTATAAAGTAAATTTTGCTAGAAAAATTATACACATGTATAAAAAGTTCAGTGGCAGTCCCTTCCAACCCTCTTTTATGAA
Organism: Monochamus saltuarius; assembly: GCA_025584915.1. NCBI lineage: Eukaryota > Metazoa > Arthropoda > Insecta > Coleoptera > Cerambycidae > Monochamus > Monochamus saltuarius. The sequence continues at coordinate 26,397,441 of CM046726.1, read as the reverse complement.
AAGTATATGTTACACATACCACTAACCAATGTTTAAAATAATGTAATATATTTATTTTTTCTATACAGGGTTAACTATGAACACCGTCGATTACTGTTAATATTGTTGCTATTATTAGTATTAATAACATAATTTAATTTATGTGCACCTTGCATTAGTGGCCTACAGATGTCATCTGTAGAATGTAGATGTCAAAAAATATTGGATACAGTTACGGTACTCTGAAATAATTTTTCAGTACTTGCTTTTCGCATATTTAATTTTTCGCGAATTTTTTGTGTATTTACAAACATGTATTCAAATGCCTAGATTTAATTTGCTTTTAAAACTATAGTCTTTGAAAGTATTAATATTATCGCAGTGTCTGAAACGGGAACTAATGCTAATGTAAATACTGATTTGATATATTCCAAACTATACATTTTTGAAATTTGATCGACATGGCAGAGGTAGTGGCGTGGGATTATTTATTAGATATTAATTTAGCCATAATGTCTTATTCTCTGATATTGGTGATTTTCTTAAACAAATGTGGATCTCAATAGCCTATTCAGGTAAGCATACAATTTTCGGTGTTTTTTATAGAATGCCTAAGTCGAGATTACTATTTAGTTTAGATTCACTAGATCTTTATCTTTCTTATTATCTCAAGGTGAAAACTTAATTTTTGCTGGAGATCTTAATCTCAATCTTTTGGATTCTAATGTTACAGTATAAATCATTTTTATAATTTCTTAGAATCTCAGCTTTGTTGTTAGATGTATTGGTTACGTCATATTGAAATATTATAAAGTCTATAAGTGTTTCTGGTGTTTCTGACCATTTTCTAGTATCACGTCTTATAATTTCCATTAAACTCAAGGTGCATGCAAAATTTATCACATATCGGGACTCAAAAAATTTTAATAGAAACTTGTTTTTTAATTAATTGTATTTAATCAACTGGGATCATATTTTTACTTTGGAAAATGTGAATGATATGATCGATTATTTTAATTTTCATTTATTAAAACTTTTTAATATACATGCTCCTCTACGTACAGTTAAGATTACTAAAAAAACATGCTCAATGGGTTACTGATACTTTAAAAGCTATGATTAAGCCAGGGTTGTCCAACTGGCGGCCCGCGGGCCGCATCCGGCCCGCAATGCTATTAGTTGTGGCCCGCGTAATGTTTTACGAAAAGCATATATTTTCTTTAAATGCTGCCATTGTGAAAAAAGATTTATATTTTATGGTCTCTAACACTGTTTTTACATCACAAATGCTGTCCCGCGCGCCGCATCGCGGACGTGTAACACATTCTTCCTCCACCACTACGAGAACTGCACTGAACACTGCGCATCACAGTTGAGTTGTGTGATTCTTCAAGCTGACATGTTCCTAATCACCAGACAAGAAAAGGCCTGAATTTTTCAAATTGCTGTCTAAGGAGAAATTCCCAAACCTGCGAGATTTTGGACTGAAAATGTTCGGAAGCACATATACATGTAAAAGTGCCTTTTCCTCCATGAAATACATTAAAAACCACAACAGAAGCAACCTTACCGATTCTTCCTTACGTCATCTCATGAGACTGTCTACAACTGAACTGGAGGTGGACATTTCTTCATTGGTGGATGAAGCGGATCAACCACAGTCTTCACATTAGATACAACTTTTCATTATAATAATTGCAATTTTTGTCTTAATTCTTGAAAAAAATTATGTATAAATTTTCCATTTATCTAAAAAAATGTAGTTGTTGAGCCATAAAAGAAATAATACTCCTTTTTTGTTTTAATTATTTTTATACCTCACGTTATTTTCTTATTACTTTAACAAAATTATTATATGGCCCGCAACCACATCAAAGGTTTTAGTTTGGGCCCTTGAGACCTTGCAAGTTGGACACCCCTGGATTAAGCTATGTGATACATCATTATTGAAATATAAGAATTCTCGTTCTAACAATGACTGGGTTTACTATAAACATCTTAGAAATTATGTAACTGCTACAATTCGGAATGAAAAAAAAAGTATTCCTTAATTATACATAACACAATAAGTTCAGTAAATATTTATGGAACTCGTTAAGATTTTTAAATATTATTAGAAATCTTAAAATTCACAATCTGCCAGAAAACTTAAGAGATCCAAATACTATAAATATTAATTATTAATATTTTATTGCTTGATAAATACACAAACACTTCTTTCAATATTTTGAAATATATTAATTGGATTAAAAATCATGTCATTGGCTCTGATATGATATCTCTTACTATGATTGAATTAATTTGTGATTTTTTATTAGAACATATTGCGTACATAATATATATATATATATATACAGGGTGTCCCAAAATAGAAGGTCATACCATTAACCACATATTCTTTGGACAAAAATAATGCGACTTTCCTTATGCCATTTTTTATTTGGACGCCCCTGTTTCTATATACAGGGTGTTAAAGTTTCATTTTAAAAAACTATTTTAGTTAATAATTCCATTGTTTTGTAAGATACACACTTGAAATTTTGCACGTACTTTTATCTTATTTCGGCATACTTATCATGTAATTTTGGTGAAAAAAATCGAAGGGCCAATGGTGGTAACTGAGAGATGCAGTACCCTTTATCCCCTCCAATTATTTCTAAGTACGCCTATGCAGCTTTTTCTAGAAATATCAAACGTAGAATTTTCTTCTGATCATTTTCTCTTTTGTATTTTTTTGTTTAAATGCTCCGTTCTGGAGAAAAATGGCAATTTGTAGTGAAAATTCACTATCATTTTCAAGTGAAACTGAAATTTTGAGGATATACCTATCATTACAATACCTTGGCAACTTAGCAAATCGAAATACTTACTGAATGAATATTTGCTATTTAATACAAAATGGATAATTCTAAATGTTATAAAATGAGGAATACTTATCACCCTCCTCATTAACACATGCATGTACCCTTTTAAGTAGTGAAAACCTTATCTTTTGAAAGATATTTTCCTTTTGCGTAAGTTCATCAGTTGCCATTACTATTCTCTCTCTGAGATGGTTAATGTCGTTTATTTCTGCAGCATAAACCATATCTTTCATATAACCCCAAAAAAAACAATGGATTAAGGTCATGAGATTGTGGTGGCCATTGAATAAGTACGTCTTGTCCTCGATCAATACAACGATTGGGAAATAAATGGGTATTTAAATACTGCCAAATACTGATTTTTCTACCATAATGGGGTGGAGCACCGTCAAGCTGCATCCACATACCGTCACGTACGATAACAGGTAAATCATGTAAAATATCTCAGAATTCATTTTGTAGAAAATTTAAAAATGATGTTGAATTTAAATTATTTGGTATGAAAAGGGGACCCAGACATTAACCCTGAATGTAAATGATGGTGTGCTACAATGTGCTACGTGGCTGTTATGCATGTTTGTCAATCAATTTCTTGTAAAGCTTGCCTCATCCGTGAATAGAATTTTTCTTACGAAGTCCCTATCTGCATCATTCTGTGTTAACAACCAACGACTAAATTGCATCCTAGAAGCAAAATCTTGGGGAAGAATATTTTGTACGGGTTGGATGTGATACGGGTGCAGAAGTTGGGTTTTTAAAGCCGATGAACATCCATTTTTGTACAATTTTCTATTTGTTGAGAAACAATATTTGTACTTGTGCTTGGTTCTTCTTCTACCAGTAGTAAGATTTGTTCCTTTTGTTAAGGGCTTAATTTTCTATGTAGGCCGCAAATTCCGAACTTCTGATCCATAAACTTTCCGGTTTCACGAAGATGCCGATCCAAAATTAAGAAAACCTTTCTTTTAGGATGTGATCTGTTGGGATAAGGGAGCTCACTATTTTTTCCTGACATTCATCGGCCCGCTAAGACATTTGTAACCTATCAATACATGTCGTTTTTTCTCCAAAACGGAGCATTTAAACAAAAAATTACAAAAGAGATAAAATGATCAGAAGAAAATTCTATGTTTGATATTTCAAGAAAAAGTTGCATAGGCGTACTTAGAAATAATTGGAGGGGATAAAGGGTACTGCATCCCTCAGTTACCACCATTCGCCCTTCGATTTTTTTCACCAAAATTACATGATAAGTATGCCGAAATAAGATAAAAGTACGTGCAAAATTTCAAGTGTGTATCTTACAAAACAATTAACAAAAATAGTTTATTAAAATGTAACTTTAACACCCTGAATTAAGTCACGTCTGCCCTAATGGTATACTAATTTTTTTATTAGTTTTGAAACATCAGATATCAAAATATGTATTTGACAATATTATTCCTTCATATTAGTCTGGCTTCAGAGCACAACATAGCACAACTACAGCACTATTACATGTTACTGACGAACTTGTGAGAGCTACTGATAAGGGCAAAGTTACTTGTCTCATTTTACTAGACTAGACTATAGTAAAGCGTTAAATACTGTGAAATGCGATATTCTTAATAAATTAAAATTCTACGGTTTTGACAATCGCTCTGTGTCATTGATTAAAAGTTTTATGCTTGACCGTAATCAAAGGGTAATTGCTGAAATCCTAATAAATCAAACATTATTATTTCTGTTCCCAAATTTAAAAGAAATTTAACAAAAGAATCATTAGATATTAAGTTAGGTGTTCGATCATTAGTTTAAATTTGTATGTTTTCTCGCAGTACAACTGTGTCCACTGAGAACAAAGAAGCAAAAAAATGATAAAAGTAGTCCGCTTTACCATGTTTTTGATAATATTACGCTCGCTTAAGAACATTTTTGTAAGGTTCCGATTAATACCGCGCTTGTTAAAGCATATTACATATTATTTTTTTACTGTGCCCGTTTTCCCCGTGATGGCTAAAAAGTGACTTTGTTAGAAGAAGTGCGATAGGGCAATATCGTCTACAAGGCCGGCCGGCATAGATTTTCCACATCCAAGTTCAAAGGTAAGTTTTTCTTTGTGGACATAGTGCATCTAATTAACTCGACAACCATTTATTTTTATTTTTTCTCTTAAATTCTTTGAGTTATCGAACATTAGGTAAAGAATCTATAAAATTTACTAATGAATGCAAGATTTTTGGTCTATAGTTTGATGAAAATTTAAGATTTTATAAACATGTAAATTATTTTTATCAAACACCATACACTACTTTAAAACAGCTTTATCCATACAGAAACATTATGAACGCTGAATTGAAACTTGCTCTATATTACTCTTCAATTATTTCAAAAATTTGATTTGGTTTATGGTTCCCATTTTTAAGAGTCTCATGCACCACATCTACAAAGAATATAAAATTGCTGTTTTAGACTTGCTTTTGGTATAAAATAGTTTGATAGTGTCTAACGACCAGACAGATTCATAGATCTAATAATCTTAAGCTTGGTAAACTACATAGATTACATTTACTGTGTAATACACAAAATGTTGAATACACACTCCATTGTACTTATTTAGTAAATTATCTGCATAGGAATACATCTAATTTTGATACCCGTCAATTCACTTACTTGAAATTACTTGTCACACTACTGCCTTGCTCACTAAATATTTTTCTTACGTTGCACCAAAGGAATTATTTGGCAGTAAAATTTAAAGATTTTTCAATTATTAATTTTAAGAAGGCTACTGTTATCTACATGATAATCTCGTTGACGACTCTTTCCATTCATTCGTGTTTTTTTTTATTCTATAGCCATACTGTTTTGGCATGGTAGGTATTGGACATGATCACTTACTAAAAACATCTACCTAAGTACCTACATGTATTATGCACACTTATTTATTATGTTTCTTGTTACATATTTAGATTTTGTTTTCTCATTAGGGTCATGTTGAAAAACAGTCAAACTGACACTTCACCCTATTATTTTGTTTATTTTTACACCTTATGTACCATTAATTGAAAATAAAGGCAATTCATTATTATTTGCAGGAATATAGACCACATCAATGTATTTTTTTGTAAAATGAACCTATTTTGCCATAAATCATCATAAGCAGCATTAATTTGTTGCTCCAGTTATTGATGTGAAGTTAACGCATGTTCGTATACTTTGTCTTTTATAATGTATATTATGTATTATTTGTCTGGATACTGTTCATTAAGCCAGCCTAGTACCACCCTCCCTGAATAGGCAGGTCCATCTACCTGCATCCAACTATCTATGAAAAAGCTGAAAACCTGTCTGTATGTGTTGAGATAAAAATGCGGTACCAACCAATTTGCTGTTAATGAAACTCTAATTTTGGTATGGCCTAGGTAATTCACGTAAGTACTAAGTTTCGATTACTCAATAATTACAAAGTAATTCTGTCAAGTTTATTATAGCAAGCAAAATTGATTGCAAAGTAAATTGGGTTTTCTTCAAAATAAAAAGGGCCCAGGAGTGCAGGTTGCACTTTTTATGTCACCCTGAAATTTTCTGTGTTCATAGAGATACACTTTGGCATTTATCACATGAAATTTGAAAAGAAATGGTTTTCAACTTTCTGAGATATTAGTAAAAAAAACTCCCTGTATTTCAGAAATGGTTTAGATTTCATAATAACTTTATGCATCATTATCTACCTAAAAGGCTAAAGTTTTGCCAATTTTAATTTTTTCAGAATTAGAGTGTGACACCATGTATAGTTGCAAGTTTGCCTGAATCATTACAATTCCAGGAGCTTACGGCCGAGTCATGTACAAACCTTTCCTTACCTAGATAACTTTTTCATCTGTTCATCAATTTCAACAATCTGTCTTTCAGTTGTAGCTTCTTCTTGATCCTCAGCAATAATAGCATTGCTTTCACTATCTGCTTCTTTTATAGCTTTGACAAATTTCTCCCACTCTTCCTCTACAGGATCTTTATATTCTTGATTTCTAGCCTTAAAATTTGTTACATATACTAATTAAATATTTCTTAATATAATATTAGACCTACTTTAGCATCCAACTTCGGATCGTCGAAAAAACCTTCAGGCAAAACATCCCTGCTTTCCAATATATCTTCAATTTCCATTATTTCTTGTTTTGTATCAGATTTTTTATTTTCAGTTATACTGATCTTTTGTGTCTCACTTGCATCAAAAAAATCATCTGGTAATCTACTACCACTAATATTATTTGTGTTACTTACATCTTTATCATTATTTGTATTTTTTAGTATGCCCTTAATCTTCTTTTTGGGAGTATCAATTGTAGGGGGTGTCAGAGGCCGTTTTAAAGGAATAGTAAAATTATTGGTCCTTTCTTTTAATTTCTTAGCTATTTCTACATTCTGTTTATGCACTTTTGCATTTACATGAACTGTCCATACAGCTTCTGACCTCACTATTGATTTACATAAAACACAAGTTAGCTCTCCTTGATCGTTATATGTATAATATGTGTTAAGGAATATAATATTTAAATATATATAAATAAGACCATATGACTTGTCAAAGCATATATTTAAATTTTCTTTATATACAGAGTGTTCGGAAAGTATATGGCATATTCTCGAGAATATATAGGAAAGGTCACAATAACCCTAGTTTGTTATAACCCCTAAGGAGTATCCAGCGATTTAACTTTTCGGCTCCAACTTTTGAACTGACGCCTATAATTTAAAGAAACTTTAATATTTTATGTAGGCCAGAAAGGCTCATGAAACCATAATACTTTAGATGTTTTACACTGTCTGGGAAGTCAGGAATGGACACCACACTCGTTGGGCCAAGCTTTTGACAGGTGCCATTTTATAGAGCCGAAAACTGAATTTTTAAATACTTTGATCACACCCTGTATAAAAGGCATAATCTGCAACTTGAAGACAATAGGCCATTACATAAAAATTTAGCAAAAAAAAATAGATAACCTACATTTTATTATTCTCAAAAGAGTTACTTTCTGATTTAGAAAAATTATTTTTCCTTCCAAGCAATTTTATATGTAAATTGATTCTCGTTACAGATAATACAGTGCCTTCATAAATGATTACAAGCCACGTGATCAGGGTCGAGAATCTCAAATCAATCCCAGAGCAATTCGTATGCGAATATCCTTTTTCTCACTACGGCAATTGAGAGAGACAAGAAATCTATTTGCATACGAATTGTTCTTCGAAAATCACAGTCCTGGTCACGTGGCTTGTAATCATTTATGAAGACACTGTAATTACATAATACAAACAAAGGTATTTGCGGCAAAGTAGGTGTATGGAACATATTAACGATTATAATAACTAATGAAAAGGTCATAATTATTAATTTTACTACCTACATCAAACTAAATAATAATGAAATGTTTTTTATATTAAAAAAACATGATAATTACAAACTACATATATTTATACAACAAAATTATATTAAAACACAGGTGTATCATAATAAGATTAAAATATCAAAAATAATTCTGTATTAGGAAAAATAAACCAAACAAAAATAAATAAAATAAATAAATGTATGTCAATAAGTATATAATTTTCTACAACTATTAAAAGAGCCTCTAAATTACATTAGAAAATTAACTACCAAAGAAGGTCCTTGTACTAAATTTTGTAGCAGCTAAAACATTAAAACCACCTTGAATTAGAAATTATCCTTCGCATCTCTGCCGTGTTCCAGCTGAAACTAAGGATGTGCACTTTAATTCTGTTACTGGCAGCAACCAGTTACAGAGGTCACGTTATAACAACCCGGAAAACAACTTTTAAAAATCGTTATTGTTTTTTATGTTTTAGTTAGTTCTCGTTGCAATAATTTGAATCAATAAGTTTTTGTAATAAAAAATCTTTTGGATTATGATAGATATCCAAATAATAAAAAAAACATTTGACACGCAAGAAAATGAGTTTTAGTAATTCAGACATTTAACAGCTATAAGCCTTTTTGCTAGTTATACAAAGCGTTTTAAATTTAATTCAGAAAAAGTTGCTTTGCGCTATCAGATACAGAATTAACTATGACTAAGTTCAAATATTTTAAGAGGGATAGAGAAAATTAAGAATTAACAGAATCGCCCTTCAAAAAAATTTCAAACTTCTTTATAAAGCAAAAAAAAATTGTTTTCGATATTATATTAAATCCTTACTTAACGACGACTATGCGACCCGTCCGTCGCACGTTTACAGAGTCAGAGTAGGCAACCAACAAGCAATGGTAAAATTCGCTGTCATATCATAATTCAATTCCTGTGTTTACGTTGTAGGTTTGTGTTCTTCAGTTTTTAGTGTCTTATTTTAATTTTAAACATCATATATTTATTAAATAAGGGAATATGTATCGGGTACAGATATTTTCCCACAACATAGATCACCAGTATATTTTTCTAGGTTATGGGACAAGACTATCGTGGGTGCATTAAAAGTTTTCTATTAGTACCTACCCATTCCTCTCGTTCGATTTTCTTATAATAAATAGACATTTTATCTAACTGTACCTACGGCAAGTGTGTTTTATTGGTAGTGAGTGGTTGTAATGATTGAAAATGTAGGTTTTCCAGTTTGTAACAAAATAATAAAAAACGAATGCAAAATACTGGAGCTAACTGGATTAACTGTTATTGTTAAGTTTTGTCGTTTCTACATTTAGAACCGCTGCAAAAAGATGACCATGATGACATGGTAGTTGACATTGTTGACAGATGTAAGCTTTATTTATGAATCTATGCCATCTCAGTCGATGCTTATGATAGGTGCTGACTTTCTGTAGGAAAAAAGAGTTTTGCCAAACCAATATTTTTCTAAAATTACTAAGCCCATTGTAAACTCAACGAGAATACCTACAAATTGATGAAAAATTTTTTAAATCAATAGAGAAATCAAAAATATATAACAACACATTCGTCAACAATGGCGTCCGACGTGGACGTGTGTTCCCGTTACTCTGATAATTTTATAGTTAATTCTAAGTGTATTAAATGTGATTCCTGTAAAGGAAAGTTTCATACTATGTGTGCATCTATAAAAGACTCCTGGTTGAAACTTATCTCTGAAAGTCCTAATCTGTTCTGGTTCTGTGATAAGTGCAATGATAGTTGGCAATTTTCACTGAAAACTAGTACAAAATCTACTGAAAATGAAGTGGCTATATTAAAGAAGGAGGTAGATTGTTTAAAAAAAGAGATTGATCTTACAAATAAATTACTGTCACAATTGGAATATTCTCATGAGGTACAGAAATTATTAATTAGTAAATATGAGAAAGATTTATCACAAGCAAAAACTATAAGTATGGATTCACATCACATTCTGCAAAACCTATACCTTTTAGCGATATTATAAAAAAGTCTACAAATACACCTTCTCCTGTGTTGTTAATAAAAACTCATAGTAATTTAATTTCAAATACTGATGTGCTGAAGGATATTACTACCTCTGTTAATCCAGCCAATATTAATGCATGTATAAATGGCACCAGGAAAATACGAGGAGTTGCTGTCCATTGCGAAAATGAAAACTCGTTAGTTAGCTTAAAAAATACCTTAACTAATAAATTTGGTTCTAAATATATCATAAATGAAGCAAAGAAATTAAATCCAAGATTGATAATTAAAAATGTTAGTTCCAATGAATTCAGCTCTGACGAACAAATAATAGAAAGTATTATAGCACTCCATAATCTGCAAAACTTTGAAGCTTCAAATATTAAAATAGTTACAAAACTTAAACATTACAATGCCATAAATGTTGTTGTGGAAGTGCCACCCCTTCTTAGGAAATTATTAGTTGAAAGAGGTTTTCTATTTGTAGGATGGAATAAATGTGGAGTGTCCGATCATCTACGCACTATTCATTGTTACAAATGTTGTGGTTTTGGTCACGTTGAGAAAAATTGTAGTTCTGACTTAGTGTGTCCGAAATGTGCATGTCAACATACTATAAAAGAATGTAAATCTGAGGAAGTTAAATGTGTAAATTGTGATAAATATAATAAAATGTATAAGCGAAATTTATCAGTGTGTCATAGTGCACGTGATTCTAATTGTCCTGTATTTCAAAATTATGTTGATAAACTAAAAGATAAAATCAATTATGGATAACAAATTGAATAAAAGTGTAGTAAGATTTGGCCATGTTAATACCAGATCAATATTATCCAATTTTGTAGATTTTAGTTATATGGTAACTGAATATTCTTTTGATATACTTGCTGTAACTGATATATGGTTGACTTCTGATGTTCCAGACAATGCAGTAAATATTCCAGGGTATAATTTCTATAGATTAGATAGAGATTCTCGAGGTGGTGGTGTCGGACTTTTTGTAGCTAAAAAATTTTTATGTGAAATAATAAATTTTGATCAAAATTTGAATATTCAAGATAAACATTTGGAACATTTATGGCTCAAAATAAAAATTTGGAATATTACTCTCATTATAGGCGTTATTTATAGACCTCCTAAAGGTAAGATTGATCAGGCAATTACATATTTAGATAATATTTTATTTCTACTAACCCCTTTGTATAATGATGTGATAGTCATTGGCGATATAAATGTTGATCTTTTTAATCCCTATAATAAAATAAGTCAATGCTTAAATGGTTATAATTTCGAACAAGTAATTAAAGAACCAACTAGAATTACTAGAAATTCTGAAACACTGTTAGATCCAATATTTTTGAATATAGCGGCCCGCTGTGTTAAAAGTGGTACGTTAAACGCTGACCTATTTTCTGATCATCGCTTAGCATTTTCAGATATTTCTTTCCCTTTGCAGGAACAGGTACCAAAAATGATAACTTATAGAAATTTTCGCGACTTTAATTTAAATAAATTTAACAACGACCTTCACAGTATTCGTTGGTCAAGTATATTGTACATTGACGGGAAAGTTAAATTTCTCACTGATAATATTTTAACTTTATTTGGCATTCATGCTCCTATGCGAACAGTAAAAGTCAGTAAACCGCGTGCTCCATGGCTCACTGAAAATATAAAATTTATTATGGAAAACCGTGATAAGGCCTTGGCTTGTTTTAAAAGATTGAGAACTTCTGAAAGCTGGCTTAGTTATAAGCAATGGAGAAATTTTACAAAAGCATCCATTCGCCGAGAAAAAACTGCTTATCTAGAATTTCTCGATAAACAAAGAAATATCATCTTTCTATAAAGCTTTAAAATCTTTAAATATTCAGTTAAATAGTAATAATTTAGAAATTCCAAGCAATTTATGTGATCTAAATAAGATTAATAATTTTTAATTTCAATATTTCAAAATAGTGATGTTAATTGTTTTGAAAATATCAAATTTTATGAAATTCCATGACCATACTTTTGCTTTTCGATATGTCAATGTGTCAACTATAAAAAATATTATATCTCAAATTAAGTCTAATGCTCGAGGTCATGATGGTCTTACTCTTCAGATGATAAAGTTGTGCTTGCCGGCTATTGCTATTTATATTACCCATATTGTCAATATTTGTTTGGAAAGAGGTTGTTTTCCAGACATTTGGAAGACCGCTTTAGTAATACCTCATCCAAAAACATCCATTACAAAATCATTTAACGAACTACGTCCTATAAGTTTGTTGTCGATTCTCTCAAAAATTTTAGAAAAAATAGTATACATACAAATAAATAATTTTGTGGTGAATTGTAATTTACTTCCACCAGAGCAGTCAGGATTTAGAAAGGGACATAGTACAATGTCTGCTTTACTAAATGTCAGTGACAATATTTTCCGTGCTTATGATAGAGGATTAGTTTCAGCTTTAGTACTTTTGGACTTTACTAAAGCCTTCGATACCATTAACAATAAATTACTCGTTGCTAAATGTAAATATTTCGGTTTTAATCATACTTCTACTCAATTTATAAAAAATTATTTACATAACAGATATCAGCAAGTGGTAGTAAATAACAGTATTTCTTCAAACCAACGTATTTTATCGGGTGTACCCCAAGGATCTGTACTGGGACCTCTTTTGTTTTTAATATACACGGCAGATCTAACAAGGGCTGTTGCTAATTGTAATGTTCAAATGTTTGCCGACGACACGCAGCTTAATTATCACTTTAATGCAGGAAATTTTGCACAAGCTACAGATGATGATGATATTAATAATGACCTAGTAAACATCAATACGTATGCTAAGAATCATAATTTACATTTAAATTCTGATAAATCAAAAATTATATTATTTTGTCCCAAGAGTAAAAGAGAATCGTTGAAGGTGAATTTGAATATATTTATAGAAGGTCAAAGCATACCTTTTGTTAATAGTGCCAAAAATTTGGGTTTATTTTTTGACAAAAATTTAAGATTTGTTCATTCCCCTTATATTTTAAAACAATGCTATATCAAACTGAAGTTATTATATGCAAATAGAAACTTATTAAATTTTAAAACTAGAAAGAAACTTTGTGAGAATTTTATACTTTCACGTTTAACTTATGGCGATATAGTATACTATCCTTGTCTGGACTCTGTAACTCGCACTAGATGCAAAAATTACAGTATAGCTGCTGTAGATTAATTAACAATTTAAGAAAATATGATCATATTTCTATTCCCTTTAAAAACTTACATTGGTTAAATGTTAGTAATCTATTCAAATATCATTTCATTACTTTTCTGTGTTGCTTAATACATATACACAATGTCTCCAGAATATTTAAAAGAAAAAATTATATTTCGGGAATCAGTTCACAATTTAGCTTTACGGAATCGTTCGACAATTACTACCTATACCTCATCATATAATTCTGCAAAATTGTACAATTCACTTAATCCTGATTTAAGAATTACTCAAAACAAATCTTTTAAAGTAAAACTTAAGCAATACCTTATGTGCTCGCAATGATATGTTTTAAATTTGCATTTCTGTTTCTTATTTTATTTTTCTTATGTATCTGTTTATTATATGTTATTTAGGTTAGGTTAGATTAAGCTTAGACTAATTACGTAGGTTAAAAAGGGTTAAGGGTGAATGGCTTTTAGCTAAACTTTGCCCTTTGTAAATTGTAATTTAATTATAATTTGCAATAAAGTCGTTTATTATTATTATTATTATAAAGTAATATATTTTTGATTTGTTACTGAACTTTGAACAAATTTTGGGTATATCAGTTTTCTTGCCGGTCAGTGTAGTTACATATAAAATTTTTGGAAAGAAAATTGAAATTAAATTACAAAACAAAAAAAGAGAGGAAAAGAAAGATAATTCTTAGAGGCTTTGGAGTGTCTTAATAACAAAGCGCACATGCTCTACAGTGGTGTAACTACAAAAATATAGTTTTGAGATAATTAGTTTCCACAGTTGTGGGTATACTTAAGTTAAGGACCTATATAAAAATTGGCAAAAAATGACCAATAAATCTTTTCTTAAAATACTTGACTTTTCCATGACCCTAAATAGCAGGCAACTAGCTTGGGTTTATGATCCTCCAGAAAGAGACAATCGGGCCAGCATGGATTTTAAATAGTAGGCAAATTCTGCATTTGAAATGGTTCTAGTAAACTACCAACGACTGGCGACCTACATTTTGAACAATTAGGAGGTACAGAAAACGGAGGGTGCAGTGCTTTCAAAATGGGTTTTTTGAACCACTCTCTAGAAACGCCTCGTACTGAGCAAACCTTGTTTTTATTTAATACCTGTTTTCGTTAAAAATAAAAGGTTGTCTGTTGACCAGAGTTTTAATTAAGCACCACAAATTAACCCTCAAGGAAACACGGACTTAACCAAATTTATGTTTAAGCAGTTAATGAAAGTAAAACATTGAATACAAAGTGGCAAATAATTCATTGCTAATGGTTTGTCTATATTTTATTATAACTGAAGTAAATTTGTAGAACTTTGATACTATCACTATTGAATTTGTAAATAATGTATATTTTTTCGCTGACGTATCTTGAAATTATTGGCATATTTTGGAAGATTTTTGCATTTTAACAACAGAAAAAATAACTGATTCATTTTTCTTAGTAAACTAACTTACATAAGTAGAAAAACCATTTGTTTGTGTAAAAATGGTAATCTGGTCAGCCCTACGTTCAGAGACACTCTGTATAAAATCAGTTAGATCAATTAAAACATTGGTAAATTATCATCTACAAATTGTTTCTTTGAGCGTTTCTTTGGAAATCAAAATTTAAAAATGTTTCTCTGCAGCAACCTATAACATTGCAAAATTTTTAAAAGTTGAATTTATCTTAAAAAATGAGGTTACAAAATATTGAGAGTAATGTAATGTTCTAAATAAAATTTTACACTACTACATGCGCGTACGTTAGAAAAAATGTGATGGGCCTTAACGTACCTCCTTCCTCCAGTTCTACATTTATTTTTTGGGTGTCGTTTATAATAATACCTTTAAGAATTTGGCACGTGTTACTTTTATAAAGATGAAGTCGAAAAAATCAACCGTTTGAGAAAATCGACATTTAAATTTTTGGACATACTGGTGAATCTCATTTCTTTTACGATGTAAGCAAAGTACACTTTGAAAACATTTTATATTTACTATTTATTATATTATTAATTTATAATATTTTATTTAAAACTACGTTTGTGAAAGAATCGACATTTAAATTTTTTGGATGTACATAATTAATCTATTATTAATTTATTTATATTTTACCTAAACACCTAGGAGAATCTATTGTTTTGATAGTCAGATGGATACATTAAGATGCAAAAAAGTTCTGTCATTTAAAAGAAACATGGTGTGCCACAAGTGGCGCCCTATACTAGTGACGTCAAAATTAGAAACATATTTGAATTTCTCGTCCGCAAAAACAACCGTTTTACAAATTTTATGTAAATCTTTGGATTTCTTAAGAAGTTATTTACAAATAAGGAAAATAAAATTTTAACTTTAACATCCTGTAACTCCGTTAATAATCAGTTTTGGAAAAAATGTTATAGAAAGTGTGCTCATCATTTCCGGACACCCTGTATAATAATAATAAAATATAAATTATAAAAAATGACATACCAAGAAAATTATACTTAAATTTAGTGATCCAACCTTTTCATTACTTATTATCAGGGACCTGTAACATAAACCTTACAATTGTAACTGTTCTACAAGTTACAAGTAATTGCCTGTAGCTACAAGTATTACATAATTCGGTAACACAATGCACATTGCTACAATTGTAAAAATTCGCTAAATTGTTACACATGTAGCTAAATATGTACTTTATCTACTTGTAAATAAACTAACCACTGTGTTTTAAATAAAATGTTTTAAAAACAAATAAATTAATCATTGTTTTTTTTTATTTAAATAGATAAACATGTAGATGATTTGAACAAAAAAAATTTTCTTTCAAAATGCCGAATGCATTTTGAATTATTCGTTTTGTCCACTTTGTTAAAATAGTTTCGAAATGGATTACCAAATGTTGATGGATCAAACAATTTTTCAGTAGCTAAGTGGAGTCAACAAGAATTATAGTAGTGGGATAATGTTTCCAATCATTTTTCATTCTCCGGAATAAAGTGCTAGTATAACGTACACGTGCATCAAGAACACTACCAGGCCAGTTCGAGCCAATATAATAGACCTTCAGACCAGGACCACAAACAGCCATGCAGTTGAATCATTGTCGGCTAAATCGCAACAGCCGTGCTTTTTCTAGTCTGTTTCATTGCCCGTTTCTAGTGACCCACCGCGCACGGCACCACACTACAGCACAAATGATGTAGTCGAACATAGTCGCAAATTGTTTTATTCAGTAATTTCACGTTACTATGTACGTTTCTGTATCGTTTTTTAAATTTATTAGAATTGTTTTTATGGTGAAAGTGTAAGAGTAGCTGTTCATTATTAATACGTATGTACCCAGTTTTCTAAAAAAATGTAAAATATTTAGACACAAAAGCTTTATGTAAAGTATTGGAATGGTATTGTAGCCGCATATTTTAATATTTTAAAATAGTAGATAAAAAATACGTACATTTTTGCAAACCAAATTAAATAAGTAGGTTCTATTAAAAAATAAGCTATTACAGTGACAATATCAAATGTCAAATTCTGACATTTATGTGTTTGTTTCCAAATACTAATATTGATGTCGCCACACTACAGGACATTAAATAATTCTAGATTGAAATTCAGGTAATTGAACAGACAAGTATTACAAAGGCGATGCAATTTAGCAGACGATGGTTGAATGAATGCTTACCATGACCATGTGCATAAGCAGGTTTGTTAATTATGGGGTGGGGTAATACTTAGTATTACCAGCTATTCCATAAAATTTTTGAACATCTTATAGGGCCATGATACTATCTCATCAAATTTTGTCATTCACTATATTAAGTATGCTGTATGCATCTACACATTGTCATTTTGCATACTTCATGCATATCATAAACAACATGACTGACATCCATTTCCTTTCCAGTGCAGGGCAATTAATATGTTTTGCAAGAATTTTGATTCATACCTTAAACGGTTTTAGTTTTGGCCCAATATTCTGAAGAATTTTTTTAAATTGGTGTCGACTGAAACAAAATCTTTAGTTGAATTCGGTATCACTTAGAATAAAGAAGTATTTTCTCATCAGAAATTAATATCCTTTGTTCACAATAGGAAAGTTGCCATATTACTATTTACCTAAAGTTGGAGATAGAGTAAGTACATTATTTACACTTAGAAAATGCTATAACACAATCATATCAATCATTGTGTTACAGAATCGGGTTGCAATTGTAAATACCTTCATGGCACGGACAGTTAGAAGTTGTGCTGTTTCACAAAATTACTACAAGTGTATTTTTAGAATTGTAAAACTTGTACGGTTTATGTTACAGGCCCCAGATATATCATACCGCACCTTGGAATATTATTATACCCACTTTATCCACAAGTGACATATATTACCGTATTACAGTTTTACTGTTGTCCAGAGGTGTTATAAGGTATACTCGCGTCAAGAATTCAGACGTCTTACGTCTGACGTTACACATTTATTTTTATTGTCTACGTAATTTTCGATATTTGACCGCATTAAAAACAATAATTTTTTGCAATTTAGTGCAAAATATAATGCAAACTTTTAGTGTAGTATATAGTTTGATTACTATCAGTTGCAGTTTCTTAAATATTTTGATGAAAATATAATGAATTATTCATTTGTTCCTATGACGTAAGTCGTCTGAATTCTTGTCGCGAGTATAATAATATTCTAGTACAGAGCCATAGCCAGCCAACAATGTTGTTAAAAAGGACGAAGTGTAATCTTATGGGGGCTCTAAAAGAAAATGTAGTATGATACTATTTTCAAATTTGCTTTAAAAAAAACATTTTTCATATATACAAGGCCCTAGAACAAATAGGCAAGAAATTCCTTGTTGAAACATGGCTTAGTTTTTTTTAATCTTAAATATGTTTTTATACAAACATGTTAAAAATGCAATTTTTAACACTCCCTTGTAGCATTAAAAATATTACTTTAAGGCACCAGTGCCTTAAAATGATCACTTTAAAGCACTAGTACCTTAAAGTAAATATCAAATTGTGACGGTAAATTTGCAATACATTTAATTTGTATTTTCTTTATTAATATGAACTCTTATATTACAATTCACACAATTTGAAAAACCACTCATCGATTTCTTTAAATGGATTGTTTTTTCCATATTTTCTTTATACTAAGGGCAAAAAGACACAACGTTTAAAAGTGACAAATCTAAAGCTCTCAAACCTTTTGTAAATGATGACTACAATACCGGTTGCCACCATGGATTTTATAAATCATTGGCAAGTGCCCACTTCGAAAATTTGATATAGTGCCTACAATGCTATTTAAAACTTAACTTATTTCTACCCGGGTTAATTCTTTTTAATGCTGTTTGTAGAAAAAATATTGTATGATATTTGTGTTAAAAGTGTATGTATATCTTGACAGCAACCGTAACTTGTAAGTAATAATACATATTCATACTCACGCCACAACGTAAACTGACTTGTCCGAGTTGCTACACATATGCCACAGCGGCTGACCTTGGCTGAGTATGGCTATTGATGCCCCTCACAATAATTGCTATTAATACCGGTTCATCTCTTTAAAAGTAGAATGTCTTTTAGGTTGATAACTTTTGTTGCGGCAAAAGTACATTTAAATATATTTTAATATCATTGACATTATTTATCAGCTCATACTTTTACCTGATTCCTATGTCAAAGTAATATATAAATGGGTTCAAATAACATCTATAAAAATATTAACATTTAACAACGGTTTGTTAGTTATAAAAAGGATATTTGGCAAGTGGTGACTCAATCTTCTTGACGTCCTTTTGTTTAGTTTTGTGTTCATTCATGAATTTACGAAGTTCCGACTGTGACACCTTCTTTTTAGAATTTTTAAATGCTGCAGACATTTTAAGACTAATGAATATTAAATCAAAAATAAACATTAAACATTTTTACTGTCAGAAATAAAAACGTAACATAACCATAACATAACCCAAAAACCATAGACGACAGAATATATAATACACCATAGACCTTCAATCCTCGATGTACTTCGATTTATATACCAGGTGTTCCCCATATGAGTAACTAAATTATTATTTATTATTTAGGCCAGCGTCTCATGCACCCGAATTCCGATGTACGATATCCGAAAATATTTATTTTTAATTCATATGAATGATAATTATACGATCCACATGTATCCGAAACTATTATCATAAAATTCAAGTATAGAACCATGGAATTCATTACAAGATGAAGAAGATGAAACATTTTTAAATGACAACAGACTTTCAAATTTGTTCTAAGCATAAAATAAATGGTGAAATGCATAGAAAATGTACTATATTTTCTATGCACTTCACCATGGTGAAGTGAAAACAAAACGAAAACACACTTTTATGTGAAAATCTAAAAATGGGATCAACACTAGAGATTTTCTATACAGGGTGTCCGGAAAAGACGTGTACAACGGAAGACCACAGACTCCTGGGTTCAAATTAAGCCGATTTAGCCCAATTTACTTATTTCCAAAATTGCTTCGTTTAGCCGCTAGAGAGCGCCAAAGTTTGAGAAAAATTTTTGTTTATTCCGAATATCTCGAAAACGACTTGATCGATTTTAACCATTTTTGGGCTACGCAGTTATAAGTCTAACCGACACTTTTTGACGTTATTTAGAATCTTTTGCAGTTATTAGAAATGTAAGAAAAATCATGTATCATGCAAATATAAGCACATATTTTTAACCTCCTGTACAATTACTCTCAGTTTTTTTGTTAGTAGCTGACTTTATTTAGAAACTCTTTTTATACTCACAGAATTTTGAATAGATGAGTAGTTTAGGCAGAAAAAATATTTTCATATGTCAACAATATCAGCATTCGTTCTGCAACAAATAACGAAAATTCCAAAACTCTCATTTATATTTTATTTAATAAATACAAGATAATAAAATATAACAAAAGAGTTATGATCTCTTTACAATAAATGCTCAAAGTGACCACCGTTTTCTCGTACGCAACAAGTAATCCGTTTTACGATGTTGTAGTGCAGCCTCTCCATGATTCATGGATTACCTCGTAAAATATTAACTGCATCTTGGATTCGTCTAAACAATCCCTCTTCATTATTAATCGCAGGGGGTTAAGTCTGGTGCTCGAGGTGGCCATTTTACAGGAGCATTGTTTCTTCTTCCGATCCACCTGTTGGGATACAGATTATGTAAATATTGACGAACGGGTATTGTAAAATGGGGGGTGCACCATCGTGCATAAACCACATGTTACGACGAAGTAATAACGGCAAATCGTCCAACAAATTAGGTAATACTTGCTGTAAAAATTTAAATAGTTGACCCCATTCAATCGATGTGGAAGCACAACCGGGCCAATAATAAAGTTGTCGATAATTCCCGCCCACCCGTTTACTCTGAATTCATATTGAAAATGTCTTATTTCAGTACAGTGTGGATTTTCATCAGCATAAACGTGTTTGTTATGGTTATTAATGATGCCTGACCTAGTGAAACATGCTTCATCTGTAAATAAAATGTTTTTGCCGAAGTTGATATCATGGACTCTTTGATCTTGTATAAAATTACAAAATGCTAAACGTTTTTCGGGGTCAATGGGTAGCAATTCATGTACCGATTGAATGTGGTACGGATGTAGTAATTGCTCCTTCAAAACATCATGAACTATGGTTTTTGGTATCCCTATTTCATGTCCAATGCGTCTTGCACTAATTTTTGGGTTCTCTTCTATCTTATCTAGGATTTGTTCCTCCACCTCTATAGTTTTCGTAGTACGTTGACGCCCTTGAGCAGCATTCATTTGGTGGAAGGAACCAAATTCGCGAAGTCGCCTTTCGATGTTGGCAAAAGTTTGATGATTTGGCACTCGTCGATGAGGGAATCTGTCCATGTAGACCCTAACACTTTTGCGGCCGTTACCTTGACAAAATCCATAAACCAAAAGCATATCTACTTGTTCGGAATATGTATACGTATCCATGATGAAATAATGAAAAATGAGAAAAATAAACAAACACAACAATAACGACAACAAATAAAGTAAGATCTAAAGTAACTAAGTAATTGAGCAAGAAGAATACACCGAGAGACTAATTTCAGTAGCTGATTAGATTTGACACACAACTGACACTTAAAATAACAGAGCCAACTTCTGGTACTTCATTGTTGCAGAACGAATGCTGATATTGTTGACATACGAAAAATATTTTTTCTGCCTAAACTACTCATCTATTCAAAATTCTGAAAGTATAAAAAAGTTTCTAAATAAAGTCAGCTACTAACAAAAAAACTGAGAGAAATTGTACAGGAGGTTAAAAATATGTGCTTATATTTGCATGATACATCATTTTCTTATATTACTAATGACTGAAAAAGATTCTAAATAAGGTCAATAAGTGTCGGTTAGACTTATAACTGCGTGGCCTAAAAATGGTTAAAATCGATCAAGTCGTTTTCGAGATATTCGGAATAACTTTGGCGCTCTCTAGCGGCTAAACGAAGCAATTTTGGAAATAAGTAAATTGGGCTAAATCGGCTTATTTTGAACCCAGGAGTCTGTGGTCTTCCGTTGTACACGTCTTTTCCGGACACCCTGTATATTTAATATATCTTCGTCAGCCTTGGACCAACAATAATAAGTAATTTGTGGAAAGTATCTCCTTAGATAATTGAAATATTTTTGATGGTCACTTAAGCGCATTTTTTGCAACACATTATGATATGCTCCTTGCTTTTTTCTCTTTCTAAATATATCTCGCACCCAAAACCGTCTTTGTTTATTCTTAGTCTTTCTTAAGCGCAGCAGAAAACACAGAAGAAGCACGTGGAAGCGCGAATTGTCGATTATCATGATACGTAAAACGTAGAACGTGTAATTTTCACGTTTACGTATAGTAAGATTCATGTTTCAAAAATGAGTTTATAATATGAGCCCACTAAGCATGAAACATTACAGCATATCTGTGCAACGTTGCATACAGCTGAATTTGAGTTGAATTACGATACATAACTAATGAAAGTTGTGGAATGCTTTGAACAATGTTTCATAATATAATATTATTTAAAAATGTTGAGGGTAAATTAATTCTACAACATTTCTGCAACGGATTTGCATATCTTTTTCATATGGTATTATTTAGTTTTTTTGAATCTATAGTTACTCTCAGAAATATTATGCTTCAGCTAAACGAGCGGGCCAGTTTATAAATATTCTTTAAAATTGTGGTATATGCGTTTTTTTTATCAAAATCACGAAACGATTCAGTTAATTATATGTATATTAATAGCCGACAGATGGCGCCACTTATATCTCCCTGATACTGTGTAATCGAATTTTGGTAGGATATCTACAAGATTTGAGCTTTGGCAATTATTGGCACCACGGGCAAGGGAATAATAGTTCCCTAATTTATGCTTGGTCATAAAATCCCGAAGAAAATATACACCCTGTAGTGTATACTGCATATTTAAATTTAAAAAAAATCAATAGGTACTCCATTCTTACCAACATTCCAAATGCAGTGTCTGGAATGTTATAAAAGAACGTTGCACTGCGGACTTGTGTGCAATATTAATAGAAATTAAAATGCAATTTGCTAGTAATGTGTTCCCTTAGGAACCTTACACTGCAATGTTTCTAGCCTGCAGAATAAAGGTCCCTGGGACATTGCATACAGTTAATTATAAGTCTGAGAGCAACATTACAGCTAGTACAGAAATGTTTCTATAACATTGAAGAAATTTAATTATGTTTAGTGGGTAAGTTATCACAAAATCATATTATTCAGAAACAATGATTATTACTTTAATCTACGAGTATTGCTCCTTCTGTTCGGTTGGTCTTGTATCAATCTGTTCTGTGCATTCGGAAGTTTTCGACCACCTCTTCGGCACGTATACGTTTTTGTTTACGTTACGCAAAGACCCGTGAGCCATATCTCTGGTGAGCCCACGTACAAGCTTTTGCAATATTAATGATACCAATAAATATGCATTTTGCGACATTTTTTGAACTGCAGGCTTATTCGTAATGAATTCTACTTTCAGCTTTCAGCATTACTTCTTAGTTATTCTAATCACCAATAGAGAATACGTCTTCTAAGCATGTTTTGTGAAGGTCATAAAAAGAAACAAAAAATTTGACAATTTACAGAATTTATATTCGTAACTTGTAATTCGTAGTCGTAATCTGTGATTTCTACATTTTTATATTAAAATAAGTAAAGTAATTTTCAAAAACAATGAGACCTTATAATAGTCTAATCAACATTTATAAGCTTCATAATTATGATCTGTAAGAGACATTTGACAATCTAGAAAATGGAGGTTATGTTCTCATAAATTTGGGGGTAATTATTTACATTAGCGTAAACCTCTCCAATCTTAACAAAAAAATTCCTAACCCCCTATTTTCGAGGGTACTGATCACGAATCTGAAGTCAGATTTCGGTGCTCGCATGTAGTTTTCGAAAAAAAAATTTTTCAAAATTATAACCTCTATTTATACATTTTTCGAGGGTACTGATCACGAATCTGAAGTCAGATTTCGGTGCTCGCATGTAGTTTTCGAAAAAAAAATTTTTCAAAATTATAACCTCTATTTATACACTACATTAGGTTGAATTTGCAATGTACATCTCTGCCGTCTTCATTTCATGACGTCACAGTGTTGTCAAAATATAAAGGAGTTATATTGCAATTTGAACCTTATGTAATGTATACATAGAGGTTATAATTTTGAAAAATTTTTTTTTCTAAAACTACATGCGAGCGCCGAAACCTGACTTCAGATTCGTGATCAGCACCCTCGAAAATAGCGGGGTAGGAATTTTTTTGTTAAGGTTGGAGAGGTTTACGCTAATGTAAATAATTACCTTTTATTTATACCAAAATATTTTCAGAAACAAGAAACCACGGCTGAAGGGTCTTTTCAAACTTGAGTATTTTGTATTGAAAAATGTTACCTTTGCTGAAGTGTCTGAAAACATTGTGGTAGTTTCCGCCTAGAATACGGTGTATTTTGTGGTTTCAGTGTTAGTTTTGTAGACAAGCCATTTTTGTGCAAACATTTTAATGAATAATTTATTATTAAGTGTATATTTTTACAATTGTATTAATGTTAAAAGCCAATATACGAAGGTAAAAAGTAAAACTAAGACTACAGTTTTGGCAAGAATTCAGTGGATGTAATTTCCAGTTTGATGTTAAACATTGCTGTTACATAAAGAATAAATATAATATTAGAATAGAAATTTGATAATAAGTGGGCACATTCAATGAGGCAAGAACTAAGCAGTGTGCTAGCATTTGCTATCGGAATAAATTGCTAAAATATCGTTTAGTAAAGGACCCACTAAGCATGAAACATTACAGCATATCTGTGCAACGTTGCATACAGCTGAATTTGAGTTGAATTACGATACATAATTAATGAAAGTTCTGAAATGCTTTTAACAATGTTTCATAATATAATATTATTTAAAAATGTTGAGGGTAAATTAATTCTACAACATTTCTGCAACGTTATAATTGTCCAGTTGATATATCATTACTTTTGCTCAAATTACAACAATGTCTATACTTTCATTATTGATATAAGGTTCACAGAGGCATATTTTCACAATATTATCGTCTCATAGTTGAAACAATTTGTAAACAGTTTTATAGTGTTACATTAGTAATGAAATACAGTACCCACTAACCTCTAATGCAAATTCAATTAAAATATTTTATACAATTTTCTTGTTATAATAAATATCTGAGAATTTCGTATACCTACATCATTATTGTTTTCGAATATTATATAGAATATTGAATATAATTTATCTATTATAATCCTAAAAATGATACAAAATACAATTAAGATTAAATTATATTTATTGATAATTTACTTAATGTGTTAATATTTATGTTATTATTTTGACCATAACAAGAAGCATTATTATTATTTTGTATATGTTAACTTAAATATCGCCAATCGGAACGCAGTATTTTTGAAATACTTAAATCCAAAGGACCCCATACATTTCAGATATTTTCCACCGATTTATCGGTGCGGATCGACCCGTACGGATAAAATTGACAATATATGGTGCACTCCGTCCAGTTTTATCAGCGCAGATGAAATCTATCAATGCTAGATTTTATCGATACGGAATTGCATATCTTTTTCATATGGTATTATTTAGTATTTTGAATCTATAGTTACTCTCAGAAATATTATGCTTCAGCTAAACGAGCGGGCCAGTTTATAAATATTCTTTAAAATTGTGGAATATGCGTTTTTTATCAAAATCACGAAACGATTCAGTTAATTATATGTATATTAATAGCCGACAGATGGCGCCACTTATATCTCCCTGATACTGTGTAATCGAATTTTGGTAGGATATCTACAAGATTTGAGCTTTGGTAATTGGCACGACTGGCACCACGGGCAAGGGAATAATAGTTCCTAATTTATGCTTGGTCATAATATCCTAGAGAAAATATACACCCTGTAGTGTATACTGTATATTCAAATTTAAAAAAATCAATAGGTACTCCATTCTTACCAACATAGTACATACCAACATTCCAAATGCAGTGTCTGGACTGGAATGTTATAAAAGAACATTGCACTGCGACTTGTGTGCAATAATGTAACAACATTGCACATACGTTGATGTCATGTTAAATTTAGCGATGTTGATAACGGTTTGCATTTGCAATATTAATAGAAATTAAAATGCAATTTGTTAGTAATGTGTTCCCTTAGGAACCTTACACTGCAATGTTCCTAGCCTGCAGAATAAAGGTCCCTGGGACATTGCATACAGTTAATTATAAGTCTGAGAGCAACATTACAGCTAGTACAGAAATGTTTCTATAACATTGAAGAAATTTAATTATGTTTTTGTTATCATAAAAATTTTGATTTACAAGCAATCGACAATCGTTGCAACAAATTAATCATTTTTCAAACTCTGAACATATGAATATGTTATTATAACATTAGGTGAGTGCCACCTTTTTTATGTAAAAATCTTTAGTTTTCATATTTGCTATGAATTTATAAAAAAAAGTTTAAAAACAAAAAATTTGAGCATTTTTTAAGCACTATCACCCTTGTTTTATCTGCCACTAGACATTCCTACTTAATTTTTCAAAAATGACATATTAAGTTATGGGACTGCCAAATATCATTAATTTATCTCTACACATTTGGGAAATATTAATATTAAACTGTCATAAGGAACTAACTTTTCATACTGTATATCCTATATACAATTCATAATACATGTTGATATTACTTCCCGTCTTACTTTGGGGTCTAGAAAATGCAGTAACTTGTAGTATATTTAGAATCACCTTGTATAATTGTGTAGTTCCATAAAATGTACTGTCTACTGAATTCTTGTCCCTATAGTGAATTTTTATTTATTTTGAATTAAAAATTGTGTCGCCTGAAAAAATGGCAGAGAAATATTATGAATTAAATGTTCAACATTTTAGAACATATTCTGTTTAATACTATTATATAACTATTATACTAATTTTATAACTGATAATAATAATTTAAAGAAAATATAGATTAAATATGCAAAAAATATATTATTTGTAAAAATATTTGTACTAAAGAGTACCTTTTTCAATCACTGGATGTTTTGAATCATAGTTTTTGTTCTGTAAAAGTATGTGAAACATCTGATTTGATAGTAACTTATAATACTTTTGATTAAAACTGCATTATAAAATACAATAAAACTCCAATTTTTGTACAATATTAGGTGTTTAAATAATAAAATATTTTAAAAATAGGTGTAAATTAAAATTTTCAGTCAAAATTAGCAAAATCCCGTTTTTATCCGATAATTTTATGACACATGTAGGTTAACGTTTGTATAGAACATAGAATTTTAAATTTGTAATTTATTATGGTTGCAGTATTGAAACAAAGTTATACAACACACGTTTGAGCAAGATTTTTCTTAAATAATTTGCAAATTCCCACAAGTAGTGAAAACACAACTTTGAGCCTCGATTGTAAAATTCCCGTGTATAAATAAATTTAACTAGGAATTCATTCCCCTTAAAAAAAATATATGACAATTTTATTATCGGCACATTTAAAACGTTAGAAATAATTTATGTGAAACTATAGTCTTTTATTAAATATTTTCTATTTTTAAACTAAAACGAGTGATTCAAATTTCTCGCGCCAGAAAGCTAGCTTTTTATTGGTTAATTTGTCGCCAAGCTTACACAACCCCATAAATTCATGTTGTCAATGTCAAATATCTACTAATCCTAACCACTTATATATTAGAGGTGGGCAACTCGATTCTTTTTGCTGAATCGATTCACACGATTCAATTTGATAAAATGAATCGACTCTTACGATTCGTTCATTTGAACGATGAAATTTAATTCCGAGAGCTAATGTTCTAATATATAATTAAAATATAAATTATAATAATAGTAATAATACAATTGTTTGAAAATTTAAATCGGTGACGGCGACATATTCACGCATGCAATATCTTATTTATTCACTGGTTTTCATATTTAATATAATGTAAGTGTATAATAATAATAATAGTTATACCTACTTATACGTGCTTTAAACCTATGTGAAATATTAAATTTCAAATTTTATATCAAACTGTACGTAAAACTTAATATCTACATTTAAATGGAACGTTCTGTAAAGTATAAAATTCTATCCTTACTTAATAATAATTATTTTACTACAAAATATTGAGAAATGTGTAAAAAATCAGATAAATTAACTCGTATTCCATCTTTTAACTACGATTAATTTTAAACGAATATTTGTTGTAAATTATAAATACGAGATGCGCGAAATTATTAAAAATGCAATAATTTATATCATGTGGCAAATGGCGATTCCTTTGAACGAATTGCTTCTCAAATATTGGGCCGATAATACATACTACGATTCATTTCTCGGCTCAAGAATCTTCACAAGGCAAGTGGCGATTCATTTCAACGAGAGTTGCTTCTCAAATATTGGCTCGATACGCTACAATTCATTTCGCGACTCGCGAATCGTCTGACATATTCTGTAAACTTTGCCATTACATTTCATTTCGGGACTCGCGAAACAGTGCACGGCGATTCATTTGAACAAATCGCTTGCCAAATACAGAGTCGATTCACACGATTCTTTTTTAAGAGTCGTTCAAATGAACGACTCGTTCAATCTTTGCCCATCTCTATTATATATCATTTATGTTTATATTAGCCTAAGATGAATGGTATTGCCACTCCGTAGATTTAGTTTGTGTTTATTATTTTCTTTTGTTAATCCAAAAGTAAATTAGCATTAGCAAAAAGTTAGCAACGAATTATATTGTTTTTTTTTCAAATTTATCGCCAAATGTAGTTAATTCTTCCTGTGTATATATGACTTCTTCATTTGCTCTAAAATAAATATGTATAAATAATTATTTTACAGTAAGTGTTTTTGTTTATTGGCGAAAATCGATTCTATTCTGTGACTTGTCTTTGAATTTTAATAGTAGCCAAATCATAACATTCATCATAAATGTTTGTGCGGATAATAATTTTTTATACGAGAGAATTTTGAACTTTTTTTAAACATATAGGTAAATGGTCGTCAGCTTAAAGTCACCAGTTCCATGGTCCATTTTTTTCTAGTGCCATTTATTATACACGGTGCTAGAAAGGGACAAAACATGGAAGTGGTGACTTTAAGCTGACGACCATTGTACTAGATGATCGCCACCTGTATGGGTGCCGCAATTTAACAGACGATATGGAATATGGATTTCTCGGATACGTATATTGTAAAATCTTTTTAATCTGTAGTTATTTTTTTACGTTTTAAATTAACTAAGTATATTTTTTTTTGTAGCAACTACTTCGTATTGCTTTTTTTGTGTTACGTATGTATTATCAAAAGCAGGGGCGTATCCATGGGGAGGTAATGGGGTTAATTACCCCCCCCCCCAAGAAACTTACTGAAATGAAATCCATTACTTTATAATTTTCGAATAAAACAGAGGTGAAGTATTTGTAATTTGAATTACTTGATAATCGCATGCAAACAATATTAAATTGTGTAATAAGTAATATTTCTATAAGTAATATTTAGCGTTTACTAATGTGACTTTCAAATCTAAATTCTGTAATTTTGCTCGATGTTGCTGCATATATGAATGCTGAAAATACCTCTGATCTAGAAAAATACAATATTTTTAAATATGCTTTCGTCCCCGGCGAAAACTTTCTCTTTCCCTATTCTGTTCATAAAAAATCCTTGCTCTTCTACATATACATAGACATATTAAGTTAGACATTTCAATTATTGATATGCAAGTAAAAAAAAAACATTATCTTTTATTTTTATAATACTGCTGCAATGTATACATTTTTAATTTATATTTTATTATTGATATTGGATATTAACTTCTTTTATTTGACAAAAGTCTTTATTTATGTTTAGTTCTTTAGTCTGTTGATGTTATAAGTCTTTACAACTTTACCCCCTCCAAGATAAAATCATAGATACGCCCATGGTCAAAAGTAAACAATCACCAATAAAAAGTGACGAATAAATAAATAATATAGGTGACCGTGGGTCACAGGTAGAAATATTACAGTTCTGCTTGGCCATGATATTTTTTCTCTTATTAGAAAAATAAAAGAAAGCAAATATCTATAGTTAGGTAATATATTTTATAAGTAAAATAAGGGTAAAATATAACACAATTGACCTTGGGCGAATAATTATCTGTCTCTATTTATTTTTTTATGCGGAATTTCCCACTAAATTATTTCTATCGCATCGCCCTCTCACGGCGGGGAAACTATTCATATACAATGTATTTTCCCGCCGTAAGAGGGCAATGCGGACAGGAGCACAAACTTCTACTGAAAATTCTAGTGGCTCTCAAACTGTTTTGAACCGGTGTCATTAATATTGCAAAAGTTTGTACATCCGTATAACCTAAAAGTGGAAAATTCAAATTTCACATATCGGACGCAACTTAAACTCTCTATTAGAAAATAATCAAATGTGAAACAGCAGTGGGACTTTGTGTCGAATTCTACAAATCGAAATGTTTTTATACATTTGGTACTCAACATGATTAGATAGAATTCTATTTTATAACGTAATGAGAATAAACAAAATATAATTATCTATCATTTGTTATTATGTTTTCAGAATATTTAGCAGTACACGATCTTCCTCAAATAGATAAAGGTATAGTTAATATGCTAACATGTTCACAAATTATAGAAATATGATATTTTGCTTATGCTCAATACGTCACAAAATAGAATACTATTATATCATATTCAGTACCAACTGCATAGAAACATTTCGATCTGTAGAATTCTAGATGTCACAGAGTCCCAGGGCTGGTTAAATGTCCATGGGACGAAGACCATAAACAAGGAGAAGAAGAAGAAAATTATTATTTATTATATTAGATTTAGATTATTATTTAACTGTTTTATATAAGAACCGCTTTACACACAAGAGATTTCTTCCGAAAATTATAACGAAAGTTATGGGCAAATTTTTGCTAAGAATTTTCATTAAAGTTTGTATATGTATATTTCAACTATCTATGTTGCTTTACAAATTGCCAAACTGGAGATTTGCGCAGATTCTGCATAGAAATCATAAAATATATAGAACGCCAGAAGCCTTTACGTTAGGCACTCAAAAATAGTCAGACTATGGAGGGGCTTAGAAATCAGCCATCTAGGAAAAACTTAATGTAAGCAGTTGGTTACACTGCATTTTAAGCCTAGCATACAATTAAAATCAAAACGGAAGGACCATAGAAATCACAAATTGGACGTAAAATTTTCATAGTTTGAAATTCCCGCCTATTAGTGTGAAGCTGCCTCGTTAGTGTAACCAACTCATGAAAGCTAAGTTACTGCAATATTACCAGATTCGCGCTTTCTCCATAGGTTGACTATTTTTGATACCTCTTTTTGGCGTTCTATATATTTTATGATTTCTATGAGATTCTGCCGCACTTTCTTGATTATAGTCATAAAAATATAGAACATGTTCTATATTTCTACGAATAAAAATGTCCATTAAATTATTGATATAATTCTCGTATGTATAGAACAGCTAAAAAGTTTTACAAAAATTTTTAGCAAAATTATGAGATACATTGTGTGTGTAAAACGGTTCTAACTTACTTATATAACTTGTATTAATATTTAAATAATTTAAAAATCAAATAAATCTTCCGTAAGCACCAAAGAAAACTAATAAAATCAACATCACTGTGTGGAATCGTTGGCAAAATTGTGGAATTTGGAGTATTTGGACAGAATCGCGTGTACTTTATGTTTATGTCAACACCATTGGCAACGATTGGCAACACTGGTTATAAAATATTTAATCTGTGGTTATAAACATCCAAGTTTTGATTTTGTTTGATAAGTTCTAATTTCTATTTTTTCATAGACTTTATGTATTTTTTTGATGTTAGAATTAAGTAGTGCTTTAAGTGCTTAGTGCTACTCGTGCTACTGTATTATATTATAAGATACATCGGTGGCGAAGTATAAACTATAACACCGGACCCCTATTTAGTTTTTTTGGTAGCCAGAAAGGCAATACAAATTTATAAAATACGTATAATAATGGTATTTTTATTTTCGGATATTGTTTAGGTATGGGTCATTAATTTTTCAAATTTCAGTATTCCGTATTACACAAAAAAGAAAATGCTCACGAAGAAAGTATTTGGAGTTGTGCTTGGGGAAGAGCTACATGTGATAAAAAGAAAAAGATTGATGATCAAAATGGTAAAGATGAAAATTCTAGGTGTGTATTTAAGGTAATTTCTTAAGGACGATTCCCATTTAAGAGTTTTTAGCAGGATTTTAACCCCGGGGTTTTATGAATACACAGTATCAGCTGTTTGCAAGTTTTCTCAAGGTCGTGAAGGAGATGCTACATGCATAATTCAAATAACATACGTTAAACTATAGAGACACCAAATTCCTTGTCTTTCAGAAACTCGATTAAAATTCTACATAACATGCTAGAAATAATATCGCCGTTATCTCTTAACAGTTGTAGGGTGAGACATACTAAAAAAATTTAAGAGGGTTAGTATTGAGATAAATTTTTGCATACATATTTGTACAATTTGAAGAACTTAATTTGAATTTACATTAAGGAGGTAGCTAATGTCAACATGTTTTTAAGATAAAAACTATGTACAATCGTTTGCAATAATAATGACACTCTTTAAAAGAATTTTAAGATTTCTTTTAAACTGCTAACGTATTTGTAATGAAATCTACTCTCAACTTTTAACATAAGTTCTTAGTTGTTTCACTCACCAATAGAGATTTAATGAAATATCTACTCAAAACTTTCAGCAGTTCAAAAACTGTTTTGAGGGTGTCATTATTATTGCAAAAGCATGTGCATAAAATTGTATACAAAATATCTCAGGTAAGTATTGTGCTTTACAAAAAATGTATCTATGTATAATTATTTTCTCGATAAAAAATGTTATTGGCTAACCATACCTTCCTTACTATTTATTGTCATTTGTGAAAAAAAATAATTAAATGGAAAGGTCTAACATCATAATGAAAAAAGAAGAATTTTTGCACCATAATCGAATTTCTATTAAGAATTCATTTTCAAACAATACTGTACAGATGGGAATACAGTTTTTAGTTTTTGAAAATAAGTAATTGAATATATTTTTTTTCCTCTTTGAGCAGTAGTTTCAGAACACACTGTACTTATACAAGAGACATTAAATCGAAAATTATTAAGAAGGCCTCAACATATTATAATCATATCGTTCAAACTATTCGACAATACGAAAAATAAATAAAACACCAAAAAAAACTCTCGAGAAAAAGGAAGTTAATCGAAGCACTTGAAAACCTCACAGCTGGAATAAAAAATATTAGGTATCAATTCAAATTGGATGCGGGCCCTAAATTGATTAATATTTAAAAGAATATTAGAATTATATTTTTTGACAAACCATATACTTATTGTAAGCTTAATTTAGTACTGAGCAATCCATTCACATGGTAAATTTGTGGTCATGTGGAAGTCTGTAATAATATTTAATGCCTGCCTAATGTTTTAAGTAAGTATTGTGTTTTAAAAAATCGTATTTATTCCCTGGTTAACTCATTCTTAAATAAAATATGTATACCTAAGTATTATACTATTTATTTTATATTGCTCTTTTTCAATTCTCAACTCTTATTTAAGTCGCACTATGTGGCTGTATCTAGGAAAACGCATAATTCGGCACATGAATGTCCAGACCAGAACAAGCTCCGCCTTTAGTTTCACTCTCTCACTCTTAAAGCTGTACTTTCTTACTCTAATTTACTATACCAGTTTGTCATCCAACGTGCTTTTACACACATCGATTTTGTCGTCTTTTCAGAGGACGGTAAAATATTGTACGAGAGTAGATAACTAGGTATATATGAATTTTGGTAATATGTAGAAAGGTGTTGTTGTTTTCCCAACTTATTAATTAGGTCAGGGTGTCTTCTTTGGACATCTACACATTATACAGGGTTAACTATGACTAAGTACAAACATTTTAACTACGTGCTCAGGAAGGTCTAAAAGACAATAAAAAAATTATTTCGAAATTCTAGCTCGATGTTTTAAAAAAGGGGCAAAACCCTCTTTTCCTACGGAAAGTTGGCGTCTATGACAATCAATCAATCTAGATATATGTCAACTACTGGTCGTTTTTTCAACAATTGTCAAGTGTAGAAATAACGAAACGAAACATTTGTATTAATAATAATAATGTCTAAGTACCTGGTAGATAACAGCTAATCCGGTTAGCTGCAGTATTTTGTATTCATATTTAATCTGTGTTGTATTCGTTCTTTCGTTGCACACTGCCAAAACTACATTTCCATTCCTTGCAGATTCATAATAATTATCCACTAACATATCCGACATAAAATACTTTATTTAATTACTATAACACGTTTAAAATGTATTTGTGTACATTTACGTGTATTTTGTTGTTATCCTTTGTGCTTTTTCCCGACGTAAGGTAATCGATCTGGTCAAGACCGCCAAACCAAGTAGGTACCTCGCTTTACACAAAAAGAACGATCGAGGGAAGGAGAGGTCTACAGGAAGTACAAAAATCTTTGCAGGTTTTAGTTTAAACAAGAACACAGAAGATGATTCAACATTCTTAATATCTCTCCAAGTATCAATCCTGGAAATAAATATTAGTAAAGTAGGTGCTGTCTCTCTATGCTACCATACCGTATTTCTCATTAAATCATTAAATAATCTACATTTTGTAAAGATTTCTCTCAAATCGGATTAAACTGATGCACGTGTCAATGGACCTGTCACTATATTTGACACCTTTGACTGGCAGAATATACCTAACCTCGCAGCTGACAGAAGGTCAGTGACGACGATAAATAGGGATTTAATATAGTTTTGAAAACAAATTTTTTTGGCTTTATAAATAAGTTTGGAATTTTTTTGAAGGGTGATTTTATTAATTCTTATTTTTCCCTATCCCCTCTTAAAATATTTGTACTAAGTCATAGATAACCCTGTATAATCATGTGGACATAGATCGATCATAATTATTTGAGCTGTTGTTCGTCATGATTACACAGGGTGTCCCAGTGTGAGCGTACAAAAATTTACCAGGGGGTAGACCAGACCAAAATAAGAATAAAATTCTTATAAAAAAATTTCTCCGATGCACGTCTAGCGGGTTACAGGGTGTTATTTTGAAAAAAAAAAATAACAATTTTTCGCAATAACTTAAAAACCGTTTCGTAGATTTAGGTAATTTTTGGGTGACGTGTACATCAATAATTAAAGGTCATTAAAATTACATGGTGTTTGTTTTAATCTGACACCAGTGGTGGTCAAGGCCTACTATTGCTTATGATTTTGCCTTCATGACTCTTGCATATCCTACTTTTACGTGAATTGACTAAGTTCTCCTTAATCAGTGACCAATTCTGAACAAAAAAGGTGCTCTTGTTACACAGCTCTAAAATCAACCATTTTCAAGTAAATTGAGTCCAAAGTACCGACTGCATTAATTTATGCAGAAAAATACATGCAAAGATTTTATTTGTTGTCATCTAGTTAGTAAAATAAACTAAAGATAAAATTAAAATAATATACCTATTTATTTAACATGAAATGAAATTATGTTAGCAAAATAATAAGATTAACAATAATTATTATTGTTCCTGAAAAAGAGTCAATATAGTCTTGAAAGCTCGAACTGAAAAAAGGGTGTTTTTTTTTTAATAGCAATACCTTATCCAAATGTAAACAACGTTTATATATCTATGACGGGTGTTACAAATTAGTAGGTCAAGCCGTTAACCACATATTTTTTACAGGGTGTCATAATAAAAATGGTTTTTGTTGATAGCTCCGGTGATTTTTTAGATATTTGTTGAAATTTAGCAAAGAACAAAAGACAAAAATTTAATTCAGTTACACTAAATGTTCAATATGGGTACCACCTTCACATTTATCTGGGGCTCTTTTAATGAGCTAGTAGCTATTGTCCAATTAGTATTGAAAGTTCAACGAGTTGACGTCGGAGGAACAGGATGGCCATTTAACAGGTACAAGCCGTCCTCTATAAATCCACCGATTAGGAAAGATTTCGTTTAAATGGTTCTGAACTTTGTGACCGCAATACAGAGGGGCATATATTTTTACGAACCGCTGGAGGCAAATCTTTAAGCCCATTAAAGAGTTTTGCAAAAAGAAAATAAAAATTCATTGTAATTTATGAAATATTTTGATTGTATGGTTCCAATATTAAGTAAACAATAGCTAAGGTAACGAATTAATTGTATAAGAGAGCACTTTAGGCCAAAACCATATTTTCCAAAGTATTTGTTAGTCTCTTATTAAAAGAGCCTGAGTGTGTATGCATGAAGGTGGTACCCCAGGTGGTATTAAAGATTTAGTTCAATTGAGTTAAATTTTTCTCATATTGTTTTTTTTTTATTTCAATTTACTAAATTCGATGGAAGTAACAATTTAATACTTAGCAATATTTAATTTGTGCCAAACCTAATATATCCTAAAAAGTTGCAATGTTTTGTAAACCGAAAAGAAAATCTTGTAAGAATGAATAAAATAGAAAAAACACGCTCCAAACACTGCGAACAGGCTGCAAAATATTTCGGAACTGCGGACAACGTTGTTTCTAAATTTTTGCCCTTCATCAGTGTAGTGCAGCTTAAAAACAAGATGGAAAAAGAAGGAAGGGCAAAGAATACAAACACAGGAGAATGACAACCCAGCTAGCAAAGTAGTTCTATAAATTTAGAGTAATAGGAGTTTTATATTCTGTTAATATTTTATAGTTGTATTTAGAATACTAAATTGTTGCATTAATGTGGCACATGAGACTATTTTGCCTTCAGAAACTGAATTGTTTTTTAAATTTGTTCCAAGAACGTTCTTAGAGCAAAATTTATAGAGTAAGATAACTACTAATGTAGCCCTATAAGTGTGTACAATAACACAATTTTACAGCAACGGTGCTTATAGAATCAAATTACTGTAAAACCGATGCAAAATACTGCTTTATAGAATTATACCATCTTCTGTGACACTCTTATAAAATTATTCCGTAATGTCGCTTATAGTTTAATTATAGAACTATTGTATAAGGCGTTGTTAAGTTACAATTCTGCTGCGGAAAACAAATTACAAATATGGAAGCTGTTATCGAACTTAAGAGAAAAAGCTCTTTAAAGCAGTTGTAGAGAATAATAATACAGTTGTTATAAAATCATTATAGAGTAAATAAGTAACAAAAGCCTTTTTGTTCCATAAAGAAACGCTATAGAACTATCATTTTTTATATATGTAGGTTTCCCATAGCCTCATCTGACGAGACTTGCCTGTAATATTACGAAATATTTTGATCAGTATAAGTATAATGGGGAAATTTGTATAACATAGTCGTGACTTGTAAAAATTATTATCTGCTTGCAGAAAGAAAATTTCATTACGATAGATAAGATTTATTTGATTGCTAAGAGAAATTGATTTTCTTATAGAAATTTAGTAACATATTTAATTTAGACCAAACCTTAATCATTTTCACTTTTAGATGTGGAAGTTAAAGAATTTTAATAGATTTATTAAATAAGATTGAAATAAGTGAAATTACCACAATAAAATATGACAACACTGTGAATATTAAGTAGTTGCTTACGAAGCATATTTGCTCTATAATCATTGCAATCGACACAAAAATGTCATATTAGTGAGAATCCATTGGAAGTACAAGATGAAGCCTTTCTTTCTGTCGCCATATTGTGAAGAAGAAAAAAAAAATCTTAATTAAAAATATGTACAATATAAATAGGTGAAATGATATCAATAATATGGATATACTTACTTTCTGACTATTTTATGTACAGTTGGTTGCTAAATTCATCAATTTAGAAAAAAAATATTTTTTATTAAATTTCCAGCATCATAGGAAATATAAGGTTAACTGAGGGCGCGTCAAAAAATTACCATTATGTACCACATATTTCACGATAAAACTTTTTCCGCATTAAAATGTACTGCTCCCTGATGGACAAACAAACTAAGCAATTCGTAATAATGTATGTAAGTACTCCTATGCAGGCTGATTAGGTCCATCTTATTGGTTCTTATTGGCCCGTCCATATTATTTCTAACATGTGCGATACAGAAACATTTTGTTTTTAAAAGATACAATTAAACGAGTTTAAAGTTCTTTAAATATAACACCATGCAATACAAAAATTGTATAGCGAAGTGCTATAGAATTTTTATGAGATTGCTTTGTAACTGTGTTATAAAAATTCTTTAAGACTTCTATAATTATTTCCTGCAAGCTTTACAGAACCGCTTAAAGAACTAAAGGGTTCTATAGAACGGTGCCCATTTTATGGTATAAGTGTTGTAAGAACGTTTTGAAATTGTTCTTAGAACAAACATTGCTCTATAAAATTTGCTCTGGAAACGTTCTTACAATTTTTACAGAACAAGAAATTGTTAGCTGGGAAGTAGAAAGTCCAACTCTATATGCGGTTTCGTGTCGCACAGCCTACTGTCAGGGTTTCAACCAGGATAAATACAAGAAGGAAAGGAACTTAACGGATCATAACCGTAAACGACAAGTGAAGTTAGGTAGGATCCTATAGCCATTAAATTTCACCTGATCGTGTACGATTATGATCCGTTAAGTTCCTTTCCTTCTTGTATTTATCCTGGCTGAGACCCTGACAGTAGTTACTGGATTCTCTTCCGCGGCGACTGTTGCTCTTGACCTCAAAACCGAGGCTGTGTGACACGAAACCGGAAATAGAGATGGGCTTTCTACTTGTCATTCTCCTGTGTTTGTGTCCTTTACCCTTCCTTCTTTTTCCATCTTTGTGAAATGAATTGTTATTATGAATAGTGGTTCCCTAATCAAATATCTGTATTTATTAGTTTTGTCTTGATTCATATATATTTTTTTCAATTTTCTATTGCCTATTAATATTTACTTATTTTTCAGAGATTCAGTATCCCAAGAAACACCTTTGGATTATATAGTAACAGGAGGTGTGGATGATTTAGTGAAAGTATGGGAACTTCAAGATGATAGACTAATTCTAAAACATAACCTTGAGGGTCACTCTCTGGGTGTTGTATCAGTAGCTATAAGCAACAATGGCAAATGTAAGCATATTTGTAGTACTTAAACAGGTTGATTTTGAAAGTGAGGAATAATTTTAGTATACGTCTACTTATTCGAAGAACAAGTGATATGCAAAAAATACCCCAATAAATCGTTATACAAAAAATCATAAATAATTCACCTATTTTTGCATTTTTAAATTATGTAAGGTGGTCCTAAAATAGTAATATAATAAATCATAAACAATTCACACCTAACTTTGCATTTTTAAATGATGTAAGCCGGTCCTCACAGTAAATGTTGAAAATTATATACGCCTTTTGCGTTTGCCTGTATCCCCGGTTGGTTGTGTTAAATAAGCAACTTACACTCTCCGTTACACTAATAACATATCCACAGGTCATTATTATCCATATTCCTGGACCATTGTTATAACACTGTGTCAGCAAATTATGTGTAACACAAAATGATACTAAGCACGTACTAAAAAATACCTGAAATAATAAAATTACCACGACTTGTTTACGTAAATGTTACGTCTTTACTTTATAAACGAGAAGCATGACTTTACTAAAGACTACGCACACAACTTCACAATCGCTTTTCTCTTATCGATGACGTATTGTGAAATAATAGGTCTGTTCAAGCAAGGAATCCGAAATGGTGCTGCGGGCATAAATCGTACCTATTTCGTGTTAATTTGAGATTTTAAATACTGTTTTGGTGTTTTGTGAATTTGTATAGTGATTTATTGTACTAATTAATAATATTTATATACTGGGATAGTGACAATGGATTTAGTTTATAATTTAGTTCATGTGAACTGTGAAGCGATTTTTTAAATACTCTTATGAAGAAAAATTGATTTAAAAAACAATGGTAGGCCATTGCCCGATATTGTTATTGAGACTGCAGGTGTTAGCTGCGGAAAAGCATATAAACGTCAATTTAATAGACATTTATTCGAAGAACAATTGGATTTGTGTGTGCAACAATATAAAATGCGTTATTTTGTTTTCCTTTTTTACTTTTTGGCGGTAATAAAGCATGGACGGAGGTAGGGGTGACAGATTTGGTGCACTTAACTGAAAAAATAAAAAAGCACGACAACTTCAAAAGCCATCTACATAATACAATCACAATATATTGTTTTAAAACATGTTTAATGTACACCATCTTTCCGTATAATTTGAAAGGCAAAATCTGAAATTTTTCATATACAGTGCGAACGCCGACTGTAGAACGTTCTCAATATACAGTCTTCTGTGTACCTAAATGGAAAACGCTTGTTTTTGTTTTTACCGGCCGTCTACTTTCCTTCACGGTGACGTCATTATTTTTTTAATTTACATTTATTTAAATGTTATTTCAATCCAAACTTTGTGTGTTGGATTCCACTCACAGAAACAGTTTCTTTATATTCAGTTATCCCTGTAATTTTTTATAATTTCCAGAAGTAAATTGATTTTGTTTACAGTAATATTGATATTTTTTCTCTTGCGTAATTATAGACACTGTTAGCTTTATCTGTTTATTTAAATAGACGTGCAATGTTGTATAGCTTGTAACAATTGTACATGAGATATAAGTTATAAGTCGAGTTGTGAGTGGACTGTAAGTGCCTCGAGACTGTAGTTGCACGCAGCATCTATGAAATGACTATACATACTGAAGGGCTCGTGCCCAAACCAGCTGAGGTACCCAACCCTCTTACTGCGACTACGCAGTGTGCACTACTACTACGTTATCCCAGCATAAACAGTGATTTACAATAGTAATGTTTACGAAAAAATTACGTAACAATTGGAAACTTTATTAATCATGTTCCATACTAAAATAAAAAAATAATTTAAAATAAAAAGATGTTTGTTTAAATAAGCAACATGTTTCTAGTATTTGTATGAATTTGGAAACTCTGGTAATAAACATCTGACAAATACTCATATTTTCCTCCTTTGTTAACACAAAATTTTAATTTCCAAAATACCAACTACTGATTATCTTAAGTTTAACTAAGCGACACAGAATAAGGAACTGTACAACACCAAGTATATTATTTTTTATGATCTGTGAAAAATGGTTCATTATTTGAGAGAAAAATTAAAATTTTGGTCACGTAGGGATGTGACAGTATGACATCTAAATCATGATCTGTTAACATACTCTACGGTGAGGAAAATTTATGAAAGAAATATTTCTGGAAAATATATAAATGTGCCTCTTTGGCCTGTCTCATCGCTGTAGGCCTGGACAGCGTCATGAAGGTGGGCCCCATCCGTTGTCGACCCCAACCAGATGCATGACCGGTGTAAGCGCTTTGTAGGGCCTCTTGTCCTGGCTGACCCCTCCGGCAGGGGGTTACTTCCGGCGCTCTTCTTCTTATTTTCTTTCTTCACCGACTAGTCTAACCCCCTGTGGGTAGTCATCGTCGTAGCCGCAACTGGCAGGTCACTTGCGTTTTGGGGTGGCTTTTAAGGATTAGCGCTGTAGCTAGTGATGCACTCGGCTATCGAGCCAAATGACTCGGTGGACTGGTGCAGGGTACGTTAGGGTAAGGTCAAGGTTTTAATTGTCTCTTTTTGGCGTTCTTGATTGTGACTGTTCCTAAAAGGGGTTAACGTGGGGAGGGAGTAGTATGTCTACGTTTCTCACGTACCAGGGCGCAACGGTTGCCCTACGCTATGTTTTTCACAGCCTGGAGTAGCTTTAGTGCCGCGTATCCCCACGCCGCAGGGCATAGATTAGCTGCGATCGAAGTACCACCTTGATAAACGTTCACTTATTCCTTAGACTAAAGGTGTTGCCACCGTTGAGTAAGGGATAGGGCCTAGATGGGCTCCTGGGATAGTGTAAGTATGTCGAGATTGAGGTCTCGAGGAATTCTGCGTCTCGTAAAAAGGATAGCTGAGCTTTTATTGGGGTTAACCTCTTGCACCAGATTTCGTGCGTCTTATGTTAGTGTTTGGGGGATGTGGTATGTCGCTGCGCTATTGTCGTATATTGTGTAGAAGTGTGGGGATAGGGCAGTACCTTGCGGGACGCCTACTTCCATGGGTCGGGTTGTCGAAAAGATTTGTTGGATATGGATATGGAATATTTGGTGGTGGAGGTAGGTAAAGTCTGGTAAAGGATACGGGGTAATGGTTAGTGAGAATTTTCATCAGTAGGCCTTGATGCCAAACCGTATCGAAGGCATGTGCGACATCTAAGAAGACAGTTCCAGCGAACTATCTCCGGAGCGGAAAGCAAACTGTTCGTCAGGAATGACTCACAGTACTGGGTTTTTAGTCGGAATAGGATAATTTTTTCTACCACTTTGCTCATAGCCGGGAGTAGGTTAATGGGCCGGTATTTGGATGGGAAGGTATGGTCTTTGTTAGATTTGGGTAAGATATTTGCTGTTTTCAAGCGTGTAGGGTAGTGTCTAAATCTGAGTATTGCGTTGGTTATGTTTTGTAGGGCCGCGATACCCTTACGTGGTAGCCTTTTGGTAGTAATGTTATGTATTTGGCCAGGTCCGGGAGCTTTTCTGTTACGTAAGCGTCGTATTATTTGTTTGAGTTCGCCTGAGGTGGCAGGTTGTATAATGTTATTATCTAGCTCTGTCTGACCGCTCGTTCGACAGTCCGCTCAAACTCCTTATTCTCGTCGTACAGGTGAAGCCATCTACACTGCAATTTTAGGTTGTCGGCAAAAGCCTCAGCAATTTCTTGGTCCCTCCTACCTCCCTGCTGCGCTGCCGTGGATTAGAGGAATCTTGCGACGGGTGGGCAACCGTAGGACCTTCTGCACCTTCCAGAGGCTGGTGTCTTGTGGGTCCAACGACTCCAAGTGCCTAGCCCATCTTTCCTGGGTCAGTTCGCTCAGGGCCGCGTTCACTCGTTTGTTTAGTGCGCTTAAGTCATGGCGTGTTTTGTGGAATCGTAGTCATGGCGTTTTGTCAGTTTTGTGTGTTTGTCAATGTGTGTTTAGTCTTGGGGTACTTGGGACACCCCTTGTAGCTTGCTGGATGCGGTCAGGCGCAATTTGCACACCTGGCCAGCGTTTCTTTTGTTTTTTGGCACTTATGTAGTGATTTTCGCCACGTTCCACGCACTTTGGTACCGCTGTGCAGCCAGACTGACCATGGCCGAATCGTTGGCAGCGGTGCTTTCTTTGTCTCTCTACTTTGACTAGAGTGCAGCAATGAATTACTTGGACAATACCTTCATCTGTTTTTGCGGCTCGCCATGCGATTGCGCCAGGGAACCGTTACTGTGCTATGTCGAGTTAGACCTTATTTTATGGAACACTTATCCGCACCCTCAGCGTTTTTTCTTCGTTAAGGGTGAAGGTGTAGTATTCCTCGCCATTGTCTGTCAGAGTTTTTGTTATTTTTCTGTGGTCATGTGTAGATATATGGCAACGCCGTCTTTAGTCAGTTTGGCTTTATTATAGTATATTTGTTGTGTCGTCAAGAGTTTTTATATTTGTAGCCAGCGCTCCTGTTTGCGTAGGATTACTGGGAGTAATTGTGGCAGTGTTT
Organism: Monochamus saltuarius; assembly: GCA_025584915.1. Classification (NCBI taxonomy): domain Eukaryota; kingdom Metazoa; phylum Arthropoda; class Insecta; order Coleoptera; family Cerambycidae; genus Monochamus; species Monochamus saltuarius. Next base: position 26,353,802 of record CM046726.1, on the reverse strand, counting down.
TTGTTTGTACTTGTGTTTCTGTGTTTTGTTATGTACAGTGCGTTTCAATAACTTTGATAACATTTTGATCAGCTGTAACTTTTCTGTTTTTAAAGATATCGGAATGAAGCAAAAACCATATTGCACAGTGGACTAGCAAGTTTTTTCTTATTTGAAAAACAAAACAAAAGACCAACGATTTTGAGAGATCTTAACCTAACTTATATTTTTTAAATGGAACGCCCTGTATATTATTGGATATTTGGATTCTACTCAAAATTCCAAGCATATTTTAATAAGCATATCCTATACCTATCTTCAACTGTTTCTGAGAAATAGTTTTACAAACATGTCAAATTATCATAAAAATCGCTCTACTTGTCTGCCATTTTCCTCAACAGAACAAAACACTAAGGCTCGATTGCTACCAGCACGGCTCAAGCAATGCTGAACTTCAGCTTTAGCTCAGTGCAAAGTGTGCCATGTACAAGTAGAGCAATTTTTTCATTCAAATTCTAATAGTCCAGTCGAACGTTTCCACTCAACAATTTTAGACTCCATCAGAGCTTTGAAATTAGATAACCCTACTTTAAACCAAGAAACTTGGATATAATAATTCCGTACATTCTGTAACTCAAAAAACTCCCTTAGAGATAATATTAGGTTCACCCCAAAACATAGAAATAGATGAAAGATAATTACCACAAATTTTATAGAAAAACAAATTTACTCAAAATTATACGCGGACGTACAAAATAAAATTGAAGTGACAAAACAAAAAACTTTAGACCGAGTAAATAAAAACAAAACGGAGCCACAAAAAGTTAAAATTTTACAAAACGTATTAATAAAAGATAACTTAGCTAATAGGCATAAAACCAGACCAAAATTTAAAAAGGCTGTAGCCCTAGAAGATAACGGCCCCACCATACGTACAGAAAAAAGAAAAATTCACAAAAAACATGTTAAAAAATCAAAATCTCCTGACACTTCTCCTCTGTCGAAGCACGAAGATTTTACTGATAGTGACGACAATATTCCATTGGCACGCCTCTTCCGAAATACTTGAACTCATCAAACACTATTCGAAATATGACTTGTAGAAAAATTCTAAATCTTATTAGTACAAGATATAATAAAACTCTTTGGCCTCATGAGCAATCAAAACAGAGAACAAATAGAAAATAAATTAGAAATTCTAAAAATTAATTTAACTTACAAACTCAATTAAAGGAACAATTGAGTTACTTAACCTCTTTCATCAAAATTAATAATAATCAGTCAAAATATATGTTCAAAATTATAAAATTTATATCAACTTTCAAATTCCCATGTTCCAAATACTTCCAAATTTTACCTGTACCCTTGAATCAAAACCTACCTATTCCTACCTCAACCTACTTACTTAAGAATCAACAAGATATCTTCAAAGAAGGAATGTACCCAAATACCAGGCCTGTACCCATGGACGACACCAATAGAGACAACTGCACGAATTCATTAATGCAGTGACAATCCTATCGACTGTACTACCTCCAAAATTAAAAGAAATTCCATACATGAAATTCAAAAATCATTACTTATATAATTCACAACTCACCATGATATACAGCTAGATGAACTGAGTAGTTTAGCGTAGAGTATATCTCAAATATAAAATCCAACCCTGGAATTGTTTGGCCAAGATCCACATTAGCAACTTCACTTCACTTCATTTTATCATCAAATATATTACATTTTCAACAGCACCTAGAATTTTTGTATGAAGGTCAAACCCAACGACGACGACATAATTCAACGACTGGAATCACGTTTATACCCGATGATCTCCAGTCACCACACCAGGAACAGTGACTCCCTGCTGTTTCCTTATTACCCTCCGCGAGATGAGCATCAAAATGAAGAAGCACCCCCTGAGCCTTGGTTTCAGATGAGGACTTCGCTGCTCTAGATGTCTCAACCCCAGAAGGAGCGACTACCGCCCACTAGGACCCTGGTCGCTTCACTCCCTGAGCTCCCTCTACGACGGGAGGAATTATACATATACCCTTTTTGTACTCTATATACAGGCTGTATCACATAAGAGGGCCACTCCCATGTATCTCGCTTAATATGCGAGACATGTCAAAAATCTTTAATTGTTTTTTGTTGCATTTTTGGAGGCCTTTATGCTCGTATAAAAACAAATTTGAGATCCATGGCCAACTTTATGAGTAATAAGTGCCCAAACTTTAAGGCTGTCTAACTTTTTTATTTTAAGATATAGAGAAAACTTATCGGTAATAAATTTTTATTGCTAAATTGATACCTTCTACCTGATATAAACAGATTTTTGAAATATCGTATGTGGTTTGCTGCGCCCTCTAGGCGGATAAAAAATTTTTTTATTGAAGCAGGCTATGACCACAAAAAATTGCCTGTTTTTCGTCTTTCATGCAATATACTACATGTTGCCCTTATCTTTCGTATTTATTACATTTTTTTCAATTTTAGTTAAAAAAAAATGTACCTAAATATTTTTGTGTTGCTCAAGATAATGTTTTAACGACGCCAATTGCAAAAAAATAATAAACAGAATTTACTTTTTTTATTCAAAATACAGATTTTCTTATAATATTATTTTATTACATTGTCTGTGTCAAAATAATTTTAAAGACCCAATTGCTTCTAATGTGAAAACCAATAAAATAATATAAGAAAATCTGCATTTTGCATAAAAAAGTACATTCTGTTTATTATTTTTTTGCAGTTGGCGTCTTTAAAACAGGTTCTACATTATCTTGAGCAACACGAAAATATTTAGGTACATTTTTTTTTAACTAAAATTGAAAAAAATGTAATAAAATGTTAATAAATACAAAAGATAAGGGCAACACGTAGTATATTGCATGAAAGACGAAAAAACAGGCAATTTTTTGTGGTCATAGCCTGCTTCAATAAAAAATTTTTTTATCCGCCTAGAGGGCGCAGCGGACCACATACGATATTTCAAAAATCTGTTTATATCAGGTGGAGGGTATCTATTTTGCAATAACAATTTATTACCAATAGATTTCTCTGTCTCTTAAAATAAAAAAGTTAGACAGCCTTAAAGTTTGGGCACTTTACAGGTTATTTTGTTATTACTCATAAAGTTGGCCATGGATCTCAAATTTGTTTTTACGAGCATAAAGGCCTCCAAAAATGCAACAAAAAACAATTAAAGATTTTTGATGTGTCTCGCATATTAAGCGCTTACTTTGAATAAACGCCGTTCGTTCTTATAAATGTATTAAGTTATTTACAACGTTCTCGTTCGGTACATACTTAATTTGCAATGCAGCCATCATACTTTCACAACCGCCAACATAAAGCAAATAAAATATCAATTTCCTGGACCTTAGGTCACTAGAAAACGCGGGACCTGTCACGTGACCTATATCATAAACCGACGCTGTCTATATTTTTGCTAGGTTTGTGTTGAGAAGTGACACCGGTAGACGCCTGGCGGGGATAACTGATCTAGTGATAATCGATCAGTTATATACCAGGGTTAAAAATGATTAAATTACTAAAATGGCTATTAAAAAATGGGGGTTTGTGATAAAAGGGTGAAAATTAAGGGTTGTATGTATTTTTTAATGCCACATCATAAAAAAATAAAAATAAAAAAAATGTTTGGGGTGGACCACCCTTATCACTTAGGGGTATGAAAAATAGATTACGACCGATTCTCAGACCTACCGAATATACATATAAAATTTCATAAAAATCGGTCAAGCCGTTTCCGAGGAGTATGGCGTCTAACACTGTGACACGAGAATTTTATATCGAAAAACGTCGTCGTGATTACCTTGACGTCTTTAAAACAGTTTCTACATTATCTTGAGCAACACGAAAATATTTAGGTACATTTTTTATACTAAAATTGAAAAAACTGTAATAAATACGAAAGATAACGGCGACATGTAGTATATTGCATGAAATATGAAAAAGCGGGCAATTTTTTGTGACCATAGTCTGCTTTGATAGAATTTTTTTTTTGGCCGCCTAGAGGGCGCAGTGAACCACATACGATATTTCAATATTTATATCAGGTGAAAGGTATCAATTTTGCAATAAAAATTTATCACCGATAAGTTTTCTCTATCTCTTAAAATAAAAAAGTTAGACAGCCTTAAAGTTTGGGCACTTTACAGTTTTTTTTGTAATTACTCATAAAGTTGGCCATGGATCTCAAATTTGTTTTTACGAGCATAAAGGCCTCCAAAAATGCAACAAAAAACATTTTAAGATTTTTGACGTGTCTCGCATATTAACCGAGATACATGGGAGTGGCTCTGTTATGTGAGACAGCCTGTATATATACATTCTTGTACCAATCATTTATCTGATATTTTATTATTGTAAATCTTGTTCTAGTAGCCCAAACACTCATACTGTTTGTTCTAATGTGTAATTTGACTTGTATCTTTTATAATGCGTAACCTCTTCCTATAGATTTGTATTTGGTACTTTTTTTGAAGGAATAAAGTTTTATTATTATTAATAGTACTAGGGCAAGTGCATTTGTATTTTAATTTACGTATTGTACTTTGATGTAAAAGTTTTTGATGTTGCCTCTCTCAGTGGCACATATGAAAATGTATGTTTTGCGCGACTAGACTAAAAGAACCATATGACAAACTCAATTATCACAAAAGGGAAATATTTTATTAATAATTAATTCTATAACTGTGAAAAAAATATTTTAACTAATTCAGTTATTTAATATCTTTCAAGTATGTGCATCAAGCTCATTAGATTCAAGCATGAGAATTTGGGATTTGGAAAAGGGAGAAAAAGTAGCAAATGTAGATGTTGGACCTGTTGACCTCTGGACAGTAGCTTTTAGTCCTGATGATAAATATATAATTTCTGGGTCTCATTCAGGAAAAATTACTTCTTATAATGTAGAAATGGCCAAAGCAGAGCAAACATTTGAAACTCGAGGAAAATTTACACTCAGCATAGCATATGTAAGTATATGTATATTTTAATTGATTCCAATGTTACACCACTGGTTCATTTAATTGACACAAAATGTAATTCTATATATTTTTTTCGATATTATTTTCCGGTAGATATTAAACATTTTTTGAGAACTTTAGTACTTTCGTAAAAGGAAGCTCTTCTAGATACATGTTTATGTATCATGTTCTTGAACCCGTGTTACATCTTGTATACAATATTTTTGACTTTCAGTTATTAATACAATTAAAATTTTCAAATGCGATAAGCGTTTGGGGCCCCCTCGACAAAATTGTTTCATATTATTTATTATATATGTAGGTATACTCGTATATATTGATATTTAATCAAACGATTTATAATTATTGCAAAAAATATGCATAATACAAACTTACCACTAATAGAAAAGTTACTTATTTGTAAGGCGGAGGCGGCATATTATTAAGCAGGTCGCATTTGTGCCCAGGATTGACTTACGTTGGTAGGCCCTAACCACTATTCGGTGCAGGAATGAGGGACATCTGGAAATTAGGGGGAGGATCAAACACCGACCGGTATCAATTTCGCACATTTTTCCTATTATTCATATCTCTCAGCAAATAACTAGTAGGATTAGTAATTCTAATAATAACTTTTACTGTTTTAAATAATTTCGAGGTTTATTTATGCGTGTATCCTTTGCTGAAACTAGTGCTTATTACTGTAACGGTAGGTACTACCAACTTGATATGACTATCGTTGAATTTGAAATTTATTTTTCGTTCCAATCGTTCGTTGACGACTATTATTAAACTCTTTAACATCAGCAAGGATATTTAATCATCTGTATCCTTGACAGTTACCCATCCGGTTAAATCTGCTTGGCACAGGTCATCTATACCTTTTATGACTGTGCGCTTGTAATTTTTTCGCACTGGCTTATGCAGTTCATTAACCAATTGAGTTTTTTCCTTTGAATTATTCATCCCGCTTGCGCGTGCTGGCATGTCAATGTTGTACAAGTAAATTAATCAATGTGTGTGTTTGTCTCACTTATATGTTCTGTTGAGTTCCGTATCAATCCTCCTGACTGCGCTAGACAGATAAGTAATATTGGACTGTATAATGGCGACATCAGTATTTCATTTTACAATATCTAAAACTTGTATTTCCAATTTTTTAACAGATTCTTGATTGTCAAATAAATATTTCCTATTTTTTTTCATATATTTTCAGGTATTAACAATATTGTGTGAAACTAACTACTCAGTGGACAAAAGCCCCAACCTGCGTTGAATTACACCCACAATATCTACCCATATATTCTTTATTATTAGCTTTTGTAACATTTTTTTACTGTTTAAGAAAGGTATTTTAAGCTAATATGTATCAAATCTCCTACAATTCCTATCAATGAAGTCATATGTATGTTCTCTGATACCAATCATCTAGGTATGCTAATGAACATCCACAGACAAAACTCTATTCAATAATTATCTAAAGAATTTAATATATTTACTAACCTCTGGAGTGGGAACTCGAAATTCAACCACAATAGATGAGATCTCACTTATTTCTGCATTTTATTAGGATTGCTTCATCAGGTGGCCTCCTTTAACTTGAGTCAAATATCTAACTATAAAGATGATTATACCAATAAATTAAAATTATTTGAAATTGAATGTCAAAATGAAATATCGACAACGTCAAACTGATTAACTGTCAATGAATATCATAACAACCTACTAAAATAAATAAAAATTAATAATAAAATTTTACCTTTTATGTATAGTTTTTTTCATATATTTTCAGGTATTAACAATATTGTGTGAAACTAACTACTCAGTGGACAAAAGCCCCAACCTGCGTTGAATTACACCCACAATATCTACCCATATATTCCTTATTATTAGCTTTTGTAACATTTTTTACTGTTTAAGAAAGGTATTTTAAGCTAATATGTATCAAATCTCCTACAATTCCTATCAATGAAGTCATATGTATGTTCTCTGATACCAAACATTTAGGTATGCTAATGAACATCCACAGACAAAACTCTATTCAATAATTATCTAAAGAATTTAATATATTTACTAACCTCTGGAGTGGGAACTCGAAATTCAACCACAATAGATGAGATCTCACTTATTTCTGCATTTTATTAGGATTGCTTCATCAGGTGGCCTCCTTTAACTTGAGTCAAATATCTAACTATAAAGATGATTATACCAATAAATTAAAATTATTTGAAATTGAATGTCAAAATGAAATATCGACAACGTCAAACTGATTAACTGTCAATGAATATCATAACAACCTACTAAAATAAATAAAAATTAATAAAAATTTTACCTTTTATGTATAGTTTTTCATATACCGGGTGTTCCCTCTATGTCTTTCAGTGCTTATATCTTAGAAACCATTATAGCCAGTGCGACGAAATTTGGTGTACAAACACTAGATGGCGCCTAGAATCTGATGATAAAATCAATTCTTATACAGGATGTTCCATTTTCTTAGAAATCGATTTAATTTTAATTTTTGCTAGTCAACTATGCTAAAACTTATGGTTAAATTGAAATATACTTAATTATGAACACATTCTGATAAATAAACATTCAAAAATTTCAAAATTTAACATAAAAAATGCCTCCAAAAAGTACCCAAATTTCATTGTTTTGTCATGTAAAACGTGCATAGCCTTGAGCCAGACTTACACAGAAGAAACTAACATCGCTAAACGTCAAAACTATGGATTGTCATTGAATTGTCAAATATTAATGGCATAAAGTATTTTACTTTACAGAAATAACGCTAAATAATGTATTTAATGCAATTTACGTATGCACAATGGTGTTATTGAGACTTGTCGATACAAATTTAGACTTAAGTTGAACTATTTGGAGCATTGGGGTCGCCTTGTCGGTACAATCTACCGCTACAGCTAGGGTTACAGTGTGAATATTGTAAAATATCTGTGGATATTTTTAAATTGTTCCATTATAATGTAATAAAACTTCAGTAAATTGTTTTTTATGTTACTACAGTAGTACAGTGTACATAATAATTAGGTACCCGTATTTTTCATCACAAAATAATTTACAAAATTGTGTAAGTACCTAAAGAATATCTCTCTTTTCCAACTGCTGTAATTATTGATTACTTATTTAGCAACAACTAAATTCGAACAAAACGATTCCTAAAACTTTTTTTTATTATAATGTGAACGTGTTTGTCGTTGAGAGTCAGATTGGAACCTACCCCAGCACCACAAAAGAAATGTTACGAAAGCATAACCTAGAAATTATTGAGATTACTTCTGCTTGTGTCCACATATTTCAGCAGTTCAGCACTTTACTTATGTTCCTGATGAATAAAATATGTTTAAGAAGAACTCTACATCTGTAAAATAGTAAACAATGAACTACAATGTTTGTATTTCATATGATACAGAACTAAAATAAAGCAACTGGTTTTGCTAGGAAGAATCACCTGCAGACGTACTATACCCAGTAGGTACCTATTAAGTAGTCATTTAAAGCTAGATAATAATTTGTAATTGTTGTTTTATCTTTCAGTTATGTGTGAGTACCTAGTGCCAGACTGCCACCAGAAAGAATAAGCAAAAATATTAGACATTTTCTTGCAAATAATTCAGAATATGGAATGATGGATCAGGATAATATTATAAAGAAGTCTCTAACTCACTTTGAAAAGTATTCTATAAGACATTAAATTCAGTTGTCTGTCGTGGGTTTTAAAATTTCTAAACGAATAAACTTAAGAAAAATAAACTAATTTCATAATTCTATGTACAGTATGAAAACATCTCGTTAGAATATCTTAAAAATGTTGAAAGCTAACTGTTGTTACAATATACACAACATAATGTAATAAGGTTGGTATCGAACAATGAAATGGCAAGATTTGTTTGTAATTACATGCATGACTATCCCTCAGATTGAAGCGTTGCTCTGTAATAGAAATTAGAAAACAAAATAACTGTTAAATATAAAACCAGATGTAATAATGTAAATACTTAATGTAATTTTATTTTATCGTTAATAAATTAAAGTCTGTATTTGTTGGTTTTTATTCTACACAAATTATTAAACAAATGTTTAAGAAATAATGAATACTTAAAGATGAAGGGTCAAGTTAATCAATTTAGTCACTAATAAAAAAAAATAAACCACTATGTCATAGGTAGGATTATTTTTAATTGAAATTATGCTGGTAGATACAATAAAATATAAAAAATCACTCAGTAACATTTTTGAATATTTTGTCCTTGTAGAATACTGTTCGCAATGAATCATACTTACCTTATTTAAGAACTGAATTTTAATTCTTCAGTGAAATTTATATTTTAGACATCTTACTTTTGTTATAAAATTATTAAACACAAGTGGTATTTGCTGTAGTGTATAATAATACTTACTAACAATTTAATAAACTTTAATTTCCGTTATAGGTACTTGCATTATTTACATTTTTTATTTAGTTCACTAGTTAACTTACACATTCCATGCACTTTAATTTTATTAAATAATTAAACCAAGTACAGAAAGTTAGGTATGTCTTTATTTATGGCAAACGTAAAGTCTAATGTTTTCTAGCAAAATTTTCCTCGTCTCTCTCATCTATCTGTCGTAAATGCGAATAGAAACTAATCTTGGCATCTGGCTTCTTCAGTATCTTATCGAATCTTTTAACCAATGAATAACGTAACTGTGTATGTCAACCTGTTTCCATAAGAGTACTTTGTTTTCCTGGTTCCTATCTATTGAAGATATGCTGATGAGACATAACATTTTTGTGGATATTTTTACGTTTGTTCTTTCTGTTCTACAAATATTGGAAAATACCTTCTCATCCCTGCTCTTGAAAGTAAGCCAGAAATTTTCCAATAACTTCTCCATCTGAAAGCAATTAAGTAAAAATAATTCTCGTATATGGGTAAATAAACAGTTTCTTATAAATATAACCCTACATTTCAAAAGGTCAAAAGCAATATGCAAGTTGCAATTACCTACAACATTGACATTCTTGTTCTGTACTTACCTCTTACAGTTTTCCTTAGGCAAGCTACCATTAATCGTACTTAAAGACCTTATGTTATCATTTTTTATTGTATTAATGTACTTAATTTGTGTAGGAATAGGTCTCCAAATTCTACTCAGATTTGATAAATGTGGAATCGTTTTTGAAGCAGGTGAATTTTTATTTGTGCTACTGGAACTGAAGTATTCACTCAAGGAACCCATTAAATCATTATTTATGATTGTTTCTAGAGTTTAAAGCCTTTCTACCACTTGTTGCCGACGTTATTATTATTTTTAATTCTAGGTTTAGGTTAAGCAACCACAAGTTTAGATTGTACATACATAGCTACTTGGCGCTTCAAGTCGAGCCAAGGGAGAGGATGTTCATAAATTCAGCTTTGTTTGCACGTAATAATTTATTAGTTTGAGAGTGATATGGTGAAAATAATAATAATAATAATAATAATTCCCGATAAGAATTACTGTATCGTAAGGAAGATGCAATTTAAAAACGGCAAATGTTTCACAATTTTCTGTGTTCTGAGTATTCATTACAGACAAGGTTGCTCAAACTTCCATTTTCTTTTAATAAAACTATATCATTATTGCAAATACGTACGCACATTTAATGTAGGTACCTCGTGGTATTACATATTTATAATAAAATTTCTACAGAAATACTCAAACTTGCTTTGACAGTTTCTGTTACTTCACGTTTTGATGTCTATCCATGCGGTAGTTATGTGTGTGTAAATTGGACTCATGGCTGTTCTCATTTGGCATGACAAAACAATGAAATTTGAGGACTTTTCATAGGAGTTTTTATGACAAGATAAAAATTTTTCGTGACTATTTTTTATCTGAACGTGTTCATAATTAAAGATATTTCAATTTAAATACAAATTTTGCTGTGGTTCGCTACCAGAAAATCGAAATTAAATCCATTTTCTGCAAAACCGAACACCCTGTATAAAAACTAATGCCATAATCGAATTCTACGCGCCATCTAGTGTCTGTATACCAAATTTCCTGACACTGTCTATGATGGTTTCTGAGATATTCGCACTGAAAGTCTTAGAGGAACACCCGGTATTTTCAGGTATTAACAATATTGTGTGAAACTAACTACTCAGTGGACAAAAGCCCCAACCTGCGTTGAATTACACCCACAATATCTACCCATATATTCCTTATTATTAGCTTTTGTAACATTTTTTTGCTGTTTAAGAAAGGTATTTTAAGCTAATATGTATCAAATTTCCTACAATTCCTATCAATGAAGTCATATGTATGTTCTCTGATACCAAACATCTAGGTATGCTAATGAACATCCACAGACAAAACTCTATTCAATAATTATCTAAAGAATTTAATATATTTACTAACCTCTGGAGTGGGAACTCGAAATTCAACCCCAATAGATGAGATCTCACTTATTTCTGCATTTTATTAGGATTGCTACATCAGGTTGCCTCCTTTAACTTGATTCAAATAACTAACTAACTTTTAATTTATTGGTATAATCATCTTTAGATGATTATACCAATAAATTAAAATTATTTGAAATTGAATGTCAAAATGAAATATCGACAACGTCAAACTGATTAACTGTCAATGAATATCATAACCTACTAAAATAAATAAAAATTTTACCTTTTATGTATAGTTTTTTCATATATTTTCAGATATTAACAATATTGTGTGAAACTAACTACACCTAATAATAAGGAATATATGGGTAGATATTGTGGGTGTAATTCAACGCAGGTTGGGGCTTTTGTCCACTGAGTAGTTAGTTTTACACAATATTGTTAATACCTGAAAATATATGAAAAAACTATACATAAAAGGTAAAATTTTGTATTAATTTTTATTTATTTTAGTAGGTTGTTATGATATTCATTGACAGTTAACCAGTTTGGCGTTGTCGATATTTCATTTTGACATTCAATTTCAAATAATTTTAATTTATTGGTATAATCATCTTTATAGTTAGATATTTGACTCAAGTTAAAAGAGGCCACCTGATGAAGCAATCCTAATAAAATGCAGAAATAAGTGAGATCTCATCTATTGTGGTTGAATTTCGAGTTCCCACTCCAGAGGTTAGTAAATATATTAAATTCTTTAGATAATTATTGAATAGAGTTTTGTCTGTGGATGTTCATTAGCATACCTAGATATTTGGTATCAAGGAATATACATGTTAGCATAAACTAAAAACTACCACTAAAAATAGATTTTAGGGGTGATAACTTTTTATTGCACCACAATGCTTAACAAAGTATATCCACACTAATCCACAGCTATCTATCTTTCTACTGGTTCGCTCTCGCTCCGCTACGCCGCCAACGGACCTACACGGAGTCGGTTCCGGTCATCTTCGGTAGTTAGGAAGGTGGGGCTCATGGACTATCATCGGGTCGTCGGGTACGGGTAGTTTATATGTTGAATATTCAATATTGTTAGATGCTAACACGGCCATTCTGCTTTAGCTGCGTCCCGCAGCGGGATTCGGGTTGTAACAGAAAACTGTAACATAAACAACCAATTCATACGGTTCATATTACTTGTTAAACTTGTTTATAAAAACGTTTCAACCTATAACATCAATATTAGATTAGCATCGAGATAGGCCATGGTCCACTTAGTTTGACATTGAGTTTAATCGTCATAACAAACAATTGACCATACCATCTTACATCTCATAGTAATAATAAATAGTTTCATACTTTGTTTTATTGAATCATTTAGTGGAATTGCTACTAATGTTTTTCAGAGACTTTTCTTGAGAGTTTTTCTCGCATGAGATTGTTATCTCGCATGGTGGTTAGTGGAATTGCTACTAATGTTTTTCAGAGACTTTTCTTGAGAGTTTTTCTCTCGCATGAGATTGTTATCTCGCATGGTGGAGGGCCCACCGGAAACTTTTCTTGAGAGATTTTCTCGCATGAGATTTATATCTCGCATTGTGGGATTGCCACAGTAAACAGTCCACGTACGTCCTAGTCATCATTGTGGAATTTCCACAGTAAACAGTCCATGTATTTGTTATCATATTAATCTAAACAGAGTTTAGACAGTGTTTATGAAATTAGTACGCCTTGTGTGCACGAGTCACAGAGATGCTATAACCTATTAATCATAATGTTTGGTTTGAAAGATTGTAAATAATGCATACTACATTTGAGTGAGGATAGGTCAGGATCATCCTTGTACTCAGAATTTATCAAGATAGTGTAATTAATATTACTTTTTAGCGTTAGTCAACAGTCTTAAGTTTTGATTTTATGGTTTTGTCGTGCAAGATCGTTACACATAGAGTAAATGTAAATAATACTTACAATAGAAAGCTTGTTAATTTACTTATACATGTACTACTATACTGTATGCTCAGCTGGCCAGGGTCTTAATTGTTCATGTGCTGCCACTGTCGTTCGTTTTACCTTCTTAGACAATAGATACCGAGTGTTAGGTAGAACTTGTTTGATGACATACGGCCCTCTAAATTTGGGTTTCAGTTTACCACCTCCAGCAAGTTGGGAATCCTCTATTGCCACCAGTTCACCAGATGAGAACAAGGTCGGCGAATAACGTTTTAAGTTGAAATGTTCAGCTTGCTAATTTGCAGAGTACGCAAGTTTCCTTTGCGTTTCTGACACAAGTTGATCTAGGTCGGGAAGGTCATCTGACGATGGTACGTCTCTCAGGAACTCCTGAGTCGCTGATAGCTTCAAATTCTTGCCAATTTGTAAAACACTTGGCGCTTCTCCAGTTGTATTGTGAACGGTCGTGTTGATATTTCTTTCTATATCATATTTAGCTGAAACCCAGTTTTTCTCGTTTTGATTTGTAAGCGTAGCTTTCAACAGATTAAAGACAGTTCGCATAACACGTTCTACTTGTCCATTTCCTCGCGGCACACCGGTAGCGATATGATGTAATTGCACGCCTTGTTCACTTAAAAGTTTTTGAATATTATTGATGTGAAGGCCGCTGCTCGATCTGCTATTATTCGTCGCGGTTTGCCTAACACTTCAAATAAGGAGAAGAGTACTTTAATGGTGTGCTCCGAGGTTTTCTTTGGAATCGGAGATAAACTGCAGTACTTTGAGAAAGAGTCCACTACGACAAGAAGTTGTGTACAACCGTGGCTTTTCACCAACGGACCAGCATGATCGATGTGCCACGTATCCAATATATCCATCGGCTTTTCACCTAATTGATACAACCCAGCCTTGGGTCCGGTGTGTGACTTTCCCAAAACGCAGGCAGTTTTTAAGGTATTTTTTGAGTCATTTCCCCATTTTTGGCCAGTACACATCTTCACGCATCTTTGCAATGCATTTGTCCCAGCCAATATGAGAGGACTTGTCATGGTACAACTTCATTGCCTGAAGACGTGCAACTACTGGTACATAGCACTTAGGACTCTCGTCTATTGTCATCACAAAATTGTTTATAATTTGGTACTCGTTATATTCTCCTGGGTTTGCAAAAATATTTTGGCAAAATTCATCGCTCTGTTGGTAATATTGCAAGGAGTCGACGGATGAAATATCCACCTGTGTAGATCTTACAGCACACACTAATTTTGGCGGAGGATTGCGACTTAAGTAGTCCACATGGCCCATTTTGTGACCAGGTCTATATATATATATATATATATATATATATAATAGCGCTACAGGCCTAGTGGCCCTTGGCTTAAAGTTTTGCGATTTTTCGCTGCCATTTTTTTCTATCCTTTGCTTCTTCTTTCCAGTCCGTGACACCAATTTTCCTCAGATCATCTTTGACTTCATCCAACCATTGCTTCCTGGGGCGTCCTCTTCTCCTCTTCCCTCCTCCTGCCGATAGTATTCTTTTAACCCATCTGTTGTCGGGCATCCTAGCTATGTGTCCCAACCACCTGGCTCTTTGCGTCTTCACTACCTGGACGATGTTGGGTTGCTTAAACAGATCTTCTATTTCTTTATTTGTCCTTCTTCTGAATTCTCCCTCCACCTTAATTCCTCCGAATATCTTCCTTAATATTTTCCTCTCCCATATTCCCAGTTTAATTTCTTCCTTTTTACTCATTATCCACGTTTCACAAGCGTAAGTAACAGTAGGTCTTATTATAGTTTTATACAGCCTTATTTTTGTGGATCTGGATACATTATTCGCTTTTAGAATCCTGTTTAGCATACCTGCAGCTTTACTTCCTTTGACATCAGCTTTTCTAATTCCCTTCCCTCCTCTCCTTTACATGTTAACGTCACTCCTAGATAATCCACTTGTTGAACTTTTTCTATTATGTATTTTCTATTCTCCGTGCAGTTGATGATTAAATTAGCTGGGTCGTCATAATCGTTGTCTTTCATTACCATATATTTCGTTTTTCTCATTGATCACCAAGCCATACTCTCTTGTTTTCGCTTCCAGTAACTTAAAGGTAGTTATTACTTCTTTTTTCGATCTAGCCATAAGAACGACGTCATCAGCGTAAGCCATGCACTGGTATCTGCTCCCGTATATTAGACCATTAGTTCTTATTCCACTTTCTCTAAAAATTACTTCCTGTACAAAGTTAAAAGAACTGTAGACAATGGGTCACCTTGCCTTAGTCCCCTTTTTCCTTTAAACTCCTCCGAAACCCCTCCTCCCAACGTTATTTTATTTCCCGTTTTCCTTATTGTCATTGCCACCAACCTCCTAAGTTTGGTTGGAATTTCCAACTTTTCCATTGCTTCAGACAACTTTTACGCTTGATAGAATCATAAGCTTGCCGGTAATCAATGAACAGCATGTGCAAACTTAAATTATGTTCGTATGTGTCCTGTTGTAGTTGCTTCATAACAAAGATTTGGTCTACAGTCGATCTTCCGGCTTTGAAACCTCCTTGATATTCTCCTACTTGCTCATCATGGTACTGGGCCAGCCTTTTTTTCACTATGCTTGCTAACACTTTGTAAGTAACATCTAAGAGTGCTATTCCTCGATAATTATTACAGTCTTCTTTGGCCCCCTTCTTATACACTGGTACTATTAAGGCTTTATTCCAATCATCTGGCATTTCCTCCTTTTCCCAAATCTCTGTTATTATTTTCCATATTCGCGTAATCAAGAGTTCGCCACCATGCTTTAGAATCTCAGCTGGTATGTTATTCTCCCCTGCGCTTTTGTTATTTTTAGTTGTTTCACACATTCTTCTATTTCTTCTTTCGTAGGCGTTCTGATCATTTCATCTCCTCCTGTATTATCCGGCTGCTCCTCCCTTTCGTACTCGTTCCCACTTTCATCTTCGCTTTCATTTAACAATTCTTGGAAATGCTGGGCGAACCTGTTTAATTTCCCATCTATATCACCTACTAAGTCTCCGTCCTTATTTCTCAAAAACATATATGGTTCGCGTATTTTCTGCTCTGTATTCCTCTTAACTTCCTGGTAAAAATTCCTCAGTTGTTTACTTTTGTATGATTCCTCTAGTTCTTCCATTTCCCGCTCAAGGACACTTCTTTTTTTACTTTTACATATTCTCTTAACTTCTCTTCTTATCTGCTCATATTTTCTTTTATTTTCTTCGTTTTGTTCTTCCATCTGTCTAATCCTTGCTTTATTTCTCTGTTGTAACATGTACTTACATTCCTCGTCGAACCACTTATTTCGTTGCCGTTTTTTTGGTCCCCCCAGTGTTCTTCCGCTACCTCTTCCATTACTGTTCTAATCTGTGTCCATTCATCCTCTGTCTGTTCTTTCTGTGGTTTGTTTCTTAACGCTTCTGTCATTTCGTTTTCAAAATGGATTGCCGTCTCTGTATCTTTCAGCTTTTCTATATCATATCTTTTTCGTTTTTCCTGTCCATTTTAATTTTTTGTGGTCTTTCTTGTTTCATCTCTGCGACAACTAATATATGGTCACTATCCGCATCTGCTCCTCTGTAACTTCTTACGTCTTTCATACTTCTTACATGCTTTTTTTCAATGATAACATGGTCGATTTGATTCCTTGTCTTTCCGTTAGGTGCTATCCAGGTTTCTTTATGTATGTTTTGTGGTCGAATGCAGTACTTACTATTTTCATATCATTCTCCAATGCAAATTCTATTAGTTTCCCAATATCATTACTCACAATGTGCTTACTTTTGCGTCCTGTAACATTTTTATATTCTTCCTCTCTTCCAACTTTAGCATTCATATCCCTCAATACGCATTTTATGTCAAACCTCGGTATCCTTGCCATAATTGTGTCCAAATCTTCATAAAACTCATTCTTGATGTCTTCATGTTTTTCTTCGGATGGAGCATGTGCGTTTATTAGGCTCAACTTCCTGAATTTCCCTCTAATTCTCATTCTACATAGTCTGTCCGAAATTCCTTCAAACTCTATTACATCGTTTTTTAGTTTATTGTTAACCATAAACCCTACTCCCAGACCCCTATGATCCGTGCCACTATTAAAAAATACATAATCTTCCACTTTTCCAGTTGTAATGCCCTTCTGTTTTGTTTCTTGCAGTGCCAGTATGTCTAATTTATATTTCTTCATTTCCCCAACTAAATGTTTCAGAGCCCCTTCAACAAAAGTACCTCTAACATTCCATGTGCCTAATCTTATATTACTCTCTTTATTCTTGATTGCTTTGGTTTTTATCTTTATTTCGTTAGTTCCTACTCCCAATCCATTTCCCCGCCTAGTCAGATCCGCATCTCCCTTTTCTCCAGCTTTGATTAGTTTTTTGAACCGTAATTAGCGTATCTTATTTTTCCAGTCTACCTTCACCTTTATTCCACTTCCAGACTTCATTTTCCACTATTAATTTAAAAAATCCCATTTTCACATTTTTTCCCTTAGCCCTTTCTTCCTTAAATTTCTGTCTGATTTGCCTTTGTACATCCCTTTCTTCTTTAGTTAAATCGTCATTTATAAATATCATGTTTCCTTGTCTGTTTCTCAATTTCCTTTTGTTCTGCATCACTTCTATTTTATTCTCTTCGTTTCCCAATTCTACCAAGCAAGTTTTTCACCTAGTTTTCGTGCTGTTTTAATGATTGCTTTTACTCCTATCTCCTTTTCTATAAGTTGCCCCATTGTCTCTCTTAAACGGTTACTATCATTTGTGTCTATCAACATACCCTGCACTACAATATTCTTCCTTCTTTTCTCACTTTCTAACTTTTCTACTCTTTCCCTGCTTAAGCTTACCTCTTTTGACAGATCCTTTATTTCTTTTCTCATACTTTCGTTTATTTCCTTTAAGTTATCTACTTCTTTCTTGTAACTCATTTGTTCCTTTCTCAAATCCTGTATTTCTTGTTTCAATTCCCTAGTATTTTCTCCTTGAATCTGCTGTTCTGTCTTAATATGTTTTACGTCGTCTGCTAAGCTTTTCATTAACTCCATCATTTGGCTGATTTTTACAATAATATCATCATCAGTTTTTGGTGATCTTGGCGTTTTTTTGGACTTTTTAAACAAATCCTTCTCTGACCCAACCTCTCTTTTACGCTTCCCCTCGTCCGACGTGTAATCTTCTGCGTCCATCCTTCTTCCTTATTTTGCTATACTGTTTTGAGGATTTCGATAAAACCTTGCAGGCCGTCTCTGTTCTTTTCCTTTATCTATCGATAGTCGGCTCACCGCGCAAAAAGTCAGATTCCAGTCGACCCGTCGGAAATCGGACCTTTATCGGTGTAGCACTAACCTCGTATTCTTTGCCTCACACTACTATCTCGTTTGTTTTCTTCTGTATTTTTCCCAAAAACAACCTACAACATTATATTCTAGCTGTTCATACCACCTCTTACCTTATTATTGCTCGTTATTTCCCAGTAAATTTGGGTTTAATTACGGAGCACAAAATCGTTTGTGTTTACCACTGGTTAGCCAGGACCGGTCCAACTAGGTCTATACTCAATTGAAAAGTCATAATCTTGAAGTTTCATCCACCATCGCGCTACACGAGGGTGTAAATGTTTTTAAGAGCTGTTGCCCTGACCGAGTTGCAGTCTGTATACACTATAAAATGTCTACCATACAAGTAATTTCGAAAATATTCTACCGAATCCACAACTGCCATTGTCTCTAAGTCAAATGAATGAAATTTAGATTCATATTCAGTAGTGCGACGACTATAATAAGCCACTGGACGCACAACACCTTTCTCGTTTTGTAAAAGGGCCGCACCAATACCAAGAGAACTAGCGTCAGTATGCAATTCACAGGTTAGCTCTGGGTCAAAAATACGCAAAACAGGTATATCCACGAGTTTACTTATTATTAATTGTCTGGCACTTTCACATTCGGGTGTCCATTGAAACACTTTGTTTTTCTTAAACAACGCTGATATAGGTGCTGCTATACGCGAAAATCCTTCAATAAAGCGCCTAAAATAATTTGCAAGTCCCATCAACTGTCTTACACCTCTAACGTCCGAAGGTGCCACTGATTGCATAAGAGCATTTACTTTGCGAGGGCTCGGTTGAACTGATCCGGCACTAATTATAACACCCAAGTATTCTATCTCTTCTGTGAAAAATGAACACTTTTTATAATTCAAAGAAAAACCAGATATTGCTAACGCGTGTAATACATTCTGTAGGCGTTTAAAACCCTCTTCCAATGTCTTTGATGGAACAAGAACATCATCTATGTAAACATGCGCTTCAGTTCCTTTTAGATCTCCTAGTGCCTTATCAATATCACACTGGTATACTTCCGGCGTATTGACAAATCCAAAGGGAACGATTTTATTCAAATAGCCCATGTGGTGTTATAAATGCAGTGTAGTTGAGGGAACTCTCCTCAATTTCCATTTGGTGAAATCCCGATTTCATGTCGAGGGTACAAAAGAACTTGCAATGGCGTAACGCGTCTATCTGATCTTGAATGAGAGGTAAAGGATATTGTTCTTTAACTGCTTTTTATTGAGATCTCTGTAATCAATACATAATCTTAAATCGCCATTCTGTTTTTTACGAGGACTATGGGACTAGCATACTCAGAGCAACTCTCACGAATTATTCCTGCCTGTAGTAGTTCACGAGTAATCTGTTTAACTTGCGTTTGTTCCGCATATGCTAGTTTTCGAGGTCTGTATGTCACAGGAATATCGTCTTTCAGCTTAATTACCATTTTTCCGGTTAGTATATGATCCGGTGTAATATTCTTTTATCAATCAATAGTTGCTTCAATTCGATAACTGCCCGCTCGTTCAATCCTGACACTTTTATGTTATTAATAATAGCATCGTTATCGCGAAAGAATAATACTTTCGGGATATTGGACAGGTCATGGTAGAGTTGCACACCGTCAGCGCATTTTTCAAGTCGTAGATTTGACCTACTAATCACGTCCCAACCGATAATAGCATCTAAGTCGATTGGCATAACATCATCCGCGACTATGGTAAATAAAATCTCGATAGTAATGGTTGTCAAGACAGCAATAACTTCACAAGTTCCCAAAGCACAAACAGTCTTTTGTCCTAGTCCTGATAATGATTGCGTAGTCGGTTTAAACACGACATTCAGTTTTATGGCCGCGTTGCGACTAATAATAGACACTTCGGCGCCGGTGTCGATAATATATCGAAACGATTGTGCTTTGTTCTCAGCCAATACAGTGGCAATTGGGGACATAGCCAAAGCACGGCCTTTTCGGATTAGTCATATGTCTTTTGGTTTTCCATGTTTAAACCAACAGGTATCCTCTTTATGACCTATCTTCTTGCAGTGGGAGCAGCTTGGAAGGCTTGCCTCGGATTTCTCATTGGTTTTGTTTGAAGAGTCAGCATTGTTTTTGTTGCGGAAACGACAGAGCCGTTGAGAATGACCTTGACGGCCACAATTTAATAATTCTCCTTGAAAAGATGATCTCATCATTCCACGTTGCTTATTGGGCAGATATGGTAAAATAGCTTTTCGTGTGTCATCCGCTCGGTTGCTGGGTGGTGCTCGTGGCGCCGGCGCCCATCAAATTCACTGAACAATTTCAACAAATGGCGCTCATCTACTGGTTGTTGTATACGAATTGAAGGTTGCAATTCGGCACTATCGAGCCCATACTCTACCATGCTCAAAATGGTAGCCCACGGTAGAATATCACAAAAGCGGCGTATAGAACGTAGCTTACGAATACCATAATCGCTCACGGAATCACAGTCCTTGCTCCTTAATGTAGCTGCATTAAAGGCACGAACACCAGGTGTCTCTCTGTCAGGAAATGCAATAATGAGGTCAGTTCTAAAGTTTTCCCAAGTGCGGCGTAATGGCCGCCAGTCGCAGTAATAACGATGTGCGCGACCTTTAGCGCCTCACCTGCTTTAGTAATCATAATCATGTCATTGGCACCTAATTCTTCTTTTAATTTATTAACGTCCTCTAACCACTCTTCCATCGAATAGGTACTCGTGTCAGGGTTAAATTCCGTTACCTTAAATGCCGTTGCAGATGACGTGAGAACATGCGCAGTTACACTGTCGGACACAGAAGGACTGGGCGTTGGCACTGTCGTCATCTTAGATTGACGGGCCAATTCCGCTAATTGCTCTTGTTGCGTTGCAATTAAAGTAAGCAATGTTTCTTGCCAACTCATTTTTGCCCTTTTGATGGAAGGCGCACCAAGTAGTTCCTCGTCGCCTTCCGAAGTCACAGGAGACGGCTGATTATTAGGCGGGTCCTGTTCTTTATCCATGTTTTAAAAGTATAGTCCACACACAGGGCTAGTATTCACACAGGGGTTGTATCCCACTTCTGATGTTAACGTATATTAAAAACTACCACTAAGAAATAGATTTTAGGGGTGATAACTCTTTATTGCACCACAATGGTTAACAAAGTATATCCACAGCTATCTATCTTTCTACTGGTTCGCTCTCGCTCCGCTACGCCGCCAACGGACCTACACGGAGTCGGTTCCGGTCATCTTCGGTAGTTAGGAAGGTGGGGGCTCATGGACTATCATCGGGTCGTCGGGTACGGGTAGTTTATATGTTGAATATTCAATATTGTTAGATGCTAACATACATATGACTTTATTGATAGGAATTGTAGGAGATTTGATACATATTAGCTTAAAATACCTTTCTTAAACAGTAAAAAAATATTTCCTAGTTAATTAAACAATGGGATATATCATATTGAATCCTTGTGAAGTCTGATGCAATAGTAGCTATATTCTCATCCTTATACTTTTTATTAGCAGAATCACCATCCTCCGTGGGGACGAAACATTACATAATTTTAACATTTCAGTGTCAATGTTTCCATCTGTGGTAAAAATTAATGCAGGATGACGTGATGAAAACAGCTTTGAGCTACTTATTTCAATACTACTCCGAGCTAATGCAGACAGTCCAAACTTGATGCATATACTTATTACTCTAAATTTAATAGATAACTCCAACTTCACGCAATTCATTAGTTCTTAATGGATAAAATTTCATTATCGTGATAATCGGTATTTTTCTCAGCCTTGGATGCATTCAACAGCTTAAGTCTATCAACAAGCTCGTTCACATCATCCTATAGATCCACTTATTCCCGAACCGCTATAGGTTTAATTCCGTATTACCAGTGGACAATTTATTTTCATCAAATCTCCATAAGTCCTATCATATGTCTTATTTTTATAACAGAATTGCTCTATAGCTCCTAGCTATTGAGTGAAACTGTTTAATATATTCATTTAAATCCATTGTACGTGTAGCATATCTTGGAATATAGGTTCTTCATCTTCTACTTTTAATTATGTTGTTGAGAATAATGAAGACTGTAATATACTAGATCTCATTATTCTTAGCCTTATATTTTTTTGACGTTATTATATCCGACTTTTTTGTTAAACAACTGATATAAAACAGATATTAAACAGAAAACAAGTATTTTCAAACAGGTATAATAATAATAATAATAATAATATCTCTACCCCTCATTCTAATCACGAGGATTAGCCCAGAAGTCGAAGACTTGTGCGGGAGAGGGGGCGGCATATTATTATTAAGCAGGCCGCATTTGCGCCCAGGAACGACTTACGTTGGTAGGCTCTAACCACCATTCAGTGCAGGAATGAGGGAAACCTGAAAAACCTCATTAATTAGGGGGGTAGTCAAATGTCATCCGGTATCAATCTCTCACATTGACCCAAGCCAACATTCTTCCACCCTACCATACCCGCAGAGAGGGTGCCAATCTCTCCACGAATATAGCTTATATACGGTCTACCGGCTGCGGGGGTCGAACCCACAGAAAACAGGCTGTTGAACAGCTGTTACCTATCTAAACCGGTTAAGAGTCAGACTAATAATTACTTTGTTTCTTAAATCGTTTATATACTTATATACTGATCAAAGTCCTTAATATTACCATTACCCCGTACTTTTTATTCCAACATTCGCCACACATATTCAAAAACTGTTCAACGGCCATATATCAACGTGATCATCGAATACGTATCGTAAATTCATTTAACCTGCTTAAATAATATTATGCCATTGTAGTTATCTCGAATAAGATGCTTGGGTACACGAGTGTATGTCTGACAGAGATAGAAACAGTCTACAATTTTGTGTTAACCCATACTGAATTATGCTCTTATTTCAGTCATCGAATATAAATATGGAATTTGTTCTAGCTTCAGAGAGATCAATAATATCCTTGTTATATGCATATGGAAAGTTTCCCACACCTTTCACCTGCTTCATTATATCTTCTAGTAATTTATGTTTAGGCTTATACAGGGACTTGGTTTAGCTTTCAAAGTGCAATGACATGAAAACAAGACACTATCTTGACATAATCATGGATTCCGAGTCTTTTAATTAAAGTTGTTCCGTTTTTGTCTTTTTTATTAATTAAATTAATGAAATATTGGCTATTAAATTTAGACTCTAATCTAAGAATCTCATCTCTTTTTGCTTTTAATTGTTAATTGTTACCGCGAAATTGCTGTAGTTCTCAACGCCGCTACTGGCGAATGTCCGCGAGAAACGAAAAAAGACTCTCGCTTGAACCGTTGACGCGCTCTCGTGTGTTATTATAGCTCTTATTTTTCCTCTCTAAACCTACTGTTTTGCGACTGCGACACAGAGTCATATGTAACAACTGAACCAGTCTAAATACAGTCCATTTCGTAACAAAAGTTAAAAAAATATTATATGGAAACTATCAGTTTTATTTTAAAAATGAATATAAAAGGAATGAAACAACCTATTTTTTAAATCAAAAGTTTTCTTCGTAGTTTTTCCTATTATGAACAATGCAAAGTTTATAACGTTTTATTAATAATTCTGTGTTTACTACATTTTCTAGAGCATTTCTACTAATCCTGATCTTATTTTATTTTCATATCTTCAATGTCTTTTGGCTTTGGCTAGAATAAAGCCAGGATACTGCTATTGGAGGAGGCTAAAAAACAGAACAAAGCTATGGAGGACGTGGCCATAGGAAAAAGGGTTCTAGATTCTACATGAAACCGTATAGAAACCCATACGGTTTATATTCGAAAAAAGCGGCCAAAAAACTACCATTGAAGCTACCCAATAGAGCACTCCGACAAGGATCTGATATATGTAAAAAGATAAAAAAACTTGCATTTCAGGGGAATATTTAAGCGTGATTTTCTTCCCCTTCACCGCGAAGATGCGAAAGCGTCATCATTAACGACAGTATAGAAGAATCAGGAACTCATTGGGTAGCATACAGGACAATCGGGAATTCCGTGTTATACAGGGTGAACCTTAAATAAGTACAAATATTTTAACCAGTTTAGTTCTCTGTGTAGAACATATAATTAATAGTTTCTTTACAAAAAAATCTGAAATAAAATAGTCAAATTTTAAATAAATTTTGTGATTTTTCAATAAAAAAACTTGTTGAGGACCGCTGACCGGACGATGTTCATGAGTCACAAGTGTTGCAGATTGAACGCGTGGTTTACAGCGTTGCCAGTGTTACACTAATGTCTTGGCTTCAAGAAAGTTGTAATCTCTATGTATACATTACATTAGAAAAGTTGCAATACCTATAACTACCTAGAATTTAAAAAAATAAATAAATAATTGAGGCGAAAACTTTACTTTGATGTGTTGTGTGAAAACCATAGTTTTTCGTTATCCTTTATGCATGCTTATGTATAATTTTTTCAATCTATGAACAAAATAATGTCATTAATACTTTAATTGGAAGTTGATATCAGATATCAAACTTGCGGTTCTTAATTTTTTAATCGTTTATGGTAATGCTAATTAAAAAGTTAAAATTTGGGTTAATATTACTGCGTAGCGTACTACCTACCCAATTTTACTTCCCTTATCACTTAAAACAAGTATTTTTTAATTCAATCTATGCATATTATATATATATAAAGCTGTTTACAGGCCTTTTAGGCCCAGAGCTGTGTTATTCTCCTCCACTCCATTCTGTCCTTTGTCTTTCTTTTCCAATCCGTTACATTTTTCTCCCTTAGATCTATTGCCACTGCCTTTCTCCATCGCTTCCTCGGTCTTGCTCTTTTTTCTTGTAGTTAGGTTTACTATTTTCTTAACTGCCCTTTCATCCTCCATACGTTCTAGATGCCCTAGCCACTGCACTCTCCTGGCTTTTACAAATTCGTCTATTGTTGGTGCCTGGTACATTGCATATATTTCCTCATTATTTCTCCTTACATAGCCTTCCTCTGTCCTCTTACCCCCTAGAATTCTTCTTAAGATCTTCCTTTCCCACCTTAAAAGGTTTCTCTTGACTTCTTATTGAGAACCCAGGTTTCACTACCATACAGCGCTGTCGGTCTCAAAATTGTTTTATACATTCTAAATTTTACTCGTCTGGACAAATTTTTTGATTTCAATAAGTGGTTGACTGCTGCCGAACTTCTGTTTGCTTTTATTATTCTCCTATTTATTTCTTGTTCCTCATCACAGTTAGCTGTTATTAGCGCCCCCAAATACACATATTCTTGAACTTCTTGAATTTTCTTATTCGACTGCTTGCCTCTTTCCTGCACCACCAAAACACACTATTTGTATCCCAAAAATAACTCGGCACGGTTCAAATTGGACTTGCCGGAGCACTTTTGCGACACGTACATACACTAAAGCGATTGAGATAACTGTAACTGTATCTATGCATATTAACGTTAAAAAAAAATATTTATTTTAAAGACGATATGGCAACCTCGCCTTGAATGATGATCATCTGGTTTATTATGTTACGTCAGTGTTCTGTTTTATATAATCAGCGACCTTCAAAATGTAGGTATTTAAAAAAAAATAATATCCGTAAATATTAGAAATTTTTAAAAATGACACTAGTCTCATCTATATGACGAACTACACCTGCAGTTAAAATATTTGTACTTATTTAAGGTTCACCCTGTATTTCGATAGCATTGGGTCGTTGAAGCCGCCAATAGAATTATTATATCTGCCCTAAATAAAATGTAATCCTGATGCTTATCAGATGTATAATAATACAATAAATTGTGGGCATTTGTGCTTAGAGTTCTTTATAAAAATAAAAAACACATGTAATGTACGTTCAGTATGAACGTACATTTTCGCACATTTTCACAATAATTGGTCCATCTTATCTGAAGACTTATAATCTTATATCCTTCACACCTACAACAGCATACCTAATATCTAGGAAGATGTAAATAATAGGTTTTGTTATTAGGAGTTTGATGAGAAGTCGAAGTAGATGATTATAAATATACCTGCAGAATCCTACGAAATAAGTGAAAGTGAAATACCCTGTGGCGTAATGCAGCAGAATGAATACAACCACTACTTTTACTTAAGAGCCTAATAACAATACGCTTAAGTGTTAAAAGTAAACACGAGATTAACTTCACTCATAAGGATCGCTTAGTTACTCTGTTAGGTTACAGTGCCCAAATGCTGAATATCCTGCATGAGTCGGATTTACCTGTTAATATAGCTAAAAATTATAACGATCCACATTAACTACAATATTATTACAGGAACATTATACAATACAAGCCCTCCAATTTTTTAATTTGAATTAAAAGTTTACTGAATTTGGTATAGATATAGAACTTAATCTAATGTTTCTGCCAGTTAACAGTAGTAGTTCGAGGAGAAAACATTATTGTATACATTAGAACGGAGAAGTCCCCAAATTTTAAATTTAAGGAACTATATAAACGGTGGTGTCGTACCCCAACATCATTGAGTATTTACTCCTTATACGAGGAGGAAGACTTCTACTTTAACTACTGCTAATATATTGTATTTAACCCTGCACAGACACACATAAAAACCGTTATATAAACGAGTTATATAACGGAGTGTCACAGACCCCAGTATCCTATGTACTGGACATTCCAATTTTTAGGGTGGAAACTCTGTAAAAATGTTTATTAACTTATAAACTTTTACCCCATTAAAGACAAAGTAGTTTTGATTTTCATTTATTTACACACTCCATATATATATGAAAATGCAACAAAATTCACATTTCGGTATAAATCTAATAAAAATTTTAAAATAAACTAAAATTAGAAAATGTAAGAAATCGGCAAGTAGATACATACATAAACTTAAAAAAATAATAATTGACAAACTAGCTTATCTTATGTACCCAAGCCACAGTCAACACAAAGGTGATCTCTGTGCTCGCCACACATAGCCGTTCTACACTGACGACATAACATTTTTGTTTTTCTGCCCCTTTCTCTGGTACAAAAGGCACACCTGACACGTTTCTGTAGTGGAGTTACTTCCTCTGTGCTGGTTTGGATCCTCAGTAGATCTTCTATGGCAATTCTTAGGGGTCTGTGAAGGGTCTTACAGTGGTATTCATAGTCTGTCTCTGGCCGCCGGAGAGCGGTCTCCGTCCCGAAATTATGCGAATTTCATTTCACGGTCATGCGCTGGTTGAATGACGCATGCGTGGGACAATGTTAGGGAAGCGGACTCGAATGCAAACTCCCGCCAGCAAGCGATTTGCAGAAGCAGCCGTGTTACATTTCATAAACGATCTCTCCCCAAATGACAGATGCGCAGTTCAACTATTTTATGCAATTTGTAGCGCGGCGACTGGATCACGCCAAAAGAGGATAAGATAATGGCAATATATTAATATCGTACAATTAAATGCAGAAGTATGGAAGGGTAATGAGGCTACAGTGAAAAATAAAATGATTATAATATCTATCTGCTGACTGGAAAATTTTACTTGTGTAACTAGAAATTTTTACATATTAAGTAAAAACATCAAGAAATTATTGCCAATTATATTTCTGAAAAACAAAACATTTTCACTGGATCTGATAAAATTTCCCTTAATTTAATTTCAACCGTTTTTGAGATTATAGAATACTTATTTAAAATTCATTACTCAACTTAAAAAAAGAAAGGTTGTTGATAGGTTGTTAGGAAATGCGAGATAAAATAAAACAAAGATGGTTCCAGATGAGATAACGAGAGGTTTTGACCCTTTTAGCCATATCTTAAGACTAGAAATTGAAACCCCGTGGCTTCTAACAAAGTACTACAGTATTCGAGTAGATGTCGCTACAGAAAATACGTTTATAGTAAAATAGTACTATTATTTCATTCATGCCAAATTTTACCAGAATCCAGGCAAAAAAGAAAGACACTGCAAGCGAGATGCACGATCTTTCATTTCGCTCGCTGGTCACATATTTGGATTAAAAAAGGGTCGTAAAACCTTCCTATTAGCAACCGCCGCGTCGGCTGCTTTGAAAATGTTTTTGTCCGGTATGACGTATTTACACAAAAAAGAAGGCACGTGGTTAACCATCCTAGAGCTTTTTATTCTATATTTTATATGTATTTTATTATTTATCTGGACTCGGACTAGAGGAGGTGAGAACATGCGGATCTATAAGTAGGCATTTTTATTGTGTTATTGTTGTGCTGTGAAAAAATTAAAAAATATGAAGAATTATGGAGAAACGTAATGGTACCAAAATTACAAAAATTTTACGAAAATTGTATGCTGCCAGAAATTATACAGTGTGAAAGAAAAGTATGGAATAAATTCTTTATTTCTAAAACAACGAAGTTTCATGAAATTTCCTCGGACACGTCGATTTTGCTTTTTAAAAAGACCCTTTTTGCTATACCAACGCATTTCCGACGTTCATTTGTTTTCGTGTGATGACGTCATCGGATATTTTTTTAATAGAACTCCTATATTTTTTCATCGGATTCTTGTAGAACTTAACTTGCTGAATTCAAAAATGTATAATTTCAACACTTTATTTCTTCAACTTTCAGAGATAATAATAATAATTTGTTGCCGTTAAATTGTTTCAAGGTAAAGAATTCTGTTTTGTTTCTGCCAGACAGACAACAGTTTCTGAGGTGACTTGATTTAATTTGTTGTTTTTGCAATCAAAAGATGTAATATTCTAACATGCAATCTAATAAAACAAAATAATAAATTAGGGGGTCAAATACGATTGAGGCAACCAGAATTTAATTATTAATTAATTAATTAGTTGCTTATTGTTAAATTGTTTTAAAAATAAAGAGTCCTTATTTTGTGATACTGCCGATGAATTCACTATATCCATTTTACTCTGAACCAGCCCATCACAGACACAAATGAGAATATTCACATTTTTTTCAAGCCAATTTTATTGGATCGGTTATTATTTTTTTTCTCGGAAAGTTGAAGGAATAAAGTATTGAAATTATACATTTTTGAATTCAAGAAGTTAAGCTCTACAAGAATCCGATGAAAAAATAAAGGGATTCTATTTAAAAAAATATCCGATGACGTCACGCGAAACGTCGGAATGAACAAATGAACGTCGGAAATAAAAACAAAATCGACGTGTCCGAGGAAATTTCATGAAACTTCTTTGTTTTAGAAATAATGAATTTATTCTATACTTTTCTTCCACACTATATACAGAAATATTCCCAAAGGAAAAAGATGTATAGATCCGCAATATATAAAGGATGCACAAATTAATAAAAAAAGTAGTTATATTTTGTGATTTTTAACTACATCCCTTACATTTTTTAAAATTTATTCCAATTAGATTACTGTAAACTCTGCTACGAAAATACAAAAATTCAAAATTTTAGTTAGATTTTTATTTATTTAATTATTACATTAATTTATTTATTAAACACTATTCCATAAGAATTTTTAGCTATGGAATAAATAGTAACCAAGACAAAGAATATAAGTACTAAAAATACTATAAAATCGATATACCTATGCATCCAATAAATAACATCCAGATACATAAACATGAAAAAATAAAATACACAATTACAACTATATTTTCCACTCCACAAGGAACACGACTGTTTGTGGCTATATGTAAGACGATGTTTATTTTGAGTCAGTGAAAAATACTAAAATCAACTGAAAAGAAAGTCTATATGCAACTGAATACTTTTGGCCAAAATTACACTTTTTAAAAATATTAGATTTTTAGTAATTAGAAAAGCCCATTAATGCATTTCTTAAGCATGTGGAGCAATTAGTAAACTAAAATATGGAATTAAAATATTAATATTACTATTAAATTGTAGCGTATAAGTGAGTTTCACTAGCCTATTTCTATTTTTTTTTATTCATATTGAAATTGGTAAATCTACAAATATGGTTCAGCTCTAGATTCAGAGACGCCCTATATAATTAGAGCATTTGAAACATCTTTAAATTATTTACAAATTATTCATAAAACCGTTTCTATGGAAATTGAAATTTATATTTTTTTCTCCGCCATTATCTCTAACCTTGCATAACTTTTAAAAATCGAAAGTATCCCCGTTCCCCCAGTATCTTTATTTTTTAGGCGTTCTTTACAAAAATAATGATTTGGTCAACCACAAAAAATATCTCTTTTAAATTTCAAGCTGATACGTCATCATAAATTGGCGTTATTACGGAAAAACGATTTTAAAAGTTCAACTTTAACACCCTGTATCTTTTAAATGATGCATTTTTGTATATAAGTAAGTAAAGTTAAATCGTTATATTTTAGAGTAAAAAATACGCAGTTCACGAGATGACTTGCTTTTTTGTTTTACCCTGCATATGATATATATGTGTATACTAATACATATTCGAAAAACCAAAAAAAAAGCTTTTTTCATATACATTTATTTGAACTTCTCGAATTACAAATAGCCCAAAACCCATTAAAATAAAGACATAACATTAAAGTAACACCCTGTATATAAATTACCTATCGGAGAACAAATGAATTTATAAATATGAGTTTGCATTATTAGTTATAATTTGTATGCGTTTTAATTGAAATAAAATATAATTTTACGGTATAAAATTAACATGATTTTGTTTTAGTCATCAATAAATATGACTATCAGTTAATAATTACGTTATACTAAATTAACCGCAATAACTGGTACTTAGTTTGAAAAATACCTAGCGCATTTGTGAGTTCATTCATAAAATTAGATTTAACGAGTGCGACATCTATTTCAAACTAAGCCAACTAAGGGTCAAACAAATTGTAAATTATGAATGAATATTTTGCGATAACTTTATTCCAATATAACTTTTTAATAAGAAAATGCTGACGAAACTATGAATTAAACTGTGAACAGCTTACTATTTAGAAGACAACGAAGTAAAATATATCATAATTCCTTAATAATCTGAAGAAATAATCGTACATGTTTAGAATTTAATATCTCACAAAATAATTACATATCTCAAATTATTTTTACTTTGTTATCTTTGCCTATACTCTATACTTTGTCAAATGTGGTGTAAAATTTGATTACTTGTTTCCAGTGTTTTAAAAGATATATTGGAATAAAAAAGGTCTGTTTTATATTAGTTTTCTATATAAACTAGGCAACCAGTAATTATCGGGTGGTGTCCTTAAATGCTGCTGAATTATAGAGTGGTGAAAATTTAATGTTGAGTTAATTTCAAATCAATAAAAATGTTTATTTGGAAAACCCTCCCGTATATTCTGATAAAAAATATATTCTTTATAAACTGTACCGACATCTTCCTTTTGTTTATTATTAATAGTTTTTTTTATAACAAATATGTGATCCATTTTTTTCTGAAACTTGAAAATAAACTAACAGCAGCATTGGATAATAACAAAGAAGTAAGTTATTATTCTTCGCGTATCCGTCCTTCTATGATAACATTGGTAGGTACACTTTATCGGTGCTAACACGCACAGTTTTTGTGAAGACTAAACAAAAACCAACATTATCGCCGGTTGATGCTCACCTAATCAGTTCATTTTTCTGTGCCGACACGTACAGTTCTCTGGTGATTGTTTATTGTGTGTGTATGTGCAAGATGCCGAAATCCAAGAAACGCCGTGTTACCAAGGAACTTAAAATGCTGAAGAAGAGATTCTGTAAACTGGAAAAATACCTGGCCTCGGATTGTTCTTCTGCGGAATCAGATTCCGAATCTACAGGTTTGTAAAGTTTATTTATTATCAAAAGGGTAGTTTATTGACTACATAACTGGCTAATTATTGTTAGCATCGACATATACATCTGCTAGGGCTAATCGTTGTGATTGTTAAGGCCCGCCCAAATTATTGTTTGGGTCGCGCAATAGTTTGACCTTGTTTCACCTTCTTGTCAAAAAAAGGTTTTACAAGTTGGACAGGTCGTTTATTGACCGCATAACTGGCTAATTATTGTTAGCATCTAAATGCAAAACTGCTAATGTTAATAATTTATTATCTAAATTTCTCCCAAATTATTGTTTGGGTTTAGCGATGCTCCTTTGACAATACCTCAGCCTCTAAGCAGTCCCAAAATTTCCTTTATTGCCTAGATAAATAAAACTTACTATTTAATCTTCGCAGGGGCAGGCAGTTCGTTACACAGCAGTAGTGATGAAGATTATTCTGAGGCGCCACCTCCTACAAGCATCACAGAGTTGCCGTCAGGTGTGTCCGCTGTGCAGTCTATTCCGCCAGAATCTTCTAGCGCCCGAATTCTGGCAATTCTTGGCGACAATCCAACTGTAGCCAACACAGAGGGGCCTGATATTCACGAGGAATTAGCCGTTAGATGGTCAGCGTATTTAACTAATGGGATATCTCCAGAGTCGCAAAAATTGCTCTTGGAAAAATATGCTGTTCCAAAAAATTGCTCTAAAATGCACGCTCCCAAAATGAATGATGAAGTCAAATCGGTTCTGTCTAACCAAATAAACAAAACCGATTATTTTTTGAGCGGTCTCCAAAATCAACTTGGAGCTGGATTAGCTGCCACAGCAAAAGTTCTTGACCTGAAATTAAAAGACCCTGAAAATAATGTAACTTTGTCTGAAGAGCTTCTTCAGCCCTTGGCCGATGCAGCACAGCTTTTTGCATCGGTCCACCATGCTATTTCCTTAAAAAGAAGATTCGATGTCTTACACCTTCTAAATGAGGATTGCAGGGCAGCTGCAGCTCAGAGTCCAATCGACAACTTGCTTTTCGGGTCTACTTTTGCTGAAAAAATAGACGCCCACAAATCGATGAAGAAAACCGCAGCCCAGTTGCAGAAACCATCTGCATATGGCACTCCAGGTCCATCTACTGCGAGGCCTTTAAACTTCAAGCGCCCAGCCTCGAGAGCGAGATGGAAGGCAGACGAGGAGAAGAAAGGGAGAAAACCAGACAACAGGACACGCTTCAAACCCTACCAAAGGAAACCAGAGTTCCGTCAGACCACCTCCAAGCGTTACTCCACACACCGCAAATAGAGGTAAATGAAAAAATTGCTGGCCGTCTCCAGTATTTTAAATCTGACTGAAATTTTGCACTGGCTACAAGGAGTGCGGATAAAATTTCTTTATAAACAGCATCAAAAGAAAATACCTATGATATCTATGTCTCCATCAAACTCAAAAAAGTATTCAACAGCTATAAACAATTTGCTGGACTTAGGAGCCATTCAGAAATGTAGACCGATATCTAATCAATTTTTATCCTCCTATTTTCTGGTACCAAAACCAAATGGTACAGACAGATTTATTCTTAATTTAAAAAACCTAAACAAATTTATTCCCACACAACATTTTAAAATGGAAACTTACAAGACAGCTTGCAACCTTGTAACTAAAGATTGTTTTTTTGCTAAAATTGATTTAAAAGATGCATATTTTCTTTTGCCAATCCATAAACACAGCAGGCCATATTTACGTTTCCAGTTTAGACATACGCTATATCAATTTACTTCCTTGCCCTTTGGTCTTAATACAGCCCCCCGAATTTTCACTAAATTAAGGAAACCAGTAGCGAAATTGTTACGAGAAAAAGGTTATCGTGTTGTATTTTATTTAGACGATATTTTGATAATTGGTAGAGATTACAATGAATGTGTAAAAATAGTAACACAAACCATTAAATTATTAATATCTTTAGGTTTTGTGATAAATTATAATAAAAGCATTTTAATTCCCTCAACCGAGATAGAATTTTTAGGATATTTGTTCGATTCGGTACGAAATATCATTAAATTACCCACAGTTAAAAGCACAGCAATTAAGAAATCTTTAAAAAACTTTAGTCAGAAAAAAATCTGTAAAATTAGGCAATTTTCTTCTTTAATAGGGAAAATGGTTTCAGCTTCACCAACACTGACTTACGGTTGGCTTCATACGAAGCCATTCGAAATCATTAAACAGCAGTGTCTTAAAGCAAATAACCTGAATTTTAATAAATTAATGAAAATTCCATCTTCATTAAGGGTTGAGTTTTTTTTGGTGGATAAATAACATAGAGCAAACTGGAAAATCTTTAATATATCGTGAATTTAGTTTAGAAATATTTTCAGACGCGTCTCCTACGGGTTGGGGAGGCTGTTGTGAAAAAATTGAAGCGAAGGGGTTTTGGAACTACTTAGAATTGAAAGAACATATAAATTGTTTGGAACTTAGAGCGGCCTTTTATGTTTTAAAATCGATTGCCAAGTATAAACAAAATATGAACATACTATTAAGGATAGATAATGTTACAGCAGTGGCATGTATTAATAGGATGGGTAGCATACGACATTCACACCTCCAAATACTAACTGAAAAACTATGGCATTGGTGTGAAGAACGTAATATTTTTATTTATGCAGCGTATGTCAATACAAGAGAAAATGTTAAGGCTGACAAGTTATCTCGTTGTAAATCCACGAGTACTGAATTTGAACTAAATCAAAATGTTTTTAATCGCATAAGAAACGTATTTGGTAGGCCTTTAATTGATTTGTTCGCATCTCGAATAAATGCGAAATGTAACAAATATGTTTCATGGGGCCCAGATCCAGATTCATGGGCTGTGGATGCTTTCACGTTAAACTGGCAAACTTTATTTTTATGCTTTTCCTCCCTTCGTTTTACTTGACAGGGTTCTTAAAAAAATTCAAAGTGACAAAGCAAAGGGGATTGTCGTTGCGCCATATTGGCCTTCGGCTCCATGGTTTCCTTTGTTCTATAGCCTTTTAACAACGAACCCCATAGTTATTTCCCCCAGACATAACATGCTTCTTTCTGCTTTCAGACGGCATCCATTGGCCAACTCTCTTTCCCTGGTGGCCGGGATTTTGTCTGGAAATGTTTGCAATTGAGGAACATTCCTGAGGAAGCAATTCCCATTATGTTACAGTCTCTTTCTGACAACACCATTAAACAGTATACTTCATGTTATCGTAAGTGG
Source organism: Monochamus saltuarius (assembly GCA_025584915.1). NCBI lineage: Eukaryota > Metazoa > Arthropoda > Insecta > Coleoptera > Cerambycidae > Monochamus > Monochamus saltuarius. The sequence continues at coordinate 26,318,175 of CM046726.1, read as the reverse complement.
TGGCATTATTGCCACGAGAAGGGGAATGACCCATTTTCGATTAGTTTGCAGTCGAGCTTACTCTTTTTAGTTCAGGTGATAACAGAAAAATTATCTTACTCTACGCTCAATACCTACCGTTCAGCTTTAGCGCTTTTACACCCATTCACCGACAAGGAAGAAAAAGTTCTAAGTAGGTTTCTAAGGGGCTACTACAATGTTAATCCAACATGTCCCAAATATTCTACAACTTGGAATCCCCAGCCTGTATTACAATTCTTAGAAAACTTATACCCGCTGCAAAAACTCACTCTGAAACAATTAATACAGAAATTAGCGACACTATTAGCTCTTACATCTACACATAGGGTTCAAACCTTATCGTTAATTACAGTAAATAATATTACTCGAAACCAAGACCGCATAGAAATACGAATTCCATTCAGAATAAAAACATCCGGACCTAAAAGACTTCAGCCTGTACTTATATTTCCATATTTTAGGGAGAACCCAAAACTGTGTGTCGCTTCGACTTTAGATTTTTACTTAGATCAAACAACAAATTTTTGTACAAAATCGACTGATTCCTTGCTTTTTACTTACGCAAAACCGCACCATCCTGCATCGTCTCAATCCATCAGTAGATGGATTAAGGACATCCTACGTCAAAGTGGAATTGATGTAACTCAATTTACCAGTCACAGTGTTAGACACGCAGCTACTTCGGCTGCATATCGTTCTGGTGTTAATATAGATCTAATACGATCTAGAGCTGGTTGGTCGGAAAATTCTACTGTTTTTAACACATTCTATAATAAGCCTTTAGTAGATAACCCAGATACCTTTGCTAAAGCCATTATTCAAAGTAGAACGTAAAACCCCTGTTTTTTTTTTTAATAAAATTATTAAATGTTATATATTTTTACATTATTATATACATATTGTTATACATTGTTGTACATTATAATAAAATTATTTACTTTATTATAATTATAACTTATTTCTCAAAAATAATCATATATTAATACATTTTCTGATTGATTGTACATTGCACATCACACTGTCAGCATGCAGGTAATTTCTTTGAAAGTCTACCAATGTTATCATAGAAGGACGGAGACGCGAAGAATAATTGAAAGATTGGTCGACTTACCTGTAAGGAAGATCAATCTCAATTATTCGAGCGTCGTAGTCCTTCTATGATAACGGCCCACCCTCCCATTTTATGTTTGTTTGCCTTAACGCATGCTGGTCGTTCTGGCACAAATGAACTGATTAGGTGAGCATCAACCGGCGATAATATTGGTTTTTGTTTAGTCTTCACAAAAACTGTGCGTGTTAGCACCGATAAAGTGTACCTACCAATGTTATCATAGAAGGACTACGACGCTCGAATAATCGAGATTGATCTTCCTTACAGGTAAGTCGACCAATCTTTCAATTATAAATTAGTTGTTTTCCTTGAAATCCTACTTACATTTCATAGCCGGCTTCCCAAGAAATTGAAAGATTATTGTTACTGTAACAAAAACTATTAATAAAAAAAACTAAAATAGTAATGTAATAGACACAGAAAGAAAATCGTTTCAGAATACAGAAAAACATACAAGTGTGTTCCATTTTAAAAAAGTAAACATTTGTGATTTGAAGTTAACCCAACTTGACATTTCTTTTTCACCACTCTGTACAAAACTGCAACGTTTAGGCTGTAGCTAGTAAAGTTAGAATTTGTACTATTTAACGTACAAATAAATATCTGATTTATCCCTCTTTTGCCAAAAAACATTTTTAAGTAGGATGAATTTGATTATTTTTTTAAGATTCTAATCTAATATATATCTCAAATACCGTTAAAACTAGATTTACGGAAGGATTATGAGTGAGAAAATTTTTCGTTTTTTCAGAAATATCATTGTAATAATTTGTTATTTTTACTTTAAGTAGAAATTTCTAGTTAGAAAATAGATAGTTTTTTTAATTTTTCATCTAACGGCACTACCCTTCTGTAATGAAAATATGCTATCTTCGACAATTGAATATATATTTGTTAAATTTGGATGAACATTTTTCGTGCAAGCACCGGAGCAATTTTCGCTGGGCGAAGGGTTTGCATGTTGCACAATCGCAATCCGCAACAATCTTTCGCCGAATAGTTTTTTGTTTCGGCCGGCGATGATGTTTCAGTTGTGATTTCAGAATTCAGAATCGAGCGCTGCGGAGTTATTTAGGACGGGGGAAAAGTGGAATGGGGCAGACACAAAAATTATTCGAAACTTCAAAAGGACACATCAGAGCATTTATAATAATTTTGTAAAAAAATTGTTGGCTATGAAAAAGTTATTAAAGTGATGAATTAATTTTCCGTTTATAATTAATCACATTAAATTTATAATTAACGGTTAATATTAATAAGATATTTAAATAAATAATCATTAATATTTATTTACCAGATTTGGTAACAATAATCGTGCTGAATCCAGTGCCGCAGTGCCGTAATTAACTTGAAAACAAAATCACTATATAGTTTTTGTAAAATTTGACAATGAAAAAAATTTGAAGTAGGCCTTGAAAATAGAAAATAAATTTTAATATAAAATGTTTACTGATATCATTTTTACACACCTGTTTCCATTTGAAATGGGTCACAATGTACAGAATGTTGAAATGAATTGGATGGGATATTATTCTTTTTCTCGGAAAGTTGAGGAGTGTTGAAATGTTGAAATTATATATATTTGAATTCAGCAAGTTAAGCTCTATAAGAATCCGAACTGAACATCGGAAATGCGTTGGTATAGAAAAAAGAGTCTTTTTAAAAAGCAAAATCGACGGGTCCGAGGAAATTTCATGAAACTTCGTTGTTTTAGACATAATGAATTTATTTCATACTTTTCTTCCACACTGTATATTATACATTGTTTATATTTTTGTGTGATCACTAAGTAGGTAATTATATAAATTTATAACAATTTATTGACTACAGGAAAATGCAAGAAAAAGAAATAAAAAAATCAATCAAAAATTAAAATCAAATTTATCATTAATAATTGGTAATATTAATTTCTGCATTTAATTGAAAGATTTGTCTTGTCTTAATTATTTCGGATGTGGCAATTAACCTGGCGCGTCTCTCGGAGTATGTCTTGACATACTCCAGTCGCCGCGCTACAAATTGCATGAAATAGTTGAACTGCGCAATGCGCATCTGTCATTCGGGGAGAGATCGTCTATGAAATGTTATATGGCTGCTCCTGCAAGTCGCTTATTAGCGAGAGATCGCATTCGAGCCTTCATTCCCTACAGTATACCACGCGTGCGTCATTCAGTCAGCGTTTGACCGTGAAATAAAATTGGCATAATTTCGGGAAGAAGACGGACTACAAATACGAGTTTTTTTTTATCTTCTCGGGTTTAATGGACTGTCATAATTGTAATATGCTTTTCTGCGTTTAATGTTTTCTGTTTAAATAAATATGAAACTCCTCACTCTACCTTTCCGCCGCAAAATCATCGCCGGCCGTCCATGGGCGTATCTATGATTTTATCTTGAAGGGGGTAAAGTTCAACAGACTAAAGAACTAAACATAAATAAAGACTTTTGTTAAATAAAAGAAGTTAACATCCAATATCAATAATAAAATATAAATTAAAAAATTATGCATTGCAGCAGTATTATAAAAATAAAAGATAATGGACATTAAATTAATTTTTCTATTTTTTTTACTTGCATATCAATAATTGAAATGTCTAACTTAATATGTCTATATATGTATATGTAGAAGAGCAAGGATTTTTTATGAACAGAATAGGGAAAGAGAAAGTTTTCACCGGGGACGAAAGCATATTTAAAATATTGTATTTTTCTAGATCAGAGGTATTTTCAGCATTCATATATGCAGCAACATCGAGCAAAATTACAGAATTTAGGCTTGAAAGTCACATTAGTAAACGTTAAATATTACTTATTACAAAATTTAATATAGTTTGCATGCGATTATCAAGTAATTCAAATTACAAATACTTCACCCCTGCTTTATTATATGGAAAATTATACAGTAATGTATTTCATTTCAGTAAGCTTCTTGGCGGGGGGTAATTACCCCCATTACCCCCCCCCCTCATGGATACGCCCCTGCGGCCGTCCGCCCGCCGAGAAACGTTTCGGCGAAAGATTTCTGCGGAACTTGACTATGCAACACGCGCTTCGGAAATTCACCGGCTCTCCGCCCGCCGAAATATTCACCAGCGAAAGTTGCCTCGGCGCTTCATCCGGCGCGCGACTATGAATACCACTGATAGACTTTAACGCGCGCACATTAATGTGACATTTCAGGAAGGAAGTAAAATGTTTGTGTTTATGCGCAGTCCTGTTCCAATTCAAAGGCTTTGATTTAATATTTGCAGTACTTGAAGACAATTTTGAGCTCGTATGCACATGAATACTGAATAAACTACTACATGAATCACCAAGGATAAAAAAGTGGTTACACTTTTTTAAATTTTCAAGCTTTCGAAACTATATTTGTTTCTTCATCAGGAAAAAACTACAAACAAATATACAATTAAAATTTGCACAATAATAATTAAAAATGTTATTACTTACTACTCTAGAATTATAATCGAAGTTAACAATAGCGGTCCATTTTACAGAGGACATCAAAAATTCAAACAAACAAATAGAACAGTTATACAGGGTGTTACTTTGAAGGGGGGTCCGGTTTAGAGGGGGGGTAGTCCGTGTTCCCTAGATTGCTAATCTGAAATTAGTTTTTTTTTTAAATCAAATAAATAGCCGAGTTATAATTAATTTTTTAAACTACACCCAAATTGCTATACACGCCGCCCCTGCACAGCGTCCGAGTTTCAGTGCAGAACCATGTCTACGGCGTTGCCAGTTAGATGTCGGAACTTGTCCGGTCATTTCAGGCCCAGGGTCGTATTCCACACAGTGCGATGCGACGGAAGCTGATATTTTATGATGAATTCAGTACATACGTAGCTTTGTGTGTACTACGTATTAACACGTTATAACAGGTGCATTGGAAGAAAATGTTGCCACAAAATCTCATCTGATCGCATCAAAAGTACTAGAACACGCAAATGCAGAAGCTATAACAAAAATAGTGACATAGTTTGACATAATTGTGAGACCGTGAAATGTGAGTGAGGATTTTTTTAGTGAGGTAATGTGAATGCAGAAGACAATAGTCTGGATATGCAAAACTACAGCTTCCAATTTATTGTGATGAGATTTCGGCGATGCGAGTCACTAGAAATAACAGAGCACCAATTCAATGTAAATACCTATGTTTAACTAATTTTTGCATGTATACACCTCAGTTTGATCGTAATAAACTGCCAATGATACGACAAGTTCCGACGATACAAAAAAGAAAAAACTGCAATGAATAATCTTTTAAATATGCTTTTTTATAACATTGCGACTCATGTCATTATACTTTTCTGTCAATTATGATGAAGTTTGGATCCTAAAACCATTTTCGAGTGTTGTAAAGAAGTACGTAAAAAATACAATTCTTTACTGATCTATTAACTAATTATTATTATTAAATAATAGTATTGTTAGGTGGATTTTAATACGTTACCTACTAATTATTGCCAGTAAAACTTAATGTTTTAAAATAATTGTTGCTGTTTTATAAAATGTACGTAATTAAAAATAAGCAAATTATTACTCTGATAGCTTTAAAATGTTTTAAAAAAACAGTTTCTGTACAAAGGATTTGATACTATTTTTAAGGGTTTTATCAACGTCCCTTCAATAACCGTGACATTGACCTAGTTTATAAAATATAAATATCGCATAAATACTGCACACAATACATGAAACCAGACTAGATCGTTTTATATAAAAAAATATACAGATATGAGAGTGAGGTATGTCGTCTAAAGTATAATGTATTAACTAATTATTAATCTTAAATAATAATATTGGTGGATGAATAAGCATACGTTAGGTATTAATAATTATTGTCAGCAAAGCTTGTTGTAAAATAATTTTTGTTTTATAAAATGTACCTACATAATTAAAAATAAGTAAATTTACTTATTAATATGATAGATTTAAAATATTTTTTAAATTAATAGTTTTTAATACAAAGTAAAAACAATTTTTTTAAACAGTGTGTCAATGACCCTTGAATAACCTTTGCTCTGGCCTAGTTTATAAAATACCTCATAATACGGAGGATGGATATGATATAGATATACTGAAGGGCCCCAACAGACAACACCTTCGTTCGATTAAAATAAGCCTTGCCAGTTATCACCAAGAACCATATAAACTTGAGTTACCACTTTTAAAACTCTGTGTTGTTAATTTGTTTTACACAAATTGTGCCCGGCAGTGGTCAAAATCAAATTTGCATTTTTGTTTTCTTTTCTATTGTGCAGAATTATTTATATTAAATTTTATGTATAGTTAATGAACATGTATGCAATTTTATTAAACTATTTGTCGTTTTATGTAAAAAATATACAGATATACAAAAAATATAAAGTTAAACTACTACTATAACTTGCGATGTTAGCATACGTGAATGTGCTGGTTATGGCACCCTTAACACGCACCTTTTAGAATAAAATATACCGTCAATTGACAGTAGTCAAAGCCGCAAAATAACAACTGGCCAATGAGTCAGATATGCCACAGCTTTGTTTACATTTTGACTTAGATTCAGTTTCCCTTTTCTCGCATGAGGAGGAGGATGTAACACGGTGGGTATTTTTGAGAGTTTATGTGTTTTTAGTGAAATCAAAATATAATTATTTCTTCAGTGCAGTATTGTGTTTTACTAAATTTATTTTCGTATTAATTTAAAGTGGTATTTTGTTCAGTGTCTTGTGTAGTGTAAGTGTATAACTTATAAAAGTGTGCTTTCATTGTCAAGTGTGTGTAATATTATGAAAAAACATGTATACGAATCAAGAAAGAGTTGATATGGTTAGAGCCTATTTTTTGTCAGGAGAAAATCGTGCAGTTGCAAGAAGACGATATCAGATGGATTATCCCGATCGACACGTACCTAATAAGAAATTGTAAGATTTGTTCAACGTTTAAGATATTATGGTAGATTTGAGCGCCATTACGCTAATGTTGGACGAGAACAAACTCGGAGAATGAGAAACTTAGAACCCAATATTCTAAACACCGTAGAAGAGGACCCTGGTACCAGCACTCGAAGATTGGCAACAAGATTTGAAGTATGTCATATGACTGTACAACGAACGTTGAAAATTCATGGATTGTATCCCTATCATGTTCAGAAAATACAGGCGTTGAAACCCGAAGATTTAGCAAGGCGTGTAGAATTCTGCGAATGGTATAGGAGAAAATGCAGCGGAGCAGGAGACAACTTTTCAAAATGTGTATTATGGACCGATGAAGCAGGATTTACAAGAGAAGGAGTTTTTAATATTCATAACACATTTTTGGTGTGATAAAAATCCTCATTCAACGAGAGCGACTCATTTTCAAGAAAAATTTTCAATAAACATCTGGGATGGAATAATACACTGATAGGACCTTACGTGATGGATGATAGACTTAATGGTGAAAATTACCTTAATTTTCTGAGAAATAAGTTGGAAGATTTACTTGAAGATATACCACTGGATGTAAGAAGAGATATGTGGTATCAACATGATGGGGCACCGCCACACAGTGCACGAATTGTTACCGAATGGTTGAATGAAAATTATCAAGACAAGTGGATTGGACGTTTCGGACCTGTAGCTTGGCCACCAAGATCCCCAGATTTGAATCCGTGCGATTTTTATTTGTGGGGTCATATGAAATCTTTAGTGTATGCATCTCCTATCGACAGTGTTGAAGAACTACGCCAAAGAGTGCAGAACGCGGCGGACCACATACAGCGGAACATGGATCTAAATAAGATAAGACAATCCTTAATGCGACGCGTTGAGGCATGCTTAGACAACGATGGAGGAAATTTTGAACATATGCTGTAAACCTCCCTATCAACATCACGTGAGTAGAAAAATATTATGTATTTATTTATTTATTACTGTTCTGACTTAATTTTCTGTTAGTTGAATTGTTGTTGATTTATAGTTTATTTTATTTAAAAGAATATATTTTTTATATGTGGGATAATAGGGCTATAGGCGAACACCCACTCAATAAAAGTAACGCGCCAAAAAACAGTACTTCACGGGTGGTGTGGAAATTTGTTTTCTAACAGTAAAATTTCTCATCTTGCCCCATCTCTCACTTCAATAATGAAATGTGACAACAGCGCAAAGGACTACTGTATACGCCTGGAGCAACCGATAAAGGCCGCGTCTCTAGATTAGCCCAACGCTGGCCTAACCAGCGGCGGAGTATGAAAATTCAGAAAAAAGGTACCAAAAAAAATCAGTTTTTATGGCGGAATTTAGGAAAACAAACTTATGATATGTGTTAATAAGGGTCACAGGTACCCCCCCTCCAAACCGGACCCCCCATCAAAGTTACACCCTGTATAGTTACATTATAAAAATTTTAAAATTTTTCATCAAAAATTAATTACCTTGCCCACTGAAAACGAAGTCAAACAAAATGAGCAGGTCGTTCGTCTTATATGAACAAGGCAATCAGATACGGAGGACAAAAAAAAAAACTGCAAAATATTTACATGTTTACTCCTTATTACTTCAAGAAGGAAGCGAAAAATGTACTATAAAATCTCAAAATTTTATGTTAACAGAAAACACTAAAAACATTCTTATCAAAAAAATGGTTCAGGTGACTTAAAAGCTAAGAGAAAACAAGTAAACTGCAAACTAAAAAATCTAATCGTCCAGAAAAATACCAATACCATAATTTACAAATCACTGTACAGGGTGTATCGTAAACGGCGGTCCCTATTATTATTCAAATATTGATTTAATAAAAAAGTATAGATAACGCTAAGGCCATCAATATCTGTCATTACTAAACTTCGTATGTCGTTCGCACATCTCGGGTCCGACTGTTGAAAATCGTAATATTTAAATATTCCTAATTAAAAACAAATATCATCTTCAAAATAATGGCCAGTGTTGACGAACCTCACTCTGTTTATTTACCAGCACGTGTCAAGGTTGCAGTCCATCTACAGCAGTCATTCTCCGACGTGTCGCGCATGTGCTTTCTTTGTAGGGATGATACCGCGTTATTGGCAAATGTTAGTTTCTTGTTGGTTTGTCTCTTTTGGTGCTTGAATATGTTCCGTCGGCCTCCCACTCGTTCTATGGTGGATAAATGGATTAAAGATTATCCAGATTTATAACTTGATGGGACAGAATTAAAGTGCAAAATTTGTGAAAGAGTTATATTGTGGAATTGTAAAACACGTATTGCGAGTAATAGTATGACAAACCGTGAACGTCAAAAACAATTTAACAACGACTTGATAAAAGTGATGGTGGGGTGTAATATTCCTTTAAATAAACTAAATAATGCAGTTTAGACAATTTTTGCAAAACTGTGTTAATGGAAAGTACAATAATGTTACTGTACCCGCAGAACCCACATTGAGAATCAACTATATGCCGGCAATGTACGAAGAAGTGAAAGAAAAAGTTATTTCTGAGTTAAAGGATAAACATCTATGGATTGGTGTTGATGAAACTACCGACTCATGTGGTCGGAATATAGGAAATGTGTTAATGGGAGGCATGGCACGAGTAAACGCGGACATAGTGTGTCAATTGATAGAAAATAGTCTTAAAATTTTGTGGGGTGAAAACTATGCAGTGCATAATGGTTGCGTGCTGCTATTGGTAACAGAATAACAGATGCGGCTGCATACATGAAAATGGCTGGGAAACGGTTTCGTGAGATTTACTGCAACTACTACAACATGCATATCACCAGTACAAGGTAAGACGTTGATATTTACTGTATTTGACAATAAATGTACGTATTTACTTGACTTCCACAAACGTTAACGTTAGCGTCCTAAGTGCGCCCCTGATAATGACGTCATGTGCGAACGATATACGGTCTATTACATTCATCGCATTATTCTCTCTTGAAATATGCCACATCTCTAAAAATTTCCGTTTTTTTATAATTGGTTTCAGAATCCGATATAGAAAACTCGTCAAAATTCATACTATGGCCGAAAAATAAACTATGATTCGTCAACATACAACTGTGTTTATTCAGTCTTATGTGATTTTTGTGTGCAGTAATTCTATATTTCAGTTGCTGGCAATGTTTGTTCTATACAGGGTGAGTCAGTCATAATGTCATTAATTTTAAGAGGAGATAGGGAATAATGAGTATAATGCGAATACGTGATTAAAAAAAAATCTGAAAGCATATTTACGCCGAAAAAAAATATTTTCAAATCATTATTTAAACCCCCTTTTCAGACTGTCACTGACCGGTCACAGCCTTGGTCGGTTACAGCTCACAGTTCAACTCGATATCGACCTGATGCAATGTTGTCAAGTTGTAATATTTTTCTATATAGTACTTACCCACCTTGGTTTTAGACATCACAAATAAACGGTTGTACTAAGTATTTTAGAATATCATTTTTTCTTGCTCAGTTCAACTTCAGCCAATAATAATTTAAAATGTTAATACCCAATAAAATCAAATAATAATAATCAAATAATTCTATTAAAAATTGCAAGTAACGCGGTCCACTCAGGTTTTCCCGTAGAAAATACGGCCCAATCAAACGATACCCGTACACTCGCGTGTTGATTTTTCTCTGAGCAAATGTAGTTGTTATGACTGCAACAAAACTCCAACGTGTCTAATAATAAACTGAGTAATAAACCATTTACGTACATTACATAAAAAACCTATACCCAATGGGTAAATTATTGAGAAGCTGAAAAGTGTTTCGTGTTTAAATACTAAGTACTTAATAAAAACCATCGTGTTGTCGACAGAAAACTGTCCAAGACCGAAATGGCACGCCGCTAATCTAAGTTATCGAGAGTTAATCTTGACCTTGACCTACCGTATTATTAGGTCAATAACCTAGTTACCTAGTTTTTGTACTGTTATTTAACGACAAGGAGTAAAACTATTTTTTTTAATCTAGATACATGAATGAATTTTCCTTAAATATTGATTTATTTGTTAATAAAAACAAATGTAGATAATAAATAAATGTTTTCGAATGTTAGGTTATTACAGTTTAATAATTTTGATATTACGTTTTCACTACGTTTTACAAATAAATATGAATTTTTAGTATTACTCGTAAGTACAATTAACCACACACATAACCAGATGTACAATTTGTAGTTACGTACATCTTGCCTAGAAATGTATTGTTTTTTTAAGTAGTATGATACTAACCTGTTTACAGCCCACATTTCAAGTAAAACTGCATTTATCCGTCCATAGCACTTTATTAATAAAATTCAGTCGCATTTCGTAAACATTCTCCGTATAACACTACCATTTCCACATATTCGGAATTTGTAAAATTATGCGTTGTGAATTTACGCCAAATACGTGAGGTTAGACCGAAATAAACAAACTACTGCTTACTGCTTGTATTCTCTCCATCCCCCCTCCAAATGTGTGGCATGATCTACAAATTTGAGGGGGAAGAAATGCGGGACATGCAGAGTGCTAAAGGGAGGTAAATTTGAATAACGCGCTGATGTGTTAGACGATATTATGTATGTAAATGTGGCATCCATGGTTAATACGGCAAGTCTGTGGCAATAGATTTTCGTCGGGTGCGCCATCAGAAAGTTCGTAGCGTACCAGGAGCGTCGTGTTACTGATTTTTATAGGGTGATTTGTTTATTTTTTTAAAGGTCGAGTAAAAATTTTTTTTTCGATTTTCTGCCTTTATTAGGCCTCCCGAATACGTGGTTAAAATTAATGACATTATGACTGACTCACTCTGTATATCTACCTGATGCGCCAGGTTTCCGGTACCACGATGTAATGAGAGAGTTATTAATAGGATCTGATTTTGTTTGATTTCGTTTTCAGTCGGCGTGGTAATTAATTCTTAATGAAAAATTCCTATTTGTCTGAATTTTTAATGTCCTCTGTAAAATGGACCGCTTATGATTGTTAACTTCTTTAGTAAGAAATAACATTTTTAATTATTATTCTGTAAATTTTAATTGTATATTGTAACAAATATAATTTCGCAAGAGTCAAAATTTAAGAGTGTCGTTTTCTTTTGTTAAATAATTCAACAAAAAGTTATAATAGACATCATTTCATAGGCAATGTGCAGCCTTTTTCTATTTTGAATAAATAAACTCATTACTAGCGCAATACCGAAAAGTGACCTCAACTAAATTACACGCCATGCAAAATTGTTAGTAGTACAACCGTTCCAAAGCGCCATTCAAAACCGTTGTTATTAACCCATAATCATAAAAGTTTTACTTCCAATGCACGAATTGAAATTAAAAACCATAGTTTAATACTTATGTATTATTTAAACACTTTTTGGAATGTGGCACTCAAACGTGAGCGTAAAACTTTCACATTTTAAATTCTGGTTTTAAAGTATATGTCTATGACGGCTATTGTCAGAATATTCTACATAATATATACTCTCACAGAATTTGCCCCGCTCGCACCAAATTCGACAACTGTTGTATCGCAAAACGCTGGATTGCTCCGATCGCCCCTACACGATACTGGTAAACAAACAAATAATGCCGTGTATCTAGGCGCGACTGAAATATTGAGAATCGACGTGAATCGTTCGTGACATGGATCTAGAGCTGCTAGAAAATACCTGGAATATTCGTGTGGTCTATAAAAGAAGAATAAACGGCCGAGTCAGTCAGTCTTGAATTAGAGTTTTCATTTGGATGGTTCAGTGAGATCAATTGGAGATTCAGAGCGATTTAGATAGTGATTAATTAAATAGTGTTTAGTTGAGTTGTAATTAGTATTCGGTAGTGTACAGAGTGGTAATAAATATCAGTAAAAATTAACTGTTTGCTTTTTTGGTAAAAGAAAAAGTCGGGTTGTGAAACCCGTGACAATACTTCAGTTCTGTGGGTTTTTTACTGTAATGTGTTATATATATATATATATACAGGGTGTCCGGAAAAGACGTGTACAACGGAAGACCACAGACTCCTGGGTTCAAAATAAGCCGATTTAGCCCAATTTACTTATTTCCAAAATTGCTTCGTTTCGCCGCTAGGGAGCGCCAAAGTTCACGAATTTTTTTTATTTATTCCGAATATCTCGAAAACGACTTGATCAATGTTAACCATTTTTGGGCTACGCAGTTATAAGTCTAACCGACACTTTTTGACATTATTTAAAATCTTTTGCAATCATTAGAAATATAAGAAAAATCATGTATCATGCAAATATAACCACATATTTTTAACCCCTGTATAATTATTCTCAGTTTTTTTCTATTAGTAGCTGACTTTATTTAGAAACTTTTTTTATACTTTAAGAATTTTGAATAGATGAGTAGTTTAGGCAGAAAAAATATTTTTCGTATGTCAACAATATCAGCATTCGTTCTGCAACAAATAACGAAAATTACAAAACTCATTTATATTCTATTTAATAAATACGAGATAATAAGATTAACATAGCAAATAAAAAAAAGTTATGATCTCCTTACAATAAATGCTCAGTGACCACCTTTTCTCGTACGCAATAAGTAATCCGTTTTACGGTTTTACGAAGTTGTAGTGTTCTCCATGGATTACCTCGTAAAATGTTAACTGCGTCTTGGATTCCCCTAAAAAATTCCTCTTTATTATTAACTGCGTAGGCATATACTTTACAAAAAATAATCGCAAGGAGGTAAGTCTGGTGCTCGAGGTGGCCATTTTATAGGAGCATTGTTTTCTCTTCCAATCCGCCTGTTAGGATACAGATTATGTAAATACTGACTAACGGGTATTGTAAAATGGGGTGCACCATCGTGCATAAACCACATGTTACGACAAAGTAGTAACAGTAAATCGTCCAATAAATTAGGTAATACTTGCTGTAAAAAATTTAAATAGTTGACCCCATTTAATCGATGTGGAAACACAACCGGGCCAATAATAAAGTTGTCTATAATTCCCGTCCACACGTTTACTCTGAATTCATATTGAAAATGTCTTATTTTCAGTACAGTGTGGATTTTCATCAGTATAAACGTGTTTGTTATGGTTATTAATAATTCCTGACCTAGCAAAATATGCTTCATCTGTAAATAAAATGTTTTTGCTGAAATTGATATCATGGGCTCTTTGCTTGTATACAATTACAAAATGCTAAACGTTTTTCAAGGTCAATGGGTTAATGAACCGGTCATGAACCGATTGAATGTGGTACGGATGTAGTAACTGCTCCTTCAAAACATCATGAACTATGGTTTTTGGTATCCCTATTTCTTGTCCTGTCCAATGCGTCTTGCACTAATTTTTGGGTTCTCTTCTATCTTATCTAGGATTTGTTCCTCCACCTTTATAGTTTTTGTGGTACGTTGACGCCCATGAACAGTATTCATTTGGTGGAAGAACCAAATTCGCGAAGTCGCCTTTAGATGTTGGCAAAATTTGATGATTTGACACTTGTCGATGAGGGAATCTGTCCATGTATGTAGACCCTAACACTTTTGCGGCCGTTATCTTGACAAACTCCATAAACCAAAAGCATATCTACTTGTTCGGAATATGTATTGAAGTTGATACTTAAAATATCAGAGCCTACTTCTGGTACTCCGTTATTTGTTGCAGAACGAATGCTGATATTGTTGACATACGAAAAATAGTTTTTCTGCCTAAACTACTCATCTGTTCAAAATTTTGAAAGTGTAAAAAAGGTTTCTAAATAAAGTCAACTACTAATAGAAAAACTGAGAGTAATTGTACAGGGGTTAAAAAAATATGTGATTATATATGCATGAAACATGATTTTTCTTATATTTCCAATGACTGCAAAAGATTTTAAATAATGTCAAAAAGTGTCAGTTAGACTTATAACTGCGTAGCCCAAAAATGGTTAACATCAATCAAGTCGTTTTCGAGATATTCGGAATAAACAAAAAGTTTTCGCGAACTTTGGCGCGCGGCGAAACGAAGCAATTTTGGAAATAAGTAAATTGGGCTAAATCGGCTTATTTTGAACCCAGGAGTCTGTGGTCTTCCGTTGTACACGTCTTTTCCGGACACCCTGTATATATATTGAGACAATATGAAATATCAGCTTCAATACTTATGAGAATTTACATGTTTATTTTAAAAAACCATAAAATAGAATAGAAATTATTATTGTTATTAAAATTAAAATATAGAAAAATTAAACAAAATAATATAAAAAAGGTATAATGCAGAGCATATAAACAGTTATTGTAGTGTAAATTAAATAAATTACCATTTTTGAAAATAAAATATAGTTAAAATTCATAAAATATTGGGACATGATATCATATTTTTGTATAGTACATAAACAAAAAAGGACTTAAACCAAGATTAAAGTATATAGAAAGAAAAAGAAAAGATCATTTAATAACATCATACACATAGCGACGAGAGTCAAGCGAAGATAATTAAAATATTAGCAATTTAAATAAATAAAATTTGTAAAATATTTAGAAATGTCAAATAAATATCATAGACAGGGACAAATGTCAAGTCTAAAGTTGGCTTCACAAGAGATATAACAATGTACATAAAAAGAGTAATATTGAAGAATATTTAATAATTAGACATAAGTAAAATTGTAATAACATAAAAAAATTTGTCATAGTTTTTAAGTAGTGCAGTGAAAACATAAAAAACAGTGCATCGAAAAAACTAAATAAGATCATATGGATGAACCATAATAAGTGTGCAAATTTTACAACAAGGAATCAAGTTATCAAATTGGTAGAAAAATTAGAGAAGAAACAAAAGTTTGTTGATTAGATACGAAAGAATGTAAGAACGGGTAGCGTCGGTTTTGAAGAGAGGTTCCAGAAAATTTAGAAATTAGCAAGAAAAAGTCCAAATAATAGTTAAAAGTTATACTCACGTTACAAGAATAGTGTCGAACAACAACATAAACCGAGATCCAGGTCCAATTTAGAAATTTGGCAGTATCAAATAGTAAGAAAAAACCAGCCATCAATAGCAGCAGCCCAATCACCAGTTCAGAGGGATTTCCAAAGGATTTCCAGTCGAAGTCTTATAAAAGGAAAATCAACATCAGAAAGGTATTTTATGTGCACATAAATTCACAGAAATTTACGTAAATTCAATAAGAGAAAATAAACGCTAGCTAGCTGTAAAATTCACAAAATAGACAGTCACAGACTTAGTAAATCAATAAGTTACTTACCTTAGTATAATTAATAATCTTTACTTTTCTATTTAATATATTAAAACTCGTTATTTAGTGGAACATCTGTCAAAAAGTTATGATTTGCAAATAAAATTCATCACCAGCAATGAACATCCATTAGCAGAATACCACTGAATCACGGATTTTCAGAATGTCGTATACTATTAAGTTAAGAATGTGTTGTACTATGAAAATTTCAAAGATAGGCAACTTTTAATACGTAACTGCCTTTAAAATAAAATTTATATGTTACCTATTAATTAAATGTTCATAAAACGTTAAATATTCTTGAATAAGTAGTAAACAAATCTCTTATGAAATAAAAATTGTCCATTTTGAATTGATATTTATTTGAAAGTAAGGTACAGTGTGTTAAAAAAGGATTTGACTTGACGAGCGAACCGACTACCAGAGTCTATGTTCTCCAAGCAGCCAGGGTAATTGAATAAGCATAAAAAAAAATAAGATACAGGTTTGTAGTCCAATAAATACAATTTTCTTTTATACACAAAATACACAAACACAAATCATTACAGAAACACAAATACAATTTCAACACAAATATTAATTGGCGCCCAACAAAATTTCATAACATTACAATATATATATATATATATATATATATATATATATCCTTAGTACAACTTTTGTCAGTGGCGGCTCCTAAGGGAGATACGCTCACTTAAAGGGGTAACCTCAGAAACAGTTTTTAATGCGTAACATCTAAACAGTTCAACATTAAGTCACGAAATTTTGGTGAGATATTAACCTTGACGTGCTTAATAAGTCTCATTAACTACATTTCAAAATTTTCTACAGGGGCGTAAGAAAATGCAAGGCTCTGGTACAAATTTAATCATCTTTTTTGTAGTTAATTTTTTCTAGTCTCTGACTCCAAAATATAAAAATATTAAGTATTTAACGTAAAAAATGTACTCTTGTTAAATTTCAATAGGATGTACCGTTTTTCAGTAAATTCGATTTCAATCATTCCTAACGTGACCCACATTTAACATCCAATACATAGTCAAAAAAATTAATTGCAGTGTGCCATGGAAAAAACAACTAGTCTGACAGTTAACAGAAATGTCAAGTATTTTTAGTTTGAAAATTGTATTATTTGAGTCTACGCAGTGCCATTTTATAGTGAACAAAAATAGATAAAAATTATTTAAAAATGCAACCGTATACATATTCTGAGTATGTAGATATGCTTTTGACGTTAGGTGGAGTGTCATAGGAGCGCAAGAGCAGCCTCACACCGATATGGTATAAAGTTCCCCAATAGAAATGTACCCAATTATAAAATATTTCTTTGCTGCACCGAAAGGCGTTGTTTTTATGTTTTTTATATTACGGTATTTTTATTTGTACTATTGTTTTTAATTGTTACTGTTAAGAGTGTTAAAAATACTTGACATATTTGTTAACTGTCAGATTAGTTGTTTTCTTCATGGCGCACTGCAATTTATTAATTTATTTGGCTATGGATGTTGAATGTGGGGCACGTTAAGAATGATTGAAATCGATTTTACTGAAAAACGGTACATCCTAGTGAAATTTAACAAGAGTACCGTTTTCATGTTAAATACTTCAAATTTCAATATTTTCGAGTCAGAAACTAGAAAAATTAACTACTAAAAAGATATGATTTAATTTATCCCTGAGTCTTGCATTTTTTCACGCCCCTGTAGAAAATTTTGAAATCTATTTTGAGACTTATTAAACATGTCAAGGTTAATATCTCATAAAAATTTTGAGACTTAATGTTGAACACGCATTAAAAACTGTTGCTGAGGTTACCCCTTTAAGTGAGCGTATCTCCCTTAGGAGCCGCCACTGACAAAAGTTGTACTAAGGTTTTCGTAATTTTTCGACTTGTTTTACAAGCTCACAAGTTTTGAATACTTACTACTGGTACACCTTGTATATTTCATATGTGTTAATGTCACTTGTTAGATATAATTTAAATTCACCATAATAACATCCACAGTTGGCCGATTATGTGAGTGTGCTTTTTGAAAATCTTTCATTTTAGTATATTTCCGAATCTTAATTAAAATTTTAAAAAACTACAAAACGAAGAAGGGATACAACGGTACGCAAACGTCAGTAAACGCAGACCTGACAGACTATTATATGAAAACCTAATCACTAATTCTCGCGCGCTCACATGTTTCTCTATGTGACGTCATATTCACGCGTTCAGACGAATATTGATTTCTTTTGGGTTTTTCCTATACAACTAATTTTCTGATTTTTGTAAAAATTTACGAGGGCGATTATAAGGCAAGTTTTAACCATTTTATGACGTTTAACAAAATTTATTTTTTATGTATGCAGTTTTATTCACTTTGTGATACATTGTATATTATTATGTAAAAATTTTAGTCGTAAGCTTCTGTATCATTGTTGAGCTTCGTAATATTTACTGATACACCTATGGTTAAAGATTCCTTGGATGCACTTATGATTTCTGAAAATAATTTGTGGTATTGAACCCGATGAACCTGGCGATGTTCCATGTGCATTCTGAAAACTAGCGGCTTAATTGTTGTCTTGGTTGGTGAAGGTCACTTGTCTAGGCAACATAGAAGAGTTAGTGACGGCACCGTCTCAGGTGGAAGGACACCTAAGAAACATGATCAAAACCTTTGTGGAAACATCACTTCGTTACTTCATCGCAACCCTTAGTTCCTACGACGGCTAAAAGCCAAGAATAAGTTGGGAAACCTCCGACTACATGTAGATTTTGTGGCGTTTTCACAGCAAGTGCTCGCAAAATTTCTATCTATGGGGGTTTGTTAAAAAATATATTACCCGCCCAACCAAGAGAAAAGAACCTCATGAAAGAATAACATGAGCTTGTACGGTAGTTACACTATACCACTTAATTATTTATGATGAATATACAATAAATACCTATTGAATTAAATAATTGAAAATTCCCAAAATTTAAGGTGGTTACTGTTGTGTCAGTTCATTATATTATTATAATTTGGTTTATGTTCTCATGGTTTTATTACAAAAGTAATTTGATTTTTGTATATTTTTATTTGTAATGTATTATTTATCGGTCAGTGGTCGCGTGGTTTAAGGTGTCAGTACTTGAATCGAGGTGACTAGATTCCTTGGTTTGGGTCAATGTGAGACATTGATACCGGTTGACATTTGACTACCCCTTAATTAATGAGGTTTTCCTCATTCCTGAACTGAATGGTTGTTAGGGCCTACCAACGTAAGTCGTTCCTGGGCGCAAATGCGGTCTGCTTAATATGCCGCCCCCTCTCCCGCACAAGTCTTCGACTTCTGGGCTAATCCTCGTGATTAGAATGAGGGGTAGCGATATTATTATTATTATTTATTATTTGATGTAATAACATTGTGGAATTTATTATTTTCTTCTCAAATCAATTGATTTTAATTGTCTTTGTAAATTAAAAATATTTACAACTTCTATTAGAAATTTTTATTTTAAATTTTAATCACACTCTTTTGAAACTGTCCGAATGGAACAGTATCAGAAATAAAAATTCCCTAATCTTTGGAATTGTAAAGTTCATTCTGAAATTTGGCATCAGAGTAGGCATTGAAGTTTTTATCATTGGAAAAAAATTAAACGGTGCAACACAAATAACTTTGCTCAGCTTTCAAATGCGTCACTTTGTATTTATGTATGCCATATTGGAATATGTTAATATAAATATTTAGTTATACTTATAAAATAAGCTAACGATGTATACAACTTTTCTTCACAAAAATCGAATTGTATTATATTATTAATTTTCAGAGTCCAGATGGAAAGTATATTGCTAGTGGGGCTATTGATGGAATTATTAACATATTTGACGTGACTTCAAACAAATTATGGCACACATTAGAAGGACATGCCATGCCAATCCGTTCTTTATGCTTTTCACCTGATTCTCAGCTGTTATTAACAGCTTCAGATGACGGTCATATGAAATTATATGATGTGTAAGTTTTTAAAATTGTTACATTTTTAATAGCCTATTATTACTATTCAATATGCAATAACTCGAAAACGGTTGAAGATAGGAATGTCGCATCATATTTTTGAAATCAGAAAAAAGAGGGCATTCCACTAAAAAATATACAGGGTGAGTCAGTCATAATGCCATTAATTTTAACCACGTATTCATAAGGCCTAATAAGGGCAGAAAATCGAAAAAAAAATTTTAATCGACCTTTAAAAAAATAAACAAATCACCCTATAAAATTCGTCGGTAACACGACGCTCTTGGTACGCTACAAACTTTCTGATGACGCAGCCATACGACAGTCGAATACCGGAAGAAACATCGTTGCCACATCATGTTTACATACATAATATCGTCTAACACTTCAACGTGTTATTCAAATTTGCCACCATTTATTCGCACTTTCTGAATTTCCCACATTTCTTTCCCCTCGAATTTGGAGATCACACCACACATTTGGAGGGGGGGATGGAGAGAATAGAAGCAGCAGTTTGTTTACTTCGGTCTCGTGTATTTGTTGTAAATTCACAATGCCTAATTTTACAAATTTCGAATATGCGGAAATAGTAGTTTTATACGGAGAATGTTTACGAAATGCATGCCGCAGCTGCTGAATATTGGAGACGTTTCTCTAACAGTGTGCAAATGCTTCAACATCTTCGCGATACGGGTTCTGTGAAACCGCATCGGGAACTTGCTGGACATCGGCAAAATGACTTAAATGTGATGAGAAGCTGTTTTAAATTTAATTGAAGATCAGCCTACTATTTCTATAAGGCGGTTAGAGATATCCCAAAGCAAGGTCTGCAGAATATTACGTGAAAACTCACTGAACCCGTATTATTTTTAGAAAGTTCAGGCTTTAGAACCTGCTGATTTCCCCAGCCGTCTTGAATTTTGCAATTGGCTGACCCTAATTTTATTAATAAAGTGCTATGGATGGATGAGTGCAACTTTACTCGAACTGGCATTTAAAACAGGTTAGTACCATACTACTTAAAAACAATAAATTTCTAGGCTAGATTAACTACAAACTAAATAATTAATTGTACTTACGAGTAATACTAAAAATTCATATTCAATTGTAAAACGTAGTGAAAACGTAATTTCAAAATTATTAAACTGTAATATCCTAACATTCGAATTTATTATCTAAATTTGTTTTATTAATTATTAATATTTAAGGAAAATTAATTCAGGTATCTGGATAAAAACTAGGTAACTAGTTTATTGACCTAATAATACGGTAGGTCAAAATTCACCCTCGATAACTTTTATGAGCATCAAATCAGAGGCGTGTTGTTTTGGTTTTGGACAGTTTTCTTGCCGACAACACGAAGATTTTTTTATTACTTAGTATTTAAACACGAAACACTTTTCATCTTCCCTTAATAATTTAACCGTTGGGTATATGTTTTTTATGTAATGTACCTAAATGGTTTTTTACTCAGTTTATTATTAGTTACGTTGGAGTTTTGTAATTTCAATGTTAAATATTTTTTAAACTGTGACCAAGCTAATTTATTTGCAGTAATAACAGCCACATTTGGTCGGACAAAAATCCACACGCTAGTCGTCGGTTTAGCTTTCAGAGGCGATTTGTTGTCAACGTATGGGCAGGAGTGTACGGGGATCGCTTAATTGGACTGTATTTTTTACCGGAAAACCTGAATGGACCGCGTTACTTGCAATTTTTAATAGAATTATTTGATTACTATTATTTGATGTCAGTGGATATTAACATTTTAAATTATTATTGGCTGAACTGAACAAGAAAAAAATATGAGTCAGTACTAGGAAAATATTTCACTTTGGCAACGTAGCATCAGGTCGGCATTGAGTTGAACTGTGAGCTGTAAACGACCAAGGCTGTGAGCGGTCAGTGACAGTCTGAAAAGAGGGTTTACATAATGATTTGAAAATATTTATTTTCGGCGTAAATATGCATTTAAATTTTTTTTAATCGCGTATTTGTATTATACCCATTATTCCTTATCTCCTCTAAAATTAATGGCATTATGACTGACTCACCATATATATTATTGCTTCCTGTACCTCTCAACTTCTGCAGGTCACTGTGTTTCCATTAACTTATTAAAGGGGCTCAGTTACTGCCCTGCAACTTTTCTTCAAAACATTATTTTGTATCTCTAATAATAACAATAATAAAAGACTGTCAAAATATAATAAATAACTCAGTACCACCTACCAAAAATGTGAGATATTATTGCATTAGGTACACCTCAGACATTAATTTTATAACTGTTGTTGATATAAATTAATTTTATTTTAGGCAACATACGCATGTTGTTGGAACACTCTCTGGTCATGCTTCTTGGGTATTAAGTGTTGCATTTTCTCCAGATGGTAAATATTTTGTCTCTGGAAGTAGCGATAAAACAGTAAAAGTATGGGATGTTAAATCTAAACTATGTGTACATACATTTAATGAACATACTGATCAGGTAGGCATTTTTATTTATTTTTGAAGTTCGTAAACTTATTGTAAATATATCAGTATCAATATTATTTTCACTATCACCAAAATATGTATGCTCCAAGAAAATGAAAAAGCAATCTTGAAATAACAGCTGAAACCTAAAAAAAAATCTATTTTTTCCTTACATAACTTTCTTATTTTTTTAAGAAAATATTTTGAGATTTGGTACTCTTGTTCGACATAAGCAGAGAGATTCAAGATGGCTGACAGTAAGCTGTGTGCTAAAGATATCTGTAGCAGTGTAGAAGTATATTACAATAGTTGTGCAGCAGAGAAAGCTGTTGGTTATCGATTGCATGCATTGCTGCCTTATCAGGTTTTACAATGGATCAGTTTCCAGTGCCGTGCAGAAGTGTATTTTTAAATCGTTTTCGAACTGCCGTTTTGATTTTTTTCTACAAAATTGTATTTGTAAGAGTCCTCTATAAATACATTATATACATATATATACAGGGTGATTCAGAACATATCTAAAAAAATTGACATCAATACAATATGGATATTTTTTAGAGTTCTGAATCACCCTGTATATGTTGTATATAATACATATACCATTTTGTAAAAAATATCAAAAAGGGCAGCTCAAAAATGATACACTTCTGCACGGCACTGGAAACTGACCCACTGTAAAATCTTATAAGGCAGCAATGCATGCAATCGGCAACCAATAGCTTTCTCTGCTGTTGGTTGCTAATTCAGTAACTTATCTAAAAAAAATAAATTTTTCTAAAAAACTCTTGCCTGCATCTTTCAACAAGAGTACTCTTTTATGTAAAAATCCTTTTGTTGAGTTATTTTTATTTTTGCTATGAAGTTATCACATTTAGAATCACCTTATATATACAGGGTGAACTTTAAATAAGTACAAAAATTTGACCCAATTAATTAATATTAATTGAATGCCGACACTTAAGGGTGTGGATTCTTGGGTCATTTTAAGAAGAAAACTTAATATCAACATATGTCCTAAACCTCTTAATTTTTGAGCTACAGGGTGTTACAGTTTTAAGAAAAAATTTACTTTTTTATTATAATTTTCTTATCACTCCAAATATTTTTATGAAATTTTGTACACACCTATTAATCATTAAGGAGCATTGTTTGATGTAAAAAATGTTTTAAAATCTTTGCCAATGACGTCCGTACGAGGTTTGAACTAAACATTTTTGAAGAAAAAAATGGTACGCCACTGCTTTTTCTAAAAACTAAAATTATTTTTAAAATCTCCATTTATTTTACAGCAAATTCGGTCCCTAGACTTACTCTCGTACGACGCATCATTTTCACGTAAAAAATGAAAACCAAAAAAGTTTTTTCCCCAAGTTCATTGAGACTGCTTTTGATATTTTGTTGCCATTTTGTAGACACCCATCATGCGTGGAAACACTTTTTTTTAGGACAAAAATTAATTTTCTACTTTAACCACTGACCTCCACGTAGGCATAATATAAAATGTTTGGATAGAAAAAAATGGTACGCCTGTGATTTTTTTACATTTTATTTAAAAAATCGCGATTTATTTAGTAAAACGATAAATTCAAAATCTTAAACCTAAAACGAAACGACAAGACAAGAAAATACAAACAAAATAAAGAACCCAAATTATGTATTTACAGTAGTTGTTGAAAGTGTCCTCCACCCACACGTATGCAAGCATCTACTCTTCTTCGCATAGACTGACGTACATTTTCAAAAATTCCTGCGGCGTCTCTTAAGGTTTGACAGCATACTACTATACGATTTCGTAACTCTTCTTCGGCTTGAATCGGCACTGCGTACACTAAGCTTTTCAGAAAAAGTAGTCTAAACTATTAAGGTCAGGAGATCTGGGCGGCCATGACTGCGTTCCTCCGCGGCCTATCCACCGATCGCAATAGTTGTGATTTAAAAATTCACGCACCCATAAACTAAAATGTGGAGGTGCACCATCGTGCATTAGTCACATCTGGTTTCTTAATAAAAGAGGAAGGTCTTCAAGCATTGGCGGCAGATCTTCTTCAATAAAGTGTAAATACGATTGTCCATCTAATCTTCCTGGGAGAAAAAATGGGCCTATCAAATAATCGTCAATAATACCAGCCCAAACATTTAATGAAAACTGTTCTTGATGATTTAATTCAACAATTGCAAAAGGGTTTTCATCCGCCCACAAATGGTTATTATGAAAATTTCGTATTGAGTTTCGAGAGAAACTAGCTTCATCGGTAAAAAGAATGTACTTGTCAAATAACGGATTTTCCAGCAGCATTTGAAGAAACCACTCACAGAAATTAATGCGCAACGGGAAATCTCTGGGGAGTAATGCATGGACTCTTTGAATGTGATATGGATATAAAAATCAATTTCATGTAAATTCCTTCTTCAAGTTCCGGTGTTCTTACTGTTTCAGGGACTCCTTTAGCACTGTGGTCTACTTTTAAATTTCCGGTTTCGTGAAGACGTGTATGAATCCCAGAAAATGTTCTCGGATCGGGTAGTACGCGATTTGGATACCGCTCTTGATATATCGTCCTGGCTTCGTATGCATTTACGTCGGCAACCCCATAAGTAAAATGCATGTCAGCTAATTCACCGATTGTAAAATTTACCATTTTTTATGAAATTTTACCTCCTACTCTAATAATAATTTTTTAATAATGAAATCAATGTCAACTTTATTGCGTAAAAGAAGCGTCAACAATTATGACACTTTACCCAGCCTACTAATTTTTATTTCATTTGCTTTAAGGCGGCATTTAATGAGCTTACCGTTTTTTCTATTCAAATATTCAATATCATGCCTACGTGAACGTCATTCGTGAAAGTAGAAAATTAATTTTTACCCCACAAAAAGTGTTTCCACGCATGGTGGGTGTCTACAAAATGGCAACAAAATATCAAAAGCAGTCTCAATGAACTTGGGAAAAAAAACTTTTTTTGGTTTTAATTTTGTTGGTGTTTGGTGAAAATGGTGCGTCGTACGAGAGTAAGTCTAGGGACCGAATTTGCTTTAAAATAAATGGAGATTTTAAAAATAATTTTAGTTTTTAGGAAAGCCAGTGGCGTACCATTTTTTTCTTCAAAAATGTTTAGTTCAAGCCTCGAACGGACGTCATTGGCAAAGATTTTAAAACATTTTTACATCAAACAATGCTCCTTAATGATTAAGAGATGTGTACAAAATTTCATAAAAATATCTGGAGTGATAAGAAAATTATAATAAAAAAGTAATTTTTTTCTTAAAACTGTAACACCCTGTAATTCAAAAATTAAGAGGTTTAGGACATATGTTGATATTAAGTTTTCTTCTTAAAATGACCGAAGGATTCACACCCTTAAGTATCGGCATTCAATTAATAAACACCCTGTATATGAAATATGTTGTGGATTGCCTAAATTTAGATATTATGTCATTTTGATCTGTGATCAGCCCGCACAACCAGTCTGTTAAATTGTAAGAAATTCTCGACACGGTTTTATTAGTTTTCAAATTATTTTCTACATGTTGAATCACTTAGTTCGATTATGTTACTAACGAAATTCATATTTAAGACGCCAGTGAAAGTAACAGCTCAAAAAATAAAACAAGCACGCAAGCACTACAGACGTACGCTTTAGGCAAAGCGCGCACTGAAGTAGTGTGGTAGTGGTGGAGGAATGGTGCGTGGTATGGGGATGGTGAACATTTGGCGTGGCGATGGAATAGCGGCGAAGTGGCATGAAAGTGATTCAAAGCGCACTGCAATGGCAAACAACGTATGTTGTTACCGATTTGTCAGTAAAAATGTCGTCCTCAGAGGATGAAGATGGTCTTTTATTTGTACAACTTGCTAACCTAAATGCTAAAAATCAGGAAAAGAAGAAAAGCACTATTGGGTTCATCTTCTCTGGAAAAAAATATATAAAAAATTTGGAATTTTTAACGTTTATAAAAAGGATTTGAACTTGGATGACCAAAAATTTAAACTTTTCTATCTAGAAAGTGACATTTTGCAGGTTACTGATAAAACTACGACCTATGCTTCAAAAAAAGGATACAAATTTCAGGAATTTATGTTAAATTCGTGGCCGTCTTTTTAGTTTTAAAATTCGCAAGAAAAATGCAGTTGTAATGCACAATGCCACGTCGTCACCGGCCGTTTGCCACTCGAAAATTAAACTTGTTCGAGATTAGTGGCACCAGACTGGCATCACACCACCTGCAAAAAACCACGCCACCACTACTCCGTTCTGATACGCGCGTCTTTATATGTTTACATAGGTTTTAAATTATTCCACCTGCCACTTGGTCATCACGCCACTGCCACGTCACTTGCACACCACTTCAGTGCGCACCTTGCCTTATGCCCCTGCCACACTATGCTCCTCGCGCTGCTCATCGCTCCACTCCTCACGCTGCCGCAATATTGCCCTCGCTGCCCACACACTGCTATACTCGCGCAATTAATCGCGACGCTCCGCGTTTAGTCGTTTGCGTTGCAACATGTTGAAATTATGGCAGCGTGCGCGCTATGCATATTTAGTATGGCTAATTATATATATTATGTTATAAAAAAAATTATACGTCGCCGCCCTCTCCAACGGAGATGGTGGATGGTGGTGAATTTACGCGTGAGATACTACTTCCTTCAAACGCTCGAATAGAAGAACTAAATTCGCGCGATTATGAGGCCAGTCACTCGCACTCATGTTGCCCGCCCTTTGACTCGCACCCAAAAAACCGACAAAACAGGGAGCGGTGGGCATGACGAGGAGCATGACGTGCGGCAAGACGAGTAATCTTGCCACACTACATATCTGTCTCCTTTCCACGGTACTTCCCATGCCACTCGACGAGTGTGTGGCAGGGGCTTTAGACTGCCGAGAGTAGCGATGGGAAAATATTGAACGAGTCGTTCATTTGAACGATTCTTAAAAAATAATCATGTAAATTGATTCTGTATTTGGAAAGAAATTCGTCCTAATCAATCGCCACCTTGCCATGCAATGTTTCCCGAAATGAATCGTAATGGTATTGGGTCAATATTTGAGAAACAACTCTCGTTCAAATGAATCGCTACTTATCGATGATTCGCGTGTTGCGAGATGAATCGTAGTATATTGGTTCAAAATTTTAGACGCAACTCTTATTCAAATGAATCGCCATCTGCCATGCAATGATTCGCGAGTTGCAAAATGAAACGGTTGAACGTTTTAATATGTTTTGAGAGTTCAATATTTGAGAAGCAACTCGTTGAAATGACTCGCCAGTTGCCACATGATATACATTTATTGCATATATTTAGAAATTACAACAAATATTAGCTTGAAATAAATATTATTAAACGATGGAATACGAGTTTATTTATTGATGTTTCGAGAAACAACTATCCTGCGGGCTAAAGCCCCGACCAGAATTGAATTATTATCGTAAAATCTGGATAATAAGCAGCGGCAGCAACAGAGACTGGTTTATTTATAAGATTTTTTTGGCATACTTCTTAATTATTATCTTTTGCAGTCAAATAATTACTTAAGTCAGGATAGAATTTTATGCTTATAATAATAATAATCGTCTTTATTCATTTCATAACAAAAATCTATTACAAAGCATAATAAAGCACAATTTTGAAAGGAATGAAAGGTGAACTTCAACTAATGCTGCTTTTCTGCTTAACCTTAAGATATTAGGTTTTTTATGTCTAGGTTTCCTAATTAAGGAATGTTAATATCATTAATATTAGTCATCATACCCTGCTTCTCCTAGCAAAAAAGATAAAAAAAGTGAAAATGGAATTTAAAATGAAAAAGAAAAGTAATTAAAAATAGAAGTCCCCTCGCAAGTGGTTTAACCATTTCTTGAAATTAACTGCAGCATTATGGCGGGAAATTCAAACTGATTTGAAATTTGACAGTAGCGACCTAACCTATGTTCAAACTGGCGGGAAATTCAAACTGATTTGAAATTTGACAGTAGCGACCTAACCTAAGTTCAAACTGGCGGGATATTTAAAATTAGGCGGGGAAATTCAAACTAAGGAAAAAGGATCTAACCTAACAGAAAAAACATGCGCAGTAACTACCTAATCTATCAGAAAAAAACATGCGCTGTAACGACCTAATCTAACAGAAAAAACATGCGCAGTACGTCACACACACAATTTTTTGCTAATAACTAAAATTTGAAAACTGATTTGATTGGTTCCTATCACATGACGTTGGTATTTAAATGAAAAAAACTTTACTCTGTGCGCGATTTGAACCCGGGACCTCTCGCATGCAAAACTCTCTTCTAATCTCTTTATTTATATTTTGAATACAATATATTAAGTCTTAGATACAATTCAAGCATTTCTCATGTTTTTATTTTGAGCGGGAGTGGAGTAGGAGCCGCACTCGCGCTATCCACTCCTTGCCGATGGAATGGCTTGCTCGAGCAAATCTAAGATTTTAGTTTGGAGTCACATGGACAGCCTGATATAAGATTCAACTGTCACTTTCTAAAAAGAACATTGGATTAACCATCGAGCAATACTCTAATCACTATATACCTATTCTGTGTGTCGAGTCAGTGGTTGTCTGTATTATGTAGGAAAAATATATAAAACCTACTCTAAATAATTATTAATCTAACTTTTGCCTGTCATAGTTGTAGATATCGGTTAGTATAGTCCTTCGTGTACGTATTTAAATTTATAATTAGGTCTTGGGTTGCGTATGTTGTCTAAGTCTCTAGTCAGTTGTGTCGTCTGTATTCTGTTAGTAAAAAATTTGCGGGCTCATAGTTCTTAACTCTACTAATTTTATGCTCTCGGTGAAGGTGCTCCAAGTCGACGTAGCGATTAGAATTTGTCACAAGTCGGAGTAATTTGTTTTGTGTTCGTTGTAGTTTCAGATACTGTGTATTTGATATATTGTGCCAGGATGGACAGGCGTAAGTCATAATTGGTCTGATTATTGTTTTGTATAAAGTGACTTTTGTCTGAGTCGGTAATTTTGATCGTCTGTTGATGAGAGGGTATAACTTACTTGTCGGCGCGTATGTCTTGTTAAGTATGTTCATTATATGATGTGAGAAGCAAAGTCTTTTGTCTAAAGTAACTCCTAAGTATTTTACAGTATCTTTGTCTTCAATTTCTTTTCCGTTAATTTTAACTTTGTTCCAGATTTTAATATTGGTGAATTTTTTCGTAAAGTTTATTAGTTCAGTCTTGTTCTCGTTTACGGACAGCTGCCATTTAGCAAAATAATTTAATAAATTTTGAAGATTGTACTTAATCTTTTGAGCAGCCGTCTGTGCCGCAAACGAGGACGCGTATATTAATGTGTCGTCGGCGTACTGTAGAGTCTTTGTCGTCGGCCAGGTCGGTAAGTCTGACACGTAGAGGCTGAAGAGCGTCGGAGATAGCACTGTTCCCTGCGGTACCCCCGCGCTCATCGTCCTTAACGTCGAGTGGGTGTCATTGATCCGAATGGAAAAGGTCCTGTCTGTTAAATAACTCTTAAGTAACAAAGTTAAATGTAAAGGAATTTTGCAATGATTAAGAATTTTGTGAATGAGGCCCCAATGCCATGTCGTGTCGTACGCTTTTGTCAAGTCTAGTAACAGCGCCGTGGTTACTTGTTGTCTGTTGTACCCGTCAATGATGTCCTGTGTTAGTCTCGTTATGGCGTGTACTGTCGAGTGACCCTTCCGGAAACCGAACTGTTGAGGTGGTATGGCATTATTTTGGTCTATGTAGTGCTGGAGTCTCACGTTAATTATACGTTCCGTCACCTTAGACATAGTATTAAGAAGAGAAATAGGACGATAGCTGTCAGGAGAGAGAGGAGATTTGCCAGGTTTGAGAATAGGAACAACTATAGCAGATTTGAAGGCGTTAGGAAAGTATTGAAGTTTAAAGATAGCATTAATGATTTTTGTTAGAGATACTATAGATTTTCTAGGAAGATTTTTCAAAAGAATATTAGGTATATCGTCAGGTCCAGGTGCTTTATTATTCGGTAGCGTCTTAATGATGTTTCTTACTTCTTCCGGAGTGGTCAATAAGCTTTGCAGTCTGTACGGTCTAATATTAATTCTCGGCGGCAGCTCTGCTACGTCATCGTTGATTTTTTGTTGGTCAGGGGTCATTACATTCGGTAACGAGCACTCTCGCAAGAGAGTCTGCCATCGCCTCCGCAATTTCCCTTCGGACATAATTACCTCATTTCCAATTTTGAGTGATGTTATAGGTCTGTATTGTCTTCTAAGTAGTTTTGTCCATTTCCATAGAGAGTTGTCACGTGTGTTCAAATTTTGAATTTTGTCATTCCAAGAATTTTCCCTGTGTCGAGCTAGTTTGTCTTTAATGGTGTTTTGTAGTTCTGTCAGTCGGTGTCTATCAACGGGTCTGCGCCTTCTGTGCCATATTTTTTAATTTTATTTTTGAATTTAATTAAGTTTAATATTTCTGGAGGCAGTACTTCTTCCTTGGGTTTATGAATAACTTTTGGGGTGGTCCTGTTGCGTGCGTCAGTCATCGCATCGGTCAGTCTCTGAAGTTCTGTCTCTATGTCGCATGGGGCCTCAATACTCATAGTCACTGGGTGTCCGTTAAGAATTTGTCTGAATTTCATCCAGTTACATTTTTTGTATAGAAATATTTTTCTTGTGAATGAGATTCTGTCCGTACTAATAATGTCCATCCTGACAGGGTTATGGTCTGAAGAGAGGAGGGGTAGAGACACCGGGTTCAAGTCATGTGTATAGTTTTTGCATATAGCAATGTCAATTACGGTTGGTGTAGAGCCGTTCCTGGGGTGATGTGTCGGGTCTTGTGGGGCAACTATTGTCATGTTATTATCTGATGTATAGTTGAGTAAAGTATGACCATTTGTGTTATCTCGATGATTATTCCATCTCCTGTGTCGTGCGTTGAAGTCTCCCATGACAAGTAGTTTATTGTCTTGTGTCAGTTGCGTCAATTCGTCATTTGTTATTTTGTGTATAGGTCGATTGTAAACGGCTCTTATTACTGTCTTATCCTGTAGTTGTATTGCAATATTTTCTACCCCGATGTCTATACTTGGAAGCGGAATGTGTGGAATATTTTTCCTTATGAAGATAGCTACCCCTCCTCCACGTCCTTGTCTGTCTTTTCTGTGTATGTCATAGTGTCTAATGTTAATCCGTTCCGTCTGTTTCAATTTTGTCTCAGTTAAAATCATTACGTCAACCTGCTCCGTAACCAAAAACATTCTCAGCTCATTAATTTTAGCCATTAGTCCGTCGCAGTTCCAATTAAATAAAATCATTATTAAAAGTTATTAATTTTGAATTTTGGTAACTGTGTCTGGTTAAAGTCTTGTAATATCATTATTGTGTCTAGTTGAGTTTTGGCTTTTTCCAACATAGTGTTTAGAGTAGCAATTGCCGCGATGGCTTCCTTTAAATTAATTTTTTTGCTAAGAGCGTCCATGTAATCCCCACCACTTTAAATAGGCAGAGGGGAATTTTATTTTTTAGAAATGATATACTTATTACTAATATGGTATTATATCCTACCTTCAAAATTAAGAAAATATAACGCTAGTTATGAAATAAAGTAGTAATTTTTGCTGACATAGAACAAATGCAGATGTTTAGAAATGATGCAATACCGGATGTAATACATTCATTAACCTGTGACCTTCACATAGGTATCAATTTACATTGCAGTTTTAAAATCTGTTAGAACTCAAAAGTTGTCCAAAACAGTTGTAAGCAGGTAAAAATAGTTATAAAAGCAATAAGAAACGGGGGTCTAAGACTAAAAAAATAGTTTCAAAAACAGTAATGAATCCACAGTAAAACAGCTTTAAAATAACACACTGTACCTTCTTGAAATATTATATACAATTTAGTTCCAATGGGTGGCCTTGATACAATTTTATATCAGCAACATTAATAGTAGTGTAATAGTAGTACGGTAACATGACACTCACAATGCAAATATATTACCTTTGTTCCACCTGCAATATAAAACAAATATCTATCAAGAAAGCATTTATAATTTATTTAAATGATTTTGATAAAACATTACACGTATATTAGTTAAAAATGCCAGATATGAAAGGAGAAGAGGTGAAAGAATATGCAGGAATGGATTATTTATTTTTTATTAGACTCCCCATACTTATATAATTTCAAAGTAATACAAATATTAATATTACGTAATAATTTAATTATAACAAATTATAAGACAAACACATGATACCCAAAACTTAATCTTTATATTCACCTCGTGTTCTTTTGTTGTCCAAATATTTTTAGACGCGACATATACCGGAGTCCATTAAGAATCATATCTTGTATACTATCAAAATTTACCAATTGTGAAGCCTCACAGTTCAAGAAAATGCCTTTTACTTTACTTTATAAGTGTATTTTTAGACTCACTACCTACATATTATGCGATATGACTGTCCGAGCCTGAATGATTCTGATTCATCGATTATATCTCCAATAAATTCACTTGTGGATACATCGAAGTCCTCAGGTCTTGATACACAATAATTAATACCATTTTATTTTTTTAATCTTACCAGCACTGTGTCATATGCGACTATAACTACATCTACAATCGGTAAAGGCTGACAATCAGTGTGTTAAAATATATTCCAGAGTCTGCGAACATACTAAACAGTTCACAAGGGTTTCTAACCGTTTTTGGGTTTGACTGTTGACCGAATTTTCCTCAAAAGCTGTCCTGACTTAATTGCAATATCTACAAACTCCAATTTTACCCTTCGTTATTTAAAAAGTGCTTAACATATTGATCATTTTGCGTTTGTGTCGCAGTTCACTTTAATTCTTATATCTACAAACAGCTTAGAAATATTCTTAGTTTTGTCATACCGCTGAATATTATTTTTCGATTCTGATTTTTCGATGAATGAAATTTCCAGTACATCTTCTTGGATTCTTCTTGAATGACAGATGTCGAAGTGTATCACTCTTAGCATAATATGTTGATTTTGTAATAGCTCTATCAATGCAATAGATAATTGTTTTATAATTACTTGATATTCTCCAATGAAAAGCAGTAAGTATCTGGATAATGCATATATGGATAATATTTACTGACAAAACTATCTAATATCAGCTCAAACAAGTAAATTTTAAATCCGATCTTTATTGAAGGATATACTGTTTCCTTAACACCATTTAACTGTTTTAACCTTTCTTTTTTTGTACATATTGATCGTATTCTCAAACAATCACACCAAGATAATTTTTTCTATCAATACTGTATTAGTAGATTGGTAAGGCATAATTTCAATCTCAAGTGACCACTTAAAAGCAATTTCTGGTATTGTCACTTCATTCAGTATATATTGTTTTCACCATAAAGAAGAGACTACCTTGTTTGTGGATTTCACTACAGACAGTCTCAATTATGCAATGTTTAATAAACTGGTTGTAAACGTCACTGGTTGCACAGTGTAATACAATATCCATTTCAGTAGACAGATTTTGTGTTACCGATGTATGTTAAACTAATAAAAGAAACTGTTTTGAGTTAAGTTAAGTCAGACAACAATAAAATGAGAATTGACATAATTGTAATAAGGGTGCATCATTTTAGTGCATAGCGGTAAAATGTCAGAGAGGAAAATATAAATTTGCAACTCTAAGACTATATGATCTACTGAAATATAATTTATCAGTAAAACCAAGACATCAATTTCTGCTGGTACGATAAACGCAGGTTTAGGTGACTTAGCGATTTCAAAAACATGTCCAAAGAATGCGATTGGGGAGAGCCTGCAACTGCTTAGAATGCACTCCTAACCTCAAAGACCAACAGAGTCGCCTCCTCATGCAGACGTGACAGACGAAATATTGGATACTATGATTTTATATCTTACTGCTACGAAGCAGCCAAATTCAGAGACATGTGTAACCAGGTGCAAGGGCTGCCTAACGTTGAAGAAACAGATACTTTAGTTACAATTATAAAAAAGATATTATGTAGCGATGAAGACCCCCTAGTTTGGTTTGAAAACATCCTACTGGTCATGTGCCTTGAAGAACTGCAGAAATATGGAAACCCTGTTTTAATTTCAATGAGTTTACAATGTTCTGTTTTATTATAATTTATGTGAAGTATTTTTCGTTGGAAGATACGCTGTTTTATATAACCCTCTGTATATCTAATAATTCTATGTAGCTTGTTTGTTGTATAAGTTGGTTCTGGATTGGTTAAACTGCTGAAGTCTTCTTTCAGGATCTTTAGTGTAGCTCACATTATTATATATTAAGTTACTGACTTATTCCCATATTTTGTAACTTGGTAATAATATTCGTACGTAGACGATGTTCTATGCTGAAACCAGATTCTTCGATGTAATATCGTAGCTCGTTTACCAGTATATTAGAATCTTCACCATTTTCTTTATTCTCACAATGGATACTATCTTCTATTCCTAATACATATTTTCTGTTTGGTTCTTTCATGTCGACGAGCAGTTTACTATTATTTGATGATTTGATGTTTGTTTTTCCTGTGAGTTAATAAGTTGTCCCGTCTCGTAAATTTCTTTCCACAAGTGTTACAGGGAAATGTTTTAGATTTATGTTTGTTAGCGTGGCGACTAAGTCCACTTCTATTTACAAACTCCTTGGAGCATATATCGCACACATACATGTTTATTCGCGGTGATATAATGACTATATACTTGCAGTATCTATCCTTTTATCCTTTTTTTATCTTTTTTCTGTCATCGTTGTCATTTTTCTGTAGATGTTGTCCTTATTCTGTCATCGTTGTCCTTTTTTCTGTCACGTTTACGTCACATTAATGTCACGATGTCACATTTATGTCACGTTTATTTCACGTTTATGTCACGTTTGTGTCACATTTATGTCACGTTTATGTCACATTTATACCACATTTATGTCACGTTTATGTTACATATATGTCACGATGTCACGTTTATGTCACATTTATGTTACGATGTCACGTTTATGTCACATTTATGTCACGTTTATTTCACGATGTCACGTTTATGTCACGTTTAGTTCACGATGTCACGTTTATTTCACGATGTCTCGTTTATGTCACGATGTCACGTTTATGTCACATTTATGTCACGTTTATGTCACATTTATGTCACGTTTATGTTACATTTATGTCAAGTTTATGTCACGTTTATGTCACATTTATGCTACGATGTCACGTTTATGTCACATTTATGTCACGTTTATTTCACGATCTCACGTTTATGTCACGTTTATTTCACGATGTCACGTTTATGTCACAATGTCACGTTTATGTCACGTTTATGTCACATTTATGTCACGTTTATGTCACATTTATGTTACATTTATGTCACGTTTATGTCACGATGTCACGGTTATGTCACATTTATGTTACGATGTCACGTTTATGTCACATTTATGTCACGTTTATTTCACGATGTCACGTTTATGTTACATTTATGTCACATTTATGTCACGTTTATTTCACGATGTCACGTTTATGTCACGTTTATTTCACGAAGTCACGTTTATGTCACAATGTCACGTTTATGTCACGATGTCACGTTTATGTCACATTTATGTCACGTTTATGTTACATTTATGTCACGATGTCACGTTTATGTCACATTTATGTTACGATGTCACGTTTATGTCACATTTGTCACGTTTATTTCACGATGTCACGTTTATTTCACGATGTCACGTTTATTTCACGATGTCACGTTTATTTCACGATGTCACGTTTATGTCACAATGTCACGTTTATGTCACGTTTATGTCACATTTATGTCACGTTTATGTCACATTTATACCACATTTATGTCACGTTTATGTCACATTTATGTCACGTTTATGTCACATTTATGTCACGCTTATGTCATCGTTGTCATTTTTTCTGTAGCTGTTGTCCTTTTTTCGTCACGTGACTTCTTTTTTCCATCTCGCCGACACTAGTTAGCAGAAAATCTAATGAATAGTATGTGAAAGCTTTGGATGAAATTATCGAAAAATATGAAGAAGCTGCACGATGGGAACTAAATAGTGCTTTCTCTCTTAATGACCATATTCAAATCCAGTGTGGTTTAAGTCCGGCTAGATCTTTACTATTATCATATCTTAGCTATTATAAGTGAAATGTTGAATGTTGAGTAGATTTCATTATCAATACGTCAGTAGTTCCAAATAAATAGCCAAATTCATTTAAAAGTGTGTCAATTATATTGAAAACGATTGTACATATTTGATGTAGTACATACTCATTTAAAGTATAATTATTGTTAACACCATAAATGTTATGTAACATTATACAGGGCGATTCATATAGCAGTACATCAATATTTTACATGGATTTCGTCAACTGATTTTGATTTTAAGCATTTACATATTATATATATTCGCAAATATACGATTTTGTTTACTGTCATTTATGTCTATTGAAATTTAATTAAGAGAGATGTGGTATATTATGATGTGTCTACATTTTCGTTATAGTCATTTAGTTTTTATTCTACACCTAACATTTTTTATTAAAACAATCATTAAGAAAGATAAATTATATAATTTCCATATGCAGTATATCGAACACATATTAATTGTCTGATACATATTTTTTACATATAATTATAAATTCCAGTTCTATAGAAAAAAAATCTTTCACACGTCCTGTATATATTCCTTCATTATTTTGAAGACAGTATATTTTAGTCTTATGATATTATGAATATCTGACCTCGTATACTACAGTAAAACTCCCGTGTATTGATTGTATCCCCGCCACTTCTGTCACTTTGAATGTCCCGCCTAATTTTAAATATCCCGCCAGTTTGAACTTACCGCCACTCTCGTTAATTTGAATTTCCCGCCTAATTTTAAACCAATTTGAATTTACCGCCACTCTCATTAATTTGAATTTCCCGCCTAATTTTAAATCAGTTTGAATTTCCCGCCTAATTTTAAATATTCTACCAATTTGAACTTAGGTTAGATCGCTACTGTCAAATTTCAAATCAGTTTGAATTTCCCGCCTAATTTTAAATATCCCGCCAGTCTGAACTTAGGTTAGGTCGCTACTGTCAAATTTCAAATCAGTTTAAATTTCCCGCCTAATTTTAAATATCCCGCCAATTTGAACTTAGGTTAGGTCGCTACTGTCAAATTTCAAATCAGTTTGAATTTCCCGCCATAATGCTGCAATCTGATTGAATTTTGAATTTCCCGCCACTTCTACCAATTTGAATTTGCTGCCACTTCTGTCACAAAGGTCCGTGGTTCGATTCCCAGCGCTACCAGTTTTTTTTTTCATACATATTTCTAATTATTTAATATCACCTGTAATTAGCACCTGTAAAATCTTAAATATTTCTATTTAATATCATTGTTATAGCTCAGACTGCTTGGTGTGGGACGCCTTCAAGCGCTCTCTGATTCATATATTACGCAGTTACTGTAACGTTCTGTTAATAGCCATAGCGGTCTCGTGGTAACGCGTGAGTTTTGCATGCGAGAGGTCCCGGGTTCAAATCGCGCACAGAGTAAAGTTTTTTTCATTTAAATACCAACGTCACGTGATAGGAACCAATCAAATCAGTTTTCAAATTTTAGTTATTAGCAAAAAATTGTGTGTGTGACGTACTGCGCATGTTTTTTCTGTTAGATTAGGTCGTTACTGCGCATGTTTTTTTCTGATAGATTAAGTAGTTACTGCGCATGTTTTTTCTGTTAGGTTAGATCCTTTTTCTTTAGTTTGAATTTCCCCGCCTAATTTTAAATATCCCGCCAGTTTGAACTTAGGTTAGGTCGCTACTGTCAAATTTCAAATCAGTTTGAATTTCCCGCCAGTTTGAATTTCCCGCCAGTTTGAACTTAGGTTAGGTCGCTACTGTCAAATTTCAAATCAGTTTGAATTTCCCGCCATAATGCTGCAATCTGATTGGTCGAGAGGAGCGAGGGGCGTGGCCTAAAAGGAAAGTGGAGGGGGTAAAATTGGTCAAAAATTTGCAATCTGAACCTTCATAAGAAAAAGCATGGGATTTTGGCGCCGTACGAACATAGCCTATCTACTATCAGGTTAGTAAATAGATTAAATTCTTTAGATAATTATTGAATAGAGCTTTGTCTGTGGATGTTCATTAGCATACCTAGATGTTTGGTATCAGAGAACATACATATGACTTCATTGATAGGAATTGTAAAAGATTTGATATATATTAGCTTAAAATACCTTTCGTAAACAGTAAAAAATGTTACAAAAGCTAATAATAAGGAATATATGGGTAGATATTGTGGGTGTAATTCAACGTAGGTTGGGGCTTTTGTCCACTGAGTAGTTAGTTTCACACAATATTGTTAATACCTGAAAATATATAAAAAAACAATAATTTAACGTACAAATGCACGACATACAGTTATATGCATCAGGAGACAAGTCACACGAACAAGAATTAAACTTCTAAACACACTTTTAAGTATAGAATAAACTGACAGCCAAACACACGATCTGCTCACACACTCGTATCGCATATTGTTAGATTTTCATTATTTATCTCCGGTGCATAAAAAAAAAATCATTAAATTTGGAGTTTATACCAGGTACCATTGTCAACTCTTAAAAATAAACTGTGTTATGAGTTAATGTATACAAAAGATATAAATATAAAAAACAAAAGTAAATATTATATGTAATAACTAAGAAAATAAAATCTTTAGCAATAATAAATATTACTTTCGGCCAACAGCATTGCAGTATTTTTGAAATGGGATGACCATTGTTAGATAAGTAGTCGATAATTATTATAGCAGTTGGAAAAAAGGAATATTCTTTACTTACACGCTTTTGTAAATTATTTTGTGATAAAAAATACGGGTATTATTATGTACACTGTATTATTATGTACACTGTAGTAACATAAAAAAACAATTTACTGAAGTTTTATTACATTATAATTTATAATGGAACAATTTAAAAATATCGACAAATATTTTACACAATATTCATGACGAACAAAACTGTAACGAAAGAATGCGCCGGCGCAGCGGCCCCAATGCTTCAAAAGCTTCAACTCGAATCTAAGTTTTTATCGACTAGTCTCAATAACACCATTGTGCATACCTAAATTGCATTTAATATATTATTTAGCGTTATTTATGAGCAATTAAATACTCTATGCCATTAATATTTGACAATTCAATGACAATTCATAGTTTTCACGTTTACCGATGTTAGTTTCTTCTGTGTAAGTCTGGCTCAAGGCTATACACATTTTACGTGCAAAACAATGAAATTTAGGCACTCTTTGTAGGTGTTATTTATGTTAAATTTTAAAATTTTTATATGTTTATTTATCAGAATCTGTTCATAATTAAGTATATTTCAATTTAAACATAAGTTTTAGTGGGATTGACTACCAAAAAATCAAAATTAAATTGATTTGGAGGGAACACCCGGTATATTACATAAACACTGACAGACCATTGATAAATGAGGCCATACGATGACAAAAGTGTGGCACTATTTTGCCATATATGGAACCTGCTGTCATGATTATATAGATCATGCACCCTATAATAGCTTTGTTCGTAATACGCCAGAATCAGTTTCCAGTCATCAGAAGCATGCGCACTGCATCTAAATCAAAGCAACATTATTTGAACATAATAAACGCAATGCACGTGCGTCTGGGAGGTGGAAACGTTTTGCAATTGTTTTACGAACAGGCCTAAAAGCCGACGATAAGTGTGAACATGTGATTATTATAGTAACCAGTAGTATATAGTGTGTATCTGAATATGCATTATATTATATGTTAAAGTATGACATCCATTAAAGTAAACTATTTAAAGTGTTAGATTCACTCAACGTCAACTTATTTTTGGTAATTTTGTGTTCTTTGAACCCTCAAGCGGCACGCCTATAGAATCTTGTCCTCTGTAACACTCATCTCCCATATTCATCTAAGTGCTCTCTATGTAGTAAATATCCTGAACTGAACTTTGAATAAAATGAAATAAATGCTTTACATTGCCCATCCGCGCCATCTTTTGGATTCTATGACATATTTGTCTTCTGATGGCAATCTTAAGAATGCTCTTCATAGGACGCCATCTTGTAAATTTCTATTTTTCAAATTTTGATCTTAATATTCAATGAAATAGGCTCATTTTTTGTATGAAATTATAAAATTAATATATTTAAGAAAAAATCAGTAATAAAGAAAAAAATAAATAAATTTTATCATCCAAGTTGAAATAATGAACCGTCCACTACTGTGTATAGAAATACAAACAAGAATATTCTGAATATTTATTTTTTTCTAGAAACGAAAAATGGCAAAACATTTATTCCTCCCGGAAGTGCTGTCATCTAGCAACAAACTTTAATACAACCAACAAATATTGCGGTTTTAAAATAGACAACCAAATATACATCCGACAAAAGAAGAAAATGTGTAATATGGGGTCAAATGCAAATTATATATTAGATCTTATGAATGAACTAATATAATTTATATTTAAGGGTCAAAAATAAAACATGTTTCAGAAACTATTTTATCGATTTTCGATTGGGTTTAGGTCTCGGTAGCATATAGCAGAGATTATAAATACACTAGATAATCACCGTCCATGTAGTTACTGGACGCGGTAAAAATGGATGCAGAAATTGATTAGTGTGGATGCAGGCCACCAATGCTCTCCTAACGCTAGTGTATCTCATTCGGTTTTTTGTTGTTACATCTGCCAGCGATTACGAGCCTATTCGGATTTCCCGGACGACCCTTTTCTACCTGCACCAGAGATTGTGTATTTATAATCTCGGGGTAGTGCCCTGCCATCTCAGGCGAAGGTCCCGCTTGACCGCACTACAAGTCTGGTTTAAAGAATTATATAAATTTCTGAATTCGGCATGCCACTGACCTCTACATGGAACTTATAAAACTATTTTTACCGCGTCCAGTAACTACATTTACGGTGATTATCTAGTGTATTTATAATCTCTGATATGTTGAATGAAAAGAGCGAAAGGGAAGGAGAGGATCAGGAGGAGATGATACCGGTAAGGGAAGAGGAAGTGGAA
This sequence comes from Monochamus saltuarius, assembly GCA_025584915.1. Taxonomy (NCBI): domain Eukaryota; kingdom Metazoa; phylum Arthropoda; class Insecta; order Coleoptera; family Cerambycidae; genus Monochamus; species Monochamus saltuarius. The sequence goes on along the minus strand of CM046726.1, from coordinate 26,276,364 downwards.
ATAGAAAAACTTACAAAAAAGGAAATAGACATAATTATAGGAGCTTTAAAGAATAACAAAAGTCCTGGGATAAACGGAATAACGGCAGAAGATATTAAGTACGCAGGAGAGGATTTAAGACAAAGAATATACAAAATGATCCCAAAGATTGGGAGAAGAGAATGTCTGAAGATTGGAGAGATGCTATGATTATACCAATTTTAAAAAAAGGGAGATGCAGATGTAGATCATGGCAACGTTAATAAAACAGAGAATAGAACCTATAGCAGAACTACAGATACCTAGGGGAGTATCAAGCAGGTTTTAGAAAGGGGAGGTCAACAACGGACCAAATCTTCATGGTGAAGGAAATCCTGACTACATGCTAATATTGAAACAATTTGGGATACCAACCAAACTGATTAGGCTATTGAAAATGACCTTAGAAATTACTAAAAGCAAAGTACGAATAAAAGATGAATGTTAGGAAGGTTTTACTATTGACAGAGGACCGAGACAAGGAGAACCACTCTCAACGCTTCTATTTAATTTAGTACTAGAAAAGGTCATAAGAGATAATCAGTTGAACAGAGAAGGACACATATTGTTTAAAAATCACCAAATAGTTATGCAGATAACGTGGCCAGTATTGCTAGAGATCGTAGGAAATTAATAATAATAATAATATCTCTACCCCTCATTCTAATCACGAGGATTAGCCCAGAAGTCGAAGACTTGTGCGGGAGAGGGGGCGGCATATTATTATTAAGCAGGCCGCATTTGCACCCAGGAACGACTTAACGTTGATAGGCCCTAACCACCATTCAGTGCAGGAATGAGGGAAACCTGGAAAACCTCATTAATTAGGGGGGTAGTCAAATGTCAACCGGTGTCAATCTCTCACATTGACCCAAGCCAACATTCTTCCACCCTACCATACCCGCAGAGAGGGTGCCAATCTCTCCACGAATATAGCTTATATACGGTCACCGGCTGTGGGGGTCGAACCCACAGCGATCCAGTCACCTCGATTCAAGTACTGACGCCTTAAACCGCGCGACCACTGACCGATCTGCGAATTAGAAGAAGTAACGAGGAAACTTGTGGAGGGAGCACGTAAAGTGGGATTGCAGATAAATCAAGAGAAAAGTAAGCTTTTGAGAATAGGAGAACAAAAAAAAACATGCCAATTTCAAATTGAGAGATGGAGTTTGAAGAAATTCGAGAATATGTATTTAGGGGCACTAACTGTGATGGGGAGCAAGAAATTAATACGAGAATAATAAAAGCAAACAGCAGTCAATCACTTAATGAAATCAAAAAATTTGTCCAGGGGAGTAAAATTTAGAATGTATAAAACAATTTTGAGACCGACAGCACTGTGTGGCAGTGAAACCTGGGTACTCAATAAGAAGTCAAGAGAAAAACTTTTAAGGTGGGAAAGGAAGATCTTAAGAAAAATTCTAAGAGGCAAGAAGACGGAGGAAGGCTATGTAAGGAGAAATAATGAGGAAATATATGCAGTGTACCAGGCACCAACAATAGACGAAGACAGAATTGAGTGAAGGAGAATAACGCAGCTCTGGGCCTAAAAGGCCTGTAAATAGATTTATACATAATTAATAATAATTAGGTATTTGAATAAATAATCATTAATATTTAATTACCAAATTTGGAATAAAACCGTTTTAGGCGATGTTGAATTCAGTGCCGTAGTTATATTTGAAAAAAAAAAATCGCCAAACAGTTTTTGTAAAATTTAACAGTGGAACAAATTCGTAGTAGGCCTTGAAAATGGAAAACAAATAAATGTTAATATTTTGCGACAGAATATATCTTTTATTGTTCCGTTTTTAAAAAAAACGAACTAAATCGGATAAATACTATTTTTTAGAGGCCTGTTTCCATTTAAAATGGATCACATTGTATATAATACAGGGTATTTTAGGTTTAAGCCGACATCCTTGGAAGGGGTAATTCTACAATCAAAATAAATCTTATTTATTTATTTACAGTAAAATATTCAACGCGTATAATCATCATAATCATCAAATTGATCATAAAAAAATAGTCAAGTGATAAAAGTTAAAATAAAAATATAAATATTGATATACAGAATTAACGTTAAAGAAATTTCAAATAAAAACAATACAAGAATTTACATAGAAAAAAAACAACAAAAAAATAAACAAAACAGCTATAGAAAAACATTTTTTACATTATTCAAATCAAAGCTCAAACTGTTAAAGGAATTAAACAGTTGCGAAAGCTTCATAGCAAACACAATGTTTTAATAAATTAGTCGTTATTATTTCTGAGTGCAATCCCAAAAAACTACTACTTAATTGTATATATAAGTTGTGGAAAAATTAAACAATTTTCTATGTCGAATAGCAAAACTAAGTGTAAGTTGGGTATTCAGGCAAAGCCACAAAATTAATCTCTTCTTCAGGAGGAACTACAAAAAACAATTTATAGATCTTAACTATCAAACAAAATAATCTTACAATCTTTGAGGTTTATAATAAATCTAACCAAGTTAAAAATATGGAAAAATTCTTCATCAGACCAGCAGTCATTATTTGGAAAAAATGTTTCAACAATAAAAAAACATTAGATTTATAAATAACGAATCCTTATCTTTTAAATTAGAAAAGATTTCATTGGCTGCATACCCGACTTGGATTTAGTTTTGCTATATATATTTATAATATTTATTTATTTTTTAGGTTTGGGGAGTCCGATATAACCCAGATAGTAATAAAATAGTTTCAGTTTCAGAAGATAAATCAATAAATGTTTATAATTGTCCAACGTAATATATAAAGATATTAATTTATTTTTATGTATGTCAAAATAAAAATTTTATGTGAATTGAACAATTGTTTAAATATCTAATCAAATGAATCACTAGTGCCACAAAATTGATACTGGTTTTGGAATTAATTGCTAAAATTAAGTGGACTCTATTCAGAAAAGAAATTAAACCTTTTATTTCAGCGAGCGACAAAATATGAGACTTACCCAATACTACGGTTGCTATCTTGAAAAGTGAAAAAATTCTATTACCCGATAAAGATTTCAGCTGATCAGTATTCTTGGCTGTCGCTGCACAACTAATTTATACTTTAGAAACAATCGGTCACTAAGGTGTTTAAAATAGGAATTTTCTAATATAACTAGTACTGATAAATTTCAACTGATTCTAGATTTTTGGTAATGACACCACAATGTTTGGTAACTACCTTGAAATATTATTTAACAAAGCAAATTTTTTATTTTGAAAATACTGAATGACCGCGTGTTTTTCGCGGAATTCGATCGATCGGGAACTCATTTGCCTATTGTTCTGCGCTATGGAACAGTTGAATAATTGGATTATCGGGATTTTTTGTGAGAACAATCAAATTATTTTACAGCATTCAACAATGGGAATCACATACAAAAAAATAAAAATACAAAAAAAAAAGAAAATGAACAGTAAAAATAAACAATAGGTATGTAAGAAATAATAAAACGGAAATACTAAACTGAACGAAGATACAAAGCAAAAACTAACACAACAAAACTATAATACACAATTAACACTAGAAGTAGCATAACTTATAAACAAAAAATAAAGGTCATAGTGCTACCTGTTTCAAGCTTGTAGAGAACACTGAAATATTTCAATTGATGAGTGTAAATTACACTGAGGGAAACCCTCCAAATATACAATGCTGCTAAAAAACTAATTACCGTAAATATGTTTTTATCTGGTATAGGTATCTTAAATCACTGATAAGCGATTACATCACTTCTGGTCAGTAAAGTATTTTAAAATCGGCGTCTTTACGTTTTGTGTTGTGTTATAGTGTGTATTTCAAGGCGGTATTGTTTATGTATTTTGCGTAATTTTAATAACTATGGAATACCATACTGAGCACTTAAAATGAAAGTTTTCAAAATATTATGTTTTTATTCAATATCTAACTACTACCTGGTTGTTGTTGCTGCACCATCTATCAGTTCATTGAAGAATGGTTATGTCATCATCATGCAGTATGAGTGCGTGAATTGTTAATGCGTGTGCGGGTATGGCCTGTTTCGATTTCTTTTTTATTAAACTTTTCAACTATTTTACCGCGTTTTAAAATTATGGATTTTCTGTATAGGTACAAGTAGGTATATCCTTTTTGTATGATTTTATTTGTCTGTTTTATTTTCGCGTTAGCAATGAAGCAATTTTTCTATTTACCTATTGGGCGAGTACGACTGTGTTAACGCATAGCTTGGCAACAAAAGTTATCGTGGCTGTGGGCACGAACGAATTTTAAATGAGTCGAGATAGAAAAAAATAAAGATAAGAATATTTTAAGTTGTATAGCAAAGATATTCAGAGTAAAAAAAAATGTAAAATCGCCAGAACATAGAAAAGTACAGCAAGACAGAGATATTAAGTTGTAAGTAATAGCGTCGCCATCAAAAGGAGAAAATAAAATAGAAATGGAAGAACTGAAAGAAATGATGCGTCAGTTAATGGGGGAAACAAGAACAAATAATAGTGAGTTAAACGAGGAAATTGAATAATTTAAGGCAGAGATAAGGAGAAAAGAGGAACAGTGGGAAAAAGATAGAATATCAATGTTGGAAAAATTGAAATATTGGAGTACATAATTGAAAGAAATCAAAATTGGATATCAAAAACTGATAATAGACAGTGAAGAATTTAAAGGGGATAAAGCAGCGCGAGCTGCTACAGAAGCACCAAAAAACAAAATGTGGGAAGGGAATGTTTTGTTCTTAACAAAAATTGGTATTTTGAAAGAATTATATTATATTATATACGAAATTATTCCACAGGGTATTTTAAAATTAGGGTTATACGACAACCTTTTAATTAACCCTGTATAATGACTAAAACACCAGCATTTAACAAGACAGAATATATAAGTTGAAATTAGTCATTTTATATACAGTTTACTAAAAAAAAAAGATAAAAAATTGAACCAAAAATAAAAAAATTATGAGTCCCCAAATTTTACCAAATATCAACTTGTTGCATTTTTTGCATGTGAAGAATTCCAAATTGAATCGATACTACAATTTATAGAGAAAAGGCGGGAGACATTTAAACAGAATGAGCACTAGAAGACCGACGAAGAAAATTTGGGAGGCAAGAGTAGTGGCCAAAAAGAAGAGAGGGACACCAAGGGAGACGTAGGATAGCTGCTGCTTAATTGGTAAAATCCTGAAAAAGAACAAAACATGGAAGATGGTAAAGGATCTTACACATACATGGATGAAAGACCACATCTAACGGTAACATTCGTGCTAGTTATTAGACATAAATTAATTTGTTTTACCCCGAGATAAGAATTGAAAGTGTTAATCAGTATCGTTACGTTAATGAAGTTTGTCAAATGATTCAAAATAGTCATTACAGAGTGTAATGAGTCAAGTTGTGATTATAAACATATTTTAAATTAGTTAGTTAGTTAGACAGATAGTTCATTCTACATGTTATATTGTTATCTTTTTATGTAAAAGAACCGTTATGCAATTATCTTTAGTATTGTAAATATGCCTTTTTTATCATGTGGCTTGTATAGATAAGTAAATATGCAAAGAAAAATGTTTTCCAGATTCTGAACTATAATGTAATAGATTCATGTCGTCAGAAAAAAATACATGTTCGTTTAGTTTTCAAACAAAATATAACTAGCAAAAGGTGTCATTTTAGCATGTGATGCCTTATATTTTGAATTATATACATTGCATAATATGCTGACTTTTTGGAATTGTGGCCTAATCGATTTATGTTAAGTATGTTACATGAGTATGCACTTTAAGAAGGTAAGTACAAAATTTATTATTATTATCATTATTACATTTGTGGCTAGAGTGGAAGCCGAAACTTAATTCACTCAGTTATGTTACCTATCGCTTGTTACAAACGATAAATGTACAATGTTGACGGCTGCTCTTTTAGTCGGGGCACTTTTTTAAAGTCGTGGGTTCTTGACTAGCAAACTGTTTAAAATGATGTTATAATTGGGCGCCACCTACAGAATGTTCTGTTCGGTTTGCCTTTTACCCCTGTAGGAGGATGATAAATTTTGCTGAAGTCAAAAAGTGAAATAAAATACATACATAAAAATAAACACAGTTTATTAACTTGCCCACCAGTTGATACACAGATGTGGAATTGAAGTTGACATACAGAGGTGGAATTGAAGCAGTTGACAAATTCATCCGTTGTTAACGTGGGAGATGACTCCGAGATGGGCAGCTTTTCTGTCGTACCTGGACTAGGGCCGTTACAATCTGGATTTTCAAAGCAGTGCTTCGAGAACAGCAGCTTTCCTGGGGTACCTGGATAGTGCCGCTTACAAACTAGATTTCAAAGCTTTAGAATGGCCTTCTTATTTCAATTTTGATTCTTCTAATTGTTCATTTAAATGTTCATATAATTATTCATTTAAATGTTCATATAATTATTCATTTAAATTAATTGTTAATTTATTTAATCAATTATTCATTTAATTTATTTAATCATTTAATTTATTTAATTAATTATTCATTAATTTATTTAATTTGTTTAATTGGCCTCTAAAGTTGAGAAAATGACAAAAGAAAAATAAAAATAATTAGCATGTGCTTTAGCAAAGATCAAGATCAGGTTAGGTATTTTTATATTCTTAGTTTCAAAAATTAACATACAATATAGTTTAAAATGAAATCTACTATCGAAAATAATCTTAATTAATCAAATATATTACCTCCATGTATATTGATGACTTCAATAAATTCAGATTTATTTTCAAAATGTGGCTTCGCACTATAACTAAATCTGTAATATGGAAATACTTCAGTCGACCAAAATCAGAACGAAAAGGGCTAGAATTTAGGTTCCTGTAGGTTTTATACCCTACAAAGATCTAAAAACTCTGAAATCTGATTGGTTCGGTTTCTATGAAACTTCCGTCAAATGTTCGTTCGAGATCTTAGCACATTGTTCCAATAGTTCGAATCTAATTGGATTATTATGACAGTTACCTTAACCTTGCTTTTTGCCACAACAAAGCTTAATACAATAAATAAATAATAAACTGTTAACAAATTACTCCAGGATGTTATACAGATTAGAAAACATAACATTACGATATACATTAACTGGTTCACAGCAATGGTAAGTAAATAATTAATAAAATATTTATCGTACAGTGTTTACATTTTAGGCTTACTTGAAGAAATCTAAAACTACATGGTACACTGGATATGGTTCACACTTACTTAAACTACAACTTATACAGGATGTGCAAAAATACCTAGTTACTAGACGTTTCATATTGAAATTGTGACATTCTTTATTTTATAATAAAAGGAATGTTACAAATCTCCCCCCACTTGGAAAAAAAATTAAATGGACTTGATTCATTTAATTTGATAGTTGTTAAATGAACTGTGAGGTAGAGAACAATTTAATATGAAATCATTTATGTAGACTCTTAGTTTCTGATATAAAACTTATATCCCAGCGTATAATTAATAATTCTGATAAATTTTATAAGCTAAAAGTTTCGATTAGCTAATATCCTACAATGAAAAGTATCTTTATTTCATATGTAAACAATATAGTATTTATGTACTATTAAATATTTTACCCAGTTACAGGGTGATAAATTGAAACAGTGACTTTATTTTAGAACTATCACTTATAGTTTAAACAAAAATATAAGGCATTGAAATGCGGACAGTCAGTTCTTTTAAACTGCTGTAAAGCAAATATGAGGCTTAAAACACTTGCTAACTGATCACCTCTTTCAGATAGACTTGTGGAATGCAGGCATTTAAACGCAGACAAACAGTTCGCCTAAAACTGCTGTACTAGCGAAAGGATTATTTGAGACTTGAAACACTTGGCACCCAGTTCGTCTCTGGACTGGAGCACTTGTGAAAACAAACATATGGGACATTTAAACACTTGACTTCAGTTCGTCCCTGGACTGAAATACTTGTGAAGACTCTTACTTTATAGCGGAGTACTCTGAGTGACAGTACGACTACCGAAGTCAAAAAACATCGCTGAGAGAGCTCAGACGGAACACATAATTCAACCTGGTAAAACCAACACCAATGGAACCTCAATTACAAAGGCTAGCCAAATTACACCCCCATGTCTATCCTTCTAACAGGATTGCATGAAAGCTGTTGTTTTCTGACTGGAAGCCCCTGCTCTCACTCAGTCCCTTGACTAATAAAAATTGCATAATATATACAAGCCGTCATGAGCTTGGGTCTAGTCCATAATGAAATGAAACCATACTATGACGACAACCTACATTGACCAATAGAGATAAATGTGGGTTCGTGTATGATGTAAAGTTACAAACTGACTAAAAAGTACGCAAACTCAGTATTAAGTGGGAGATAGCCTGCCTCTTTAAAGTCAATAATCTTTGAAATTGGCCAACATAAAGTCATCACCTGAATATAGGTTCCAGACCATTTACTAAAATTGTCAAATCCGGTACAATGAACGAAAAACTTCTAGGAAGTGTTTTCCCTCTCTAGATAACCACCAAACCTGCGATAATCAACAGTTTAACATGGAGCAGCGCTAACTCTGAAATTTATATGCTGTCTCCATCGAGTCTTGGAAACTTATATCAGAAAATTCTGAGAAAGGAAAAGGTAAGAAGTAAATTCTTTTCTGTAACGCTTTAACACAAATTATTCACCTACAAAATAAAATTTGTTCAACGAAACTTAATCTAAAGAATAGTTTCACCTTTTGAAAAAAAAATCATAAAGATAAATTTAAAGTAAAGAATTAAGAACAAGAAAAAGAATATATATATATTTTTTTTTGATGATGTTGTATCATGTCACTGGAAATTTATGAATTTAAGTCAAAGTCAAAAAATAGTATTAAGACACAGACTTCTTAAAAAAACAAAGTAAAACTTAACTTAAATCCACCCCTTTTCAGGGCTTCAACTCTGAAAATATTTGAGGAAGTGACAAACTAAAGAACCCACCCTTTTTGCAAACCCGGCACTACTAGAACGAAGGGAGTGTAAAGAAAAATTAAAGAGTCGCTACAAAAATAACTAACCCAAAATTTGGTAAGTAATCAAGGGTGTATTTCGATTCATGAAAGTAGTCTTAAAAGCCGCTAAACTGTCAGATATTCACCTGCACTGGTTCGTGTATTATCTCTAAATAAGAAACATATTAGTTTCTGTTTGTCTTGTAACAAACGCAAGAATAAATTATAAAATATTCCATCTGAATTGCAGAATCATACTTGCAATCCAATATTACCATACAGTTATAGCAAACTACTATGTACAGGGTGCTATAAAATTTCTAGGCAAAACCTTAGCTCAATAAGGTTTTATTAAGACCTTAAATATTATTAAAACTATAATAGATCTTTGATCAAAATAGAATTTTTTATCCATTTGAAATTTTAATCTAAAGATTGACTAAAAATTAAGATTAAATCTAATGATATTTTACACTAAGCTAAACTAATTGAACTAGACTAACTAAACTAATTAGAGTGAATTAGAGTAACTAAATCTAGAGTGAATTAAAATTAGAGTGAATTAAGATTAGAGTGGCCACTAATACTAAATCGCGCTTATTTAACTAAACTACCTTACTATTTAATTATCCTATACTGCTATTCTAAATTATCCTATACCGCTATTCTAAATTATCCTATACTGCTATTCTAAATTATCCTATACCGGTATATACTTCTAATAAATTGATAGCATTCTCACAAAATAGATTATAAAAATCAACAGCTACCATTAAGGTAATAAGACATGTCTATCGACACAATTTCCGTCAGTAAATTATACATATAGGTAAGTAGTTAACGTACCTAACCAAAAATTTTTTGCAATTGTATTACAACAGAAATGTAAAGCGAATCCAAAATTAAACTTCAAATCCAAACGATTTGCTAACGCTTTACGATAATTGTATCTCATTTATTATGAGCATACTAAAATTTCTCTCTCGAAAAAATATACCGTGTTCAATAACACTATACTAGTTGCAAACAAAATTTTGACTGCGAATATTGTCAAACACTAAATAAAATCCATTAAATTGAAAATATTAATTACTAAATATATTTTTGCATTGTATCAAAGAGGTAGTAATATTATGTAGTACAATATAGGTTTGCAAGCTGTGTATTAGACCCAAAATATGGCTTTAACTGAGAAACATGCCAACGTCCTAGACTGGTCCCTGCTAAATCTTGCAATTCATATGATATATTTGAAATTACCCTTTTTACAGTGCAAAGTGTATACTTTTCTGCCAGCTTTGCAGAGAAATCTTTCCCAGCATCAGATAAAACATAATTTTTTTTTCCAAACGCGTTCACCTTCAGAAAAAACCTTACTTTGCCTGCGCAAGTTATAAAATTCTTCGCACGCTCATAAGCTTTATCAAGTCTTTGTTGAACCTTGCTATATATCTCTGGTAATTTCCGTAACTCGCCTGCATAATTTGATCTCGAACTGTCATTTATATTTAAATCTAAATTATTTTTACCATAATATTCTCCATTTATAGGCAATGTCCTACCAAAATTTAAAAATGCTGGTGAGAAACCAGTGACCTCGTGCTGAGACGTGTTAATAGCATATTGGATCTGTTGGATATTTTGATCCCAAGTCTTATGGCTTTCTTTTATAAAAGATCTTATTGCTGTACCTACTACTCGATTCAATCTTTCAACAGAGTTACTTTGTGGAAAATACTTTAGATTATAGAATACATTAGGAATTTTATAGCTTTTAACAAATTCTTGAAAAACTTTCCCTTATGGGCTGTAGCGTTGTCTAACAAAATAGTATGAGGAACACCGTGACGTTAAAAATATTTGTTCCAGGAAAGATACTATGTTTTGCGCCGCTATGCTTTCTGACTGGCTTAAGCATTGTATATTTAGTAAAATAATCTTGTGTCGCAATTAAGAAACGGTTACGTTTTGAACTAATGGGAAATGGTCCCATAACATCTAAAGAAATTAACTGGAAAGGAAAAGTAACCTTTCTTTGTACGCCCATTAGGCCAAATCTCCTTGCATTATTTGCTTTTTGCTTATTACACGTATCACAACGTTTGACAAAATTTAAAACATCTTTGCACATTCTTGGCCAATAAAAGTTTTCCTTTAACCTATGTAAAGTTTTATAATAACCAAGGTGAGCGGCTGTCGAAGTGCTATGATTATTTTCAAGAATAGTACGCCTTTGAGATAACGGAACAAGTAATTTCCATTCGGAAATATTAGTTTTAAGTGGTATTCTGTCTGACAAATGTTTGTATAAATAATTATCTTTAATCATCCAATTAGGATATTTTTCTGGATGCTTACTAATTTTATCTCTTAATTTCAGGTACCATGGCTCAAGATTTTCTAAATCTATCCGAGAAAATTTGTTTCTACTTTATCTATATAATTAATAATGTTCCATGTATTATTTTGAAAATTGATATTTAATGAAAATTGCTTACAAAAACAGCTACCTAAAACCATACCAACACATAGTGAGGGTACTACTGAAAATTTTACGAGTTTACAAATATTTCCTAAATATAAGGGAACTTCAAAAATACCTGAGACGGTTTGACTTTTACCATCAGCGGTTTTAATGATCTGCCTAAAAGGTTTAGTTATTTTAATTTTATATTTATCCAACAGATATAAAGAAAGAGAACCAATACAATTTACATTTGCTCCGCTATCTAATAATGCAATTAAATTTTCGTCATACAGTGTGACAGAAATATATGGTCTATTATCAAGAGGTTTTTAACTAAAACAGGAGATATAACGTTACTCTTATAAAAATTTCTTACCAAGACTTTCCATTTAATCCCGTCATTTAAATCGGTTTTTGGTTTTATGGGGTACAAAGAAGGAATATTATTACTAAATCTTGAATTATTGAAGGAATTACGAGAATCTAAAATTTTACAGCCTTTCATGAGTTTAAACTGATGCCGGCTTGTTACATCAGCTACCCGACCTAGTTTTTGTAACTCTATTCTTATTACAGCCACAGGTCCTAACTGTGTAGTCAGATTTACCGCATTTAAAACAAAACTTATGTTGTTTAGCTTGTCTACAAGTATGAAATGTGTGTCCAGATTTGTGACAGTTCCAGCATGACAGTGAATTTAATTTACTAGACTCGCCTGACTGGTAGTGGCAGCAGTTGTTCGCTTTTAGCCTCCTGAGTAGGCTTAAATTTAGATGGTTTAAAATTTACATGACTATTCACGTTGGGTTTGTTGTCAATATATGCTAAATCACTTTCTAGCAAACTAGTAGCTTTTGGAGCTGAAAATTTTACCCTATTCTGAAAAGATTCATCAATTTTTCTACATAAAGAAAGTAATTCAGTAGTGGAGGTTATTTCCATTAAAGCCAAACGCTCACTGTACTTAGGTAAAATATTTCGCTTAATGCGCTTTAACTGTTCATTGTCTGATACTTTACTAGACAAACGTTCATAAAGATTTTGCATTGCTGCAATATAAATGGCGATAGGTTCATTACGACCCTGTGTACGCTGTCTTAATTTCTTCTAGCAACTCCTCGTCATAATTTGGCGATAAAAATGCTTTCTCTAACTCATTTACAACTTCAGCCCAAGTATTTACCTTATGTCTAATAGATCGATAGAAAATCAAAGCTTGTCCAGAAAATAAATCTATACAAGAATCAAATAAAAATTGTTCTGAAACATTTCGTGTCTTAGATAATTCGTTAACTCTCTCTAAAAATGCTTTTAAACTGGACGAACCATCGAAAGATAGTCCCCATTTATAAATTGGTACAAGCTTGTCATTTGCAGACGATTGAAATATAGGTTTAGATTTAACCGCAGAACATTTGACTTCTAAATGTGCACGTATTTCTAGACAAGAACTTAAAGCATCATCTTTAAAATCTAATAAATCTTTATGTAATTCTAAAGGTTCATCTGGTACTTTAAAACGTTTTACCCTGTTTGTTAGGCTAATTAATCGTGAATTTATTATTTTTGAAAATGATTCATCTTTTGACTTGGTAAAATCTGTTACTAATGATACTAAATCTTCAATTGTTTTATTTATTGAAATTCTCTCTGAATCTACTTCAAAATCAGGATCAGCTAAATCACAGATGTCACCTTTGTCTTTATCTAGAAGACTTTTTAAAATGGTACGCTTAGAAATCAAATTTTTACGTGAAGCTCTACATTTCCTTATGCGTAATTCATAGTCTATCTCGGATTCATTAAGATGTAAAGGATCAACTTGGTCTGCCATGTTTTCAATAAAAATATTACTATAAAAAAAATTACTTATGACGAGAATTTGTAACTAAAAGTGTCGGGCAATATAGGTCTATAGCAAAAACAATGTTTAATATAACATTAAAGACTGTAAATATCATGAAACTATTAAAATTTAGCTCTTAACTAAAATGTGAAAATCTAATTTTTGGGATATGAACTGTCTAGCAACTTAACAAAATACCATGTCTTAACTAAAATTCACAGGCATAAATAAATTATTTCTCTCCAGTTTGACTCAGCAAAATTGTCACGACTTGAAAATTTAAGAACTTAATTTAAACAAAACTAGGCCCACGTTGGTTGCGTCAAATTATTGTTACCTATCGTTTGTTACAAACGATAAATGTACAATGTTGCGGACGGCTGCTCTTTTAGTCGGGGCACTTTTTTAAAGTCGTGGGTTCTTGACTAGCAAACTGTTTAAAATGATGTTATAATTGGGCGCCACCTACAGAATGTTCTGTTCGGTTTGCCTTTTTACCCCTGTAGGAGGATGATAAATTTTGCTGAAGTCAAAAAGTGAAATAAAATACATACATAAAAATAAACACAGTTTATTAACTTGCCCACCAGTTGATACACAGATGTGGAATTGAAGTTGACATACAGAGGTGGAAGTGAAGCAGTTGACAGTTCCTCCGTTGTTAACGTGGGAGATGACTCCGAGATGGGCAGCTTTTCTGTCGTACCTGGACTAGGGCCGTTACAATCTGGATTTTCAAAGCAGTGCTTCGAGAACAGCAGCTTTCCTGGGGTACCTGGATAGTGCCGCTTACAAACTAGATTTCAAAGCTTTAGAATGGCCTTCTTATTTCAATTTTGATTCTTCTAATTGTTCATTTAAATGTTCATATAATTATTCATTTAAATGTTCATATAATTATTCATTTAAATTAATTGTTAATTTATTTAATCAATTATTCATTTAATTTATTTAATCATTTAATTTATTTAATTGATTTATTCATTAATTTATTTAATTTGTTTAATTGGCCTCTAAAGTTGAGAAAATGACAAAAGAAAAATAAAAATAATTAGCATGTGCTTTAGCAAAGATCAAGATCAGGTTAGGTATTTTTATATTCTTAGTTTCAAAAATTAACATACAATATAGTTTAAAATGAAATCTACTATCGAAAATAATCTTAATTAATCAAATATATTACCTCCATGTATATTGATGACTTCAATAAATTCAGATTTATTTTCAAAATGTCGCACTATAACTAAATCTGTAATATGGAAATACTTCAGTCGACCAAAATCAGAACGAAAAGGGCTAGAATTTAGGTTCCTGTAGGTTTTATACCCTACAAAGATCTAAAAACTCTGAAATCTGATTGGTTCGGTTTCTATGAAACTTCCGTCAAATGTTCGCTCGAGATCTTAGCACATTGTTCCAATAGTTCGAATCTAATTGGATTATTATGACAGTTACCTTAACCTTGCTTTTGCCACAACAAAGCTTATTACAATAAATGATAATAATTAAATAATAAACTGTTAACAAATTACTTCAGGATGTTATACAGATTAGAAAACATAACATTACGATATACATCGACGTAACTGGTTCACAGCAATGGTAAGTAAATAATTAATAAAATATTTATCGTACAGTGTTTACATTTTAGGCTTACTTGAAGAAATCTAAAACTACATGGTACACTGGATATGGTTCACACTTACTTAAACTACAACTTATACAGGATGTGCAAAAATACCTAGTTACTAGACGTTTCATATTGAAATTGTGACATTCTTTATTTTATAATAAAAGGAATGTTACAGTTACAAAATTAAATCAAAACATGATTATGAATACAACTGTTAGTATAAAATTCCACAAATAAATAATAGAGATAATAAAGCAAATAAAACAAGAATAAAAATAAACAACGACAAAAAATATACAAAAATAAGTATACATACTTATAGGTCGAGTGCAAATAATTATCAAGTCTATGTTTGAAGGAATTAATGGTGCTGAAATTACATAGTTTGATAATGAGTTCCACATGTCTAAAAACACGATTTGATAAAAACTGTTGTTTTGTACGGGTGTAAAAATGCTCCTTCTTTAACTTCAAATCATGACCTCACATTTCTGTTTCGAACGAATGTTTCATCTGGACAGTGGATTTTGTCATGAAGAACTGTTTATGCATATTCTACACGAAATATAGACCTTTTATTAACAATATTTTTATGTATTACTTTTTACAAAAACTTTTTGACAATATTTTTTTACGAGTACTTGATTTTTTTATATTAATTAACATGACCTATTCTTTAACAAGACAAATAAATAAATAAACAAGAACCCTGTATGCCATTATAAGATCGCCACGTATCCTCCAGCGACTGCAGATTTAGACGCATAAGACGTTTCATAGGGCAGATGTTTCAATCCAACGGAAAGTTTAGTAGCGCGTCTCTGGACACCCTTCAACTGCAGAATATCTTGTTTTAAAACAGAAAGATTTACGAATCATATAAATTAATAGATTGCACCTTCGCACGATTTTGGACACATGAGAATAAATTAGATACCACTGACCTTCTGGGTAAAAAACTATTTTGTGTAGCTGGTAAAATGTTGTTTAACAAAAACAGTATATGGTATAAGGTCATTACATATAATTCGTTTCATCAACTTACATGGAACAGATTAAATTAATAGGTCTATAGTTGATATCGGTCTGCAGTTTTTTAAGGAACTAATATTAAAAGAAGGGAAAAAACGCTGATAAGAATTATCGTCTCCGAGCCGTTGAGGCGGGCGAGTTCTTTTCGCAGCTAAGGAGGTAGATACGAGGGGAATAGAATAAGTATATAGAATAGAACCTGACGAAGATTATAGCACAGATGAAGGAATAATAAAGAAGAGAAGTAGGAAATATGAGGAGAGTCTCTTTGAAAAAAGTAAAAGAACGCATCGATCACCGGCAAAATCAGAGAAAAAAAGAGGAAAATAAACTGGATAAAATAATAAAAATGGTAACAAATCTAACTATGGAAACAATAAGAAGGGAGCAGTTAGAAACTAACAAATAAATAAAAAACTTGCAAAGGGAGAATGAAAAGATAAAAAAACAAAACATGATGCTGGAAATGGAAAACAAAGAAGTAAAGGAGAATTTAAAGCAAGTAAATCAAATAATAAATGGTAAATGGCTTGGAGAAGGAAAAGAGAAAGAAAAATATAGTTGTCACAGGGTTAAAAATGGATACAAATGAGGAGAACACTAAGAGAAGGCATGACAAATTTCATAGAAAAGGAAGTGAAAAAAAAGAGAGAAATTATGCAAAATAAGAAGGTGAAATAAAAAACGAGAGTATATTCATTAATGATAATTTAACGGTAGAGGAAAGGAATACAGCTAGACGAGAAATAGCTAAGGAGGAAAGACAAAATGGTAAAAATAGGATACAAAAAATTAAATATTAATGGAAAGTGGTTTAAGTGGGATGAGTAAACAAAGGCGTTAAAGGAGGAAGCAGGAAATACAAGACAGGTCGCAAAATACTAGGAAAAGGAAGAAATAGCAGGCACAAGAGGACGAATATAGCGAGAAAAAGGACTTTGAGAATGGTCCATAAACTTACAGAAAACAGTAACGTAACAAAATACTTACAAGTAGGGACGTGTAATGTAAGACTTATGAGGAAGGAAAGCTGAAACAGGTTGTAAAAGAAATACATAGAATTAGATTTGATATAGTTGCGCTGCAAGAAACAAAGCAAATGGGACAAAATATAACAGAAATTGATGAATATCTTTTACTTAATAGTGGAGGAAATAATAGGAAGTTGGGTACGGGATTTTTAGTATGTAAGGAATTGAGACCACTTATAATAAACTTCAAAGCAGTATCGGATCGACTATGTACACTGAGAATAAGAGGAAAATACCAAAATATTACATTCTTAAATTTCCATGCACCTACAGAGGAGAAAGACATAAACATCAAGGAGAATTTTTATTCTGAATTAAATAGAGAATATGATGAAATACCTAAATACGATATAAAAATAGTATTGGGAGACGCGAATGCGAAAATAGGAAGAGAGGATATATTTAAACCAACAATAGGTGAATATAGTAAACACGAAGTTTCAAATGAAAATGGGCTATTACTAATAGGTTCTACTAAGGAAAAAAGCCTCATTATTATGAGTACGTATTTTCAAAGGAAAGAAATCTATAAAGGTACAGGGTGTCCAGCGTAACGCTCTCACTCGATTTGTGGCTTTAACGTCATAGTTACAAAAAAATGTCAAATACAAAAATTGTATCATTTTTATAGATGATTCGACGTGCCTGAGAAAAAAACAATAGAACATCGAATTAAAACAATTGTTTACCGAAGATCAATTTTTTTTAAATGTAACACCATATGTATTTTTTAAAATTCTGAAAAAGCATACAATTCTGATTACATCTATATGATATACTTATATATTTGTCCCAGTAGTTACTGAGATATAAAGGAAAATGTCGCATATATCTGATATATCAATACATTTCCCTTTATATCTCAGTAACCACTGGAACAAATATATAGGTATGGATGTAATCAGAATTGTATGCTTTTTTTTCAGAATTAGCACTGCATTCTCCTCTGGTACTTTTTAGTAGGGGCAAAGATGACATCGAGAATGCCATATATTAGAAATCAAACAAACAAGAGAAAAAGAGCAAAGAAACCGATTAGATTAAATAAAAAGGAAGAGCAAATGAAATATGAAGAAAATATGAGAAGGGAATTAGAAAAAGCTATAGAAGGAGATAGTATAGAGGAAAAATGGCGAGGGTTGAAAATAAGAATCGATAGAGCAGTAAGTAGTTGTAACATAGAAGATAAGCAGAGGGGGAAAGGAAAGTGGTTTGATGAAGTTTGCAAACAAAAATTAGAAAATAGAAGAAAATAAAGACTAAAAATGCTAAAAGATAAAACAGACGCAGCCAAAATTGGATATGGAGAGCAAAGGAAAAGAACAAAAAAATATTAAGAGAAAAGAAAATATAATGAAAATATGATAAGAGAAATAGAAGAAAATTATAAAAATAATCACATCAGAAATTTATACCAAGGAATAAGGAATGAAAAAAGAGGATGTCAAACAAAAGTATCGGTGTTCAAGGATAAAGAGGGAGTAGTAGTTGCCGGAGAGGAGGAAATATTGAATAGATGGGGGGAATATTTTAACGAGTTACTAACTGGAGACGAGGAGGCAGAAAGCGAAGAAGGTTATGATATAACGGCGAACCAGAATGAATGGGAATACCCTGCCCCAAGCAAACAACAGATTAAAGAAATAATAGGAGAATTAAAGAGCAATAAGAGTGCAGCTAATGATGGAATAGCAGCAGAATTATTTAAATATGGAGGAGAAAAGTTAACGGAACACATGCAAAAACTGATAGAAGAAATGTGGCAAAAAGAAGAGATTCCTAGCGAATGGAAAAAAATAATAATATGCCCAATATACAAAAAAGGAGACAAGAGCAGATGTCAAAATTACAGGGGGTATTTCTCTGCTGAACGTGGCGTACAAAATACTGGCAATGTACTTAAAGAACATGTTGAAGAAGGAGGCAAAGCAGGTGATAGGTGAATATCAATGCGGTTTTAGACAGGGGAGCAGTACAGTGGACCAAATCTTTGTATTAAGAGAGGCTGAAAGCTATGAGCATGAATAAACAGACAGTGGTGCTTTTTATTGACCTTAGGTACGATACGAGGTACGATAAAGTAAAAAGGAAGGAAATATACAAAGCATTGAACGAAATGGGTATTAATAGTAAATTAGTCAGAATGATAAAAATAACGTTACAAGGAACAGAGAGTATGGTTAGGATAAACGGTGGACTATCGACAAAATTTGAAACTAAGCAGGGAGTTAGACAAGGAGATCCACTATCGTCAATCCTGTTCAGCATAATACTAGAGAAGGCAATAAGGGAAGCAACACTTAACAGAAGTGGACTTATATATAATAAAAGGCACCAGTGTCTAGCGTTCGCAGATGATATTGCGATTGTGGCGAGAAGTAAAGAAGAGCTAAAAAATGTAACAAGAGGTTGGAAGAAGGAGCCAGAAAAATGGGGCTATATATCAATGAGCAAAAAACAAAATTTATGGAATGGAGTAATAAGGAGTTTAGAGGGAAAAGTTTTTTGAAAGTCATGTCTGAAGAGGGTAAAGAATATAAGTTTGAAGAAGTGGATAAATTTACATACTTAGGGAATGAATTTACAAGAGTACCTGTAAGCATAGAAATCCAGACGAGAATAATGGCAGGAAATCGGTGCCTAGGAGCATTAAATAGAATACTTAAGAATAAAAATATATGTAGAAAAGCAAAGGTGAAAATTTACAAAACAGTAATAAGACCGGTAGTGACGTACGCGTGTGAAACGTGGGCTCTTAGCAAAGCGGAACAGGCAAGACTACAAGTATGGGAGAGAAAAGTATTAAGGAAGATATATGGAGGAAAGAAAGTAGGAGATAATTGGGTAAGAAGAATAAACAATGAACTGAAGGATCTATACAAAGAAGTAAACATAGTAGGAATTATTAAAGCACAAAGGTTGCGATGATTAGGGCATCTAGAAAGAATGAACGAAGTAAGAACGCCTAAATTAGTAATGGAAAAAGCAATAAGTGGAAGTAAGAGAAGAGGGCGGCCAAAAGCCAGGTGGAAGTCGGAAGTAGAAAAGGATATAGAAACACTCAAAATTACCAGATGGAAACTGAAGGCGAAAGATAGGAAAGTGTGGAAGAAAATGGTAGATCAATCCATGGCTCGCAGTGCTAATTATATAGTTTAGTAAGTTTATCGCCCTTTTCGTAAATAGGTGTAACATATGCGACCTTCCAACCATCTGGTAAAACTCCACGATTCGTAGATTTGAGTTAAAGCTGCGGATAGGATAGACTATCTGCACATTTGGACAGGAAAAGCGAGCTGATCCGGTCTAGTCCAGACGATGAGCCCGTACTCAGATTTGTTAAAAAGTTCCGTACAATTTCAGGTGTTTACGATGACTGGCCCATCTCGATAGTTTAGGTGTGTAGGGGCTAATCGTACATGGGTCGCCAGTATATCCTTGAAAAAAATCATTAGCAAATGTTTGAGCAGTTTCTTTATTGTTCATTTTTTATCAAAGGTGTCGATACTCTACTAGACAAACGAGTTCGTGTATATTTATAAAATGCTTTTGGGCCTGGGAACTGGTTTTTACAATTAGATTTGGCTTTTCGCAGGAGATCAGTAAGTTTATTAGAAAAAAATCGATGGCGGTGAATAATTAAGAAAGGTGATAAGGTTGTCGGTTGTTAATAAAATATTTAGGAATCATATTGACACAGTCTCTAAATTGGAATGAGCAAGTTGAACATGTCAAAAAGAAAGCTCTAAAAGGAATCAACATAATGAAATCACTCTGCAGGACAAGGTGGGGAGCAGATCCATCGACACTGCTACTCATATATAAAGGAATTGTCCGTTCTCACCTTGATTATGGTTCATAGTTGATGAAACCCTGTTCGAAACAAATTCTTGCCAAATTGGACAAAATACAATATCAAGCACTGAGGATCGTAACAGGTTGCATGAAGTCCACACCAACCAATGTATTAATAGCGGAGTGCGCTGAAATGACACTGGAGTACAGGAGGAAGTGGCTAGCATGTAAATTTGTTCTAAAAATCATTGCAGAACAAGAACATCCATTATCAGTAATATTACTTAAATTAATTAAAATTCATTGTGCTAGCAGCTCGCAGCGTTGAACTGTTGAAAGTGTAGTCCTCAGTAAAGTCGTTAAAAAACGTAGAAATAATTAGTGAAAAAACCTAATCAATTAAATTAAAGTGATAAGTAACCATTCCATATTAACTTTCTTTACAAAGTTTATACAGAAGTGCAGTTAAATAGGAATAGAAAATACTTCACGTACAAATTTAAACCGTCTAAAAACGTGCGTAAATAGAATCAAGCAAGCAATTATCTTATCAGTATACGCAAAAAGGATATACCTATATTAACCTAAAGCAGTCCATATACTGAATTACTAGAAAATGCAAGGTGGTGATAATGTAACACTTAAAGGTATTTATGATGAAATAGTAAAAATTAAAACTGATCTGAAGAATATTGTTGAAGCCAGTGAAACTCGGGTTATTTTTAAAATTGAATCCTTAAATAACCTTGAAAAAGAAAATTTAGTATTAAAAGACAAAATAGAACGACAGAATAGAAAAAACAATGTTATAATATTTGGATTAAATAAACCATCTCAAGATATATCAGTGGAATATATATGTACTGAACTTAGACATCTATTAGGAATTGAGATAATTGATACTGATATAAATGATGTTTATCCATTCGGAAAAAGTAAACCTATTAAAGTAGAGCTAATGTCATATCTGAAAAAGACATATATCATTCAAAACTGTTATAAACTAAAAGGAACCAACATATCCATAGCTCAAGATTTAACTGATATACAAAGAAATGAAGCTAAAATATTAAGGATATTAATCGTTAAAAATAAGCCACATACCATCGAAGACAAAGCAGATACAGAAACTACAGCAGCAGATACTACAAATACGCCTAAGCATCCCAAAATATCAAGTGAAAAAGGAAGAGGAGGGAAAACTACTAGAACAAGATCCACTCCTTCCCAGAAAAAGTGATATGTATAAGTACACGAAAAGATATAGTTTTGTTAATATTAAGAATTACCATGGATCCTTATATTAGAGATTATACAAATGAACTCGTAAGTGCTAAAATAATAGAAGATGTAGCAGATTTTAACAAACTGAACTTAGAATATTAGAAGTATATCAAAAAACTATGATGAACTTTGTATATTCTTAAATTATTTTGAAACAGACTTTGATATTATAATTTTAACAGAAACATTTGTTGTTCTGGATCTCAGTCTGTTTCAAATGGACGGATATAACATTTTGTACACTGGAGGGAAATATAACAAAAATGGTAATTGCTTTTATTAAGAAAAGTATCAAATACTCTTATACAATACAAAATATTGGAGATTTAAAAGCTCTGCAAATCGACATTGCTTATAAAGAAAATAAAAATCACAATCTTGCCCTAATAATTTCAATTTAAGTTTGATGAATTATCTTGAAAACTTTTCAAATAATAAAGTACATATAATTACAGGCGATATTAATATTGATATATCAGACAATCAAAATTTTGCAGAAGACTATAAAAATATTATGAATTCTAATGGCTATATATCTTATATTAATGATTGTACACGTCCTCAGAGTCGAAGATGTTTAGACCATTTCTTTTTGAAAAATAACACTTTTGGTGTTGAACAAAGTATAAAGTCATTTATTTTTAAGTACGACTTAACAGATCATTTTCCAACAGCTATTTCAATTGAAACAGATAAGCTCTATTGTCATAAAATAAATAAACCTGAAATTAATTACAAAAAGTATATAAATTATCCTAAATTAAGATTAAATTTACAAGGTGAATCTTGGGAAGACCTTTATGGAAAACGAGATGTGAACTTAATTTCGGATATATTTATTAATAAACTTAAGTACTATATTGCCAGAAATACAAATCATATTAAAATATCTAATAAATGTATAAAGCGTAAACCATGGATAACTAAAGGTTTGATGAAATCTACTACTAAAAAAAATCAAATGTATAAACAAGTTCAACAACATCCCCTTAATAGAGACTTATTATTAGAATATAAAATATATAAAAATAAATTAACAAAGCTAATAGTAAATGCAAAGAAAGATTTCTTTAAAGCCGAAGTTGATAAACATAAAGGTTCCTCTAAATCGTTGTGGGAATGCATCAATACAATATGCAACAAACCAAAACCTGAAACAAAAATAAGGACAATTAAAACAGATGAAGGTATTACAATAACTAATACATATAATATTGCTAATACATTTAATATCCACTATAGTCGGTTGGGAGAAAAATATGCTAATAGAATAAAAAAGGTAATACATCTGCACGAAGGTCATCAAACAGTAGAAAATACAATGCATTTAAATCCTACAAATGCTGATGAAGTAAAATATTTTATAAAACATCTGAAATAAAAAAAGTCCTGGTAATGATGGCAGTCGAGCAGAAACATTGAAAGAGATAGTGGAGGAAATTACACCTCCTCTCGTGTTTCTGATAAACCAGTGTTTGGTTAGTGGATGTTTTCCGGATATTTTAAAGATTGGAATCATAAAACCTTTATATAAAAGTGGCAATAAACAGGAAGTTATCAATTATAGACCCATTACATTGGTCTCTAACATAACAAAAATTATAGAAAAAGTTAAAAAGAATAGAATAGTAAATTTTATGGATAAATATAAGTTAATATCTGATCACCAGTATGGTTTTAGGGAGGGGAGATCAACTGAAGATGCTATTTACAAATTAACAACGTATATATATATATAATGCTTTAGATAAAAAGAAACCCGCGCTGTGCATTTTTGTTGATCTTGCCAAGGCCTTTGATACCGTTTGTCATGAAAAATTACTAGAAAAGCTGAAATACTATGGGTTTCGTGGCAAGGTACATACACTTATAAAAAGTTATTTAAGTAATCGCACGCAATGCGTGGATATTAATAATGTATTTAGCGATCCTGCGACGGTTACCTTTGGAGTTCCACAGGGGACTGTCCTAGGACTGCTTTTATTTACAATATACATTAATAGCTTACTTACCTTGAACACTATTGGTACTATAATAAGTTATGCTGACGACACCGCCATTTGGTACGAATCAGATACTTGGAAATCTTTAAAAGAAATAGCGGAAAACGATTTTAATATCATAAAATTATGCTTTCAACAAAATAAATTAACATTAAATAATGATAAAACAAAATATTTACCATTTACATCGTACGTAACAAATTTGCCAAATATGGGATCATTAGTCATTGACCAAGACACTTATTTGCTAGAAGGTGAATCTATCAAATACTTAGGTATAATTATTGATAGGCATATGAAGTGGGATGGTAAGTATTATAAAAAAAATAAGAGGCTTATTACCACGTTTTAGATATATCAGAGAATTTTTAGACATACCACATCTTAAAATGTTATATTTTGCTTTGGTTCAGTCCCAATTACAATATGGGATCATAGGTTGGCGTGGAGTGCTCGGCAGTCATCTGGAACCTTTAAATATAGTTCAAAAATGGATAATTAAATATATATTATAAACAACGCACTTACCCAAGTGATGACTTATATATGGAAACAAAATTATTTGATATAAGGCAATTGTTTTCTTTAAATATTCTGATGAAAATACAAAACCAAACAATTTTATTAGAACCAATAGATCACGGTTATTATACAAGAAATCGACATAATTATGTATCAGTGAAATCAGAGAAGCGTATAGGCCAACGTCATTGTAATTATATAGCTCCCCGACTTTATAATATGTTACCTAGTGATATGAAGAATATATCCAAATATCAAATTTTCAAACAAAAAATTAAATCTTGGATTAATAAAACCCAAAGAAGGATATTTCACGATACTTAACCATAATATACTGATTTAGTATTATTTTATATGAGGAATGGGTAACAGGCATCAGGATGAAAGAGAAAATATAACAAACTATTTAATGTATTCAATGTAATAAAGAGCTGAAATTGTATTAGTCTTAAGTTTTAGACACACACAAGCAATTTATATTGCTTCAGTGTCTGACTTGTTTGTTTACATGTTATTATATTTCTTATCTATTGTTTGTTATATATAATATTTGATTGTAAATAAACTTACTTATTATTATTATTATTACTAGACTGGACAGTTACTGTCAATCTAAATTAGGATACTGGATATGTAGGGAGTGGCCATACATTATACAAGCTCTAGAAGTGGTAGCGCACAACATACATGCTGGAAAAATCCTACCATGCTTTGAAATCGAGCACATACGAGTATATCAGATAATTCCAATAGCCAATATCAACAACAACAGTGCTTAAATAAAAAACAACGAAGAATTTCGACAAATTGTTGGCGAACAGTACGAACACTATATCTGGATTTTTACTGATGGTTCGCTGGACAAAAACCAAAAATGTAGGTTTAGGAGTATACATACCAAGCATAAGCCACAAATTCTCCGTTAGACTTCCCGAGCACACACAAATTTGTACGGCAGAAGTTATAGCAGTCTATAAAGCCATTTGCATATGTCTAGAGAAAAACCTGGATAAGTCTATAATATTTTCAAACTCAAACTCGGCACTACAAAGACTTACCAGCATTGAAAATAATAAATACAAAGATCACATTTCCTTGAAAACAAAAAGACTATTACTAGAAGGAGCAGAAAACGGCTGTGAAATTAAACTCACGTGGACTCCAGAACACTCCAATATTCATGAAAATGAAGTTGCAGATACACTGGCAAACTTCGGAAGGAACTCGGAAAATCTATTAGAAGTTGAATTAGATAAGAACGACATTCTACCAACAATGAAGTATCAGATAAATACTAAATGAAAACAATAATGGAAATCAAGCACATTATCTCGAGGCTCCAGCTATGTGCAAATAGCAAATTAATTTCCATGTTCCCCATGGTTCTCCCTTTACCCATATAAAGACAGAAGACATCTAACCACGATAATTAGAATGAGAACAAGTCACTGCTTAACTAATAAGCATCTTCACAAAATAGGAATTTTGCATACTGTGAATGTGGCCAGGTGGGTGACTTAAATCACATGTTACTGGAATGTCTATTGAATAACGGTCCAAATTTTGATCTATATCAAGAATTATCAAAATCAGGCATGCACAATCCCTTCTCAATTACCAGTATGATAAAAAAACTAAATCATCAAACGATTTCCGTCTTGTTAACTGTATCAATTTGTAAATATGACATGTTTATTCATTTAAAAAAAAACTAAAACCTCCTATCTTTCATAAACCTGGGTGCTTCTCTCTAATCCGAGAAAACGAGTTTCGGTTTATACTTCGAAGCACGATTTTTTTAAAACACATATTTTGGAACTTTTTGAAAAAACACTTTATTCATTGAAGGTTTACAAAAGTAGGTTCATAAATATATGTTACAACAACAAATAATAAACAAGAATTGAATGCGCAATCACAAGTCGACTATTTATATGTGGAGAACTGCTGATTCTGCAGAGTCTGCTATTACTATTAGAACAAAGGGATGATGTATCGTAATTCCTCCCCTGTTAGATGGAACTTTATTCGGGAAGGAATAAAATTCCACAAATATTTAAATTATTATCGCCTTTTTTAAATACAGGAATTACCTTAGAAGATTTAAATATTTCAGGAAATATGCTAGTGGTCAGGATTAAGTTAACAAGTTCGGTAAATGGCCTAAGCATAACATTGCATGTCTCCTTAATAATCTGACCACTAAGTTCATGAATATCAGCACACCTATAGAGTCTTTCAAAGAATGTATAGCTTCTGAAATCTCTAATTCAAGAACAGGATGAAAAAGAATGAGCCACAAGGGTTAGGAAATTTTTTATAATATTGAAGTTCATCAAAGAAAATCTTTGGTAGAGATTTTATATTTTCTGCAATTTCGCAAAAAAAGTCGTTAATATCATTGGGTGCAAAATTCAAAGACTTAAGTTAGATTTGTAACAATTACGCTCATAATTGATTATTTTCCAACATGCTTTCCCTCTGTTTCTTGATCCAGTAATGAACACATCATAAGTTGCCTTTTTAGTTTCCTTTATATTTATATTATATTCTTTTTTAAGTTTTTTATAAAAGTATATATCATTATTATTTTTAGTTATATCTGCTAGAGATTTCGATTGAAACAGCTGATCCCTTAAGACTTCAGGTGTGAATTGAACCACGAAACAGGTGACTTATACGCACCTTGCTTACACTTCCTTAAGGGAAAATATTTCACACACAAAGCTTTGTAAGTATTAATAAAAAAATTTGATAACAATTGAACATCATATTTCCGACTGGGCAAATAATCCCAATCAATGTTGCGTAAACCTTGATTTACATTTTTTAAACCATCAGCAATAATGTGTCTGGATTCTGTTAGACGACAGAGGTCTTTTATTGCGATAGATAGACCAAAAGATGTCAACAAACACTTCAAGTTAGTGAGAATTTCCGAATCTTTATTAAAATCTCCAAGAATTATAATTCTGTCGTATTTATCCAATAAGTTATGAAGTAAACGTTCAAAATTCACAAAAAATAAATCGATATCGCCCTTACCAGACCTATACACAACTAAACTAACAGCTTTTAAAACAGGAATATAAATAGCTGCAAATTCTGAATCTAGTTCACAATTATAATCATTTAGATTAATAGACACTTGTTTAAAAACAGCCAGATCTTTTTTAACATAAATAGCAACGCCTCCATGAACTTTACTAGACCTACAAAAGAAATTAATTAATTTATAACCATTTAAATGAATAAGTTTGAGGCATGCTTCACTCTGCCAATGCTCAGTAAAACAAACAATATCAAAATTTTGATCAAGTAAAAAAGCATTAATCATTTCAACTTTATTTGAAATGCATTGCACATTTATATGGAACAAACTCACCACAGACCGTTCATATACATTTTCCAATGGTGCCAAAGCAAGTGGCTTAATTAAGTTTCTAGATCCAAACTGTGCACACGGTGAAAATTCTTTTTAAAATTAAATCTTCGGACTGCAACTTCCCTTGGCCAAATAGCTGGGCTGTAAACTTCATCTATCTTGTCCAATGGAAAAGACACCTTGAAAGTAGAGGAATTATCGTTTCTTCCCCATTCAACACAGGTAAACGGAATATCAGGAGCAGACTTATTCAGAAACCTAAGAAGGTCATCAGCCGTTGTGTCCGCACGAATACGGGATACATGAACATGCCCCTGTCGAGGAATACTTTTGAAATTTGTGGTTTCATTGGAACCTATAATTGGTTTATATTTGTTATTGTTTCTATTGGGGGGATTCCGATCGGAATTCCCTTCATTCGTATTTTTATTTTGGGACAGTTTTTGTTTAGAGTTAAAATCCTTTCTTGTGGAAGTTGTTTTTATTGATGATATCTTATCGACGACCGTATTAGACTTTTTGTAAGTGCTACTGCCAGGGACGCTAGATACTGTATCGCTGGTTTTCACACTTTTTGCACGAGAGGCCACATCTGATAACTCAACAGAATTATTGATATTTGACTGCTTCAACAACAAAATTAGGTCTTCTTGTTCTTCTGTTCTCTTCTCCAAATGATATGATAGCTTCCTAACGGCTGCAAGTTCCATTTTAATATTATTTAGATCTTTACTTAGACTGTCACACTTCCCAACTCTTTGGATGTTAGAATCAATGCCTATATTGCAGAAGACAGCGATACGTCTTCTTGCGAATGCTCCGACTGGAGCTCCTTGTAAAGAACTTTTTGTAAAATATATATTATTACCCAAAGGCATTACCCAAGTATTACCCCTGGCATGTCTGTATTTGCTTGATTCTCTTGCACTTATACATTATAATTCACAAAATATTCAGTCCCATTCTGATATTCACAAATACTATACTCGCCATGCCAACTTGATTATACCTTTTTCTCGATTGGATCTAACCAAGCGTAACAAGGTACCAGTGGACCTCTACAACAAGTTTGTAAATTTTTTTACACAGCAAAATGTTAGAGATATGTCATCCAAGGTCTTCCACAGGTTTACTAAAATTTTTCTAGTATCACATTGTTTTTATAATATTGACGAATTTTTATCTTTTATTAACAATACTCACTCCAAATTATGACTGTAAATGTACTACCTACTGTATATAATGGTCAATAAACATCTATCTATCTATTACTATTAGTAATACTACTACCAGTAGTAGTAGTAGTAGTAATAGTAATAATAATAATGCTAATACTAATGGTAACGGTAACGATAACTATAATTATAATAATAATATAAAAATAATAAAAATAACAATAAACTACTAAACGAAACGTGTTTTATTATGAATCTGTTCAGGATTATAATCAAAAAGAAATTTTGAACAATTTTTATAGTTTTAAGATTTGTTAATTTGGATTTAAACTTTAAACACAAATAATAATTGTTGTAACAACCATCATTTTTATTTATCAGGCTACTTTGATTTAAATATAAAATTATCCCACTAAGCAAAAAATCTCTGTGAGAAATGTTATATCGATGTCCCATCATTAGCAGTCACAAGTCCACAAATGTCCCTTCTCGGCAATGTTGTCACATTTTTTGTTAAATTTAGGTAAATGGCCTTAACAATTAGATTGAATAGTTTTTGAAAATTTAGAAGTTTTAATTTTATCTCTGACTGATAATATTGTCACATAATTTGCCCCGCTCGCACCCAATGCGACGACTGTGGTATCGCGAAACGCTAGATTACCCCGATCGCCCCTACGCGATTCTGGTAAACAAACAAATAATGCCGTGTATCGAGACGTGACTGGAATATGGAGAATCGACGAGAATCTTTCAAGAATTGGAACTAAAGATGCTACAAAATACCTGAAATATTCGTTTGGTCTATAAAAAACAATAAACGGCCGAGTCAGTCAGAATTTACAGTCGTGAATTGGAGTGTTTAGTTGGACATTTCTTGGAGTTTCAAAGTGAAATAGTGTTAGCTGAGTTGTAACCCACTAAGCATGAAACATTACAGCATATCTGTGCAACGTTGCATACAGCTGAATTTGAGTTGAATTACGATACATAACTAATGAAAGTTGTGGAATGCTTTGAACAATGTTTCATAATATAATATTATTTAAAAATGTTGAGGGTAAATTAATTCTACAACATTTCTGCAACGGATTTGCATATCTTTTTCATATGGTATTATTTAGTTTTTTTTAATCTATAGTTACTCTCAGAAATATTATGCTTCAGCTAAACAAGCGGGCCAGTTTATAAATATTCTTTAAAATTGTGGAATATGCGTTTTTTTATCAAAATCACGAAACGATTCAGTTAATTATATGTATATTAATAGCCGACAGATGGCACCACTTATATCTCCCTGATACTGTGTAATCGAATTTTGGTAGGATATCTACAAGATTTGAGCTTTAGCAATTGGCACGGTTGGCACCACGGGCAAGGGAATAATAGTTCCCTAATTTATGCTTGGTCATAAAATCCCGAAGAAAATATACACCCTGTAGTGTATACTGTATATTTAAATTTAAACAAAAATCAATAGGTACTCCATTCTTACCAACATTCCAAATGCAGTGTCTGGAATGTTATAAAAGAACATTGCACTGCGACTTGTGTGCAATATTAATTGAAATTAAAATGCAATTTGCTAGTAATGTGTTCCCTTAGGAACCTTACACTGCAATGTTTCTAGCCTGCAGAATAAAGGTCCCTGGGACATTGCATACAGTTAATTATAAGTCTGAGAGCAACATTACAGCTAGTACAGAAATGTTTCTATAACATTGAAGAAATTTAATTATGTTTAGTGGGTAGTAGTATTCAGTTGTGTACAGAGTAGTTAATAAAGATTGTTTTTCTGGTAAAAGAAAAAGACGGGTTAGGAAATCCCACAAATTGGTAGTAAACGCAAAGACATTCCATCTAGAAAATATTTTCGTTTGCACTTTATTGCTAAAATGTAAAACCTATTTTATTTCATCCCTTATGCCTTTAGAAAGCAAAATTGCCTGGTCGTCAAGAAATCGTTGTGTGCAGGAGGTAGTTAGGGGTGGTTTTCCAAAAAATTGTAAATTTTTTTTTGCTTAATTTACATTTACACAACATGTTTAATCATTTCTGAAAGTTTTGACTAAAAATTCCAAGAGGAACTATTTTATTTTTAATTTGAAATTATCTGTGCAACACGCTCTTATATGGAGTTCCTTAATATAAAACGGCTCGCACCAAATTGTGACATATCACCACACTCGTCGTGACGTAAGGAAGTGTACGGTGGTATTTGCGAATGACAATCTCGAACATTCTACAACTTTATACGGAAGTGAGACAAAGACCCAAGTGTGACATATCACCGCACTTGTCGTGATTTAAGGAAGTGAACGGTGGCATTTGTGAAGGCCAACCTCGAACATTCTAAAACTTTATACGGGAGTACGACAAAGACCCAAGTGTGTCATATCACTGCACTCGTTTCATTGTGAGGAAGACAACGGTGATATTTACAAATAGATTCGTGGTCATTCTAGAACTTTCCAAAGAAAATAAAGTCTATACCTGTAACTAGAAGTCAAGTCAATATGGATGCACAACTGGCGAAACTGTTAGAAATGATGCAAACGATGCAAGAACAGGGATGTATGATGCAAGAAAAGTTGGAAGAACAAGGGCATAAAATAGAAGACCAGCTGAAGACAATGCAAGAAAAATTAAAGATCGGGGACAAACGATGCAGGAGAAATTAGACAATAGTCATCGAAATGCTTCTAGTTCTCCAATAAAGAATTCAAAGATTGGTACAGGGAAATGTGTATAACAAATATGTTACATTTTGGGATATAATTTTGATTCAAAATACTTATTATTACAGAAATTTATTTCTATCACGTGAAGCTATAGTTAATAACATACTAAAATTTCTACAAACAAATATTATTCATATTATTAGCCATAAAATTAAATATTATATAGGTATATACATACATATACATCGTAATCACACTTGAAAATTATCGGTGATATCTCGAAGAATGTACCGCATGGCCCCAGGGTTATCTTTAGGAACCTAGAAAAGACACATGTTTAATTATCGTATACCTATAGAATATACATATTAAAGTGTTTAACTGAAATTTTACAAAATGTATACAATTTCAAATTTGTCATTCATGTACAGGGTGATCACACAAAAACGTAAAATTCGGCTGTAACGTTGCTATCCTAGAACGGAAAACTTAAACGTACGTTCCTTTACTATTTTTTTCACAAAGATTTAAAAAAAAACAATTGAACGTCGCGCTATACTTTTGTAGTGGTTACAATAAAAAAAGTACAGTTTTAATTATGTAATTATTTTTTAATCACGAATATCTTGCAAACACTAAAAGATACCTCATTACACGTTAATGTCAATGCAATCAGGAAGATGTGGAAAATTTAAAAAAATAATATACAGGGTATTTCACCATATATATGTAGTGCGATGCAGTGGCGGCTAATGGCTTTTCGAGATGAGTGGCCAAAATATTTCTCATACACCTAACTTAATATGATAGAGGAATAATTGCACTCTAAGGTAGTCCATTTACTTTTGAAAGTGTAATATATTTAATAATTATGAAAATAGTTAATACAATAATTGTATTAGTTATCCCATAAGTTTAGCAAGAACCAGTGAGAAGGTCAGAGTGATTGCTGTATGCATCATCATTTTTAGATGAGATTTTAACGGAAACGACTGCTCCTAGAGACTTCAATAAGGTTGCACATTTCTTAAGTAGAAAAGGAAGGTGAGAATGGTTTTCTATTCCAAAATGACATACACTTGTGGCGTCCTCTTGGATACAAAATTTCATGAATTTAACTCAAATTACTCGAGTTATTAAAGAAAATGTAACTAATTTTTTAAAGTTTGACATCCTGTATATCCTGAACGAAACATTTCCAGACCTAAGTTCATAGGAAACTTTTTGCTTAAAATTGAACGTAGAATAACATACTGAAGTACGTACATCTCCTGAAGTACTCTGTATATTTATAGATAATATAATAACGCTGTTTACAGGCCTTTTAGACCCAGAGCTGTGTTATTCTCCTCCACTCCATTCTGTTGTTCGCCTTTCTTTTCCAATCCGTTACATTTTTCTCCCTTAGATCTATTGCCACTGCCTCTCTCCATCGCTTCCTCGGTCTCCTTTTTTTCTTGTAGTTAGGTTTACTCCCTACAATTTTCTTAACTGTCCTTTCATCTTCTATATGTTCTAGATGCCCTAGCCACTGCACTCTTCTGGCTTTTACAACTTCGTCTATTTTTGGTGCCTGGTACATTGCATATATTTCCTCATTATTTCTCCTTACATAGCCTTCCTCCGTCTTCTTTCCCCATAGAATTATTTTTAAGATCTTCCTTTCCCACCTTAATAGGTTTTCTCTTGATTTCTTATTGAGGTTTCACTGCCATACAGCGCTGTCGGTCTCAAAATTGTTTTATACATTCTAAATTTTACTCCTCTAGACAAATTTTTTGATTTCATTAAGTGGTTGACTACTGCCAAACTTCTGTTTACTTTTATTATTCTCCTATTAATTTCTTGCTCCTCATCACAGTTACCTGTTATCAGCGCCTCTAAATACACATATTCTTGAACTTCTTCAAATTCCATCGCTCCGGGCTGCGTTCTCACTTTAAAATTGATATATTTTTTCTGGTGTCCTATTCTTTTCTCTTGATTTATCTGCAATCCCACTTTCCGTGTTTCCTCCAGAAGTTTTCTCATTACTTCTTCTAATTCCCTACCATCTCTAGCAATTATGGCCACGTCATCTGCGTAACTTACTATTTGGTGACTTTTAAACAATATATGTCCTTCTCTGTTCAATTGACTATCTCTTATGACCTTTTCTAGTACTAAATTAAAAAGAAGCGTTGAGAGTGGGTCTCCTTGTCTCAGTCCTGTGTCAATAGTAATACCTTCCAAACATTCAGCTTTTATTCGTACTTTGTTTTAGTATTTTCTAAGATCATTTTCAATAGCCTAATCAGTTTGGTTGGTATCCCAAATTGTTTCAATATTTTATTTAGTTTATTCCTTTTGACAGAATCATATACTTTCCTAAAGTCCACGAATAAGACCATTGTTTTAATCCTATATTCATAGCATGCAGCAAGGATTTCCTTCACCATTAAGATTTGGTCCGTTGTTGCGCTCCTCTTTCTAAAACCTGATTGAGACTCTCCTATCTGTAGTTCTGTTATAGGTTCTATTCTCTGTGTTATTAACATTGCCATGATTTTATCACAATGATATACCCCTATAGTTTCTGTAGTCTCTCTTTTTTAAAATTGGTATAATCATAGCATCTCTCCAGTCTTCAGGCATACATTCTCTTCTCCAAATCTTTCGGATCATTTCATATATTCTTTGTCTATTTCAGCCATCATTATTTTGATTAAGTAATCCACGGAGATGCTGCTCTATTTACTCTAGCTGTTTTTAGAGGCATATATAACAGATAGTTTTAACACACGCTCAGTAAGCAGACATACTGTTTGATCTATGTTATCAATAAAATATATCTGTTGCAAGTTAGAAGCTAACAAATCATGCAAATCCCTATAAAACTTTTTATAATCTCTATGTTACCAATTTCTGCGTATATTTGTAATGAGGAACCGTGATCGTACAAAATAGTAGTCTGTGATTTGACACAAGATCCGCATTTCTAACACCTGATTTCTTAACAATATCTGAACAGTTAACAAAATTATAATTTGAACAAATCCATAAGCATCAAAGCATTTTGAAACACAATTATTTAACTGAGATAAATCCACATTTATATCTCCCAATACAATAATATGATTATAAGTAGGCATTACATGCGACAAAATATTATCTAAATTTATATTGGAAAGATTTGCTGTTGAACTGGAGGTCGATATATGCCTCCAAGTGCTAAAATAAAGTTACCAATTTTAATCTCAAGCCAAACATTTTCACTTATCATAATTAAAATCCAAAAAATATCTTCATGTTATATGTGATTTGGCATAAAAACCTGCACCACCTCCTCTACTCCCCTATCCTTCCTAAATAATTTATAACCAGAAATTTTTACAGAGTTAGATGGAATAATATCAGTTAACCATGTTTCAGAAATTGGAAGAATATCAAAATCATTTTCAA
Source organism: Monochamus saltuarius (assembly GCA_025584915.1). Lineage (NCBI taxonomy): Eukaryota > Metazoa > Arthropoda > Insecta > Coleoptera > Cerambycidae > Monochamus > Monochamus saltuarius. The sequence continues at coordinate 26,241,056 of CM046726.1, read as the reverse complement.
ATAAATTGTTTAATGCATTAAACCCTGTAAAAAGTGACCTTATACTTAAATAAAACATTATTTTAATTAACTTTTTGTTTACAAACGGAACAACCAGAACTGTTTACAGGGTGATCCACAAGAACATGTACGTTATGATGCAAGTTAAATGTAACACAGTTTATACATTTTTGATAATCGGAAGTGCAAGAGAGAGCACTTGAAGCATCTTGTAATATTGAGATGATCTTGTACGAGACAGCTTTTCCATCCAATGAAGAGTCTACCAATACTAAAAATATGATTTCGCAAAGTTGAATTTACTTCAATAACAACATTAATTAAATTCTTATAGGGCGATTTTGTTATAATTTTAATATCTTCAACTGAGAATTGTAAATTACTTTGAAAAATAATAAAACCATCTGTTTCAATGAATAATGAATTTTATTTTTTTTGTTAATAAACTGTTAGTTTCTAAGAAAAAAGCTAAGAGAGGTAAACGTTTTAAACTAAATCAAACTGATAGGTACGCATTTTTGAATACTTAATTTTTGTCAATCAAATAAGTTGTAGCAAAAAATAACTTAGAGAATGCTTATTCAAACTTCTTCCAAAAGAAGCAGAAATTTTCGAAAAATTGTTGAAAGCTTGCACATTAGTAGAAAATTTATCTATATCTCCTAAGGGGTGAACATTTTACTAAGGTAATTTTTATGCAAACGTATCCTTTTTAGCTGTAGAATCACCGGTAGGGGAGCGGGATTTTATGTAGTTTGCTGCAAGATTATATATTAATATAAGTGTCTTACTTGGTATCCAAAATAGTAGACCCTATGTCACTTTGAATCTATAATTGTAATTAGAGAATATTATCCTTTTGCTTTGAAATATTAATATAAATGCTAGCATGTTAGTTGTCCATATGTTAATAGGGGCACAAGTGGAAGTATTAAACGCTTGTGAAATAATTCGAATTTTCTCATATCGAAAACTAAAATCAACTAAAATATATACAGGGTGAGTCAGTCATAATGTCAATAATTTTAAGAGGAGATAGGGAATAATGAGTATAATACGAATACGCGATTAAAAAAAATCTAAATGCATATTTACTCTGAAAATAAATATTTTCAAATCATTATATAAACCCCTTTTCAGACTGTCACTGACCGCTCACAGCCTTGGTCGTTTACAGCTCACAGTTCAACTCGATGTCAACCTGATGCTACGTTGCCAAATTGAAATATTTACCTAGTAGGTACTAACTATTTTAGAATCTCATATTTTTTCTTGCTCAGTTCAGCCAATAATAATTTACAATGTTAATATCCAATGAAATCAAATAATAATAATAAATAATTCTATTAAAAATTGCAAGTAACGCGGTCCATTCAGGTTTTCCGGTAGAAAATAAGGTCCAATCAAGCGATTCCCGTACACTTCTGCCCATACGTTGACAACAAATCGCCTCTGAAAGCTAAACCGACGACTAGCGTGTGGATTTTTGTCCGACCAAATGTGGCTGTTATGACTGCAAACAAATTAGCTTGGTTACAGTTTAAAAAATATTTAATATTGAAATTACAAAACTCCTACGTATCTAATAATAAACCGAGTAATAAACCATTTAGGTACATTACATAAAAAACATATACCCAATGGGTAAATTATTAAGAGAAGCTGAAAAGTGTTCGGTGTTTAAATACTAAGTAATAAAAAACCCTTGTGTTGTCGACAAAAAAACTGCCCAAGACCGAAAGAGCACGCCTCTGATCTGATGCTCATAAAAAATTATCGAGAGTGAATTGACTTACCGTATTATTATGTCAATAACTTAGTTACCTACTTTTTGTACTGTTATTTAACGACAAGGAGTAAAACTAACTTTTTTTATCTAGATACATGAATGAATTTTCCTTAAATATTGATTTATTTGTTAATAAAAACAAATGTAGATAATAAATAAATGTTTTCGAATGTTAGGTTATTTAGTTTAATCATTTTGATATTACGTTTTCACTACGTTTTACGTTTGAATATGAATTTGTAGTATTACTCGTAAGTATAATAATTAATGATTCAGTTTGTAGTTACATACATCTAGCCTAGAAATTTATTGCTTTTTAGGTAGTATGGTACTAACCTGTTTAAAATGCTAGTTCGAGTAAAGTTGCACTCATTCATCCCTAGCACTTTACTAAAATAAATTTAAAACAGTTTCTATCACATCGATGTCCAGCAAGTTCCCGACGTGGTATCACATTACCCGTATTGCGAAGGTATACAAGCACTTGCACACTGTTAGAGAAACTTCTATAATCAGCAGCTGCGGCATGCATTTCGTAAACATTCTCAGTATAAAACTACCATTTCCGCATATACGAAATTTGTACCATTAGACATTGTGAATTTATAACCAATACACGAGACCGAAATAAACAAACTACTACTAAACTAAAACTACTGCTTGTATTCTCTCCATCCCCCCCTCCAAATGTGTGGTGTGATCTCCAAATTTGGGGGGAAAGAAATGCGGGAAATGCAGAAAGTGCGACTAAATGGTGGTAAATTTGAATAACACGCTGAAGTGTTAGACGATATTATGTATGTAAACATGATGTGGCAACGATGTTTCCTTCGTGACTCGATTGGCATATGGCTGCGCCATCAGAAAGTTTGTAGCGTACCAGGAGCGTCGTGTTACCAAATTTTATAGGGTGATTTGTTTATTTTTTTAAAGGTCGAGTAAAATTTTTTGTTTCGATTTTCTGCCTTTATTACGCCTTCCGAATACGTGGATAAAATTAATGACATTACGACTAACTCACCCTGTATGAGCTTATTTAAACTACAAAAATGCTTGTACATAACTATTTTTTATATAAAATTAGTTAGTAGGAAAAAATATGTAAACTTATCTAGCCTATATTGTATCCACCGAAGCTCACATTAAATGTATAAATTGAGGCACCGCAAACACCTTTGTTATTCGGCGTAGAAAGTTTGAAGATAATATCATCTTTTGGAATATAGGATTCGTCTTTTATTTGTAGATTCTGATTTTCAGTTATCTTTAAAACATTTATCGAACACTCAGATTCAGTTATTTTAATGACTTGTCCTACAAAATATTTTAATGATTTCTTCGTAGCAAATATGATAAGTACGAAATCATGTATTTCGATACTATTGGGATCTTCAAATTTTCCATCATCGAAATCAATTGGACTGTCATCTGATCTTCACACATATTTTCAATATCACTCTCCCATGTTTCTTCCTCAAATACTTGTCTGACATGCTTAATTGTCTGTTTTCTGCTTCTGCTGGTCCTTTTCTCTTCTTGAAGCTGCTTTCTTTTTTCTTTCTCATTTTGTTCATTCTCTATTAGATTCCTTTCTGGTATCGATATGAGGATAGCAGAATACTTTTTCTTCCTTCCCTTAGTAGATTTTGGTCTGTTTGATTTCGGATAAGGCCTTACTTGTTCAGGAGTTAATTTTATATCAGAAATTATTGTAATTTTTGGTGCACCTGTCATCCTATCTATATTTGGTGGTGGAACAACGGTTGAACTTGTAGCCAATTCTTGGACATTAGGTTCCACATTAATATTTGATGACGGTGAGGGAGCCTGTGGATTTTTGATATCGGTAACTTGTGAAGCCATAAAATCCTCGTCGGAGAAAACATTTCGATTCATAGGATAGCAGCTGGTTTTAAGGAAACCAGATATCATATTCTGTCTACTGAAACCTTCATTAAATGCCGAAGCGCTTAAACTTGCGATATCGAAAATTGTAATTGCTTTTCCAGGATGATTAGACATCCAACTATCAAAAGCTGCTCGGCATCGAGCTTTAAAATGCCCAAATACGGATACATCCGATGGTTGGAAACGATGTGTTGTGTGAGGTGGAAATGTTAAAAGAATTAACCCATTATCTCTACAATATATTATTAAATCAAGAGACGCATGAGTGTCATGGTTATATAATAGAATTGGATTTTCCTTAGAGGCATGCATGTGTTTCTTTATGTGCTTCATAATTTCAAGAAACGCTGCATTTGTCATCCACCACTAGGCAATGAAAGTCCTATACTTCCCTCTGGTGCCCCAGTTAGAAAAACTTATTTGTAGAGGACTCTGGGAAATACATAGGCAAATGGAATAACGTTTCCATCAGAGCTCTCCTCTTTCAGCAGCAACTGCTTGTCCAACTTATTTGCAGCCTTTATTTGTAATAACTTTTGGCATTTGTATAACAGTATTTATGCCACTGTCATCCACATTCACTTTTCTAAATTCGTAAATTTATATTTTTCCTGCAGATTTCTAAAAAAATGTATCGACATTGGTTCTGTTGAAACTAATATTTCTGGCCAAGCTTGTATTCTCTGGCTTTCTGAGAGATAAGTTATGATGTCTGCGCATGAATCCTTTTATCCACTCAATTCCTGCGATTTTTTGTGCATCGTTTTATTTAGTTTTGATGCGTATTCATACGCAAATTTACGAAATTGAAAATATGTTAATCCATATTGCAGCTTGGAAGAATGTATAACATATTTCTCCAAATCGACCTCTTCTTTATTTGTAAAAATTTGTTGGTTTGAGTATTTTGACCTATATTTATTTACTCTAATATCTATGTCAAGCAAATTTTGGTCCCTCAATTTCTTCAATCTTTTGTGTAATATGGATTTTTTAAAACCATATCTTTGTGTTACTTTCCTAATAGAACCGTTGTTATTACTTATATCCCGAAGCGCCTGCACAATTGTTTCTTCGGGAATGTTCGCCCTGGCGGATTTCTTAATATAATGCCTTACCATTATATTCTACAAACCAAAAATTAATAATTAAGACTATAACAACAGTTGGGGTACATGTGGACAGTGCCCACTTGTACCTCAGACAGACGTCCACATGTGCTCTGTATGTACTTAGAGAACAAAACTGTTTATACAATTTTTTAGGTTAAGTAGATATTATTTATGCAATATATAACACAAGTAAAAATAGCACAAGAGTGGAGAATAATCTAAAGTAGCTGTGGATAGTTTACCGCGTAGTTTCGTTAACAAAGAAAGTTTACCTTTCAAAGACTTTGTAGATTCACCCACTAAACATAATTAAATTTCTTCAATGTTATAGAAACATTTCTGTACTAGCTGTAATGTTGCTCTCAGACTTATAATTAACTGTATGCAATGTCCCAGGGACCTTTATTCTGCAGGCTAGAAACATTGCAGTGTAAGGTTCCTAAGGGAACACATTACTAGCAAATTGCATTTTAATTTCTATTAATATTGCACACAAGTCGCAGTGCAATGTTCTTTTATAACATTCCAGACACTGTATTTGGAATGTTGGTAAGAATGGAGTACCTATTGATTTTTTTTTAAATTTAAATATACAGTATACACTACAGGGTGTAATATTTTCTTCGGGATTTTATGACCAAGCATAAATTAGGGAACTATTATTCCCTTGCCCGTGGTGCCAATCGTGCCAATTGCCAAAGCTCAAATCTTGTAGATATCCTACCAAAATTCGATTACACAGTATCAGGGAGATATAAGTGGCGCCATCTGTCGGCTATTAATATACATATAATTAACTGAATCGTTTCGTGATTTTGATAAAAAACGCTTATTCCACAATTTTAAAGAATATTTATAAACTGGCCCGCTCGTTTAGCTGAAGCATAATATTTCTGAGAGTAACTATAGATTCAAAAACTAAATAATACCATATGAAAAAGATATGCAAATCCGTTGCAGAAATGTTGTAGAATTAATTTACCCTCAACATTTTTAAATAATATTATATTATGAAACATTGTTCAAAGCATTCCACAACTTTCATTAGTTATGTATCGTAATTCAACTCAAATTCAGCTGTATGCAACGTTGCACAGATATGCTGTAATGTTTCATGCTTAGTGGGCACAATCATTGTCATGGATAAACAGTTGACAAATGCACTATTGGTATCATCCACAGATAAAGCATCGTAATGCCATCTAGTGATCATGAGATAAACTTTCTAAAACGAATTTAACGAGGGTATTTAAATTGTCCACTTGTGCCCCTGTCTACAACTGCCCCTCGTTGCCCTACCATTTGTGCTACTTATTTTGAAAACACCCTGTATATAATACTACTATATAGATAACGTTAATCTTCAACTGAAATTAAAATTGAAGTCGAATTAAAGTGAAGAATACGATATGTACATGCGCTAATGGGCATGGGATGCGCCATGAAACCGATGTGTGGAACAATGATATATATATTTTATGCCTGCGCTTATTTACTTATTTTCTTTATACTATATTGGGACGTTGTGACATGCGCAAATGGTAGTGGTCCCCTTATAGATATTTGTTTCGCAAATCGGTTTCACGGCTACGGGCTAGCCCGAATGATGTTGGTTGCTGCTAACTGAAATCGTGATCAAATTAAATTTTGTAGTGGGAGTTTTGACGAAAAGAATTAGGTCAAATCACTTAGGTATATGTATACATATATTTTTTATTATTTTGGAATTTTCAGGGTGGGCATTAGCCGCTTACTGGTGCGATGCTCAATTGTTATTTTTATAAAAAATGAAATATTTATGAAAAATTCAAGGAATGCATGTTTTAGTTTTTCCATATCTCCCAAGGTAGACTCTGGCATGTAAAATTAACAGAATGTAAATCCCGAAATATGCTAATGAATTATTACTAAATAAATACAATCTCAGTTCATTATCAAATTAATATGAGAATATGTTTTTCACTTCCCATTTTTATTGATTTTACTTCAAACAGCAACTACCGTCGTCACTACTAATATGTGATTCCCATTCATGATGTAGTGACTAATTGCCAGACCATGATTGTCCGTTAGTGTGTGGGCAAATAAGTTTAGCGATTTGACACGATAATTCGAATCGTGGCGATACGAACGGATGAAAAAGAATGACGTCTGTGGTTAGCTTTAGATAATCTATTTATTTCCTAATTTTAATTAAATTTCATAAAAGAATCTATAAATTATTCTTACAATACAATATATTCCATTACTAAGGGGTTATACAGCCATAGGAAGTAATAGGCCAGTAGCTAGTAAATATGCTGTTTATGTTTAGTTTCTTAAGTAAAATATTCAAAGAAATAGATAATGATCTATTTAGAAATGTATTTTCCAAAATTAGCAATAATTTGAAATCTGTTAGGCATATATAAATCGGCGCAGTTATGTTTTTGAAGATAAAAAATTCGATTTTGCAATTAGTTCTCCGATATTTCCAAGGAACATTAGCTGGGATATGAGTTGGATAATTTTGGCAATTTATTTTTGTCTATGATATTTTCATCTGTTTCATTATTAATTTCAAGATATCTGCATTTAAATAGTAGATGAAAAAAAACTAAATAAATACGTTTGTTTAAAAACATAATTTATTTAAAAAATGAAAAATATAAATTTCTGTAGTAAATTTTGAAAATGCCTACCATTAACGTCTTTACATTTTCTTAAAGTTTTTTTAGATAATATTTTGCATTAAATATGAGTCTTCTTATTCCTAATACAATGTTCAGTTTCCTTGATACATATATGCCAAGCAGCACCTATAGCAATTTGACTATTAACGTAAAAGAGTTGCATAAATAAATATCTAAGGACTTGATATCTGGGCGACAAGGTGACTACCACGACCATTCTAGCAGCATGGAAAAGTTCATTTAAATGTTTCCGGTCATAAAAAATGCTGCTCCATCTTGCATAAACCACATATCTGCTGTAAAATCTAGAATCATTTTCTCTTTTTAATGAACTCTAGTCTTAACACTTAATTGTAGACCGACCTATTTAGGCCGTTCGCAGTGATTCTTAATGTGACAACAAAAATGTCTCTCCCAGTTGTATAAATAACCTCTAAAATACCTAATCTACAATTTACAACAACTTTATTTTGTTATAGGTCCGCATATTTTCTAGCTGCAGATCGTATTTCTTAATTCAGTGTTAGAAAATTGATTTTGCCTCAGAATTTTTGAAAGTTGCAACAAACTTAACAAAAAAAATAAAATTGTACAATATTAACTTACAAAGTTAAATGACAACAGTAATAATAATTGTCACCATGTCTACAAACGCTTTTGATAATTACATAATTTTGCCAATAAAATTGCAATATTTAAATACAGATATTTCTATAAAGAATTAGTTAAGTATTTCGTATTTTATTGTGAAACGGTCAAAATAGACAAAACAAGTCTGCTGGAATTTAACCAACTTCCCTTAACTATTGTGTAATCAGCGCCCTCTGGTAATATATTAATCGCAAAATTATATTTCTACCATTTTCAAATTATTGTCTTCGAAAATATTTTTTTAACGAATAAAAGTAGGTCTGCTGCTCTATGGCCTATGCCTATTAGTTATGGAACCTGTATATGCATACCATATGTCCAGCTCTGTCTACCCAGTATACTGCCAAATTTCCATATTTTTTTACATTTCCTTCAAAATAATTATCTACGGAAAAACCATTTCGAATTGTAGCATCCCACTCCTCCTTTCCTTCCCACTTAAGATTATTCACCCATTTCATTGTGCCTGTAATTAATATTAGTTACTTTCTTTTATTTAGTTAGTAGGATTGATTAATTTTTAATCAAATAATATTTTATAGCCATTTTATTTTGGCACATACAAGCTGTCCAAGTTAAGACTTTGCAGTCTTAATTTTCTAAATGGGTTTTCTGGAGAATTTTACCCCTCGAAGAGACTGTTGTTTTTTCTACTTTAAACGAAGTCGTTCGTGGAACCAAAAAGAGAATGGAGGAATAGTAATTTATTTACCTACGTCCCGTAGGTGACTTTCATTACAGTAAGAGTTGTTTTGGAAATATAAACAAGTAGGTACCTATCATCTAGCTGCAGATAGTATCTCTTAATTAATTAAGAATTTTTGAGAGTTGCAACAAACTTTACAAGAAAAAAAAAGTACAATATTAACTTATACAGTTAAATGACATCAATCGGATCGAACAATATTGTAATAGGTTTAAATTATTTTTAAACATTAATAAGTGCCATTCAATTACATTCACTAAAAATATTAGTCCCTACATTTTAAATTATCAGATTAATAATGAGGAGCTTCGGCGTGTCTCAGAAATAAAAGATTTAGGCGTTATATTTGACAGTAGGTTGAGTTTTGGTCACCATATTGATTATGTTTCTCGAAAATGTAATGGAATGTTGGGTTTCATTTTCAGGACGTGCAGGGAATTTAGAGACGAAAAGTCTCTTAAATCTTTGTACTATGCCTATATTTACAGCAGACTTAATTTTGCCTGTGTGATTTGGAGTCCTAATTATAATATATACAAATTAAGGCTGGAAAGAGTTCAGAACAGATTTGTTCGTTATCTTAATCTCAGGGTCAACGGTATTTATAATGTTGATGACATATCAGCTACTAAACAACAGTTTAATATCGTCCCTTTGGAACAAAGAAGGATTTACGCTGACTTTATTATTTTATTTAAATTATTGAATAATTTATTAGACTGTCCCTATTTAGTTTCTTTACTGAATTTTCATGTTCCTTCTAGAAATACGAGAACGACTAATTTATTTAGCTCATTAGCCCAACATACCAATCTCGGACTAAATAGTCCATTGTACAGAATGACTGTTAATTATAATAGTTATATTGTAGACGCTAATATTGATATTTTTAGTACTACTCTTAGCAGTTTCAAAAGATTTATTAGGAATATTCAGTTCCTTTAAATAACTTTTTACTTATTTTTGTACATTTTTTCACTGATGTATCCATTTCCTGTTAGTTTTTTGTATTTTTTTACTTACACTATGTTCACGATTGTATCAGTGGATGCAGTTTTGGGCGGCAAGCCTGTTTGCATTCCAAATGTGATAAATAAATAAATAAATGAAACAGTAATAGATGGGTTTGGACATAGTACGAGCAAATATTTATTTGCAAACGATTTTTTTAAACAAAAATATTTAACGCCTGTAATTACCAAACTAAAAATCATCCCTGTAAGAAGATCCACAAAACGGCTACTACAAGCTCCGCCCCGACTTAGTAACCGCGCTTATCTGTCAAAGCTGGAAGCAAACTGGATTAAATATAATATAAACAAGGATATAATTAATTAACGGTTAATTTAGCTTGTATTTATTAAAATTTTATAGTACCTACGTATAACGCAGGAAGCCTATTTGTATAATTTACCATAAGAAAATGGTGTCTAATTTTTTAGCGACCAACGCGAACGGTATTCAATGTAAACTAGTACCTAGTCTTGTGCAATGTAAAATAAGAGTAGACCAACATGCATATATATAATTATTATTATAAGAAAAATTATAAAATATAAAAAATTAGTCCAGATATTAAGTAGGTACAAAGATACATCTACACACCTGTAGATAGGTACTTGAAAACTGCCACCAAATAGATTATGTCAAAATAGCAATTTTGCACAATAGGTTATCAACGGCAACCTATTTTGCGCAAGTTAGTTTCACTGGGTAATTTATAAAAGCCGACGCTTGACTTTTAAAAAAATCCTCTATTGATTCTCCTGCCAGTAGCATTGCTATTGAATTTTGTCTTTGTGTTCATGCACTCTTACACAAGAAACATGGAAAATGCAAATTATCTACACCACACTCAAATTGAAAATTCATTGTGGTTTAAACTTCGGTATACATCAAAATTTTATGAAACGGGTGTTAGTAAAACTGCAAAGGATTGCTTGGAAACTTTTTCTAAATATATTGTCACGGATTTCCTAATCCGTCTTTTTCTTACTTCCAAAAAAACAATCCGTTAATAAATTACTTCTTTATTAACTACTGAACACTACTAATTACAGGTCAACTAAACACTTATTTAATTAATCGCTATCTAAATCACTTTGATATCTCCAACTAAACACTTTAATTCAGACTGTAATACAAGACTTATACAAGACTAACTAACTCGGCCGTTTATTCTTCTTTTATAGACCCAACGAATATTCCAGATATATTCCAGTATCTCTAGATCCCTTTTCTCGTACGACTGGAACGCTTCTCGTCGATTCCCGATTTTTCTAGGCCGATCTCGATCACGGCATGTTCTTTGTTTACCAGAATGGCGTAGGGGCGATCGGGGCAATCTTAGACAATTCGCGGTGCCACAGTCGTCGGTTTGGGAGTGAGTGGGGCAAATTCCGTGACACTGCCCCCTCCTTAGGACCGATCGTCCCGATCGGATACACCTCTATACGGGGACAGACGCTCCAGATGGACGACCTTCATCTTACTCCTGGGAGTCCTCTGTATCCGGTAGACGACGTCATTGATTCTTTTAATGACGGTATAGGGGCCCTCCCAACGGTTCTGTAGTTTAGGCGATCTTCCTTTCTTCCGCGTGGGGTTGTACAGCCACACCAGGTCACCTTGTTGGAATCCGACTGTATTGGCCCGGACGTCGTATCGAGTCTTCATGCGATCGCTCTCTAGTCGCATTCGAGATCTGACTTGATCGTGTACGGCTGCTAGTCTTCGTTCTAGCTCATGGGTGTAAGTGCCTGGCTCTGTGGGCTGTTCCGCAGGACGACCAAATACCAAATCTGCTGGAAGGCGAAGCTCTCTTCCAAAGATGATCCTTGCGGGAGTCTTCCCAGTAGTTTCATGGACAGCTGAGCGGTAAGCTAACAGGAAGAGTGGAATGAGCTTGTCCCAGTCTGTCTGGTTCTCGTTCACAAACATCCTCAGATTGGTTTCTAGTGTGGAGTTGAAGCGTTCCACCATACCATCTGACTGGGGATGCAGTGGGGTGGTCCTGGTTTTCGGATTCCCATAAGCTCGCAGACCTTTCGGAACACACCTGATTCGAAATTTCTGCCCTGATCTGAATGCAGTTCCATGGGCACACCAAATCTGCAGAACAGGTTGTTGACTAGGGCTTCTGCTACGGTCGTGGTCTCTTGATTGGGAAGAGGGTATACTTCCGGCCATTTACTAAAGTAGTCCATGGCGACTAACAGATATCGGTTTCCATTTTGAGTGCTTCGGTCCCTTGCTGGCTGCACATATGTCACATTTTCGGCACCAATCTTCTACATCCGTCCTACAGCTCAACCAGTAGAAACGCTCCCTAATCTTCTGTAGAGTCCTATTGATACCGAAATGTCCACCACCAGTACCTCCATGTACTTCCTGCAGCACTTCCTTGACCCGGGACCTCGGGAGTAGTACTTGCTTCTTCACCTCCGTTCCGTCATTGTTCTCCCATGCTCTTTTTAGAACACCGTCTTCCAACACCAAGGAATTCCATTGAGCCCAATAGCTTTTTAATGCTGGGCTTTTACTACTGACTTCAGCCCAAGAGGGTCGGTTGTTGGCTTCTTTCCAGTCTAGTAAGGGCTTGATGTCACAGTCAGCTTGCTGGTCTTCCCGAATCGCCGCTGAACTCCATCTGTCTTCAGGTTGGGCTGCTACCACCTTGCAAGGAACTGATGAGATATCCTCCTTCCTTTCAAGACTACTACAGTGCTTGCAGTTGACAGGACAGGGTCTCCTAGAAAGGGCATTTGCATTTCCATGTTTCCTGCCGGCTCGATGTTCAACAACAAAGTGATATTCTTGCAGCCGTTCCAGCCACCTGGCCATCTGTCCTTCAGGGTTCTTAAACTGCAACAGCCATTTAAGGGAAGCGTGATCCGTTCTTAGAAGGAATTCTTGGCCATACAGGTATTTATGAAAGTGTTCTAGGCTCTTGACGATGGCAAGTAATTCTTTCCGAGTCACACAATAGTTCTTTTCGGCTTTTGACAGGACTTTGCTGAAGTAGCCCACTACTCGCTCTTGGCCATCTTGTATTTGGGAAAGAACTCCGCCAATTCCAATGTTGCTTGCGTCCGTGTCCACTATAAATGGTTGTCCAGGTATTGGGTATGTCAAAATCGGGGTAGTGCAGAGGGCCTCTTTCAGCGTCTCAAAGGCTTGCTGGCATTTCGTCGTCCATTCGAACGGGATGTTGTCTTCTGTGAGTTTATGAAGAGGCTTGGCAATGTCCGAGAATCCTTGGACGAATCGTCGATAGTATGTGCATAGGCCGAGGAAACTTCGAACTTGATGTTTGTCTTTAGGAACCGGCCAGTTCTTTATGCATTCTGTCTTCTCCGGGTCTGTTTTCACACCATTTGGAGTAATAATGTGGCCTAGGTATCTAACCTCCTTTTGGAACAGACTGCACTTCTTCGGGTTCAACTTCAGGTTCGCTGCTTTCAACTTCTTAAACACTTCGGACACGTTCTTCAGGTGCTCCTGGAAAGAGCGTCCCAGCACCACCACGTCGTCCAAGTAAATCAAGCAGGTCTCCCAATGTAGGCCATGAAGTACAGTTTCCATCAGTCGTTCAAAAGTGGCAGGGGCATTACATAGACCAAATGGCATTACATTGAACTGCCACAATCCATTTCCGGTAGTGAATGCTGTCTTTTCCTTGTCTTCTGGGCTGACCTCGACTTGCCAATATCCACTCTTTAAATCCAAAGTGGAAAACCATTGCGCACCAGCCAAGGTGTCCAGAGTATCGTCAATTCTTGGTAGTGGGTAACTGTCTTTCTTGGTGACGTCATTTAATTTTCTGTAGTCCACACAAAATCGGGTGGAGCCATCTTTTTTCTTGACCAGGACTACAGGAGAAGCCCAAGGACTCTGAGATGGCTCTATGGTGCCTTGATTTTGCATCTCGATTAACATCTTGTTAACTTCTTCTCGCTTGGCTAGTGGAAGTCCTCGTGGTGGCTGCTTTATAGGAGATGATGAACCAGTATCGATTCGATGCTTCACTACATTTGTTCTCCCAAAGTCTCCTGGTTTAAGTGCAAACACATCTTCATTTTCACTTAGCAGCTCTTCCAGTTGTTCCACCTCCATCTCTGTTAATCTTTCTTTGGCCCTATCCACGATGTCCCTTAGACATTCCGGTAGACTGGTCTTGTTTGGTTTCTTCTCCATTTCATTGTTTTCTTTGAGTGTTCTGACCATGGTAACAGGTTCACAGAGTCCTACTTCAGTTCCTTTTGTAATTTTCTGTGGAAAAGTTTTCAGGTTTACTACCCGTACTATTGTCGTTTTCTCTGGTTTAATCAGGGTGCGGCCGGTGACTATAGATTTATTGAACAGATCCGGATTACTGGGTTCCACCACTCCAACACTGCAAGACATTTCCCCATCCATTACAGTGGCAACCAATGTTTCGGTCTGACCAGGTAGTCTTCTTTAACAACGAGTCTCCGTACAGCGTTATTCTCAGTGGTGGTCGTTAGCACTACTTCCTCACCCATTATCCGCAGCGTACCAGCATTCAAATCTAAGTTCACCCCTTTGCTCGTAGTAAGTCTAGTCCGAGTATGACATTGTCCGATATATCTGCTACCAGGGCTCTGTGTTTGAACTTGACGTCTCCTAATTCTATGTCAAGCTCGCATTCCCCTTGACTGGCAGTTGTTGTCCATTGGCTGTTGTAAGGACATAACGCTTGGCAGGGCTCTTAATACGCCAATCACCAATAATATCCGGTCGTACAATAGTTCTTGCCGCTCCAGTGTCGATTACCATAGGGAACATACGACCAAAAATAATGCCTTCTATTAGCAAGGAGTCAGAGTCCTGGAGACGTGATAACGTAACTTCTTCTTGTGGGGCATGGTACGAGGACGCAGCCGGCCTTTGCCCCGTCAAGCCGGCTGACCCTAGTTTTCCTGTGCAGGTGCCGCTTGGGAGTCGCGCTTTTGCTGATCCGCGACTGGGGCCCTACACTGTCTCTTTAAATGTCCTGTCTGTCCACAGTTCCAGCATTTAAGAAGGCGATCCCTTCGACTATCAGATTGCTCTTTATTTGGCCCAGTAGATGAACTGAATTTATCAATAATCTCCTTTAGCGTCTTTATTAGATCTCCATTTGCCATACTATCGCTGTTATCACTGATGGCCCGAACTTTAACATGTCTACCGGATGCCATCTTTGCTGCCTCGAATTCCAGTGCATGCGAAAGAGCGTCGTTCAATGTTTTGGGTCTGGCGAGTCGTAGTGCCTGCTGGGTTTCACAATCTCTTAGGCCGTCGATAAAGACTTGGATGGAGAGCTGATCTACAAATTCGGACGGGGCTGTTGGATATGCCAATCGAACCAGTCGGACAACGTCGGTCTCAAAATGTTGTAAATTCTCTCCACTTTGCTGGTGACGAGTTTTCAATTGTGCCTGGTACACTTGCTGCAGGTGCTTATCCCCATATCTCATTTCCATATGCTGTTTTAGAATGTCGTAGTTATTCTGCTGGCCAGCAGGAACTCCTTGTAAGACGTCAAGAGCTTCCCCTCGTAAAGCAACTATCAGAGCAGTAGCTTTCTCATAATCCGACCATTCATTTGCTGATGCTGCTGCTTCAAATTGACGCAGATAGACATTCCAGGAAACCTTACCGTCGAATTCAGGGGGTCTTGTCTTCTGAGTTCGGATAACCGGTCCTTCTGATTTGATTACGCCCTCCTTTGTTATCTTGTCTAATTTATGTCGAAGCTCTTCTCTGACCTGGTTTATTTCTTCGTGTATTTCCTGTTTTGTGCTAACAGTTCTTCGTTGATTTCTTTTCTTTGTTCTACCAGTTTCTCTTCTACTTGTTTTTCCACTTTATGTGACTGCTCCTCTAGTTTTTCTTCTAGTGTATTCTCCAATTTTTCTAACTTTGTCTGCATTTCTTTCGTCTGAGCTCTCATTTCCTGTTGTATTGTCTGTATCTGATCTTTCATTTTATGCCCTTGTTCTTCAAATTGTTCTTGTATTGTCTGGGACTGATCTTCCAATTTCTCTTGCATCGTCTTCGTCTGGTCTCTCATTTCCTGTTGCATTGTCTTCGCCTGGTCTTCCATTTTATGCCCTTGTTCTTCCAACTTTTCTTGCATCATACGTCCCTGTTCTTGCATCGTTTGCATCATTTCTAACAGTTTCGCCAGTTGTGCATCCATATTGACTTGGCTTCTAGTTACAGGCATCCACTCTATTTGAAATGTTCTAGAATGTCCAGTAATATGTTTGTAAATGTCACCGTTGACTTCCTTACAATGAAACGAGTGCAGTGATATGCCACACTTGGGTATTTGTCTCACTCCGGTATAAAGTTCTAGAATGTTCGAAAATGTCCTTCGCAAATAACACCGTTCACTTCCTTAAGTCACGACGAGTGCGGTGATATGTCACACTTGGGTCTTTGTCTTACTTCGGTAGAGAGTTCTAGAATATTCGAGAATGTCTTTCGGAAATACCACTGTTCACTTCCTTGAGTCACGACGAGTGCGG
This sequence comes from Monochamus saltuarius, assembly GCA_025584915.1. Lineage (NCBI taxonomy): Eukaryota > Metazoa > Arthropoda > Insecta > Coleoptera > Cerambycidae > Monochamus > Monochamus saltuarius. The sequence continues at coordinate 26,224,680 of CM046726.1, read as the reverse complement.
TGATATGCCACACTTGGGTCTTTGTCTCACTCCCGTACAAAGTTCTAGAATGTTCGAGAATGTCCTTCGAAAATACCACTGTTCACTTCCTTGAGTCACGACGAGTGCGGTGATATGCCACACTTGGGTCTTTGTCTCACTCCCGTACAAAGTTCTAGAATGTTCGAGAATGTCCTTCGCAAATACCACCGTTCACTTCCTTGAGTCACGACGAGTGCGGTGATATGCCACACTTGGGTCTTTGTCTCACTCCTGTACAAAGTTCTAGAATGTTCGAGAATGTCCTTCGCAAATAGCACCGTTCACTTCCTTAAGTGACGACGAGTGCGGTGATGTGTCACACTTGGGTCTTTGTCTCACTTCGGTAGAAAGTTCTAGAATGTTCCAGATTGTCCTTCGCCAATAACACCGTTCACTTCCTTAAATCAAGACGAGTGCGGTGATATGTCACACTTGGGTCTTTGTCTCACTCCCGTACAAAGTTCTAGAATGTTCGAGATTGTCCTTCGCGAATACCACCGTTCACTTCCTTTCGACAAGACGAGTGCGGCGATATGTCACACTTGGGTCTTTATTCCACCCACGCACAGGGTTCCAGAAAGTTCCTCCAACTTCCACTTAAACCCACTCACGCACAGGGTTCCAGAAAGTTCTTCAAAACTTCCAGTTAAATCCACTTCCGACACCAAATTGTCACGGATTTCCTAATCCGTCTTTTTCTTACTTCCAAAAAAACAATCCGTTAATAAATTACTTCTTTATTAACTACTGAACACTACTAATTACAGGTCAACTAAACACTTATTTAATTAATCGCTATCTAAATCACTTTGATATCTCCAACTAAACACTTTAATTCAGACTGTAATACAAGACTTATACAAGACTAACTAACTCGGCCGTTTATTCTTCTTTTATAGACCCAACGAATATTCCAGATATATTCCAGTATCTCTAGATCCCTTTTCTCGTACGACTGGAACGCTTCTCGTCGATTCCCGATTTTTCTAGGCCGATCTCGATCACGGCATGTTCTTTGTTTACCAGAATGGCGTAGGGGCGATCGGGGCAATCTTAGACAATTCGCGGTGCCACAGTCGTCGGTTTGGGAGTGAGTGGGGCAAATTCCGTGACAATATTAATTTAAGATTTTTTTTAAAAATGTCTTAAATTTACAAATGCTTTAACAAAAGATGGAGTACTATATTTTGCATTCGATTTCGGATCTTTCAAAAAATGTGCTTGTAGAATACGATACTGAATTAACCAGGTTATCTATATTACCGTGTAGTTGACTTGAAAATTTACATATTTCCAATATTATGCAGGTAGTAATTGTAAAAATTTAGTTAGTATATATCTAAGTTTACGTGTTTTTAATGAGTATATTCATGTTATGTAAGAAGTACTTTTATGCACATTTTTTATGAATTGAAATATAAACTAGAATTGTTCGTCACCTACCTATACAATAATAAACAATATACCTATATCATTAGATTTAATAATAGATATACGTATTAACACATTTAAGTATAAAACGTAATTTTCTTGCTGGCTATCGCTTCTTGCTTCGATAAACCATCCAAATTAGCCGCATACTCCGAGTAACCTGTAATAAATATCCACAGCAGGTGACGCAAGGTAGGTAGCTGACGTCACGCATCCTAGCCTCGCATACAAGTACGTTTCGTGGCCTCTCTTCGGTTGGAAATTTTCAAATGCTCAAAACTACCTTATTTTTAAAAATTTTGATCCTGAATTTGGCAATAATATTTTTTATTGCATATTCAGTTGATTTCAATAAAATATAAAAATTGTCGGACCTGCCTAATGTCACGATGACATACTTATCTACAGATGCTTTTGATAGAGAGCGAAGTGAAGGTCCCACAAAAGTTTGCCTTTATCAAGAATGATTAAATAGGAATCAAAAGCGACGTCAAATCATCTGCACTCTAAAAACTCAGGCTGCGAGAAGCAGATATTTTTGTTTCATAAAGAAAACCAAGTGACCTAGGTGCTAAGAAGAGTGCCAAGAAAGACGACCTCCAGCTCGATGGATGAGGACTCATTGAGGGAGTACGAGAGACGCGGTCTAGATAGCAGATGCAGGATCGCGTCAACTCTCAACGAGGCCCAAGTCTAACAATTATTAGATGAAAATAAAGAACTACAGGAGACTGTAGATATCTTGTCCAAAGAAATCGTGAAGTCGGAAAAAAAGACGAGACAACAAGAAGAATTATATCAAAGCAAATACAAAGATATGTTAAATCGAATACACATAATATCCCCAGGAGCTGTACCTATCCCAGCCAAGGAGGCCTCTCAAGTGGAAACCAAAACTTCTAACTAGCTTAAAAAGTAAAAAAATGTATTTTCTGTTGCAGGTAGAAGCGACTTCTCTGGCTCTAAAGCGGAGCCCAAGAAAATTCTGATGATCCAGGAACGGTCCCCAACAGCCGGCCTCGCGACCGGAGAGTCCAAAAACATTTACTAGATTCCCCCTGTGGTTTTCATAAAGAAGGATAAATGGTCTTATAGACCCTGAAAACAGAAAAGATGAATACAAGTAAACAGGAGTGACAAACAGCAGACAGAACTGCAGCAAAGGACAGAACTGGCAGAAGCCGCCAGCAGCATGCTGACGCAAATGCAAGTTATGTTTTGTGCCATGAAGACTTTTTTTAATAGCATACCTTTCTTGTTTCAGGAGCAAATGGACCCCGCGACAAGCCAACCAGGATCCATCGAGGACTGGCTGACAACAGCTTGCAAGTAGCTACATTTCATGTTTTAAGGAACTACTAGGACCAAGAAAATGAAATGAACTGATTGGAGAGGACGGGAATATTGATACATTCATTTAATGGGAATTTCTTACATGGAAACGCAAAAGGACATTCTAAACCTGGCATCTGTATTTTGTAAATGATAGTAATGCATCTAAGAGGGACCAGAGGAAAGACCTATTTTCATTTGACGATTTTTTTAGTCACCGAATTAATTTATTACATTGTGATTTACATTTATAATTTTTATACCATATTTAGTTTTCATTTTCTGTATTAGTTCTAAGTATTAGCTATATATTATACAGGGTGCCCGGAAATTATGCGTCAAGACTTCAGGTGGTGATTCCTCACAAGAAATTAGGGTCACGAAGTCCTATAACAATTTTTCGAACACTCAATATTAACGGAGTTACAGGATGTTAGATAGATAGATAGATAGTTTATTATAAACATTTTTTTACAGAGCTACAATAATTGTACAAATTGAATGCTCGTACACTAAGGTAAGTAAAACATCTTTGTCCACAAGTATTGTTCATTTTAGGAATTTTCAATTTATTATTTAACTCTCCTCTTGTTCTTTGTAGATTAATACTCTTAAAACTATGGTTAAATTGATAGAGAACACATTGATAAAAAGATAGCGATCTCATGTCCATTATATGGTTACGGAAGTTCACCTACCTTTTTAGTTTGTTAATTATGTTCCTGTTTACGTTAGAATTTATAATTGAGATCACCTACCTCGTTAGTTTGTAAATTACGTTTCTGTTAATGTTAGAGTTTATAATTTTTGTGATGCCTTTATTTTGACGTTTTTTAGAACATTCTCGGCCACATTCTATTTGATTCTCGAGACCGGCGAAAACTTCTAGAACCCTAAAAACCTATATAAGCGAATCATTTTCGCCGCTGGAGTCAGTTTATATTGAGCAGTCGAACGCGAATGACTGAAACGTCAAAGTAAAGCATTTGCCAGTTGTGAATTTGTCGAAGGATATTTCTTGTATAATCAAGAGTGACAATAAAGTTGTTTGTTTACGTGACGTGTTTCTGCGCTAAGGCAATTTCGAGGTTATATTGGTGTCAGAAGTGAGACGTTCCACAAAGAAGACGTGTGGAGTAGACAAGTGAATGCCAGTGACGAGATCAAGAGCGACGGAAATAGAGGAAACAGTTAAACAGTTAATGCAGATGATGAAAGATATGAAAAGGAGCCAAGAAGATATGAAGGAAGAAATAAAGAATAGTCAAGACGAAATGGGAGAATATTTAAAAAAGGAAATGAAAAACAGCCAGAATGAAATAAAGACTAACCAAGACGAAAAGATGGATAATTTAAAAAAGGATATGAAAAACAGCCAGGATGAAATGATGAAAGATTTAAAAGAAGAAATAAAAACCTGTTAAGAGGAAATTAAGAACAGTCAAGAGGAGGTGAAAAATAGTTTGGAAGAAATTAAAAATAATCAGGAAGAGTTAAGAAACGAAATGAAAACCTGTTTACAAGAAAACAATAAGAAGTTAGAAGAAGCAATTAAAGGTTAAACTCACTGAATTTGAGGAAACTGTGGAAGAAAAAATTAATCAATTAAGAAATGAGGTAAAATATAAGGTCCAGTCGTAAAAGAAAATATGACTAAGTTACAAAGTATCAAATCTGAAATACCAGTTGTCGGGAAAGGAGCCCATTAAGACTGAGAGCAGTTTTCTTTCGTTGTCAAGTGTGAAGCCACCAACATTTGATGGAAAGGTGTCATGGAGTACTTACCTTAAACAGTTTGAAGCAGCTGCCTTGGCAAACAATTGGTCAGAAGGAGAAAACCTACCTCACTAATAGTGGCTCTACGAGGTGAAGCTTTAGAGATACTAAGAACACTAGATGACGGTAAACAAAAGGACTATCAAATGCTGAAGGGTGCTTTGGAAATGCGGTATGGCAAAGCCCATCTGCAACACGTCTACCAGGCACAATTAAAAAGCCGAAGACAACGTTTCGAAGAAAATCTGCAGCAATTTGAGGCAAATATAGCACGCATGGTGAAGCTAGCCTACCCCACCGCAGCGACAGAATTCCAAGAACAGTTAGCAGTGAGTAGCTTCATTGATGGCCTGCGAGACTCCGAGATCAGCCATGCGTTAAGGTTAGCCAGACATAAAAACATATCTGAAGCTCTGGCCCTGGCACGGGAAATTGAAGCCGCCCGACAGGCTTCCAGAAACAGTCAAGGCAGAACAAAGCAAGTTAGGTTTTAAACTAGCACACAACGAACAAGTGAAAATAATATGGAAGGATTTATGAAGAGTTTGCAAGATTTAATGAGTAACTTTCAGCAATAACAAGACCGTACTAATTCCACTGTATATAGCAGGAGAAGACCCATTCAGTGTTGGAATTGTGGAGTTGAAGGGCATCTTAGGAATCGATAAGAATACATCTAGTCAGGACCAGAAAAACGCCAATTAGTCAGATTTGAGGGGCGAAAGCTGGCTAGGTGCTACCAAGCCCCACCAACTATTAAGATCAAGGTAACCCGTCTGCAAAATAATGGAATGAGTTTGGTAGTACCAGGGCGTATGTGCGGACGGGATTGTGAAATGGTCCTTGATACAGGCTCTAGTCACACCATAGTAAGACCGAACATAGTCGCTCACTGCAGAATACAAAAGCCAGACCGGAACTACATCTTGGAGACAGCAAATGGAGAAGTCATATCAGTGAAAGGCATCCATCTAGCTAGAATAACCCTGGGGGCAACCACTTCCTAACACAACATCTTAGTAACAGATATAACTGACGATGTCATTTTTGGACTTGATGTTATGACTCAACATAATTTTGTATTGGACCTTCCACGAAGACTATTGAAGACAAAAGATGAAAAAATCATCATGCAGCTTCCCGAAATCAGAAACCTTCCTATTAGAACTGTGGAAGCATCAGCAGACATAGAACTTCCAGCAGGTTCAGAAGTGGTAATCGAAGCTATTTGTAGCAGTTCTTCGGCAGTTGAAGAAACTGTAATTGTAGAACCAGAACCAGAGCCTTGTTAACCGATTCAAGTGTTCGTTACAAACCGATGAAGTCAAAAAGTTGACAGAGTTATTGAGGCGCTACCAGGATGTATTCCCTTTAATAGAAGATGACGTCGGAAGGACTAATCTTGTGCAGCACTGCAATTAAACAAGCTCCACGACGTATTGCTTTAGCAAAGCAAGAAGAGGTATCGACGCTGCTTAGAGACATGCAGCAACAGGGAGTCATTGAACCATCCCAGAGTCCATGGACTTCACCGGTTGTTTTGGTAAAGAAGAAGGACGGCTCTACCAGATTTTGTGTGGATTATAGAAGACTAAACGATGTCACTAAGAAGGACAGTTATCCGTTGCCAAGAATAGACGATACCCTGGATACACTGTCTGGATCCCAATGGTTTTCCACATTAGACCTAAAAAGTGGCTATTGGCAAGTGCAACTTCACCCAGATGATAAAGAGAAAACAGCGTTTTCCATTGGAACAGGGTTGTGGCACTTCAACGTCATGCCCTTTGGCCTCTGCAATGCATAAGCCACTTTTGAAAGACTTATGAAAACCATTCTGAGAGGAATGACCTGGAAAACTTATCTCGTTTATCTTGATGACATAATAATACTCGGAAAAGACTTTGAAAATCATTTGAAAAATGTCCAAGAAGATTTTCAAAAGTTGAGAGAAGCCCGGCTCAAGCTAAGTCCCAATGCTCTTTCAAAAGGAAGTCAAGTATTTAGGACATATTATTTCCTCTGATGGAGTGAAGACTGACCCAGAGAAAACTGAAGCCATCTGGAAATGGGCAGTACCGAAAGACAAACATGAATTAAGGAGTTTTATGGGACTTTGCACTTACTGTCGCAAGTTTGTGAAAAATTTCGCCGAGATTGCGAAACCCTTTCATCGACTCACAGAAAACAATCAGCCATTTATCTGGACGGAACAATGTCAACAAGCTTTTCAGAGATTAAAAGAAGCTTTGTGTTCTTCTCCGATTCTGTTATATCCCGAGCCTGGAAAGACATTCATCGTGGACACAGATGCTAGTAATACTGGAATTGGAGGAATATTATCACAAATTAAAAACGGGCATGAAAAAGTGATTTCCTACTTTAGCAAGGTCCTTTCTATGCAAGAAATGAACTACTGCGTAACCAGAAGAGAGTTGCTTGCCATAGTTAAAACTGTGGAGCATTTTCATAAGTATCTCTATGGTCAGCCGTTCGTATTGAGGACCGATCATGCTTCTTTGAAGTGGCTACTGCAGTTCAAGAATCCGGAAGACCAAGTGGCAAGATGGCCTCAACGGTTGCAGGAGTATGACTTCAAATTGAACACCGTAAAGGATCTAACCATCGTAATGCTGATGCCCTGTCCAGAAGACCATGACCTCCAAATTGTAAACACTGTGTGCTACAAGAGCTGAGAGAAGAAGATGAATTTCTTTGTAGAAGAACTACCATTCAGTGTCCAGAGGATTAGGATATTAAAACCATTGCTAAACAACAAAGTAAAGACCCGGATTTTGGACCAATTTTCTAATGGAAGATAAGCACCATGGACAGAGCCACCTGGCAGGACATTGCTGATAAATCACCATCTCTAAAAAGTTACTGGGCGTTATGGAATTCATTAGCCATCGAGAACGGCCTGCTAAAAGGAGTCTGGGAGAACCCAGACGGCAAAGAAAAGATTTATCAAACAATACTGCCCCACAAAAGAATTCCAGGACGTCTTCAAGCGCTGCATAGTGGGGTTGGTGGTGGACACTTTGAAATAAATAAAATTTTGAATAAAGTTAGAGAACGATTCTACTGGCTTGGCAGTCGGTCCGACGTGGAAGAATGGTGCCGACGTTGTGATACCTGCGCTGTAAGGGACTCGAAGCCGAGGACAGACGAAGCAGTACAATGTTGGAGCTCCATTCGAGAGAATAGCTATTGACATAGCTGCACCATTTCCTCGTAGCGGCAGTGAAAATCGTTATATTTTGGTAGTGATGTACTACTTCAGTAAATGGCCAGAAATATATCCCTTATCTAATCAAGAAGCAGTCACCGTAGCTGAAGCTTTATTCGAAAATTGGATATGCCGTTATGGAGGGCCCAGAGAGTTTGAAGTGTTTCAAAATGTTTGTGAGCTGCTAGGCATTCACAAAACCAGAACTACATCTCTTCACCCGCAATCAGATGGAATGGTGGAAATAATCAATCGCACCATCGAGAAACAGACCAACTGGGATACCTGCCTTCCTCAATTTTTACTGGCTTACCGAGCAGCAATTCATGAGACCACGGGTAAAACACCAGCCAGCGTGATTTTTGGCACAAAATTGCGGCTACCTATAGATCTAATTATGAAGCGACCGCAACACGAGGAAAACTTAGATGATTATCTCGGCCATCTGAAAGGTCGAATAAAGATACATGAAGTACGAGAGAAGCTAAAAATCGAAAGTGACAGAATGAAGACCAGATACGACTTGCGTGCCAACAGCAGCGGGTTTCAAGAGTGTGAGAAAGTGTGGCTGTATAACCCAAAAAGAGGTAAGGGTAAATCTCCGAAGCTGCAAAAATCGTGGGAAGGTCCTTATACAGTCGTGTCAAGATTGAATGACGTAGTCTACAGGATCCAGAGGAATCCCCAAGCCAAGATGAAGATTGTCCACATCGATCGTTTGACACCTTATCAAGAAGGCCATGCGGACAACGGGTAACCTGATCGGGACGATCAGTTCTAAGAGGGGGGCAATGTTACAATGTTAGTTAACCTACCCTTTTAGTTTGTTAATTATGTTCCTGTTTACGTTAGAATTTATAATTGAAGCTCACCTACCTCGTTAGTTTGTAAATTACGTTTCTGTTAATGTTAGAATTTATAATTTTTGTGATGCCTTTATTTTGACGTTTTCTGGAACATTCTCGGCCACAGTCTATTTGATTTTCGAGGCCGCCGAAAACTTCTAGAACCCTAAAAACCTATATAACCAAATCATTTTCGCCGCTGGAGTCAGTTTATATTGAACAGGCGAACTCGAATGACTGAAACGTCAAAGTAAAGCATTTGACAGTTGTGAATTTGTTGAAGGATAGTTCTTGTATAATCAAGAGTGACAAGTTGTTTTTCTACGTGACGTGTTTCTACGCTAAGGCAATTTCGAAGTTACAATATTAACATCCCAGCCAGCACAGCAACGTACTGACGATGTACTTTTAAAGTGCATCTAGTACATGCGATGTCGCAACAAAAGTACTGTTTATGTTGCATAGAAGGACATACAATCACCAAATGTCCTCCCTGGTGCACCTTAAAAGTACATCTCGGTGAAGTATTGTTGTGACCTTTGTGAGATATCACTTTAAATGTTCCTGGTAATGTACTTAAGGGATGTCCGTTACTAATGTAATTCCAACATTCCATTATGAAGTACTTATTATGTACTTGTCGGACATTTAAAAGCTATACATTACATTCTGTTGATACATATCGGTAATGAATTTAAGGCATATGTTTCTAATATTACTATTTATGGTAATTATTTACATTAGCGGAAACCTCCCCGATCAAAATTTCTGGAGAGGTTTCCGCTAATGTAAATAATTATCATAAATAATAATATTAGAAACATTATGCCTTAAATTCATTACCGATATGTATCAACATAATATAATTTAGCTTTTATAAATAGTTACTAGTTTTGTAATATTAACATTCTACTTGGACTTGTAACTATTAAGGATATTATAATTTCTAATGTTTATGTAACTGATTTATGAGATGACTTTTGTTAATGGTAAAATAAGCAGAAATAAATAAAACATTTTATTAACAGAAAACTAAGTAAGAAGCTGAAGACAAAAATTAGGAACATAGGGGTGATATAATGTCTTTGGAGTCGTACTTATATACAAAATTCAAAATCACTTGAAATTTTTTAAAAACAGTTTTCTTAAAAATTAGGAATTGAAGAGGTAATGGATAATGGATTAATCTCATTCAGTTCAAGAGGGACTGTCAATCTCATCTTGGGGGACTGTTGTTTTTCTGATCGAAACGGCTGATGGAGACTTGATCGTTTTTAATACCTGCTGCCGCAGTCGCAGTAGTATCTTCTTCTGCGTCTTGCCGAAAGGTTTTTATCGATTTATACATGTTTACCGCCTATTGTTTATCACTGAAGGAATAAATATTCTTCCACAAAACTTCTCACCAAAGACAAACACAAACATAAAACTGCATAAAACTATAAAATAAAAACAGGTTTTGAATTCTTGCATGGCTTTGATTGAATAAAGCAATGACGCCAGGCACAAAATATAAACTACTAGAACTAATAGACTGTACTAGAACGCCAGGACAGGAAATAATAAAGTTAAGGTTATGTTACGTTATGAGTCGCGAGTGCAGAAAAATTCGAAACATTAAAGGTACTTATGCGTAACATGAATAAGGCACGTTTAGTTAAAGTTACAAAAATACATACATGTTATATATAATCTATGCTATTCATATGACCTCAAATTTCCACATTTTATTAATATCTCATAGATATCACACAAGTATGTAGCAAAAAAGTCACTATGGTACATTCTACATCTAGGCACTATGTAACTGAGCGGTTTATGGCACCTTACAAATGAATGTATCTTTGTCACCTAAAAGAAACATCACAAAAGTGCCCAGTTACGTTACATGCAGGCTGGGATCCTTAAACAATGAATCTGAAGGATAAGTAAAGTTTCTAAATGTTTTAAATGTGTATCAAGAACTCCGCCCCAACCCAAAATACCATATCGTAGATAAGACTCAACAAGTGAATAATACAATACTCATTTGCTTAATATCTAGAATATTTTTGAAAGTTACAAATCTAAAAAGTAGTCTGGCTTTATTTGATACGTAGTTAACATAATGATCCCATTTCAATTTTCCATCGATTAATATTCCTAAGGGTTTGATGTATTTTACAGGTGAAATTTTTAAAGATTTATCAATAATAATTTGATTAAATGGTGGAGCAGAAGATTCATAAAGATAGAAAGGTAAATATTTTGTTTTTGTTAAATTCAACGTTAAAAGTTTATTATTGAAATAATTTTTAATATTTATTAGATTATTTTCTACTTTAAGTTTCAAATTATCCCAACTAGCTGCTGGATAGAAAATAACGGTATCATCAGCATAACTTATGATAGATCCACAAGTACGTATATCAAATAGAGAATTAATGTACATTATAAACAAAACTGGTCCCAAAACTGTTCCTTGTGGTACGCCACACGTGACTACCTCTGCATGACTTCTTACATTATTTATTTCTGTATATTGAAGTCTATTTGATAAATATGACTTCATTAAGTTTAAACTATTATTTCTAAAGCCTAAATTAGTCAATACAGATAACAGTTGATCGTGGCTTTTTTTAAGTCTATAAATACTGCAAGACTTTTATTTCCGTCATCTAATGCTTTAAATATTTTGCTTGTGGGGCAACCAATAGCATCTTGAGTACATAAACCTTTTCGGAAACCAAACTGGAAATATATTATTTTGTATTTTCTAAATAGTTTATTATTCTGTACTTAATAACTTTTTCAAAAAGTTTGGCAATATTACTTATTAATGAAATAGGCCTATAGTTTGTTACCTCTTTTTTAGGACCATTTTTATGTATGGGTTTAATTATTCCCACCTTAAATGCAGTTGGACATTCTTCTTCGAGTATCGATTTGTTAATAATAAGGGTAAGTGGTATTGCAATTATATCAGATAATTCTTTCAAAACTTGTGCAGTTAAACCATCTATACCTGGAGATTTAAAGTTTTTTAGTGTATTTATAACCTTTTTTATTTCAGATGGATTTGTAGGTGATATAAATAGTGAGTTAACTTGTTTTGCAGAGCGACACTGATATGCTGAATTTTCAATAATTTTATTAGGAAGAGATTTACCAATATTGGAGAAGAAAGGGTTGAATGTATCGGCCTTCTCTTAATCATTAAGAATCTGTTCTCCATCACTATTATTAATTTCAAAGGTATTTAGTTTACTTTTCTTGATACCACAAACTTAATTCGCCACTTCCCAAAGATGCTTAGGAGAGGATTTATTCATTTCAATTTTATTTTTATAGTGTCACGGTATTTGCCCCACTCACACCCAAATCGACGATTGTGGTATCGCGAAACGCGAAATTGCCCCGATCGCCCCTACGCGATTCTGGTAAACAAACAAATAATGGCGGGGTATCGAAGCGCAACTGGACAACTGGAGAATAGACGAGAAGCGTTTGAGTCGTTCGGGAAATGGATCTAGAGATGCTAGAATATACCTGGAATATTCGTTGGGTCTATAAAAGAAGAATAGACGGTCGAGTTAGTTAGTCTTGTATTACAGTCTTGAATTGAAGTGTTTAGTTGGAGAGATTAGAGTGATTCAGATATTGACTAATTAAATAGTGTTTAGTTGAGTTGTAATTAGTATCCAGTAGTGTACAGCGTAGTTAATAAAAATAAGTGATTAATTAACGGATTGTTTTTCTGGCAGTAAGAAAAAGTCGGATTGGAAAATCCATGACAATTTGGTGTCGGAAGTGGATTTAACTGGAAGTTTGAAGAACTTTCGGGAACCCTGTGCGTAAGTGGGATTTAACTGGAAGTTTTGAAGAACTTTCTGGAACCCTGTGCGTGGGTGGAACAAAGACCCAAGTGTGACATATCACCGCACTCGTCGTGTCGTAAGGAAGTGAACAGTGGTATTTGCGTAGGACAATCTCGAACATTCTAGAACTTTGTACGGGAGTGAAACAAAGATCCAAGTGTGATATATCACCGTACTCGCCGTGAAGTAAGGAAGTAAACGGTGGTATTTGCGAAGGACAATCTCGAACATTCTAGAACTTTATACCAAAGTGAGACAAAGACCCAAGTGTGGCATATCACTGCACTCGTTTCATTGTAAGGAAGGCAACGGTGAAGTCTAGAAATACATTCGTGGACATTCTAGAACTTTCCAAAGAAAATAAAGTCTATGCCTGTAACTAGAAGTCAAGTCAATATGGATGCACAACTGGCGAAACTGTTAGAAATGATGCAAACTATGCAAGAACAGGGACGTATGATGCAAGAAAAGTTGGAAGAACAAGGGAAAACAATCCAAAATAAATTAGAAGAACAAGGACAAACAATGCTAGATAAATTAGAAGAACAAGGACAAACAATGCAAAAGAAATTTGAAGAACAAGGGCATAAAACTGAAGATCAGTCCCAAACGATGCAGCAGAAATTAGAAGAACAAGGGTATAAAATGAAAAATCAGACGAAAGAGATGCAGACAAAGTTAGAAAAATTTGAGAATACGCTAGAAGAAAAACTAGAGGAGCAGTCACATAAAGTGACACAACTAAAAGACAAATTAGAGGAGCAGTCACATAAAGTGGAAATACGAGTAGAAGAGAAACTGCTAGCACAAAAAAAGGAAATAGACGAAGAAATAAACCAGGTTAGGGAAGAGCTTCGACTTAAATTAGAGAAGATAACAAAAGAGGGCGTAATGAAATCAGAAGGACCTATTATCCGAACTCATAAGACGAAACTCCCTGAATTCGACGGCAAGGTTTCCTGGAATGTATATCTGCGTCAGTTTGAAGCAGCAGCTGCAGCAAACGAGTGGTGCGAAAAGGCTACTGCTTTAATAGTTGCTCTACAAGGGGAAGCTCTTGACGTCTTACAAGGAGTTCCTGCTGGGCAGCAGATTAATTATGACTTTTTCTTTAGTTTTTTTGGGTTTTTGCCACACTTCTGAAAAAATAATAAAGATTAATTAAATAAGCCCTTGCGCCAAACGGAACAGTCAAGGGTTATTTTTGAAACTATGTTTGCCTAACCAAAAAATCTCACACTGAAAAAGCAGATAAGTAAAAAATAACAAAAATCACATCACTATCGCGCACTTATTGACGTTTCGAAAACCTCTCTGTTTTCGTTCTCAAAATCGTATTAAAAATGTTAAACGTATGTCAAGTTTGACTGTTTAAAATTTGTTTATCTGCTTCCATAGAGATGTTAAATGATTTTTATTTTATTGTTACTTACTTCTTCTTGATACAACTGTAGCCAACAAGGATCGATGTTCACTGAACAGTTTGACACACACTTATCTCCGTTCAACAAAATAATCGCGGTCTCTTTTAATTTTCTTTATCTTCCTTCTCTAAAATTTTGCCGAACTCCATTGAATCAAATGACCGTTTTCCCAAGCGTGTTCGCAAATTTTGGATTTTTCAAATTCCCGAATATTTATGTAATTTTTATGTTCCTCAACTCTAACATTCATAGGCCGAGACGTTTCTCCAACATAGTGTTTATTGCATTCACAAGGTATACTGTAGATGCAATTTTTTGAATTTTGTATATCATTTTTTGGACGCGTTTTAGACAAAAATGATCGCAAAGTATTAGTTGTCTGAAAAACTGTTCGAATATTAAATTTATTACCGATTCTTCTTAACTTTTCTGATAATATAGGAATGTATGGAATTTTTATTGTATGATTAATTTCTTTTATTTGTCTTACAGTGTTCGTTTTATCTGTAATATTTTTGAATGTTCTATCAACAAAATTTGGCCTTTTACTGTTACAGAATTAAATGAATTTTTAAATGATATTAACAATAAAGAGCCAACAATAAAATTTACTTTGGAAATAGAAAATAATAATATGCTACCATTTTTAGATGTTTTAATTAAAAAACACGATAATTCTGTAGAAACAAGTGTTTATAGAAAACAAACTCACACCAATAGATATTTAAATTTTAGATCTAACCATCACATCGATATTAAGAAAGGTGTTGTTAAATGTTTATATGATAGAGCAAAATTAATTTCATCAAACAATGATATTTTTAATAACGAAATAAAATTTATTAAAAATGTTTTAATAAATAATGAATACCCACCAAATTTTGTTGATAGAACATTTAAAAATATTACAGATAAAACGAACACTGTAAGACAACTAAAAGAAATTAATCATTCAATGGGGTTCGGCAAAAATTTTAGAGAAGGAAGATAACGCAACAAAAAGAAAATTAAAAGAGACCGCGATTATTTTGTTGAACGGAGATAAGTGTGTGTTAAACTGTTCAGTGAACATCGATCCTTGTTGGCTACAGTTGTATCAAGAAGAAGTAAGTAACAATAAAATAAAAATCATTTAACATCTCTATGGAAGCAGATAAACAAATTTTAAACTGTCAAACTTGACATACGTTTAACATTTTTAATACGATTTTGAGAACGAAAACAGAGAGGTTTTCGAAACGTCAATAAGTGCGCGATAGTGATGTGATTTTTGTTATTTTTTACTTATCTGCTTTTTCAGTGTGAGATTTTTTGGTTAGGCAAACATAGTTTCAAAAATAACCCTTGACTGTTCCGTTTGGCGCAAGGGCTTATTTAATTAATCTTTATTATTTTTTCAGAAGTGTGGTAAAAACCCAAAAAAACTAAAGAAAAACTAAAACTATGCCACAAATAAATAGCTTCAGACAATAACTATGACTTTCTAAAACAGCACATGGAAATGAGATATGGTGATATGCACCTGCAGCAAGTGCATCAGGCACAATTAAAGAATCGTCATCAACACAGTGGTGAGAACTGCAACATTTTGAGACCGATGTTGCCTGACTGGTTCGATTGGCTTATCCGACAGCCCCGTCCGAATTCTTAGACCAGCACTCCATCCAAGTTTTTACTGATGGTCTTAGAGATTGTGAAACCCAGCAGGCACTGCAACTAGCTAGACCTAAAACTTTGAATGACGCCCTCTCGCATGCACTGGAATTCGAGGCAGCAAAGATGGCATCCGGTAGACATGTTAAAGTTCGGGTCATCAGTAATAACAGCGATAGTATGGCAAATGGAGCCCTAATGAAGACGCTAAAGAAGATTATTCATAAATTCGGCCCATCTACTAGGCCAAAGAAAGAACAATCGAAGGGATCGCCTTCTTAAATGCTGGAACTATGGACAGACAGGCATCTAAAAAGACAGTGTCCCCGGTCACGGATCAGCAAAAGCGCGACTCCCAGGCGGCAGCTGCACAGGAAAACTAGGGTCAGCCGGTTTGACGAGGCAAAAGCTGCGTCCTCCTACCATGCCCCATGAGAAGAAGTTGGTCGTATGTTTCCTATGGTAATTGACACTGGAGCGACAAGAACTATTGTACGGCAGGATATTATTGGTGATTGGCGTATTAAAAACCCTGCCAAACGTTATGTCCTTACAACAGCAAATGGACAACAACTGCCAGTCAAGGGGGAATGCGAGCTTGAAGTAGAATTAGGAGACGTCAAGTTCAAACACAGAGCCCTGGTAGCAGATATATCGGACAATGTCATACTCGGACTAGACTTACTACGGGGAAAGGGGGTGAACTTAGATTTGAATGCTGGTACGCTACGGATAATGGGTGAGGATGTAGTGCTAACGAGCACCAATGAGAATAACACTGTACGGAGACTCGTTGTTAAAGAAGATGTGGTACTACCTGCTCAAACCGAAATCTTGGTTGCCACAGTTATGGATGGGGAAATGTCTTGCAGTGTAGGAGTGGTGGAACCCAGTAATCCGGATTTGTTCAATAAATCTATAGTCACCGGACGTACCCTGATTAAACCTGAGAAAACCACAATAGTACGGGTAGTAAACCTGAAAACCTTGCCACAGATAATTACAAAGGGGACTGAAGTTGGAGTCTGTGAACCTGTTACCATTGTCAGAGCACTCAAAGAAATCAGCAAAACGGAGAAGGAACCAAATAAGACCAGTCTACCAGAATGTCCAGGGACATCGTGGATTAACAGAGGTGGAGGTGGAATAACTGGAAGAGCTGCTAAGTGAAAATGAATATGTGTTTGCACTTAAACCAGGCGACTTTGGGAGAACCAATGTAGTGAAGCATCGAATCGATACTGGTTCATCGTCTTCTATAAAGCAGCCACCACGAGGACTTCCACTGGCCAAGCGAGAAGAAGTTAACAAGATGTTAATTGAGATGCAGAACCCAGGCACCATAGAGCCATCTCAGAATCCTTGGGCTTCTCCTGTAGTCCTGGTCAAGAAGAAAGACGGCTCCACCCGATTTTGTGTGGACTACAGAAAATTAAATGACGTCACCAAAAAAGACAGTTACCCACTACCAAGAATTGACGATACTCTGGACACCTTGGCTGGTGCGCAATGGTTTTCTACTTTGGATTTAAAGAGTGGATATTGGCAAGTCGAGGTCAGCCCAGAAGACAAGGAAAAGACAGCGTTCACTACCGGAAATGGATTGTGGCAGTTCAATGTAATGCCATTTGGTCTATGTAATGCCCCTGCCACTTTTGAACGACTGATGGAAACTGCACTTCATGGCCTGCAATGGGAGACCTGCTTGATTTACTTGGACGACGTGGTGGTGCTGGGACGCTCTTTCCAGGAGCACCTGAAGAACGTGTCCGAAGTGTTCATAAAGTTGAAAGCAGCAAACCTGAAACTGAACCCAAAGAAGTGTAATCTGTTCCAAAAGGAGGTTAGATATCTAGGGCACATATCACCAAACGGTGTGAAAACAGACCCGGAGAAGACAGAGTGCATAAATAACTGGCCGGTTCTTAAAGACAAATATCAAGTTCGAAGTTTTCTCGGCCTATGCACATACTACCGACGATTTGTTCAAGGATCCTCTGACATTGCCAAGCCTCTTCATAAACTGACAGAAGACAACATCTCGTTCGAATGGACTCCCGAGATGCCAGCAAGCCTTTGAGACGCTGAAAGAGACTCTCTGCACTACCCCGATTTTGACATACCCAATACCTGGACAACCATTTATAATCGACACGGACGCAAGCAACATTGGAATTGGTGGAGTTCTTTCCCAAGTACAAGATGGCCAAGAGCGAGTAGTGGGCTACTTCAGCAAAGTTCTGTTAAAAGCCGAAAAGAATTACTGTGTGACTCGGAAAGAATTGCTTGCCATCGTCAAAAGTCTAGAACACTTCATAAATACTTGTATGGCCAAGAATTCCTCCTAAGAACGGATCACGCTTCCGTTAAATGGCTGCTACAGTTTAGAAACCCTGAAGGACAGATGGCCAGATGGAACGGCTGCAAGAATATCACTTTGTTGTTGAACATCGAGCCGGCAGGAAACATGGAAATGCAGATGCCCTTTCTAGGAGACCCTGTCCTGTCAACTGCAAACACTGTAGTAGTCTTGAAAGGAAAGAGGACATCTCCTCAGTTCCATGCAAGGTGGTAGCAGCTCAACCTGAAGACAGATGGAATTCAGCGGCGATTCGGGAAGACCAGCAAGCTGACTGTGACATCAAGCCTTTAATAGACTGGAAAGAAGCCAACAACCGACCCTCTTGGACTGAAGTCAGCAGTAAAAGCCCAGCATGAATGAGCTATTGGGCTCAATGGAATTCCCTGATGTTGGAAGACGGTGTCCTAAAAAGAGCATGGGAGAACAATGACGGAACGGAGGTCAAGAAACAAGTACTACTCTCGAGGTCCCGGGTCAAAGAAGTGTTGCAGGAAGTATATGGAGATACTGGTGGTGGACATTTCGGTATCAATAGGACTCTACAGAAGATTAGGGAGCGTTTCTACTGGTTGAGCTGTAGGACGGATGTAGAATATTGGTGCCGGAAATGTGACATATGTGCAGCCAGCAAGGGACCGTAGACCCGTTCCAGAGGCAAAATGCGTCAGTACATCGTAGGAGCACCGTTTGAGAGGATTGCCATTGATATCGCTGGTCCCTTTCCGAAAACCCAAAGTGGGGACCGATATCTACTTGTAGCCATGGACTACTTCAGCAAATGGCCGGAAGTATACCCTCTTCTCAATCAAGAGGCTACGACCGTAGCAGAAGCCCTAGTCAACAACCTGTTTTGCAGATTTGGTGTGCCCATGGAACTACATTCAGATCAGGACAGAAATTTCGAATCAGGTGTGTTCCGAAAAGTCTGCGAGCTTATGGAAATCCGAAAAACCAGGACTACCCCACTGCATCCCCAGTCAGATGGTCCTGTTAGCTTACCGCTCAGCTGTCCATGAAACTACTGGGAAGACTCCCGCAAGAATCATCTTTGGAAGAGAGCTTCGCCTTCCAGCAATTTTGGTATTTGGTCGTCCTGCGGAACAGCCCACAGATTCAGACACTTATACCCATGAGCTAGAACGAAGACGAGCAGCCGTACACGACCAAGTCAGATCTCGAATGCGGCTAGAGAGCGATCGCATGAAGACTCGATACGACGTCCGGGCCAATACAGCCGGATTCCAACAAGGTGACCTGGTGTGGCTGTACAACCTCACGCGGAAGAAAGGAAAATCGCCTAAACTACAGAACCGTTAGGAGGGCCCCTATACCGTCATTAAAAGAATCAATGACGTTGTCTACCGGATACAGAGGACTCCCAGGAGTAAGATGAAGGTCGTCCATCTGGAGCGTCTGTCTCCGTATAGAGGTGCATCCGATCGGGACGATCGGTCCTAAGGAGGGGCAGTGTCACGGTATTTGCCCCACTCACACCCAAATCGACGACTGTGGTATCGCGAAACGCGAAATTGCCCCGATCGCCCCTACGCGATTCTGGTAAACAAACAAATAATGCCGGGGTATCGAGACGCAACTGGAGAATAGACGAGAAGCGTTTGAGTCGTTCAGGAAATGGATCTACGGATGCTAGAATATACCTGGAATATTCGTTGGGTCTATAAAAGAAGAATAAGCGGCCGAGTTAGTTAGTGTTGTATTACAGTCTTGAATTGAGTTGTAATTAGTATCCATTAGTGTACAGAGTAGTTAATAAAGATAAGTAATTAATTATCGGATTGTTTTTCTGGCAGTAAGAAAAAGTTGGATTGGGAAATCCATGACAATAGTAATCATATTTCTGCTTCTTTATTAAATTATTTAAGTCATTACAAAATTGTTTATATTCTGATTTTAACTCCGTATTATCTGGATGCCTCTTTAAATTTTTATACGTATTATCTCTTATGTTTATTTATTTAACAAGTTTTTTAGTGATCCAATTTTTTCGTTTAATTTCTTTATGTTTTACTTTTACAGTGACCGTACATGACTTTATTTTTTCTACTAGATCATATGTAAATTTGTCTGTTGCAAAGTCGAGACTTTCGTTATCAATATAATCCCAATTTTTTTAATTCAAATTCGTTCCTTAACCGTTTAAAATTAATATATTTAATTTCTTTTTCTTTACAAGATTTCTCGTTAGTGCTACTATTATTTACTATTTGCAAAGTGATTATAGAGTGATCAGTTGTATTGCTATGAATTGTGCATGGTAATGACATTTCATCTATGTCAATTCTCGAAGTTTTAACAAAAATGTGATATATGCAGGTTCCGCTAACTTGACGCGTAACACCGTTGATATAAGAATTATAACCATAAGACTATAAAGTATTGAAATAATCCAATGCAAATTCATCATTAATATCTTTAATATCAATATTTACGTCACCTATCAAAATATTATAATCTAATCTTTTTATTTTGTTTTGTTTTAGATACTGCTCCAAGGAGATGTTAAATTCTTTAGGACTTGTTGAAGGGGGTCTATATATAGCTAATATACTCATGTCATTTTGATTTACATTCATGTTTACTTCCACAGCATTTATATAATTAATTGTAATAATATTGGCAGTGTAATTAATACCTCTCTTAAATAAATTAACACCCCATCATTTTTATTCACAGTACCTTTGTTGTAAATGATTTGATAACCCTCAATGCTAAACATATAATTCAACTCTTTATCACTAATATTAAAAGTTTCAGTTAACACAATACAATCAAAATTGAAACCAAATTGCTCTAGGAAAACTTTAAATTGATCTAAATTCTTCGCAACACTTCTTATATTTATGTGAACAATTTTAAAATTAAAATTATTTTTATTTACAATATACCCTTCATTGCATTCTTTAGCCGAAAGAACAAATGTTTCAATACTGCTATCAATGTGGTCGCCGTGCAGCAGCAATGTACTTGGAATTATATCGAGATAGTAGACATCCCGATCATAGACTATTAAGAGATTGTACGACAGATTAGGTGATACAGGATCATTTCGCCGAAAAGAGACGTTGGAAGGCCGAAAATGTTAATAGCGGACCAATACGATGATGTTTTAGTGCGAATTGCTTAAAACACACGTACAAGCACACGTTAATTTTCGTCAAATTACTGGTATCGGGCAGTCTTAGCAGGATACTCCACAAAGAAAAATTGTATACTTATCATTTTACTCCAGTTCAACATTTAACGCCACAAGACCCTCTAGCTAGGTTGCGGTTTGCACAGTTTCTTCGCCAACAACAAAACGATGACCCAATTTTATAATACAATATTTACGGACGAAGCCACATTTCCACAACGAGGTATTTTTAATTGGAGAAATAGTCATTCTTGGGAAATAAAAAATCCTCATCTGCCAAGAGAAGTACATTTTCAGCAAGAGTTCTCTATCAATATTTGGTGTGGAATTCTCTCCGATAATATTTTGGCGTCGTTCATACTACTACGTCCACTTAACCGTGAAAATGATTTAAATTTTCTGATTAACGGCTTGCCACGGCTTCTGGAAGATATTACCTTAAATTTAGGGCAGAACCTCTGGTTTTTGCATGATGGTGCACCTGCATATTACCCCCGATGAGTAAGAGAATAACTTTATAGAAATTTTTTGCACCGTTGGATTGGACACTGCAGCGAAGTTCCTTAGCCTGCACGTAGCCCTGATTTAAATCCGCTGGATTTTTGCTTTTGGGACTATATTAAATTTTTAGTTTACAAAGATATTATTAATAGTCAAGAACAACTGTGGGAAAATATTCAAGAATCGGTTAATATTATCAAGCAACAGAGAACATTCAACGTCAGACAAAATTTAAATATGAGGCTAAGAAAATGCATTGAAGTCTCTGGTGGTCACTTCGAGAATTTTTTATGATTAATAATTTGTTACGATATGCATAATAAAATTTTCAGTTGTAGTAGTGTTCGTCTTATTGTTAATTCAGTTTTGATATCTTAAGACTCCCTAATTTTAGGGAGTTTATCAATTTGTAACAGGTATACTTTTTCTATTTAGAATTGATGGTAGTTCAATAGTTAAAAAATTCAAAAGTGTAAAATACAAAAAGTCAGAAATACTTTTACATCGACAGTACATTATTCGCAATTGCCACCTCAAAAAACATAAGATTACAAACTTTTCCAAACAATCGGTATATGTATACGTTCTTAAAATTTAGCAAAAAATCGAAAACATTTTTTCAACTTTAAAACTCTGTAGAATGAAAAGGAGCAACAATTGAATAAGGTATGTTGGGCTCTATCGTTTTATTTTGCCGTTAAAAATATGCCCTTAAGCTATGTACCATTATTAATGACTCACCCTATTTATGCATAGACAATTTTTACATACTGACACTAAATTATTATTATGTCACTCAAAATGATCTAGTAGCTAGATATAGATAGTAAAAAAAATTCAGTATCTATAATGCATAATGGTCGAATGATAAATAGATGTTATGAATATAAAAATAGTCGAATTTAAGTATATCTTAATTTCTATAATACACTCAGGTGCAAAAAAAACGCAACAGTCAAATTTTTGGTAAAGTTTGAAGAGTCACGACTTTTTTGTTTTTAGGCTGATTTTCATAATTTTTTTATAAAACTTTAGATAAAATGATCAACGTTAATCCACGTATTTAGTCGTTTGATAAATGTTGGCCTTTTAGTCATTATACAGGGTTAATTGAAAGGTTGCTTCATGACCTTAATTTTAAAACGCCCTGTGGAATAATTTTGTTACCAAATTTCTTTAAAAGGTCAATATTCATTAAAAACCATTCATTTCCTACAATTTGTTTTTTGGTTCATGTCTTTAAGTGCATTGGTTCATTTTTAAGATCAAAATAAACATATATGTCACTACTTTAAAAGAAATTTGTTTATTATTTAACAAACCAATTCAACTTCAATTTAAGTAACCTAAAGAAACATTTTCTTTAAACTGAACCTAATATTTTGTATTGCCACCTCTGGCTCTAATAACTGCCTGCATACGGCGGTCCATATTGTCGGTAATGACTTTATCCTCATAATGCGCGGCCCCATACAGCAAAATGTGTCACACAATACCTGGCGGAAGTTGAAATCAACAAAATGAACTGGCCAGCATGTTCGCCTGATTTAAACCCCATAGAGCATGTGTGGGATATGCTAGGTAGGCGAGTCAGAGATCGTGAAGTACTTCCCGCTGCGGTAAATGAGCTCCGTCTAGCCCTTCATGAGGAAATATTCCTCAAGACGCTATTCGTAACTCAATAGACAATATGGACCGCCGTATGCAGGCAGTTATTAGAGCCAGAGGTGGCAATACAAAATATTAGGTTAAGTTTAAAAAAAATGTTTTGTTAGGCTACTTAAGTTGAAGTTGAATTGGTTTGTTAAATAATAAACAAATTTCTTTTAAAGTAGTGACATGTTTATTTTGTTCTTAAAAATGAACCAATGCACATAAAGACATGAACCAAAAAACAAATTGTAGGGAATGAATGGTTCTTAATGAATATTGATCTTTTAAAGAAATTTGGTAACGAAATTATTCCACAGGGCGTTTTAAAATTAAAGTCATGAAGCAACCTTTCAATTAACCCTGTATAATGACTAAAAGGCCAACATTTATCAAACGACTAAATACGTGGATTAAAGTTGATCATTTTATCTAAAGTTTTATAAAAAAATTATGAAAATCAGCCTAAAAACAAAAAAATTGTGACTTCAAACTTTACCAAAAATTTGACTGTTGCGTTTTTTTTGCACCTGAGTGTATAAATTTGCTTGAATAAAAATGTTTAGTTATGTTTTAATAAAATTTGTTAATTTTACCTGGTGTATCAACGATAAGATCAAGTTGACCGTTGTAAATTGCAATTTTGATATCTGTAGTATTTAACAATTCTTCAACAATATCTGTAACTGGTTTCATAAAATCTTCTTCAAGGTATTCAAACACTAAGGACGAATCCCAATTTTGAGAAATATTTAGAGCTATTTTTACCCTTCCGTTCATAAGCACATTTATTTTATCATCTATGCCATCTCTTACTTCGGATCCTGGTTTTTGAAGACGGCCTGCAAATATAGTATGATAATTACATTAAGTGTTTTATATGTGATAAGTTGAATATTGAAAAATTGTTATTCTTATGTTATTGATTATTGATTTAATCATTGATAATAATTTAAAACTGTTATAGTACGAATAAGATGTGATCGTCCCTTTTCGTTGAGAATGTTATGTACCTATTTAATATGCAGTGGGGGTATATTTGGTTTCAGATCAAAATGATATAGAAAACACAATTTACAAAATTGACAACGTTTCAGCAATTTATTAAGCCTTCCTCAGGGCAAGGTTTTTGCTTTTTATTGTCAAAATTCTATTAAAAGGGTATATAGATAAATAAAATTTAAATCCAACATGCTTCTACTAACGGAAATACAAAAAAACAATTGCTCCGAGGAAGGCTTAATAAATAGCCGAAACACTGGCAATTTTGTGTTTGTGGCAAAATTGTGTTTTCTATAACATTTTGACCTGAAACTAATTATACCCCCACTACATAATATTCTGAGGTTACAAAACAATAGTATATTAAACAACAAGGTTTGAAAACGCTCGACTTGTGGACCTCGCCTTCGGCTCGGTCCACCAATATGTCTCGCTCGTATGCAAAGAGGTTTTCAAACGAGTTTTTTACGATACTTTTTATACGACTGCAAACAGAGACCACAAAAATCAAATTTTAATTTAAACTCGGGCAACTTGAAACATTGCATAATTTGGGTGACAACATCAAACAAAAATCACAATCTGGAGACGCGTGTGCAAAATGTTTAGCACACGGTGTGTGCAAAATGTTTAGCACACGGTGTGTGCAAAATACCGTTTTCAGAACGTGTTTCCCGTGTGCAAAACCCCCTTTTGCAAGGCAGTCGTTTAAAAAATTGTTTAATTATTATTATTAGTCAAAAAATTTGACATAAAATTTTGGAGCCTGTTTAGGCTCTCCCAGATCGAAGGCAACATAAATAGCGAAGTAGATTATTGACGTATTCCTATGGCTATTTCCATAAATAAAAGAGCTGCTGGAAAGCGATTAGTAAACTGAGTCCAGGGTACCTACATTCAAGAAAGTAACGACCCAAACGCTGGAAAGACGTTCGGCACTAAAGGAAACACCCTGGAAGACCTATGTCTCAGCCAAATTCCATGTTGAATGAGTATGAGTAATTCAAGTTTAGAATTGGCGTAGTTGTTTTGTATTCCCTCTAATAGTGATGTATAAATCTCATTCGATTTTAGAATTTTTAAAATTTTGATCAAAGTGCATCTCAAAGTTAAATCAAGAACTGCAAAACTTAACTGCTTACAAATTAGAAATAATAATGTTTACAAGTGAGACTGTTCTTATTTAATTGATAGTGGCGCTGACGTAGCCCTTTTATGAAACGCAAGTAAATTATTTTGCCCTTAAACCTCAGCTAATGTTGAAGCTTAGTGCGAACATTGCTTATAGGATCGGCAAATGCCTACTGGCAGCAACAGTAAATACTAAATTTACGGTCGTTTATAATAATGACGTCTCTTGATGTTTAGATGCCATAATTGGGTGAAACGTCATTAAACAATGTCGCTTATGGGTTAAGAAAACAGGTACTGATTTTCTGGAATATGACCTAGATCACATTTCCAAAGTATTTACATGCAGAGAGAACGTTTTCATTTTTTTCAGGAAAACTTACTGGTTTATTTATATTTCACACAGCTCTTTAATTGTCCGGAGCTACCCACCTTCCCTCTACAACAAGTAGCATAAACAACGATGCGTCAGGATTGGACGAGCCTATTATTGAATGAATAAAGCATCTGTTGCGGACTTCCCAAGAAGATACGAACAACTGCTCTTACAACAAGAAAAATTTAATAATGAAGAGCTAACAGAGATAATTATGTGATACTGATAAATTAAAGTCGAAGTATAGTAGAAAAATATTAAATTAAATCGATTTCTTGGCAAAAAGGAACACTCTGTATAAATAAGGATGTTGCTGTCGAATTCTATGTGCCATATAGTGTCTGTATACCAAATTTCATCACAATAGCTGCCCTAGCGCACGAGATGTATGTACCTAATGAAAGTCTTAGAGAGAACACCAGAACACCCTGCATATATGTATAGTCATCCATTTAAAAGCCGAGCACTAATATTTATATATTTTTTTAATCAATTTCAACTTCAATTCTACTACTGTAGCGCGAAATTCCAAAATGAAATTTAAAATTTCGGAGTCTACTTCAATATGTTTTTACTGGCAAAAATCCAAAAAAGGATTTTTTTTATTTCCGCTCTGACTGCGTTACTTAATTTAAGATAAAAAATATTAGTTTCCAACAGAAATAAAGCATAATGAAAATTATATTTCGGCCTTACATTTTGGCATTTACTTCCTGAAATTAGACACTAACAGTACTTTTTGTCAAATAACGTATTTTTTTTTGTCGTATGTGAAAAAGAACAAATAATATATAAATCAAATTTTAGTGTAAAATAATTTAGTTTTAAAAATTTTGAAAATGGGAGACGAAAATAAGAACAATCTGCATTGTGCACCAATTACTACTATTCCATGCAAACCAGGCCAATCTAGGTACTCTAGTTCCTGAAAATCGAATTTAATTAATAACAGTAATTTTTCAAAAGTTTAAAAACGGGAGTTTTCGCGAAAATAAGAACAATTCTTCATTGTGCAACAGTAATAATTCTACTATTCGATGCAAACCAGGTTGATTTAGGTGCTCTAGTTCTAAAGATATCGAATTTAATTAATAGGAACAGTTCTACATTGTGCACCAATAATTTTATTATTGATGTAATCTAGGTCTAGATGCTCTAGTTCCTGAAAATCGAATTTAATGAATATAAGCGTTTTTCAAAAATTTTGAAAATGACAATAGTTCTGCATTGTGCAAACCGCATCCAGGTCGTACTCTAGTTCTGGAGATGAGTTTAATGAATTCAATAAAGACGGCTTATCGAAAAAGGGATTTCAAACTAAAACAGAAGTAATACTCCATTGTGCACTAATTTTCGAAAATATCGAGGTTAACTAATATCTGAGGTAGCTAAAAAATAAAAAAGTTTTTGGGAAAACGTTATTTTTACATTGAGCTATTGTGCGTAATGATGTGTGCGAATAATTAGGGCTGTAATTAGGTTAGATGGAAAGACACTTACATAGGTGGCTCCGAGAACCTCCTTCTGTGTTGGACATTTGCCGGCCGGCACACGGTTCACTTCGCGAAACTGGTGAGAAGTATAAGAGGTGATAATAACAAATTTACGATATTTAAAATGTTAAACAAACGGACCAGCACTGTTAAGAGAGCCACACTATTTTAGAGAACGAACGTTGAGACTTTTTTCTTTCTTCATTGTGTCGATACGACGTTATATGTCGCACATGTGCCATTTCAGGAAAATGGGAGTAAGGAAACATTAATTGTGTGTTGCATATATTAAAGTGAATAATGACATACCGCTCACCTAAATTGTTATTAACATTTTACCGAGAAAACGAGAGAGAGACGGAGAGAACGGAAAGAGAAAAGAGAGAGAAATAGCTTAGTTAAGAGAGAGAGGGCAGACCTTCGAAATAGGTCTTTTGAGACTGCCTTTGGCAGTACGCACCGTGACCACACGCACGGTCTTGTCTACTCCAGGATGGATTATTTCCACGCGGCCAATGTGCCAAGTTTGAGGAGGTGACAACTCGTCCTTTGGAAGAACCAAAGTTACTATTTTAATTGGCACTGATGGATCGAGCCATTTGCTACACTGTAAAAGCGTGTGTATATTTTCCCGGTGCCACCGACGCCAGAAGTCCTGGTGCATCCGCAAGTTGCCATGGAGTAAGACGTCCTAGAGGTATTTCCGTGAGGTCATCATCGGGAAGAGAATTCAAGGGGCTGAGTGTCAGAAAATGACCAGGAGTTAATACAGTGAAATCCCTTGGATTGGAGCTCATTGGAAAGAGGGGACCGAGTTTATAACAGCCTCTATCTGTATGAGGACAGTATCGAGCTCTTCATACGTGAGAATCTGTACCCACAACTCGAGTTAAATGCTGCTTAACAGATTTGACACCTGCTTCAAATAAGCCACCGAAATTTGGGAAGGTTGGCGGATTAAAATGCCAGGAGATTTGTTCGTGTTCCGATGTAACGCGTTTCATAAGAATAGCTATGTGCTTTGCCGCACCAACAAAATGTGTTGCACAGTCGGAGAAAATGTCCGTGCATATACCACGGCGAGAAGAAAAGCATCTAAACGCAGCAAGAAAGGCTTCTGCAGAGAGGGATGAGACTAACTCGAGGTGTTTGCGCTTAGTTGCCATGTACACAAATACACATATCTACGCCTTCTGAGACTTAACACCCCGATATTTCCCTAGAGTGACGGAAAAGGGTCCTGCAAAGTCCACACCGACTTTAGAAAATGGCTTGATTTCAGAGATTCGAGCTGCTGGGAGATCACGCGTGAGAGGTTGATGTGAGATGGGTTTAGCCCGAAAACAAGTGTGACATTTAGATAACACACGACGAATGGCGCGTCTTGACCTAAAAATCCAGTAACGTTGTGATAACCAGTAGTGGAGCGTTTGTAAGCCAGGATGTAAGAAAACCTTGTGCGTATGTTCAATTAAAAGGTCAACTAACCTGTGTTTGTTTGGCAAAAGACACGGATGTTTCTGAGAAAAAGAGAGGTATGAGTTGCCTAATCGACCACCCACCGTGAGGAGGCTGAGCTATCAAAGAATGGAGCCAGCTTGTTAAAAGTTCTTGTTCAGTACGAGTTAAATAACCAACTGTCTTGGCACGAGGATGTCTAAGATTATGAAGGAATCTTAAAACGTATGCTGTGACGGAATATTGCCAAAAAACGGAATAATGTCCAATGATTTCGGAGATTACAGAGTACATCTTCTGAGTTTGTAGGGTTAGCATATTCGAACAGATTTTCGGAAAAATAATAAAATCCAAATCAAATGTTGGAGAGAGACTGAGATAAGATCTGACTACAGAAGAGACAATTTGAGACGAGTGAGTACTAGTCTGACCTATGCCACAATTTGCGCTGTTAGAGTGTTGTCGAGCTAGACCCAATTTGTTCGCGCAACGAGATGAAATATAGTTCGAGTCACTAGCGCTGTCAATAAGCGCTCGTACTGGAGTAAATTGCCCATGTCTATTCAATACTTTAACAATAGCCATAGATAGCAAAATGAGAGAATTACCATTCGATAAAAGTGTATTAGTTGAAGTTGTTCCCTCCCGAAACACGGAAGTAGAGGGTGTAATCTGATGACGATAGGATATTTGGTTGAGAGACACTTGCAGTGGGTTGATTTGTGTGCAAAGGAAAGTGTAATGTTTCTTCGAGCATTTCCTGCACACTCCACGAGAAGAGCAATTTTCAATAGAGTGTATATATCCTAAGCAGTTGATACACCATTTATTTATAAAAAGAAAATCCAAATATTGTGTATATTAAAAGTGTGTATTTATATTATCAAATCCTAGCTAAGCGCTTTCGGCTTCAAACAGCCATCATCAGAGCTAATCCTACAATTTAAAAAAGATAAAAAGAGTGAAACTATATAAAAAATTGAAAGGATTACTTACGTCCAAGTCTAGATATCTTAACATTATAATAATCAAAAATTTTATCTTAACAAAGTTCAACATTAGTTTGTTAAGATAAAATTTTCGATTATTATAATGTTAGAATATCTAGACTTGGACGTAAGTAATCCTTTCAATTTTTTATATAGTTTCACTCTTTACCTTTGTTAAATTGTAGGATTAGCTCTGATGATGGCTGTTTGAAGCCGAAAGCGCTTAGCTAGGATTTGATAATATAAATACACACTTTTAATATACACAATATTTGGATTTTCTTTTTATAACTCACCGAAGTGTGTACTCAAGATGCATTGGTTTTTCATCTAATTGACACCATTTATTTGTTTTGACACAAGTGAATATCTCTTGTGGGATTTAGAGATAAAATTGGGACAATGATAGAGTAAATGATCTCCCTTGCAGCGAGGACATGAAAGCTGTGTAATAGTACTATTTGTAGCGAAAGCTGTTGAAGATTTAGAACTAAAATTTTGCCTAAGTTTCGACGATAACTATCAATAAAAGTTTGCCACTGCGAGACATCACCATTAAATTGAGGTAGCCCGATTTTGGGTAATTTAACATTTTGCTTCACACTTGAATTTAAATTTAGAGAGTTATCTAAAACCTTATTGTCTGTAGAATTACCAAAGAGTTGTTTATACACCATTTGTACATGAAAATATCGAGAATCAAAATCTGATCTGCTTTAAATTCAGTGTCCAAGTCACCATCATCCAAGGTGGCGACAATATTTAATATGCTATTATGATGTTTTTCGAAGTTATGTTTTGTATCTTCAATTGACAATAATCTACATTTAAAATTATCGTGTAGAAATTTATCCATGACCGCGTTATCCGCAATTTTCTTTTATTCACTAATTTGGAGAAGGTAATTTTGCCTGAGAAGATTATATTATTTTAATTTAGACATTGTACCTATATTGAGCAATAATTTACATGCATAAATCGAGAAAGAACGAGATATCAACACCTACTTAAATAAAATATTACTTAAATAAGCGGGAGTTTTTATTCAGGTTATTAAACCAGAGAGAAAGAGGGTGTCAAAAACCGAGTAAAAACTCGAAACAGGTATGCAAGCGAAACGTAAACCAGGCCGTGTGCGGGATAGCAGAGAGTTGGTGATAAAATATTAATAAAATCATCTGTAATTTGTCAATATTATGCTAGAATGACAAATAACGCGTGAAATATGCAACAACACATTATGGGAATCCGAGAGAACAAAAAATGTGCGTAATGATGTGTGCGAATAATTAGGACTGTAATTAGGTTAGATGGAAAGACACTTACATAGGTCGCTCCGTGGTCCTCCTTCTGTGTTGGGCATTTCGTCTTGTATTTCACGGCCGTTGTTTGCTGGCCGGCACACGGTTCACTTCGCGAAACTGGTGAGAAGTATAAGAGATGATAAATGATAAATGATAATAACAAATTTACGATAATTAAAATGTTAAACAAACGGACAAGCACTGTTGAGAGAACCACACTTTTTCGAGAACGAGCGTTGAGACTTTTTTTATTTCTTCATTGTGTCGATACGACGTTAGATGTTGCACATGTGCCATTTTAGGAAAATGGGAGTAAGGAAACAATAATTGTGTGTTGCATATATTAAAGTGAATAATGACAGAACAGCTATAGTACTGCTGCTATCATGCCATACAAGTCGTGTCATCCTATTCATAAATATCTCACACACATTTCAGAACCGAAATTAAAACATAGTCCACCCAGGGAAAGCCCCTCCAGATTGGATTACCTAACTTCGCCCGTGGCTTACTCTTGTTAATCTAATTCCAAAGATACACAAACTTCTATTAATTTAAGTACGTAATCTTTTTTTAAATATTTTTACTGATGTAAATGACACCAGTTCTGGATAATGTTTGAATAGTTCTACTATCCCATGTAATACCTGGTTTGTCCTAGGTGTTCTACTTCCAGAGATTTAGAATTTATTAAATTTAAAATTTTCTTCGAACCGGGACATTTTAGTGAAAATAGCTGTATATTCTACATTGTGCTCGAGTTACTGTACCTACTTTTCCGTGTAAATCACGCTCAGTTGAAACCACAGCTTATAAACTGGGGTTGAAACCGTACATTATTACGTGTAAGTAAGGAAATGATTAACAAAAGTTGTTAGTTTTCGAAAGACGTAAAGACCTACCATTTAAAATATTGAAGATTTTTTAGTTTAAATTTCTTCAATTTTTTTAATATTTTACAAACACTGTAAGTGCTAATAGAAATTTTATTTGATATTAGATATTTTCAAGTGATTTTTACAGTGACAAAAATCATTTATTAATTTTTAAAAATAACAAGGATGGCTGCATTTAAGCACCTACCTGTGAAAAAATGCTCTGTTTTTATTTGATCCCAAAATTTAAAAAAATATTAAATTTATGGGTTGTTCCGCATAAAAAAATAAAATTTTGGTGAGTCATAAATTTCTTTGAGCACCCTGTATATTCCAAAATATTAAATTGTCCTGTTAGCGTACATATCCTGTTGAACTTGTTTTTGATAAATATTTACGAAACGATGTATTTATTATACTGTTTCTAATTTCAAATTCATATAAAACAGGTACATTTCTCTTATTTTTTTTTATATACAGGGTGTTTCAGTTTGATATGACACAAACACGTGAGCATATTTTGGGAATAAAAATAAGAATAAAAGTCTGATAAACTTTTGTTCTAACTTCCTTCGTTATGAAGATACAGGGGGTTGAATTTTTTCTATAAATTAAAATTTTCTTTCAAAACTTTTATACGGATTAAGATATTGTTATAAAATTTCTGGTACTGTGCAAGCCGAAGATATTGCATTTGCTGCCAATATATGGCTTTTTGAAATGAAGCAGTGGCGTACAGCATACAGCATACAGTGGCGTACATACATACAGCATACAGTGGCATACAGGGTGAGTCTGTCACTTTGGGCAAAATAAATATGTGACGCCACTGGTTAAATTAAAAAAAGTGATCATTTCATAATTTTACAATTGATTTGTAATAAAAATGGTCTCTCTCATTTTTTTGTGACTCATAGTTTGGCCACAAATTGAAATGTTTATGTGGAGCAAAATTGTGCTATTCGATTGTTAACTGATATTAAACATATTAACTACAATAAGTAATATGATATTTTGTTTAATTTTGAAAATTTCTGGCGCAGTAATAATTTATGTATCCTATTGCCATAATCTTAAGAAGAAGTATGTAGTAGTACTTAACACATTATTTGTCCTTTTTATTTAATTAAGATAATATACATATGATCAAAATTATTATAAGAAAACCATGTCAGATAAAATCAAAACTTGTTTCAATATAATTTATTATTATTAACTATTAGACTCCTATCTAATAAAAATTTACAATAATTGTTCGAAGTGCCGATCTTGAACTATGATGCATGCTTCAGCTCGACGTAATAACGATCTCCGAACTCGTTCGAAAATCTCTGGGGTATTTAAAATTGCTCTACAACTATTTTGTATGCGAAGCTGTAGATCTTCAATACTTTGAACCTCTGTTTCGTATATGAAACTTTTTAAGTGACCCCACAAAAAGAAGTCAAGGGGATTCAGTTCAGGCTACCTTGCTGGCCAAGCTACATGACCCCCTCGAGCTATCCACCTATTTGGATAGGTGTTCTGCAAATAATTCCTGGCAGCTAAACTGAAGTGGGCAGGTGCCCCGTCCTGCATAAACCAGAGCAATACTCTTGTTGCAAGTGGAACCTCTTCCAACAATCCTGGTAGGATTTCCTCTAAAAAATGCCTATAGGCTTGGCCGGTTAAACTTAAAATATCGCCAATAATACCACACCAGATCTGGGTTGCGCGTCTCAATAGCCCCTATACGAATTCCTCTTTCCCTTAAACGCGCGTTGACTGCCTGAAATACCCTTCGGTCAAGAATTCTTCTCCCAGGAAAGTTTTCTGCGTATAATCGTCTAGCTTCAACAGCATTACCCCAGGCTGCACCATACATCAAATGCATATCTGCATACTCTTCATTTATGAATGCAACCTGCGCCGTTATTGAAAAACCACAGTAATACGTATAATTGAAACTTACAATATTGCTAACTATTAACTTAAAATATTACTGTTATAACAATTAAAGCATAAACGCTATTTATCATAAACATTAACTGTCACATTGAAAACTACATAATAAATTGGATTTTATTTTCACGGCATACTGAATTCAGAAGCATTGTCGCATGTTAACACAGTCGTCGAAAAACAGACTTCTATAAATATCCAATTTGTGACTAAACTATGAGAGACACAAAGAAAATGAAAAAGACCAATTTTATTGGAAATAAATTGTAAATTTATGATCACTTTTTTAAATTTAACCAGTGGCGTCACATTTTTATTTTGCCCAAAGTGACAGACTAACTCTGTATCTACGCCACTGCTTAATTTTAGAGAGCCATATTTTGGCAGCAAATGCAATATCCTCGGCATACACAGTACCCCAAATTTGATAACAATATCTTAATACGTTTAAAAGTTATGAAAGAAAATTTTAATTTATAGAAAAAATTCAACCCCCTGTATCTTCATAACGAAGGAAGTTAGAACAAAAGTTTTCCAGACTTTTATTCTTATGTTTATTCCCAAAATATGCTCACGTGTTTGTGACATATCAAACTGGTATACCAATATATACATGTAGCCAAACAGAAATATTACCAATAACTTTTTTACAATTTGGTGGCATATTGTTACAATGATACCAATTGGTTGAAAAAATAAACGCAATATAATGTTCATTATATTGCAATGGCTTGTGTGGTACAAGCCCTACGAGTATAACATCATATCGATTATGATCTATTACCATGGTTCTTCTGATGTCACCTAATAAACAAGAATTGTCAGTACCATAGTTTTTTATAATGAATGCTTGCATATACACCAGTATCAATAATTATTAACCTACTGTAACAAATATTGGAAGTAACTTGTTTGTTACATTTTTTACAAGTAGCGTTTCTCATAATTATGTCCTGCACCTTCAATAGCTTTTTGTATATTTTGAAATCCGTGGCATAAAATTGTATCAATTTCTATATTTAATAAAAATTCGTCTCTTTTGTTACTATCTTATTCATCACATACGATTGTCCAAACATAATTGGGAAGAGTAAAAAATAAAAATTGAGCTAAATGCGCTACATTGGAATCGCAATTCACTTCTTTCGCTGAACCCATTTATATGAAAGTGTCACTATAAATGGGTAAATTGCACAATATTTTTTCCCTTTGGGAATAGTATTTTTCTGTAAATTGCCCTGTTAGAACAATGTCTAATGCTAATGTACATAAAGAAGGAGTATTACTTTGAGTTGAAAGTTCTTGGCTGTACGAAAGAAGACATATTAATAGCATGTATAAATACGGCAAGGAGTGAATCAAAAACATAAGTTTCTTGAAATTTATTATTATTTTTGCTTTCATTAATTTATTCGGTTTTAGGTAAACTTCCGCTATTTATAATAAACAAAGAACAATTGAAACGGTTTTCTTCTTTTGACGATTTATTTTCCTTTGGGTCAGTCATGAAATGCTGTTAGGATTTTTGAGAAAGTTTTTCGCATATTTTTAGGTTATTCCGATCAGAGCAAGGTTAAATAGTTTTCAGTTTTGCGTTTAGGAGTTTCGGGTGTATAATTGGCCTTAATTCGATATTTTCCTTAGTCTTATTTTTCCAGTTTTCCATTTCATTCGAGGATCTCTATTCTATTTGTTTTCTTTGTCAGAATCATGTTGGTCAAGATTTGCAGTATTTCTTTCTAAAAAGACACCTTCAAGTCTAGTTTGATCAAAAGTTGTTGATAAAGATTTCGCATTGGGTAATTTAAGTTTTGCGGTGAGATAATTAATATATTCCAAAATATATGTATTCACCCTCATCGGTAGGCGTCCTTTGAAATGTCTAAATTGTAGACCAGAAAACTCAGATTCTACACTGAAATATGTGGTTACCACATTAACTATTTGAAAGTAAGGTATTATAATTCCAGACCAAAGGGGAATGAATATACTTGGCTAGTTCTTTTATCTTCTTTGCTACATTTTTATTATAAGAAACATTGACGATAGACTCATTCTGCGATGCATTAGCCCGTTTGAATAGTGCACTAATTAATACAGGTTGGAGTTGGTATTGCGTAATTTTCCAGCATAATGAATATTACATTTTGAAATCATTTTTATAAAATGATTCCAACACTTGTTTAAATAATCTTTTAAATCTATACAATCTGAAAAAAACATTTTTATCTTTCAGCTACTTCCCAAAATACCGAAAGTAGGTGTCAATTTCCTTACTTCAAATGCAGTATTCTATATATTATTTTATTATTGGAAAATGTATGCAATTTTTAGCCAAAATATGTAACAGGCCTTGCCTAAACTCAGTAGTTTTGGAGTGTTTAAAATTAAAAAAAAAACAATTGCAGAGGTTTGTAAGAATTTCTACATATTTTTTGTGTTATATTTAGGGATCTAATATTTGATGTCTCATGTGATATTAAGCTACTGCACGTTTTATGTTTACTGCAACTTCTAAAGTACTACACCAAGTATTTAATTTTTCCGGTTATATTTTATTAATTTCGATAGGTGAAAACTTTCTTGTTTCAATAGATCATCTGGATATTTTTTTACCACAAATTATGCAAAATAAAAATCTTTTTTCATAATATGAACTTTATAGGGCTTATATATGTTTAAAAAATCGCCAAAATCTCAGAAAATAATACATTTAAACCCCTACAAATTATATATCACGGAAAAAAGAATTTAA
Organism: Monochamus saltuarius; assembly: GCA_025584915.1. NCBI lineage: Eukaryota > Metazoa > Arthropoda > Insecta > Coleoptera > Cerambycidae > Monochamus > Monochamus saltuarius. Next base: position 26,188,121 of record CM046726.1, on the reverse strand, counting down.
TTTTGTATAACTTGAAATTTATATTAATTATACTAGATATCTCCGGACTTAGAGCATCTAGATCTAGCATCAGTTTACATGGAATAGTAGAACTATTGGTGTACAATGCAAAACTGCTCTTATTTTCACCAGAACTCTTGTTATCACAATGTTTAAAATACTCTTATTAATTAAATTCGATATATGCGGAACTAGACCACCTAGATCCATGCAATTTACATGTATCTAATAGTAGAACTGTTGCTAATGTAGATTCAAGATTTTTGAAAAACTATTATATTAATTAAATTAGATATTTTCGTAATTAAAGCATCTAGATTGATGCTATTTGCATGGTAATAGCATAATTATTTGATTGCAATACAAAATCGCTGTTATTTTCACAAGAACACGTATTTTTAGACATTATTTTACATAACATGTTGGTTTTCAAATCTGTTATAATACGGAACTATAGCTAAGAAATACAGAGAACTGTAGAACTAGTGAAATATATCCCAAAACGAGCAAAAAATATGAGAAAATGATTTCCATATCTTAAAAAAATCACCACTCGTCATACAACTTTTAATTTATAGAGCACTTCAGAAGTATTCATACAAAAATTGTAGAGCCAACTTCATACGCACGTAATACTTACTGAGAGAATTATGCGTTTTGTAATTTGATAATATTTTTGTTAGTATATTATAGAAGTCAACTCCATAAGTATACTGATAAACGCTCATTTCTGTTCGACCCCATAAGTCAGTAGCTGCTAAAAAGTTTCCTTCATCAACAGCAGTTTTGGTTTCTTGTGCTAGTTGCGATATAGCCTCAAATCCTTTTTGATCTACAGCCCCCTATAAACATGTGAAATTTGCAAAAACCACGATTCCTAAAAATACTTACAATATTCAAAAGATAAGGTGCCCAAGTAAGTACAGAATCAACAGGTGAAATCCAGGAATCTCCAAGTCCTATTCCTTTGAAATTAGACTTGACGTTGCCTTTTTTAATTTCCTAGAACAATTTTAATATTTTTACTTATATAAATTATGTTTGCGTATTTATATAAATTGCTTCTTATGTCAGTTCTGACAATAAACGGCGCGATTTAAAAAACAAAGTTTCTGTGAACATAATATGTTCTGTTGAGTATAGTTTTGAAAATAAAAGGTCAACAATTTTTTTTTCAAAATAAAACATATGTTTATTCAAAACTCAAACTGCGTACGTACGAAAATAATGCCTCATCAGACTTTCCAAAATCATTATTGTTAACATGTTAAAATAACATACACATAAGACAATTTATACAAAACACACATTTCCTTTACTTACAATCCTATTATGTTGACAATAATTACAATTTTCCAAAATAATTTTTCTTGTGTTGGTTTAAAATTTTTGTAAACTTTTGATTTGATTTTTATTAAGTTTCATTTCAAAATTAATTTTCAGATAAAAGAAGATCAAATCAAAATCATATTATTATATCGCTTAAAGTTATGCCTCTTTATACTAATATTCCTACTGAATTCGAAATTGAATGTATGTATTTATAAAAAATGGTCCATTATCAAAGATTTTACTTCTTTTTTCATAAATGCCTTAAAAATATATTTACCTACGACCATTACTGTAAATACTTAAAAACACACCTTCTGCGATCAATGTAAGATGCCTATTACGTACGGTAAAAAAATCGCACAGCTTGGTAAAAAATCGTACAGTTTTCCTAGCAACCGCCTAAGCAACGGTCAATGGAAACAAATTCAAAAACTGTCATAATCATAAATCAGATTTGTATGTGAGAGTAATATTATATAGTGAAATTAGTTTGATTACATAAAAAATGTTCGGTGACAGTGAAATAGAAAATTTAACTCCACCCAATATTTGTCAAATTGCAGAAGCTGCTAAAAACAACTGGTTACCGGCTAAATCTGAATATCGATACAAATTTACTTACCAAAGACACAACCTACTCTACAGATAGCCGTGCTGAGAAAAAGGCAACGTCGCAATTCGCTCGTCAAGAAGACCGGTTTAAATCAACGCGCTCGGTTCAGCCGTAGCTTGCGCTTGCACTGTGCACTCGACTGTCGCGGAGCGGACGGTTTAAAAAAGTTTAAAAAAATTTACAAGTCTTCAACAAAAATAAATAGGACAGGATTTCTACTTGGCCAATAAATTAAATTTTTATACTTAATACTTTACTGAACTTGTAGGTATACATGATATTAAATAGATATATTGTATTTGTTTATGAAGGTAATATATTGAGCTCAATATAATGTCAGATATGTAAATTTATTTCAAAACGTCTTTTAGGTTGCTCTTATAATTGGTATAAGCGATGCGTGCAGGAAACAAGAGTTGCGTAATATAAAACCGTCATATATTCAAGACACAGGGAAGAATCTAATTATTAATATTCCCGATTCAAAAACTAAACGGCAACGTTTTTTTTGTGGTATCTGAATATTTTTACCCCAAGGTTAAAAAATATATAAACTTTCGCTCTGCAGTAAATACAGCTCCAAATTTACCTTTTTTTCTAAACTATATAAACGGAAAATGTACCAGACAGTTCGACGCTCGTCCGCGACTATTCTTGTTGACGCAGGTGGTGACTTATTACTTTTGAAAAGACATGGCGGATGGCAGTCATCAGCCGTAGTTGAAGGGTATGTGGATAATTCCCTAAATAATCAAACTAACAATTGGTATAAAATACCATCTGCAATAGCAAGTACTAGTAATAGTACTAATAGTATTAATGAAAATTTCATTAAAGCATCTAATAATGTAAATCTTACTGCTACGTCCTCCCACTCTTCTACGTATAGTAGCATACTAAAAAAAAAACGAGACTGCAAGTTATATTGGCCTTATTGACAGAGGGTGCAGGGTAGCAGAGTCCAGCAGCTCAGGGAGATTGGGCGTGGAGGTGCAGTCTATATCTCTGCGGTTGCACCAAGGCTATGTTATAAAACTACAAGATATTATAGAGAGAAAAAAAAAGTATACTAAACAAACTACTTTAATCATGAGTAATAATCAAATAACAATGGTTATAACAAAACATGAAATAGCCACGAATAGCAGACTGGTCAAATCTATGCTTCCTATGTATTTTGTTTTTTCTTTAGATATTTCAAGTGTGAATAAGGTTTATTTATTATTTATTATATAATAGGTCAAAATACCCCGAGAGGGGCGGTCATAAGCATATACGCGGTGTCCTAGACACATATATGGTAAATATGCAAAATTATGTCCCTTTTAGCATATATACTGTCAGGTTTACAGTTGTAAATAAGTGAATAAATAGGAGGAAATTAATAGTTAAATAATTTAATTAGTTAATGTGTAGTAAAATGAATAAGACCTGGTGACCGATGTTTGTAGGTTATGAGCGGGCTAAACCTCGCTGCCTGGGGCGGATGTCCTGGTACCTTCACCCTGGTCTGTCGCCTGCACGTTCGCCTCTGCGCCTGGGACTCGGATTGTACTGCAGTACTTATTGGGGGCTCTTTATTTCCACGGTATATTTTGCAATTACCAGCAATTAAGGGCAGCAACACGGGGAGTAAGAAAAATGGCCTAGAAATGAACGTAGTTGAGGGAAATAAACGTTAATGCAGGTGAATGAATCCACCTCATAAAAGTTACATAAATGGCAGAATTAATGAAAAAGAATGTATTTAGATACCATGGATATTGGGCGGCCTTTCTTGCAATTCATATATGTTGCACAGTACGATTGCAATCCAGATTGACACTGCTATCTATCAGCCATAGATACACTAATCAGTAAAATGCAACACACTTTTAATTATAATTTACATAAATCCACAAAATGCGTGAATGACTGCTATCTTTCAGACAGAATTCCTTGTAAATCGTCAATTTTATTTCGGTGCGAAAAACTGAAAAGTTCAAAAGTGGCATGTGAGTAAAATAGTAAAGTCCGAAAACTGTCCAGTACGCAACCGCCACTTCCGAACCAGCATTAGGCCTTCCTAACTTGGAGTGGAAGATTCAGTTCCTGAGCCGCTAGTATCGAGACCAGTCCTGTTCCGGACCAGCCATTCAAAGCGAGGTATTAGCAGCCATCTGCGCAAGTCTTTCGCCACTTCACTGCCACGAAGTTAAGACCTAGCGAGGTGAGCACTGCAGACTGCAGAGTCAGTACCAGCCGACCGCTCGTTCCAGCTAGACGCGACCAGCAGAGGAAGTGAGTAAGAGGTTGTTAGGGAAAACTTGGCCGCTATTAGTTGTGTACTAATCATACTTTGTTTTCCAGCTTGTGTATTGTGCTACGGCGTGGGTAGAGTCGCTGTTGCATTATCCGGTGATTTTATTTCACCACGCTTTTGGTTTATAGGATTCCGTCCTATGAGCTGAAACGTGGTCCGTTATTTACCGTCGCTTACTGTATCACGGCGTGGGTGGAGTCGCTGTTGCATTATCCGGTGACTTTACCTCACCACGCGTTTGGTTTATAGGATTCTGTCCTATGAGCTGAAACGTGGGCCGTTATTTACCGTAGCTTATTGTACCACGGCGTGGGTGGAGTCGCTGTTGCATTATCCGGTGACTTTACCTCACCACGCGTTTGGTTTATAGGATTCCGTCCTATGAATTGAAACGTGGACCGATATTTACCGTTGTGTATTGTACTACAGCGTGGGTGGAGTTGCTGTTGCATTATCCGGTGACTTTTACCACACCACGCGTTTCGTTTATAAGAGTATACCCTATAAATTGAAACGTGGGCCGTAAGTTACGATTGCTACCTGTACCACGACGTGGGTGGAGTTGCTGTTGCATTATCCGGTGACTTTTGCCTCACCACGCGTTCAGGTCATAGGAGAACATCCTATGAGGTGAAACGTGGATCGTAACTAACTAGTACTTGTCTTTTCAGCTGTCCGGTCGTGCATTCCAGGAGAGGAGCTGTATCATCATATTTTATTTTTTACATATGTATATATTTTAGATAGTGGCCAAGTCTTTAGTTTTATAATTTAGTTTTCTTTGCTTTACTCGCTTGATCGCTTCCTCTTACTTCGTTTCGCATTTAGCATAGATTAACCGCTTGTATTGTTTGCTTGTAACCGTTCAGCTGACTTTGTAGTTGCTTATTCCGTTTCCGACCGTATTAGTTTTATAAACTAGGTGGATTGTAATATATGTGTATTACTTTATTCTGACTTTTACTCCTGGATAAGTCTAACTCCTCCCTCACGACCCTCTGGACATACCGTGTCTTCACTGTAGCCGCCCGAGTAATGGTGTTTCTGTACTGTAAACAGAAACTGGCGGCCGAGGTTACCGCAACCGCAGCTCAGGCGTCATAGTGACACCGCGTCGCACCGCTGAAGCGACGTAGGTGCGTCACAAATTTGGCGCCCGAGCAGAGACCGTCAATTTTGACTTGAGGGAGAGTTAGTGAAGATTCCTACCGATCCAGTCCGTATTTAGCCGAAGCCGTAGAGGGTCGTCTTACTTCGTGTAAAAGATTTGGAAGCCGCTGATTCAACAAGACCAGGACGCTACACCACACCCTGTAGCAGAAATCGGAGTTCCCGATGTAGGAGATTTCCGACTAAGCTGGATTTATAAGCTGTGAAAAGGGCAGTTAGACCTGGAACTAGAGAAATTTTGCTTGGACACCTCCGGAACCGTGGAGGAGAAAAAGAAGCGACTGCGATTCATCAAGTATGGATGTGCATCACTGCAACCCAGACACACCGCTCCTACATTTGTCGTACCGCCGCCAGTACTACCGCCGTCGTTTGTTTTACCGCCTACAGCCAGTATACCGTCGAACCAGATCCCCGTCTCTACGAGATAATAAGGAATTGGAACCTGCATTTTAATGGGAAACCGATCCTGTGTAATTCCTGGAGGAACTGAGTGAATTCTAAGAACACAGCGATATACCTACGACTGCTATATTACCTGCCTTTTATGAGATCTTTCAAGGCAATGCTTTGGCCTGGTACCGGAATAATCGTGACCTATGAAACTGCTGGACCGATTTTATTACGGACTTCAAGCAATTCTACCTGCCCGCTAACTATGAGTTCTTTCTGGAGGATCAGATACACCAGCGTCGCCAGAAGGTGGGAGAGTCTGGTCGCGACTACCTAGTTGCTCTGCAGACTCTGCTACGCCGACACGGAGGATTTTCCGCCGACAGAGTCTTACACAGGCTATATGGAAATTTACTGCCTGAATACCGCCAGTATATCCGCAGGAGCGAAATCCAGAGTCCACGTGACCTGGTCTGTCGTGTTGAGGAATACGAAGCTCTTCAACGAGAGATGACCGCCAACCAGTCTGTGAAACCAACTAGTAGTACTCCGGCCGTTTCTGTCCATCAGACCCCGATACCGTTTCGTCCACTCCATCTCCACTTCGACTACCACAAGGAGAGAGAGATCTTCCACAACCAGACCTGCACCGCCAAGTTCCACGCCACCCGCAGAAAGACTTATGAGGACTCCCGCTATTAGGACAAATACCAGAATGGACATCGATACACCGGTAGAGCAACCGTCGACTTCAACCGCCAACGTCACTTTTGACAGAAATGCTATCTGCTGGCGTTGTGGCAAGAGTGGATATTTCCGAAGCCAGTGCAGAGCACCGCCACGTTTGTTCTACTCCCGTTGTGGCCAGGCTGATGTCATGACTCAAGACTGTCAGTGCTCGAGGTCGGAAAACTACAGAGGAACCGTACCCTCATGAGGTCGACACCGTTCCGTCCTTGTCCAGCCTCAGAAGATGTTTCCGCAAACCGCCGAGACAATCGACCGCACGTACAAATCCGCATTCAGGAGACGACCGTTTCAGCCCTGATAGATACCGGAGCTGCACGTTCATATGTAGGCGACCGCATCCGCCAGTTAGACCTACATTATGAGACCGTTACCGCGCCCACTGTGCGGTTAGCCAATGGTGCCTCGGTGGCAGTAACAGAAATGTACCCATTGAAATTCTGCATAGGGGAAAAGCAATTTGACGAGTGGCTATGGTATCTACCCAATTTATCCTCGGATGTTGTGTTGGGAATGGATATTCTATACAAGCACAACTTTCTGATAAATCCGTCTGCCGCCACCGTTCTTCTGCATAATCAAGTCGATGTCACCGCCGAGGGAATACAAACGGATACCGACAAAGTGGAATCCATCCAGAAATTCCCTACGTCCCGAAACATCAGAGATATCCGCCGTTTCCTAGGCATGGCTTCCTGGTACCGTCGCTTTGTACCTGCGTTCTCCCAAATTGTTACTCCGTTGACCTGACTACTCCGGAAAAAGCACCGTTTCAAGTGGGTCCAGGAGCAAGAAGACGCTTTTAACCACTGGAAGACTTGCTTAACCGAAACCCCGATCTTGACATGTCCCGATTTTGACAAGCCGTTTACCCTCCAGACCGATGCCTCAGATCATGGACTTGGAGCAGCTTTAACACAGAATATTGATGGACACGACCGAGTGATCGCATATGCTAGCCGCACGCTGACGCCTGCCGAGAAAAATTACTCCATGACAGAAAGGGAGAGTTTGGCTATCGTGTGGGGCATAAAAAAGATGAAACCGTATCTCAAAGGCTATCATTTCACCGTTCTGACCGACCATCAATCTCTACGATGACTGCATTCCATTAAAAGTCCTGCCAGCCGCTTAGCCAGATGGAGCACATTCCTACAGCAATATGACTTCCAAATAAAATACCGCAAGGGAACTCTGAACCGTGTAGCCGATGCCCTGTTTCGTCAACCAGTTGAAGGAACTTCTACTGCACTTGATACCGGAGAACTATGCGTCTTAGACGAGCCGCCAGATTGTTCTTGGTACCGTAGAAAGAAGACGAAAATCGAGAGAAACCCTGAAGCTTTCCCGGATTATTGCATACGTAATAACCGATTATTCCGCCACTTCTAGGATTCAAGCCACTTGACCGAACCCGACATGTCCGACCCATGGAAACTGTGCGTCTCCACGCCACATCGCTTAGCTGTTTTGCAAGAAAACCATGATGATCCGTCCGCTGGACGCTGGACATGGGAATGGCAAAAACCATAGTCCGCATCTGCCAGAGGTGCTACTGGCCAGGAATGTTCCACGACATTGCCAAGTATGTATGCCAAGGGGTTGTATGCAATGCCAGCGACAATCCGTCTCAGCAGCAGACACCGGGGAGAATGCAACCGTCCATGAACCGTCAGCCATGGGAAATCGTAAGCACCGACTTAGTAGAACCCCTGCCTAGATCCAGCAAAGGAAACAACTTCCTAGTGGTATTCCAAGACCGGTTTACCAAGTGGATCCAATGTCGTCTCCTGAGAAGTGCTACCGCCCGCAACGTTAGCCAAGCTCTATACGAGGAAATCATAACCAGATTCGGATGCCCCGCACCATAATGAGTGATAATGGCACCTAATATGATAGCCGTATCTTCTGTTCCTTGTCAAAAGAGTTTGGTATCCAGCACCGGTTCACACCACCATACACGCCGCATGCCAATCCCGTCGAACGAGCGAACCGTACGATCAAGACCATTATCGCTCAATACTGTGACCAGGATTACAAGAAGTGGGACCAGCACCAGAGTGATCTCCAACTGGCAGTCAACAGTTCGAGACACGAATCAACCGGTTTTACACCCGCTTTCTTGAACTTTGGCCGGGAGTTGCACCTACCAAAGTCCGTTTACTAAGCAAGCTTGGAGGATCCTGCCATACCGCCAGAAGAAGACCGGATACCAACCGCCCATACCGACCGTCTACTGTATCCCGGCGTGGGTGAAGTCGCTGTCGCATTATCCGGTGACTTTTGCCTCACCACGCGTTCAGGTCGTAGGAGAACATCCTATGAGGTGAAACGTGGGTCGTAACTAATTAGTACTTGTTTCTTTTCAGCTGTACGGCCGTGCATTCCAGGAGAGGAGCTGTATCATCATATTTTTTTACATGTATATATTTTAGATAGTGGCCAAGTCTTTTGTTTTATAATTTAGGTTTTTTTTGCTTTGCTCGCTTCCTCTTACTTGGTTTCCCATTTAGCATAGATTAACCGCTTGTATTGCTTGCTTGTAACCGTTCAGCTGACTTTGTAGTTGCTTATTCCGCTTCCGATCGTATTAGTTTTGTAAACTAGGTGGATTATAATATGTATTACTTTATTCTGATTTTTATTCCTGGATAAGTCTAACTCCTCCCTCACGGCCCTCTGGACATACCGTGTCTTCACTCTAGCCGCCTGAGTAGTGATGTTTCTGCACTGTAAACAGAAACTGGCGCCCGAGGTTACCGCCACCGCAGCTCAGGCGCCATAGTTACACCGCGTCGCACCGCTGAAGCGACGTAAGTACGTCATAATGGACCACTATAGAATTATTACAATATATACCTTCTTGTTGAGGTTATCAAGTTCTTAAATTATTAAATTATTGATATTGTTATCAGTTGAAATGGATAACTAAAACTAAATGATTTTGTGTGAATAAGTTGGTCGTAGGTAAAGTATAGTACGTAATGCGTGTTGTAATGCAATTACGCACTCAATAGAACAATAGAATTACGCTACGCGGCATCGTGCGTAACTTTTCCATTCGTGCGTAAAATGCTTTTTACAGCATTTATTACATAATAGATTATTACAGCCGACATGTTTTACATTTAAAAGTAAATTTTATCTCAGTTTTTTGGCACAGATATGGTTTCTCTTATCTCCGTAAATATTACTAATTTAGTTATAGAAGAATTATAAAATAGTGTTAATAATAAATAGTATATATCTTTATAAAAAAATTAAATGACAATAGTTACCAAAAAAAAGTAATCATGTTATAAAAGATAAAATTTACAATAATGATAACAAAAATCGTAAAAATCCTATTAATAAAAAAATAATTATAAATATATCTGTATCTGATTTTATTGCAGTTGCTTGCTTATTGTCATCAGTATAGAGGATGAATCAGAACTTATCTAAAAAACGGCGTTTTATGCGGTTTATTATAAATCGGTAATTTTCTCCTATTCTAATATACAGTGTCAACTATGACTTCGTACAAATATTTTAAGAGGGGATAGGGAAAAATTCTATAAAAAAATTTCCAAATTTATTTATAAAGTGGAATATTTTTTCAAAATGTATTAAATCCTTATTTATTGCCGTCACTGGCCTTACTCTACCTTACTAATATTTATTTCCAGGATTGATATTTAGAGAGATTTTAAGAATGTATCATTTTCTGTTTTCTTATTTGTTTAAATTGCAAAACCTGTCATTGCATAGATTTTTGTACTTGCTGGGGACTTTCTTGCCCTCGACCGTTCTTTTTTATTAAAGCGAGGTACCTACTTGGTTCAGCGGTCATGACTAGGTCGATTACTTACGTCGGGAAAAAACACAAAAGATAATAAAAAAATACACGCAAATGTACACAAATACATAAAAACCCTGCCACGCGTTTACCGCCAAGGCGTTATAACAGTTATAAGCATAATATTTTTGTACTTGGAAAACGTCTTTGGTATTACGCTGCCATACGTTAATATGTACTTGTCACACTCCCATAAATCAGCACCTTGTCCGTCAAACTAATCAGAGGACCGCATCTTATATTTTTTGACATCTGATCTGATGCAGACGCCATGCTGCAAGGTGCACTTCATGGCGATACATTTTTAAACTTCTTGTGTTGTTGGGGAATTAAATTCTGTTAATACTAATAATAGCAACAATATTAACAATAATCGACGATTTTTGCATAAAATAATTAGTAACATTTTAAACTATAACATCCCAAGATGTTTACAGTGTTCTGTAAAAATGTGTCTTAGACCCTTAGAATATAACTAACTTCGCATGTTAATTAAGGTTTGGAGAGGATGCAACTAGCAATGTAGTATTCGAGGTTATGTTATTTTAAAACAGTTAAGTGACTAATTTTAAACGTTTTATAGTAATAAAATAAAGTATTTTATGTCGGATATGTTAATGGATAATTATGATGAATCTGCCAGGAGTGAAAATGTAGTTTTGGCAGTGTGCAACGAAAGAACGAATATAAAATACTGCAGCTAACCGCATTAACTGTTATCTATTAGGTACTTAGGCATTATTATTAATAAAATTGTTTATTTTCATCGTTTCTATACTTGACAACGCTGCAAAAAAGCGACCGTACGGTAATTGACATATCTAGCCATCTCGGACGATGATTGATTATCATAGGCCCCGACCATCCGTAGGAAAAAAGAGTTTTACCCCATTTTTTAAACATTGAGCTAAAACTCAGAAATATTTTTTTTATTTCCTTTTAGACCTCTCTGAGCAAGTGGTTAACATTTTTGTACTTTATCATAGTTAACCCTGTATATATGGCCATATTAAAATAATTAATTAATACAAATTTTAATACCTATCGCAGAAATAATATAAATAACTCTTGTAAATGTTATTCCTCGGCTAAAGTGTTGTACAAATTATCGATACTTCTTGTAATGCACTTGTCAAAATGATTTTTAGTATCCGACAAAAAACAGTCGTACATCGACAATCTGAGCCTGCTGTGGATCTATATACTGTTTTAATGCACAATGTTACAGTCCAGATGATATTCGAATATTGTCATCTGAAGAAGTAACGAAGGAAAAAACGAAAGACAACGTAAAGAAACGAAAAGGAAAAGAGAAGAAAGGTAACAAACAAAGAGCTAAAGAATATAATATTAAATCAGGAGATAATTTAATTGTGCAGAACTTAGTGATACCGCACAAACTGACATCTAAATTAAATTCTGTTGAATGTACTAGAAATCCAGGTGTATTAGAAAGATGATGTTACACATAATTTACTGCAGTTCCTGACAATGCAGTCGTCCTCTGCTGCCGGCCATAATTCGACATCTAGATCACAGAATATCTAACAATCAGAATAATAACTCCAAGTTGGCGGTAAAACCAATAAATAACCGTAACGTGCTGCTAAATTTTGCAGGACTAAATGCTACAATTTTACGGAGGACTTTTAAAGATTTTCCCAAAACTGAAATCAAAAATGTAATTTTATGGAAAAATTTTATATATTCTTCGGATTTTTGCAAATATAAAAAATATTTGTTTATGAAATACTGCAAATGTAGTAAAATCGAACATCAAACCATTGCTTATATGTTAACGTATAAGCAATGGTTACGTCTTTTGTGTTATAGGTATGGCAGTTATGTGTAATAGACATAATTTTCTAGAAAAGTGTGGATAAATTATTAACAGTCACAGGCCACTGTGGGTTACAATTTGAATATAGACTATTTACTAATGATTTTCTAAGCAGACAGATTTCTTCCCACCGCAATTCACACAATATTTCACTCGGTAGCAGCAAGTTCAAATATGTATGATATAATTATACAGCATATGCAGCACCTGCTTGCAGCACTCAATCAAAATACGAAACTCATTGAACATAGGAACTAATATAAAAATTTGCATCCTGCAAAATATTAGAATATCAGACACAGGTATTCCTTTATATACCTATTTGGTTATATATCTAGTTTTATTATTCCTTTTATTTTACATAACATGGTTATATAAAATAAATAAAGTTAATAAATAGGTATTTAAATTAGAATTTTTGGCATATTAATTAAAAATATGTTTACGTAGTAAATACGTAGTCAGAATTCCTCTATTTCTTATTTATTTGAAAAAAAATCTCTGTTATTATTCTGATTGTTAGGTATTTTGCACCTAGGTAATAATAAATCATAAAGGTGCTATGCTATCAGGCGCATCCATAATCCCACTTCTAAAGTTGTAGTAAAATGAAAAAGTGCTTGCCGCAGTCAGACATCGAACTCCAGACTTGTCGCTTTCTGAGCAAATGCTGTCCCAACTTACTACCGTGGTCACACTTCACTCTAGTAATCTGGTTCTGTTACACATAATTTATTACACGGTTCCTAAAGAATGGAAAATTATTAAAACAATAAATACCTACAAATCTAAACAAATTACCAGAACTAACTAAAGACCCTCATGCACTTCTATCTATATATTTATTACCATCCAGATCTGTAAGTAACTGCACTCAAAGGGCCATTACAAGAAGTAAACAGTTCAGAAAAGGTAGCAGGGCAAGTGGAGAAGTCGTTCTCGAGAAAATTAAATCGCCCAAGCTTAAAATAGAGAATGTAATGTGGAGATCGTTTAATAACATATACGTTAAGCATTGCAATGATATTAAACTTAAAGCATTTCATTTAGTTAAGACGTGAATGCTAGTGTATTAAAGTCAACCACACAGGGTTATGAATATAATGGATAAAATTACCTGATAAAGTACTAGTGCAATTTCTGCAGTCATTTTTCCACCATAAGATTCGCAAAATATATAAAGTGGTACTTCTCTGAAACTTGGTATAGTTTCATAAAATCCTTTAAGAAATTCAACAAAGTCATCAGCTATCTGTCTGTTAGTTGTTGTGAGTGCATCACGTTTATCTACATAACTGTAACCTGTTCCAACAGGATTATCAACAAATAGAACATTAACGTCTCGGTCCCAACTAGTGTTTCTTTCATTTAAGTCTTCATCTAAAGGTCCAAGTTCAGCAAAATTTCCAACTCCTGTCGAGGAACCTCCCGGTCCTCCTTGTAGCCAAATAATCAATGGTCTCTCAAGAACAGGCGTATCTGCTGTAGTATAATGTAACCACCAAAACATATGTGCATTCTCCCTTACAGTAATAAAGCCCCATTCCTGATCGGTAGGACCAAAACCTTCCCGAGCTGAAAATTATGTAAAAAGAATCTTAATTATCTAAAGCAGATGAGAATTTTTATAAAATTATATGTTCTTGGTCAAATTTTTGATCGATATACAGTCAGTTTTGTAATCTATAATTATCTTGTGGTCAGTGATTGGATGAGAAATAAAGTATTTTAATTATCGGTTAATATTAAGGTCAATGTTCTCAGATTAACCAAACTGATGAAATATTAAATAAATCAAAACATTACCTAAAACTTGAACTTGAATTTCAAAATTATTGACATTATCAGTCAGCTTATTGATCATGAAATTTAAAATGGCTTTTCGTTATGAATTAAGAATTATTATGAATATATTGATTGAAGTTAGACGACCAAAAATTGTTCGACTGAGGATTGATTATTTTGAATATTCATAACAAACTGGTGATGATGTTTTGCACATAATAGATCATTTAAGGATCTCGTATTCTTGAAATAATATCTTCTACAAATATAAATAATTTTAATTTCCACTATTTAAGGTTTAACATATAACGGAACTGGCTGTTTTCAAGGATTACAAAAGAAACCAACAGAGCAGCTAAAAGCTGTCTTATTAACAAGGTTTTAGCTGTTGCAATCCATGAAAACACTTGAGCAAAATTTAAATTATAATAATGAATAAACAGAATATTCAGACTTATATTTTTGCGCTTTCCTGTTTTGGTGTCTAAAGTTACCAACAATTTTGGCCAGATGGCCTCTAATAAGGTCAAACAACAACAAACGCAGTCAACTTTTGCTCTCTTTGTTAATTTAAAAAACGCTTACTACGTATCTATATATTCTTTTCCATTTTACTAAATTTACGTTTAGGTACATTTTATATCCATGAGCAAAAGTTAAATAGCACTTGTATAAAGTGTGTAAGGTAATTAAATATAATATAAATAATTATGAATGACACTTTTCAAGTTAATACATGACAATATCCAATGTTCCTTAAAAATAATGTCCATTTCAATCTACTTTATGTCATAATTGATTTCGTATTCTGGAAAAATCTCTAAAATTGTGGAAAACTAACAGAAAATTTAAGATAATTAGTAGGCACTTCCTAAAGCAATGTTTTGCTTTGCAAAATGGTTTGCTTATACCTATTGTAAGAGAGTTCAAATGGGAGGGTTCAGGAGGGCGAAAATTGAAAGATACTTTTAGAAAACCTAAGACATATTCTTTTGGCAAAAACCTTATATTCTTGGATTCGGAAATTGCGGATATTTACAGAGAAAGTAGAAATTGCGGCTTCATTGCAGGGAAGGTACGAAGTTTAAGAGGCGCGGCGACGTGCATTGGTCTAGCATTCCCCACTACTACGGTAATCGGTTCCGTATCGCCAACGCCAATTCGCCATTGCAAATCTAACTGCCCGGTCAACTGATGCCAGTGTTGTCAGGTCTCATGCTTTTGCATGAGATATCATGCATTCCGAGGAAATGTCATGCTCTCATATTTTGATTACAAAATCTCATGCTTTTTAATAGACACAAAAAGAAATAATAAAATTATTAAAATTACTCTTTGAAATCTACCAAAACAAAGACGAGCAAAATCGAGGGCAAAATTGAATAGATAGAGGTAGGTATCTACAATATTTGGGTACTTGAAATGTCCTTTATTGTAGACTGCTCTCTTAATAATTAGCAATGAATACATAAACGGGTATGACAGTCTACGGATATGCGGTGTGTGTGCTGTATTCACGCTGTATTGCAGTGATTCTTAATTCTATTCCGTAAGGGTACCTACATTTTCTGGAAACAACAGATTTTACGACCCGTGAGTCACCCTGCGTCACGTCAACTGCGCCTCAACGTTCGCCCGGCCTAGCAATAAAATAAATTAGAAAGGTTACGTGGTTAATAACTTTTAAGTAAGTACCTGTAAGTACCTACTTACAATGTAATATTATGATAACATATAGCACATAGCAGAACATAATGCTTTTTAATGAAATAAAAATGGCATTACAAAAGTAATTAAAAATTAAGCTGTGTCAAGGTGTTTTTTGATAAATTAAGCCATCTCATGCTTTTTTCTCCAAACCTCACGCTTCTTTGAAATTATTCTCATGCACTGAATTTTTCCCACCTGGCAACACTGCTTGATGCGAACACGCTGTGGTGGAATTATGCGTGTAGCATGACTCAAATACATGCAAGCGGCAAAACACAATTCACCATCAAGATCCTTACTTTCCAAATCTGTATATTTTATTTAAGACGGGATTCAAAGAGCCGACTTTTTCCGGCTCTTACAAGATATTGGTAAAGTTTTCCTCGGTTCCTGTTCGTAAAACGACGTCTAAATACCTTAAACTTACCAAGAAAAATAATATTCAGAGCCACAAGTATTCTAACGAGTGGTAGTTAATCTTTAAATATTCTCAAAAATTAACATTTTCTATGTCACGACACCTGACATCAAATGTCAAACGAGATGGCCATCATCGTGCGTCACAGTAGCTGTGATGTATTGGTCTGGCAACCATAAGTACTCGCCACGCATGACGGTTGTATACCTGCCCTTCGTACCTATGAGGTATTTTGTAAACCAGTACCATTGAGTAATAACTTATTATTCAATGCCAGTACAGAGCTCTTCCTTTCCTTTAGTATTCAGTTACGATTTTTATCGATGATTGTGTAACTTCATGTGCTTGCTAATTAATAAAACCTCTCATACGCTTGGTATTAAATGTGTCTTTCTACACACGCTACTAATGCTACTATTAACATCAGCCTAAGTGAAGACATTATATGGTGGCAGCGGAAAAGTGCACTAGAAGATTGAGGTTGAAACGCGGGCGCGTATGGATGAAAACAAAAAACCGGTAAGTGGAAAAAACGAGATGACAAGTGCATTTATATCGTGTTTGTATAAGAAAACATAGGTGAAAACATACCTAGTAAAAAAATTTGCTAACTATGGCAGAGCACACAAAAGCTCCGGAAGAAATACAGTGTAAAGATGATATTTTCACCAAGTGGAAACTGTGGAGATATGGAGAATAATATAATTTGTATCTTTTGGCTTTGGATTTACTGCTATCTGGTAAATCTGGTACAAATAGCCATTTTATTTAATTTACTGGGGAATGAAGGCCTACAAATATATAATACATTCTAGTGTGTACAAGACGAAGACCAAACAAGCTTAAATATAGTACTGAAAAAATTGGATAATTACTGCAATCCCGTGAAAAATACTATCTACGAACATTTTAAATTTTTTAAACGAGAACAAAATCCAGGTGAAACAGCAGACCAGTTTGTTACAGTTCTGCGTTAACTTGCAATTTCATGTGAATTTAAAGACAAAGACATTTTAATATAAGATAGACGTGTGATGAGTGTCCGTGATTTATGAATACAGGAACAATTATTACAGTGTGGTGATCTCAAGCTGAGACTATTCAAATTTGTCGTATAATTGAAAATAGTGTGGTTACCCAAAAAGGAAATTTCTAAAGAAAAGAACCATATTGTTTCAGTGTGTGTAATTGAACATGCGTTCAAAATTCCGATGTCATGATGTCAAACATAATGACAGTACTAAAGGAAAACAACAATAAAAATCATATTGTGTGGACCATCACTGATTCTAGTGTTAATTCAGTCGGTTGGTATGAAACAATATCAAAAAATTAATAATTAGTTTAAAAATTGATACGGGAAGCCAAGTTAATATTTTGACCTATAATGACTTTAAAAACTTGGAATTAGTGATACAGAACTCGAAAAAACTAAAGTGACTCTTACATCTTTCTCAGGACATAAAATTTGCCTTTATCAAATCAAATCAAAATATATTTATTGTGTATAACTACAATGGCTAATACATCATCCTATACACAAAAGGACTAGACACAGATAACTGATAATTAAGTCTACCCCTCAAAAATAAAAACATAACCTATATGTATATAAACATATATTAATAAATCTACCTATGATAAGCAATTACAATTATTGTAAAAAAGTAATTAGGTACGAGAATGTATATGCATACTTACAAATACACTCATACATACAAATACATATGCATATAGATACACATACAACAATTACTTTATAAGTATACACACACGACATTAAAACAATAATTAAAATACAGCAGCATTTGTGGAGTTATCGTTTTCCATGACCAACTCTCAAATCCGTTGCTTAATTCGAATTCTACTATGGAATGCTAGGTACATCAATAATGCATTATGTAATACTGTAGCCGCTAAATAAGTAAAAGAACACCTGACATATTCAGTTCGATGACGCATTATTTGCAAATCTAAATTACGAAGTTGACGATTGTGTATATCATTCCGTCAAACCAACTTTTCGTAAAGATAGTCAGGAGTTGTATTATGCAATATATTAGGTACCTACTAAGAAAAATACAAAAATGAACATAGCGCCTTTCATTAAATCTTAATTTACCAAACTGTCTAATAAATGGAGTAATATCATAAAAAAGGGGTATATAAGTAACAAATCTCATGCACCAATTTTGAATTTTTTGCAGTTTAAATTTATCAGCGTTTGTAAGTAAAGAACCGTATACATAATCACAATAATTTAGAGGTGACAAAACTAAGTAAGTTATTTATTGTGTATATATAATTACAACAAAAAAGAATATATCTTCAATTATATCATAAATATAGTAAACATACACACAATAGGAAAGTGTTAGCCTAAGCTATCTTACACCCCGCCTACTCTTTATTTTCTAACGTATACATATTAGAGATAGGAACGAAAATAAATAATAAAAGCGTCCAATTATAAACACACATACAATAACCAAACTTGTCTTAGTAGTACATAGTATTTCATCTTATATATTAAAGTAAAATAGTAAAAGTTTATCCCACATATTAAAGTGAAATAATATCTTTTAGTTTGTTCAGTAGTTCCAATTTTAATTTTGATTTATAACAAAAAGCATCTTCAGAGGTATAATTTATCGTTTGGTTTATGTAAAAAGGCACTAAATAGGAAAAGCATCCCTGAAACAGCCTTGATGAATGTAGAGGAATGTGGGAGTAATCTGTTCTTATGTTGACTGTATGAATATCTGATGTTTTACATATAATATCATTGAGATACGATGGCTCCTTTGTTTTCAACAATTTATGTACAAATACACTAAATAGGTACCTATTGGAATCTGAATTTAATATTCAATTTTTTAATTCCAACAAGATAAGGAGTTAATTGACTTCTAGGTGGAATATCAAATACATATTTCATAAATGCATTCTCAACTCTTTGCAGTTTTTGTTGATAACGTTGAGTCAAACAATTGTAATAAACACCACAACAATACTCAATATGCGGGTAGATAAAGGTTTTCACTAGTTTCAACTTAGTTTCTTGATTAAAAGAAGATTTATTTAAAATTATATAAAATTTTCAACTTAAAAAAGCAACTACGAACTACATATGTGACGCTGAAAATTCAAATTAGAATCTATATATACACCCAGATTTTTTTCATACTGTACCCATTGTATATATATGCTATTTAATTTAAGAAAGAAATTTGAAGTAATAAAATTACTATGTCGATCTATATCTATCACCATTGCTGTCTTATTTGGATTCAGCATCAGGCCATGGTTATCTGTAAATTTAGACACTGCTTCTAAATCGTTATTAATTTGATGTATGATATGGTCCGCAGATTAGACACTAGTTGACATGTAGATTTGAATGTCATCTGCATAGAGATGTATATGAGAATGCGAAATATGCGCGGACAGATAAAAAAACAGGGAAAACAAAATCGGACGCAACACACTACCCTGAGGTACTCCTGAGAGAACCTTTTTTGCAGTTGAACATGTTAAGTCATCCAAAACTATTCTTTACGATCTATCTCTTACATAACTATTAACCCACTGCAAAGCTCCTTCACTGAAACCGATGTATTTTAATTTCACACTTAATAGGTCAAAATTTACTTGATCACACGTTTTACTTTGATCTAGCAAAACCAAAATTCTCAGTAATTGTTTGTCTCTAGCTTCAGAAAAATGCTGTTTGTGTACTATGATTTTAGTCGCGTCAAAATAGCATTTCACTTGCAACTTTTTGCGGAGAGGTCCGATTGAGATGCGGTTTTCTTCAAAATATTCAGGGAATTGTTTATAACAAAAGGTACATCTAACCTCTGTACGCTCGCAAATTTTTAATTGTTTATTTAACAAATGACCCATTTTTGTTGAACATATGGCAAATGTCACACACGATTCAACGAAAATGTCTGGAAAATGTTCTCTCGGGGGTTTTCGAGGTCTCTCTTTATCACTTTGGTGTCAGCTTTATTATTTATTGCTAAATTGTTGTAACTGGGCTAATTAACAAATTAAAAACTCCACCCCCGAAATCACTAGAGAACCGGAATTTTTTCCAGGATTTCTGGCTTATTAAGGCAAACCATCGGCACAAGATTTTTGCAAATATAATTGTTTATTGTTCGATTGTTGCAACCTCGCTAATTAACAAATTAATAACTCTTCTCCCGGAATCGTTAGAAAATCGGATTTTTTTTTGCAATAATTCTGGGATTATGGGGAGAACCATCGGCACAAGGTTGTTGCACGAAATTGTTTATTTTTCTATTTTTGCAACCTGGCTAATTAACAAATTAATAACTCTACTCCCGGAATCACTAGAGACCCGACATTTTTTCCGGGATTTCTGTCTTTTTAAGGCGAACCATCGGCACAAGATTTTTGCAAATATAATTGTTTATTGTTCAATTGATCCCAGAATTATTGCAAAAAAAATCCGATTTTCTAACGATTCCGGGAGAAGAGTTATTAATTTGTTAATTAGCGAGGTTGCAACAATCGAACAATAAACAATTATATTTGCAATTACTTTGTGGCAATGCTTCTCCTCATCATCCTAGAGTTATTGCAAAAAAATCTGTTTTTCTAGTGATTTCGGGCGTTAAGTTATTAATTTGTTAATTAGCCAGGTCGCAACAATTGGAAAATAAACAATTACAAAACTGGGTTTCCAACGATTGCGGGAGTAAAGTTATTAATTTGTTAATTAGCGAGGTTGCAACAATCGAACAATAAACAATTATATTTGCAAAAATCATGTGTCGATGGTTTGCCTTAATACGAGCAAGCCAGAAATCCTGGAAAATATTCCGGTTCTCTAGTGATTTCGGGGGTGGAGTTTTTAATTTGTTAATTAGCCCAGTTACAACAATTTAGCAATAAATAATAAAGCTAACACCAAAGTGATAAAGAGGGACCTCGAAAACCCTGAGAGAACATTTTCCAGACATTTTCGTTGAATCGTGTGACATTTGCCATATGTTCAACAAAAATTGGTCATTTGTTAAATAAACAATAAAAAATTTGTGAACGTACAGAGTACAGTGTACCTTTTGTTATAAACAATTCCCTGAACATTTTGCAGAAAACCGCATCTCAATCGGACTTCTCCGCAAAAAGTTGTTCATTTTTACAAAATCCCGACTGGGTAGTCGGTAGAATAGAATTTAAGTGTAAATAGTCCTTTATTTGACTGACCTGCAATTTCCAGAAAGTAATCATTTATTTCCTCTGCATTTTTTAAATTTAAGGGTAATTGTTTACATGTTAGTTGAGACTTTGATGGTACTCCCCATTCGCGTAAATAATTGCAATACTTTTTGGCATTATTTTTATTCCGATTCAATATAAACTGCATATAGGCAGTTTTTTTCTTTTTTAACTGCTTTATTTACATAGTTTCTGATATCAACGTAATATAATCTACTTGCTTCTGTTCTTATATGAGCATACTCTTTATAAGCTTTTTGTTTTTCCTTTATCATTAGTTTTAAATTATAAGTCATGTAAGGACAGCGCTTATTTGTAAACTTTGGATATGTTTTTAGGGGTTAACATTCATAATTTTTTATGTTAAAAGATTTACTCTAACACACAACATCAAGCAAAGACTCACAGTTAGCTGTTTTACGAGTAGGGGCCATCACAATTTGAACTATATCGTACACAGACAAGAAAGTATTCACTCTCTTTACATTTAAAGAACCACTAATTAAAAAGTTTACTTTTAGATATCCCACAAGCACAACACTATCGGTTTCTAAATAAATTATCTCCATGATTTCTTCTATCTCAAGAAGACAAATATCTAAATTACTCTTAGGATGTCGATATATTTATAACTCCAACCGCTACATTCTGCCTGTTAAACTTTATAGTCAACCACATTTGCTCCATATTCGGAGATAAAGCCGTCTGAACCACATTATACTTAAATCCAGTCTTAATAAAACATGCAATTCCTCCTCCGGATCTTTCACGATCAACCTAATAAGATTGTAGTTCGGTGCGTTAACAAATATGTTAAGGACTCAACCAATATTAATTTTATGTCAGAACTCAAATAGCGTTTTAAAGGCGCTATTTGCTTCAAAATGCTTTCTTACAGAAAACACTAACATGTTGTGCAAATCTCAAATCATTTTCAAATATAAGACCTAAATCTTTTACCGAACTGCAATTTTCCACAGGACATTTATCTATATAAACAGCGAAATCCCCCAACTGTCCAGTTTTCTGATAAGTACCAATAATGAAGTTATTGCACTTATTTAGGTTAAATATTAAAGCATTTTTATTACATAAGTTTTCAATCCAGTGTAAGTCCGAATTAATAAGGTCAATAGCGGTTAGTTTGTTCTCAATTTCAAAGTTATACAAAATTTGCAAATCATCTGCATACATATGCAAAGTAGTATAAACTACTGATGACACAAAATCCGCAGTACATACACTAAAAAGTAAAGGCCCCATGACAGAACCCTGTGGTACTCCAGATTTTATTTTACTAGGCTCAGAAAATTAATTAGAGAAACATGCGAAGCATGCGTTGCTAGGTAGGCTGTTTATTTACGTCCATATTTGCGCCAAAAGTTAGACCGAGTATTGTACCTATCTAAAAATCGCGTAACTTCGGCCTCTAGTTCCTTGCGTGTCCCATTGTATATTTAGTATTTATATTCAAAAACTGTACTTTTCAGTACTACGGATTAGTTAACATATCATAAAGTAAGTATTATACATAGTAGTGAATAGGAGTATATCTTTTATTTAAATTAGTGCAACAGATGCGTACATTTTTCGCGTAACCTCCGCTAGTCTGACTAACGTTACGCCTTGTTGATGAATCCGTATGTTAAAGTCTACTGAATCAAATGTTTTTGACATATCTAACAGTGTGAGACTTAAAACCTGAGATACATCAACAGACCGTAAAGCATCGTCCACTACAGCCGCAAGTACTGTACCTGTACTAAAACTTATACGAAATCCTGATTGGTTAGGAGCTAAAACATTATTAAAATTAAAATGAGAGATAAGTTGATTATAAATAACTCGCTCTGCTATTTTAAGAGAAACTGACAGCAAACAAATAGGTCGTAAATCTGCAACTCTTTAGCTTGCGATTTCCTAAGAATAGGTGTAACAATTGAAGTTTCCCACTGATATGGAACCACTCAAATTTCGAAAGAATAATTAATTATATGTGTAAGAGAAAAAGCAATAACAGCCGTACACAACTGCAACATACAATCAGAAATACCATCATACCCCATAGTATGCGGCTTTGGTTTATAAATCAAATTTTCAATTTTGTTGACAGCAACAGGTAAATATTCAAAAATAATAGTTGTCGAAGCAGATGTGTAAAAACCTTGGACATATTCGTTATTAGCAGTAGTATTGGGAATTGAGTTAAGAAAATAATTATTAATAGCATCGGGATCCATAACGTCTTTTGAAATAACACCATTATTCTTGTAACATATAAGGTCATTATTTTTTAGATCTTACCAAAGCATTTTAGTGTCATGCTTTACAAGACTGAAACGCTGACGATAATAAACAGATTTCTCTTGTTCTATTGCAGTATTGTATTGATTCCTTAGATCACAATAAAATCTTCGACTAGCTTCATTTCTTAATGACTTATACCGATTAAAGGCTCTTGTTTTAAGTTTTTTCATTTGCGTTAATGTATAAGTAAACCAAGGTTGACGTTTTTCATGTGAGGAAGACTCAACAGTTACAAAAGGCGCATGTTTATCAAACAATTCAATAATCCGAGAATTAAAATATTCGACTTTCAGATTAATATTAATATTCTGATATAAAGAGGTCCAGTCTATAAAATTTAGTTCTTCTTTAAATTTATTCACGTCAAAATTTGCAAAAGATCGATATGTTCTTAGTATTTTACGTTTTGCCATTGAAACATCTAATGTACAATATATTAAACTATGATCAGCAAAACATTTGTTACTAACACCGGATTCTATAACAGGAAGTGTGTCATTAACAACAATATGTTGGTCAACCAATGTGGCTGAAGTTGGAGTAATTCTTATAGGACCATTAATAATTTGTGTACACGATAACTCCTCAAATGTTTTAAGTAACTTAACAGAATCACTAGAAGATGATGAACAGGTTAATATTAAAATCACTTAAAATGACAAAATTTTGTTCATTTATCAATATAAAATAATTAACCAGATCAACAAACTCATTACAGGAAAAGTTATATTTATTATAATTATATATAACACAAGATATAAAATTAATAGTATTAGTAAAGATTTTAATGGCAAGAACTTCAAATGCAAATTCATTTAAATGAATAATAGAAAATTTAATATCAGACCTAGAGTTGTTACAGAACAGGCATTTTCTGTGAACCTGTTCTAACTGTTCCAGCTTCGCTTGGAAACCTGTTCTCTAAACCTGTTCACCTGTTCTTTTACTCTCGTTTATGTTGCTGTGTCCGCATGACTTGCATCTGCATATCACATGTTCCGCGTTTTGCATTGCGCAACTCGAGATGCGACAGAACAGGAATGGACATTCTACTCTAGGTAGCGCTGTTGGCAGGCATACCACGAGCTTAGTTCTTGCTCTTAGCTTTATGTACTACGTTTAGGTTGTTAGCAATTGGATTTATTTTCAATTTAATATTGAATTAAAATGAGTAAGTCAACTAGTCCAGTTTGGAATTTATTTTCCATTGCGGATAATAAAAATAATTTGGCAAAATGAAATATTTGTAAAGAAACCATTAGTTATAAGTCGTCAGTGACAAATTTAGAAAAACCTATTTTAAAAAAACATCCAACAGTTAATATTTTACCTGAAAGGAAAAATGAAATTGTTATTATGACGGTCCTTCAACAAGTCCTGGATCTAGTTCATCGTCACAAAAGATACCTATTATAATACTAATAAATAATAATATAAATATGCAGTTAATTAGGAAAAATAACATTTTGTAAATCTATTGTGCTATAGCTGATTATTTCTGTGCATTCAGCTCAATTACACACCATAGGCGCAACTAGGGGGGCGGGGAGGGATGATCACCTCCATATTAAAATGATTTTAAGTCTGTAAATTTTCAAACAAACTGAAAAACCGTCAGAAAGTCCAGTTTGGATATTTTATTGATTTATTATTATTTTTTGTAAGGCACTTCGTCCTTGTGGCAATTAGAATCTAGAAATTAGATGTTATAATTGCACCTATATTACACAAATGGATACTTTCCCTAACTGGTTTCATAAATGGTTATTAAATGCATCTTTTTTAAACTTTTTCTAGCTCCAATCTTTGCCAGCGACTGTTTCTGGTTCATTTAAAACTCAGCAAACACTTACTTCATTGCTGTCAAAGAAAATGTGTATAAATTCGAAAAAAAGATAGATGCTAAATTATTAAAATTATTTTACTGTGATTATTAACCATTTAGAGTTGTAGAAGATATTGGTTTTCGGGAATTCGTAAAGGCATTAAATTCTTCTTATGAACTACCTAGCCGACAAGTAATTTCAAGAAGTTACATTCTCAGCCTCTATGAGGAGTGTATTTTACATACAAGACAAATAATAATAGAAACTATTTCTCATATAAGTCTAACAACCGACTGTTGGACATCAACAAATAATGAAAGTTTGATGGGAATAACAGCGCATTTTGTTGACAATGATTTCTGTCTGCGATCCATTTTATTGCAATGTGCTGTTTTTGATCAGTCACATACCAGTGAACACATGGCCGCAGAACTTAAACGCGTTACTGAAGAATGGGGAGTAAAAACAAAAATTGTTTTAGCTGTCTCTGATAATGCTTCTAACATTAAAAGTGCAATTGTAAATATATTAGAATGGAAATATTTTGGATGTTATGCACATACATTAAATCTTACTGTTCAGGATGCCTTAAATTATGTGAAAGATATTATTGATAAAGTAAAAACCATTGTTTCCCATTTTAAAAGAAGTCCAAAAGCAACTGGTAAATTAATAAATTGTCAACAAAATGCCGGTGTAAAATTCCCAAAAAAACTTTTACAAGATGTTTCCACCAGGTGGAATTCAACTTTTTATATGGTAGATCGATTTATCGAGTTAGAGGAATTTGTGCGCTCCACAGTTGCTCTTTTAGATGTATCATTACCTCAAATAACTATTGAGGAATGGATAATTTTAAAAGAGCTAAGGAATATTTTAGAGCCGTTTGAAGACGCTACACGCACGGTCAGTGGTCAACAGTATATGACTGCTTCCTTAGTCATTGTGATAACAGGTGGTCTTTTAGATATATGTCAACAGGTAATAAATAGTAATGTGACCCCTGTTATCAAAGATGTGGCGCAACATTTAGAAAGGGGGTTAAAAACTCGTGTAGGAAAAGTAGAGTATAGTAACACACTGGCTATGTGTACGTTTCTGGATCCTCAATTCAAAACGTTTGTATTTAAAAATAATGATGCTATGGAAAAGGTAAAAAAAAATGTCACATCCGCCTTGGGAGAAATAATGACACAGAAAGATAATGAAAATATTCCACCATCTCAAGATATTTTAACCCAAAATAATACCTACTGAGACTGATGATACTGAAAGTAGCCAAAAGAAGATAAAATTATCCATTTAAACAACAGTGGATAAAGTTATACACTGTGAGAGCCATAAGACATCTAAATCTGCAACTGCTAGGGCCATCATAGAAGTACAAAGATACATGGAAGAAAATGTATTAGATAGGAAAAAAGATCCCATGCAGTGGTGGAAAGACTATCGATATATGTTTCCTAAGTTAAGTAGTTTAGTCCAACAAAAGTGTATTCCGGAAACATCAGCGCCATGTGAAAATCTGTTTTCAAAAGCTGGCAATATATTAAATGAACGCAGAACTCGCCTAAGTTCAAGCAAAGTCCAGCAGCTTTTATTTTTAAATTATAATAAAAGTAAAATATTATTATCATAAATAGTTACCTATCTGTAATTTTTCACCAAAGAATATCTGTGTTCAGTTTTACTAACTCGTTCTTATCTGTGTAATATTTATAGTACTTTTTTTCTTCTTACAATTAGTAGATATCCTTTTAAATACATAATTTATCTTCTTTCAATAATCGGAATTATGATAAAACATTCGGACTTTTAAAAGTATGTCCGTTTTAATCTTAAAACATCTTCTGGACTGAAAGATATAGTTCCATTATCCAAATTCCGAATATTAAAAAAAAGAAATACGAGTTTTGGTTTGTTTTTGTTAAAAAATAATTTATACTATAATATTTATATATTGTTATTTATTTTCATGCCAACTTCTTAGAAATATATATTTTTAATTTATTAACGAATAAAGCTATACTGTATTCAAAATTTGTCAACTGTTAATTTCCAACGTCAATAACGAATGCCGTCCAATGTAGACGTTACCGTGTAACTACTGTATTAGTCTAATAATAGCCATAGACAGTTCAACCACAGGTTAAGGTAGGTTGCTTCGCCCGTTGTTCACAATCGCAGTGTTCGCCATTTGAGTCTCGATTGTCGATTCAATTTTACAAACATACACTTCCACTGTCACATTTGTGGAACTGCTCACTTCATTGAGAAGAACAAGTTCAGTGAACAACTGTTACGCACCTGTTACCAAGAACCTGTTCTGTTCTTTTCATAACAACTCTAATCAGACCGTATGTAAAGAACAACACCTTCCCCTAAAGTAGCACGATCTTTGCGAATTAAGCTATAGCCTAGCAAATAAAACATAGAATCAGGTAAAGTACTATTTAATTAGGTAAATAAATTTATTAACTATAGACTATAGACAAAGCTTACATTTCCTTATGTTGGTTGCGTCTGTAGTGGTCGGTTTCGAAGAAGCACGACCACCTTGTATATGCTCCCACTCCTGTAGTGCAACCTTCTCAGGCCATTTCGTACAATCCAGAACAGAGTCAAAAAATGATTCACGAACTCCGACTTTAAACGAGCAGTAGTTGATACAATTTGAATTTGTACATCCAAAATATTGAGTTCATGTTAATAAATGAAGAAAGCGCGTCAACAGTAGTGCCAGGCTCCAAACGATTTACATGGATCCAACGCCGACGTTCAACAGCTCTCAGTGAAGTCGACTTACCGGTACCTATCATAACTTTAGCACGCTGGACAGTGGCAGTGGCACTGAAGCCTCCTTGTGATGTAGAACCAGCAGGAACCGTATCGAGCACATCAACAGTTGCCTCCGTCTTAGAACGAGGACGGTCTCCCTGTGCAGTTATTTGCCTTACAACACGCATGGGCACAGTTTGCTGATTAGAAGCAGTCAATAAAACAGGTATATCATGAACTATCTTATCGTCAACTTTTTTAGTACTAATACCAGCAGGTTTTTGCGGCACATTTACAATTACACTTAGAACCATTCAACCGACGAATTTCAGCTTTCAAACTATCAATTTCAGAAGTTTGCATTGTAACAATTTCAGATAAATGTTGGACTTGGCTCGCTAGAGTAGATACCTCCTTCCTAAACGTACTTGCGAGCGAGTTAAATAAAGAGCTAATGTATTCCTTAAGCGACACACGCAATGCTTCAAAGCTAGGATTATCTTCCTCAGAGCCATCACCCTTCTTCCCCATAACTACTCAAAAAAGATCACTTTGGAACAAATTTATATAGATGTTAAATGAATTAACAGTAAAACACAGCCGTGACCGTCTCACTCGGTGGCCAGTGGCATATAATTATGTATGTATTAAAAACTGACACAGTTTGTTTAGTATGATAAGATTTCAGGCTGTGAACGAATTTCAAATTATTACATCGGCTAAAAAGCAAAAAAAGTGTGCCGGAACTGCTGACAAATTCCAAAAATTTGCATCAACCGAGGGCATTCTAAATATTCATAAAAATGTATTTTCGGGCGTCGGTAAAGTTAGTAACGTATAAAATAACTGAAGATGCAGTACCATATGTCAGCGCTGTTAGGAAAATTCCGCTGGTCCTAAAAAATAAGTTAAGCAAAACTTGATGAAATGGTGGCTAAAAAAATTTTAGTACCAGTAACAGAGCCCACAAATTGCGTTCACGCTATTATGCTAGCGCGTAAATTAAGCGATGACATTCGTGTTTGTATGGACCCTAGACGCCTAAATATATACATCAAGCGCGAAAAATTCTTAATTCCGACAACTAATTGTCTTTTAAGTAAACTAAATGGCGCAAAATATTTTACGTTACTTAATGCCTTCATACAAATATCACTGGACGACAAGCTCAAAACTTTGTATAATTGTAACGAGTTGAGGCAGATTTCGCTATCTGAGGCGTCTGTACGGAATATCGTAGGCGCCAGAAGTATTTGAACAATTTATTTACAATACCTTGCAAGGAGTGCGTTGTATAGTTGCATACTTTGACGGTATACTAGTTTTCGGTAGAACACTTGCGAACATAACTTAAATTTAGACAATGTGCTTTACAAAATTTCAAAGAGTGGATTAACACTTAATTTGCAAAAATCCAAAATTTGTGCGTCAAGAGTGATATTTCATGGACATATTATTTTACGGTTCGGGCATCGCTCCAGATGAGAATAAAACACAAGCCATACGAGAAACGTGCTCACCTAAACATAAAAAGATCTACCACGTTTTTGGGCATGATCATTTATTTAGCGAAATTCATACCTAACTTTTCACAAGAAACGAACATCTTAAGGAAATTATTGAGTAATAAAGTAGAATGGATTTGGACATAAAACAAACAATTCTGTTTTTATCGATTAAAAAATATATAATAATGACCACTCCTGTTCTGTCATATTTTGATCCCAACAAAGAAACAATATTATCAGTCGGTGCGAGCCCATAAGGCCTTGGCGCTGTAATAGCTCTAGAAAGTCATCTCACTGTGTATGCTTCAGTTTCTCTTGCTCCCACGTAACAGAAATACAATCACATTGAGAAAGAACTACTAGCTTTGGTATAGTATATAGTGAAATATTTCATTATTACCTGTTTGCAAGAAAATTTAAAATTGAATCACATCATCGACCTCTTTTAGGTTTACTGAAAAAACCTTTAGATGAACTGTCACCTCAGATTCCGCGTTTAGCTATAAGATTGTTAAGATATAATTTTAACCTTGTGTCAGTGGCGGCTAGTGGACTTGATAATAGGTAAAGTGGAAGCATAAATAATACTTCTAGGCGAATTTGTCATTTTATAATAAAAGGGTATCTATCTAATTCGCCCATCTCCTTTTTAAATATAATATCTATTCTAAGATTTTTTAAAGCTGCAAACTTATCGATGATGTGATCGTAAAATGATTCTGCATTTAAGATTAATAAATAACCCTTTAACTAACTTTTTTTTATCAAATTTGTAAGTCTCGTTTCCGTCATTAAGTTACGCAAATAAATTATTTTCTCTCTAACTCTTTTTAAGCGAGAAAAATTGTTTTCAGCTGAAACACTAGTAGGGAAACGGGAAATACGAAAATATAGTGTCGCAAAATGGCGCTATCAAAAATTGGGGTTGGCGTTTGTTCGCTCTGTACAAATTTTGTAAAATTTACGTTCTCATTGTGAGGAAGCTTCATTCTTACAACAACCCCGCGTAACATTTGTTAAATCCATCCTTATATTAACACACCAGATTTTGAACCTGCAATTAAACAGGGTAAAAAAGGGTTTTTAAATGAATGCTTCAAAGAGCCAGTTATATTGACCATATGAGACCATAAACTGGAAATATTTCAACTAATATCAATATTTATAACCGAACACATACATAGAAATAACATTACTGACACATAAAAGCTTTATTTCAATTGTATAAACAGGCAAAGCAGCTCTCAACCTCCGCGGCACTAGCAAATTGTGGTCAGCTATGCGTTTCGCTATTTTCATGACAACCGCCGTAAATAAGGCTGATGATTTGCAGAGGATTTTCACGAACCCAAAGAAGCAAATATAATATAAACCACGTATTGTAATCTAAAGACACAAATTACCAAATTTATATTATATATATCCTGTAAAACATATGTTGATTGCTGATACACGTGGCAGAGATCCTAATACTAAAGGAATAAATACAGCTTATCCGTATAAACAACTTGCGGTGCATGCTGTTATAGTTACTTCTGAAAATGAAAAAGGATTAATTTCTGCAACATTTAGCAAAATTAAATATTATATGCTTCAAGGATGGCCAAAACATAAAATATTACAGTAACATTTTGAAATTTTGCACTTTTAAGCGCCAATTTGAGTAGGGAAACAGTAAAGGCTGTTTACAATCTACAAAATATTTACCTTTCGTTAAGCCATGATTCAAATCGCATAATGAGAATATAAAAAAGAAACAAGTGCCAATGTAACTTAAGCATTAGGTGGTTGTTTAGAAAAGCTTCTCAAGCGTTGACGGTGCCCCTGCCCGACACTGCTCGGCGCTGCCCAGTTCCTTTCTCTTTAAGGTATGGGTATTTTGATGGTACTCTTACGGCGTTTTCTCTGTTAAATTTTCCACTTATGAGGAGTCATTGCCGAAAGTCGACAATTTTCTCCGTGAAAGAGATGCTCGAAGTATAACCTCAGCTTAGACAAAGATCGACTCATATCATTTGAAATATCGGTGGAAATATCAAAACGAATTTTGCTTTTGAGCGCGTTCTCCGAACTGTCTGGGTCGTCTTCTGCCTGAGGCATGTTTCAATATATTACAGATAGTTTTATAGCAAGAAAATTGTATTTAGGTCCGCCTACAAAGCAAATTTTACCCGGATGCCGTGATATCGAGTGCCGTACGGACCAAATTTTTGACTCTGTTTATTGAAGTTTCGTGTAAAATTTTATATTAATTAACGAAATGCAATTTACTGCTATATACATAGTATTCTAAAAAATCTAATACTAAGAGGAAGCTTGAGATCAAGATTGAAGATGATGAACATTAAAGATGACAATGATGAATCAGAAGAATTATGATGATGATTTATTTTTGCCAATAACTTTATCCAACGATCAACTTTAAGAGCACCGCACAGCGTTGTTAAAACCGCGCGCATCGCGTTTTGGAGGTAAGAGAGAAAGAATTCAGATAGAATTTGCAAATTTAAAATCATGGTTACCGACTTAACGAAAATTATTTCGCAAACTCTAAAACTATATAAAAGAAGAATTGTGCAATATAAATGATCGATCGTCGCTGAAAATTTCTGAGTTTTTTCACGGAACAAAAGTATTAATTAACACAGGAAGCACAAAAAAGATCCTTTTAAAATTTGTACCACACAGGGTACATCTGTAAAAAATATCAGCACTTGTATATCTTCTCCAAATATGTTTGATAGACAAAAATGTTGGTTTAAAATGTTATTTGTTTAATCATAATCACTTTGGTTGATTACACAGGTCCTCAAAAAAAAAATTGGTGTGTGCTGAGGGTCCTCAGCTATAAGTACACCAAGGTAGCTGTAAAATAGTAAATATTCACTAATTCACAGCATTTTTCATTGTTTTAGTGAGTATCATACAGAATACATTACGAGAAAGTGATTTTTATCGATTTTTTAGGTTTTCTCAAATATTTTCTGTGTAATCCCCAATTTTAACTTCAGATTCGTGTTCAGCGGGAAAAAATACAAAGGAAAAATATAGTCTAACTTCCACCACACATGACTTTTTTTGTGGACCTGTGTAAACTTTTGATGTCATTTTTATCGTTTTTATGGGTTTTCTCTAAAATTTGCTGTGCGACCCCCAATTTTGACTTCAGATTCGTGTTCAGCGGGAAAAAATACATGAAAAAAATATAATGGGACCCTCAGCACACACCACTTTTTTTTGTGGACCTGTGTTATTAATACCACAGCACCAAAAAAAAGTAGTCTGTCCGACGGACTCCATTTAACCCCATCGCTTTAGCTTCAAGGTCAAGGCGAGAGATAGATATGCAAGTGGACCAAACTATTGCATCGTTATGTTTTTGGGGTCGCTGAATCCGAATTTGGAGTCCACTTAATCTCATCGCCCTAGGTTCAAGGTTATTCTAAGGTCAAAGCAAAAGATAAATTCAAGGGGACCAGACCACGACCTTAAAAAGATAAGTACATTTATCTTTTCGTGGTCGTTGAATCTGAATCTGAAATTCATGACCCTACAGGTCAGCTTAAAGGTTATTCCTATTTCAAATCGAAATACAGATATGCAAATCGGCAAAATTATCATACATTTATATTTTTGGGGTATCAGAGCTTTTACGTCTTTGTTGAAAAATATTGCTTAAAATGCGAGTAAAATCAAATCTTCCGTTTATCCGTCCATGAATCAGTGAACTCAATCTTTCTCTAGTCTACTTATAGTAAGCGTTATTGAACAACTCAAACCTGGATGGGAAAAATAGAGATTGTCCATTGATTCTTCGAAAAGAAGCCTAAAAACAGTTTTTTTCCATAAACTAATGTATACCCTTCTATTCCAATAGCGCATTCAGTTGTTTAGGAAAAATATATGAAGCATGAAGTTCTTGAAAAAAATTAACTACAAACATTTATGAAATATTTTTGGAGATTGGAATGTTGTCACTTTTATTGACACGCAAATAAGATTTCACAAAATCGTTCCGTTCTTCACTATGTAGTAAAAGAATGGCCAAGAAGAGTTTTAATTCAACTAGATACTAAGAACATTAATAGAGAAGCATTAGTTGATTCTTCTAAAGTACTAATTTCAACTCTTCACATTAAGTTAAGAGTTATGAAACAATGGGTGAAAGTTCTTAATAACGAAAGGTGGATGCTATCTATATCACGAAAAGTTTTTCTTAATATTTTAAATGTAAAACTGCGAGAAGGAATTATCAATGATCCTCAGATTCGTAAAATGAAATGATGTTTGTCATGAAAACGAGAAAAGCCGAAAAAGTGGCACAGCTGATTTCAAATAGGTTATCGAGATTTTCCTGGGAAACCGCAAAAGTTTAGATTATAGGGAAAGAGTAGCGCAAATGGTGGAACACTATAGAAAACTAGGTTGCTTGATTAATCTGAATTGATATTTCACGGATTTCCAAGTTGACTGCTTCCCACAAAATCTTGGCGGTTTCAATAAAAATCAAGGAGAAAGATTTCCTCAGGACCTGAAGAATGCAGAGCGACGTTACCAAGGCAGATGAATTAAATATATACTGGATAATTACTGCTGCACGCTTGCAACAGATATG
This sequence comes from Monochamus saltuarius, assembly GCA_025584915.1. Lineage (NCBI taxonomy): Eukaryota > Metazoa > Arthropoda > Insecta > Coleoptera > Cerambycidae > Monochamus > Monochamus saltuarius. Next base: position 26,153,686 of record CM046726.1, on the reverse strand, counting down.
CCAGAGAGAGGTAGATATCATAAAGAAAGAGAAAGAATAGCTCACGTTTTAAACCTACCAAATTTAAAACCCTCAAACTTACGACCATTGTTACTGTATAAAAATTCTTATTTTCCAGGATTGTGTTTTTTAGCGCTTCTATGCATCGGTTATCGCGTTTCGGGCGTTATTGGGTATTAGAGTTTTGAGGTTGTCAGGTTAAGCTGACCCGATGGTGCTAAATGAACTTCAAATTCGGATCCAACGACCCCAAATATATAGACGTATGAATGTACGAAAATTCTCAAGCCATATATACAATATTGAATCCTTCAGATTCCCCAAAACTCATCAAAACAATCGAACCATTTGAAGTAATTAATTGACCAAGTGACCAATATTCTACAACACACACATTACTTTCACATTCAAATTATAACCCTCACTATGTCGAAAAATATAAAGTTCATGTTTCCAAAATTAGAACCAATCATATGAATTCGGAAGAATGGGATGTAATTTTAAAATTAGCAAAAGAATATTCTTTCCTATAACTTTTTTTATATCAACGATAATAAATTTACATTTACCGACGAAATTAAAAAAACGAGGTACGAACACAAAGCTTACTCGATCAAAAAATAATATATATTATTTCAAAAATCATCAAAAATGTCATCAAAAATGAAAAAACCATTGACAAATGCCTTAAAAAAGAGGCAATCACAAACACTAAATATTGACTATTACAATATCCATATTATACTGGTAATATAGTCTCAATTTTTAGTGTTTGTAATTGCCTGAAAGTCTTTTGTTTTTGACTTTATCGAAAAATGTCACTCTTTATAAGAAGTTCTGATTTTCGAAAAAATGAGACGTCTTAGAACAGATATACAGGGTGGTCATAGATTAAAAAGACACGAAAATACTCAAGAAAGAAATCATTATTTATTATTTTGCAGAACATTTTTACAAAATAAATCTGTTTATATCCTCAAATAGAGTCCTAATACATAGCTCCCACCTCAACACATTTTTCCGCTAACTTATTAAATTTTTTGTACACCATACGAATACTTTGCGGCTCATTCAATGTATGTATTTCTTCTCGTATGTGCTCTTCTAATACTTCCCTATCATGTGACCGATAATAAAGTCAAGGGATCTAAGGTTAGGGTTGGGTCATATCTTCCTCTCCACCTTTCATCAAACTGATCTGCTAACCATTGTCTGAGTAAGGCTGTAGAATGACAGCTGTCCTGTTGTCAAAACAGGTTATTGCGTACTTTTGGCTCTAAAGTATTTAAAAATGATAAAACAAAAGTTTCAAAATGTGCCAATACACATGGTGATTTAAATTTTGCTCTATAAAATAAGGTCCATCTATACGATAAAAAAAAAATTTACACCATACATTAAATTTTTTGGGAGGTGGCATGTAGAGGAAAAGTCAAAACTGAAATTTTGAATTTAAAATGTGTATTAGGACTCTATTTGAAATTATTCTAAACATTTGTTATATAAAAATGTGTAAAATAACAAATAACGGTACTTATCTCTTGAGTATTTTCGTATTTTTTTTTTAATTTATAAGTATATTTGATCTAAGACGTTTCTATGACAGTCTCATTTCTTCGAGAAGCAGAACTTTTTATAGAGAGTCAAAAACAAAAGAGTTTCTCCTTCTGTCAGGAGTTTGGAGAGCAGCAAAACATGAAAACAATAAACGGTTCGATTACATAGAGCGCCGACGCACGTGGCAAAGTAATATTTGAATAGAGGCGGGTTAATTATTACCGAGTTATAAGCGTGTAATTTTTTCTGATAAGGCTAATAGTGACAATGCCAGTTGGTCTTTAAAATCTTGTCGAAGTTGTTTGATATTTTTTGGGCCTCTTGGACATCAGGGCCCTCCGCGGTCGCGGGGTTTGGCGGTATGGTAGCTACGCCACTGTACCAATAACTGAATAAGAAAAGAAACAAGGAGACCGTCCAAAACCCAATATATTATAAGAAAATCCAAACTAGAATAACGGAAAAAATATAAAACACTATTGGATGTCGGCAAAGGACTCACCAATACCAACGTTACTATTATTGTTAACATTATTGTTAAGAGTACACAATAGACCATCTCTAAATTTAAAATTAATTTGAATAAATTATTTTCTGAATCTAAAATCTTGACGTCATCGTAAGAAAAAGGATGCCCGTCATCAATTACATGTTTTGCTAAAGCACACGAAGATTTACCAACCCTTACGTAAATCTCCTAATTTGGAATATTGCTCAAAGACATTAGGTAACAACACACATTTTTTTACTAATTTAAAACCTGAGATTACAAAAGAATACTAATCTAATTGTGTCCATAAAATAAATTGCAATGATACATATATTGACTAAACCAAGCGATATTTACATAAGGGAATATATACAATATTTTGTCAAATAAAATAATTTAAGTCAACGTATAATTAAATATCAATTTACATTTAAAAGAAATTATAAAAATGATTTACCTTGAACGGTTGCAATAGCTACAAGAATTATAATGATATTCTTCATTTTATGAGTTTAACACTACTAAACGATCTATGAAACAGATTTTACATAAATATTAAATCGATATCAGCAATCTTAAGTTATTAGCACAGTAGGTACTTCATTTATTATCAATCTGTTAAAATTGGTTGTTTTAGGTAGGTACAAATATAAACAAATATATACTTTAAAATTTGAATACAATGGTTATTATAAAGGATGTAGCAGATTACTTTGTTTGAAAAATGAATTAGATATATCTACTAGCGTAACTAGACAATATTATCGCTACTTAAAGAATACATTACCAATATCAATAATTTTACAATGAAAGGAGGCAGAGACCTACACATGTTAGATAGAAATGAACTATCCCAGAAAATATTTATTTTCACCTGCACGTATAAAAATTATAAATGTCTCCTCAAATATATACAATTTTGAAAATGGTGCATTACAAAAGTATTAAAATACTATATTCTTCGGACGCTTCTTGCAAGCAAATTTTAAACACATAATAATACCTATACATATACAGGGTGATTTTGAAAGTGGAGTAGTAGGTTAGTATACGCCTACTTATTCGAAGAACAAGTGCAAAATAGCGCAATAAAATGTTAATATAGAAAATCATCAATAACTCACATACTTTCGTATTTTAAATGTATGCAAGCCTCTGCACTAATATTAAAAAAAAATATATCCGCCTTCCACAATTTGCCACGAGCCTGGTATCGTTGTGCTAAATAAACAAATCATCATACGGAGGGATGAAATCCACAAGGAAATTTCTATGCATTTCGTCGAATTTTTATTACACTCTCCGTACACTATAATAACAAACACAAGTTCATTATTATCACATTGTTATATCAATCTATCAACAAATTACGTTTAACACAAAATGATACTACTCATACATTACAAAACTCTAAAATGATAACGATAACACGATTCGTTTTTAAACGTATCTACGTTGATTTGAAATTTTAAGATTAACTAAAAGAAGCGTGACAGTTAACAAAGACTGTGCACGCAACTTGTCACTTGTTGCTTATCGATGAGATATCGAAATAGAGTTGCTTGACCTATTAGAATTTAAAATTTGCAATAACTTTAAACTCGGTATCTAAAAAACATTTATCAAAGCAATTTTTCTAAAACTATTTATTTTAATGCCTACTGCCTACTCAGTTAAAATTAATCATTCTATATTTAAAAAGTCAAGAAAAAATCAACTTGACTTCTGTTCAATGCAGTAACACTGCAATGAGAATCTTGTGATAATTATTTTCCATTTGTTCTATTTTTATCGTTGCATAGATCTTACTGAACAATTTTTTATAAACTGTTAGCTACTAAAATGTTATGTTTGTAGGATGGTACACTGATGTATATTAAACGTAAATAAAACATTTAACTTTTATTTTCGAATATTTTATCAACATTTAAATATACGCCAAATAGGCATTGTTTGGAGTGGTTGGCATTATTCTTCTTGCACATTATAAATGGTTTCTGGGGTAACTCTGCGTATTTCGTCCCGAATTTCTTCACAGACTTGCGCATTGTCAAGAAGTTGGTGGATGGCAATTCGAACATTTAATTTAAGTATACAATTTAATCAATTGTATTTTATTTTACATACCTCAGAATTGTTACTTTTTATGGATAAAATTTACGTTTTCTAACATTCAATAGTCATTTACTCGAAAACTTTCCTATGTAAGAGGGCAAAATTTTAGTACGGTCTGATAGAGAATTAAACGATCTTTCAGAATCAAGGAAAAAAATATGGTGTTGCCATTTGAAAAAAAATCGATGACGTCATTACTCGAAAACAAATGACATTTGAAAATCGCATTTTACGCTAAAATATGTATTTTTTAAATTAAAAATCGACCTGTTTGAGGATTTTTCCCAAAAAATAATTGTTTCGTTTTTATTGAATTTATTCCATACTTTTGGCGCATACTGTATAGGGTGACCCATAATGTAGTGACACATTTTGAAGTCTAATAACTTTGCATCTGAAAAACCTTTAGGTAAGTTTTTGGTTCGATCAAATAACTCAAAAAATTTTATGTGTCAATAATATACAGGGTGTACCAAAATTAAAACGATTTTAATCAAAATATAGAATTCAAGAAATTTAATAACAAAGAAAACTAACATAATCAGAGCTGATGCCGTTTTTATAAATTGACCAACCCATTTTACGTTACTGTCTATTTGACAATTATAACAATTGTAAATCTCTATGCTTACGTTTCAAAAAATAGTAGGATACAGAATGTAACTTTACATAGTTATTTTTCCATTGAACAACACCAAAACTTACCTGTAAGTTTTTCAGAGGCAAAGTAATATTATTTCAATGGAGGTAGTATTTTGTAACATTTTGTTTATTTGGTTGTTTTTGTTCGTATGTAACATTTAACTAGCTTCTAAAAATCCTAAAACATGAACACTTTTGAAAGCACGTTCTATCAACCAAGTTAACATCATTAGAAACTCAGTCAATAATGTAACTATATAATTATTAATAATTTGATAGATAAACTAGAGAGGTAATAACAATAAGTCTGTAACGAATTTTTGAGGTATAAATAATTAGGAATTAGATAGGACATCATGACAGATGACAGGCTTGTAACGATTCAGTGAACCACAGCAATAATAATTAGGGTCAACATAGGTTGGATATAATATCTCCTGATTGAGTCGGCTTGGATACTAAAATGTATACGGAAAAATTGTTATGCTTATACTTAGTTTAATATTCGTAACTTACGTGCCAATATGAATGTGGTTCATCAAAAATTCAACTAAACCGCTCAAAATCCAAGGTTACAATTTTTGTAACAATCGTAGCCTTGGATTTTAATATAAGTTCAGTTAAACTGTTGATGACGCTAGTTCGTACGACTGGCTCTAAGAGCCCGATTGTACCAGCTGAGTTCATCAAAAGTTCAGCTGAACTCCGTTTAATATCCAGTGGTACGATTGTGTCAACAATAATTGTAGTTTGTAGGCTATAGCAAAGTTCAGTTTAATGATCATTGAACCAATTTAGTACAACTAGCTCTAGGTTTATACCTTCTATATATAAGTACAGGATGAGTCATTAATAATGGTACATAACTTGCTACCACGCTTGGTAGCAATATACAAGGTGGGCCAACGAAAACTTTACACCTCTATTTTCGGGCTTTAAAATATGGGAAAACACTCAGACCCATCGATTTCTGATTTGAGAGGGAACTACTTGTCTGCCTTTTTCATCCGCGTAACTTCAACCCTCTGCCAGGGGGAAGCACAACCCCCTAATTTGCAATAGGGGTGCGGGGTGTTGCGATACCTAATTTATAAATATTTCATCGAGTACTATATGACCACATAATTTTGCGCCAATATTTTCATTGATAACGAAATGGCAGCAAAAATAGTGAAAGAAGCAATGTAGAATTTACAACGACGATATTATTCTTATCAGACTGTCAGTTTTGAGATCAGCCTTTCCGTTGCCCTCTTTTCTGTTATTTTTCTGTAAACGCACTATGATTTACTTCAGTTCATCGTGAATTTTTAAGAACGTTAAATTTTAGTAGAATTAAAATGGTGTTTTCCGGGAAAAAGGGTGGAAATTATAAAATAATTTTTTAAGAATAACGACTGTGTGCAAGTAACAGCGGCTTTACTTAAAGAACGACATCTTGAAAAAAAAAAAATGTATCAGCTGCACGTTTTGCAACTGGTTGCCAAATTGAACGCTACAGGTCCCCCTTTTTATACCTGGTAAACTCAATGACCAAAATTTATTTGAAATTATTAGATACTGCTATTTATTCAGCCTTCGTTTAAGTATTGCAGAATGAAAAGACCAGTGTGGTAATTTTTCAACAACATGGCGCCCCACCCCATTTCGTACAACATGCGCCACAATTTTCAGATGAAATTTTTCTCAAAGCTCGATTGGAAAAAGGGGCATATTGAGTGGTCACCTTTTCTATGGGGTCATCCGAAATCTAAGATTTATCCTACCCAGTCCGAATCACTAGATCATTTATTAAATCGGATAATTAATGAATGTCGTCAAATCCCACCCTAAATGTTGCCAATGTACAATAATTTGCAATAATAATGACATTTTTTAAAATAAATATTGAGATTTATTTTGAAATGCTGACGTATTTGTGATTAAATATACCTTCAATTTTTAACATTAGTTCTTAGTTGTTTCACTCACCAATAGAGATTTAATGAAGTTCAAAGTTTTGAGAGAGTGTCATTATTATTGCAAAAGCATGTACGGGAACATTTCCAACAAAACTTATTTTACTGCATGGAAGTGAATGGTGGTTATTTCCAGCATTTAATAAACTAATCACAAAAGTAAGTAGTCTTTTTGTTGCTTTTAAGTAGAAATTTTTTCCATATTGCCTCTTTCACCATTTTAGCTGTTACTTCGTTATCGGTGAAAATTTTAACGTGTAATTATAGGGTTAGATAGTACTCGATTAGATCTTTAAAATGAGGTATAGCAATACCCCTCACCCCTATTCAAGATCAGGGGGTCGTGCTTCCGCCCAGTAGGGGGTTTAAGTTACAGGGATGAAAAAAGCAAAAGTAGTTCCCCTCGATTCAGAAATCGACGGGTCCGAGCATTTTTCCGTATTTTCATTTTTGGTCCGTAAATCGAAGTGTAAAGTTTTCGTTGGCTCACCCTGTATGTATAAATATTTTTGATTTAGTTTTTACTATGTAGCTACCTACCTGTAATTGAACAGACTCATAATAATATGGCGTATTTATGTTTAATTTGTGTGTTTACTTGAATAAATTGTTATATGTTAATTTGAGTTTTGATTATAAACTTAGTTTTTTTTGTAAATATATAATGAAAAATTAATTAACACAATAAAGTAATAGTTTTTGTTTTTTTGATTAGTGGATGATAATATATTATTTGCATTACTGCGGGAAGCACAGAACAGAACAGCTAAATTTTAGATATTAGGTTTTAAGCGGGAAGGGGTTATCACAGCATCTAGCGGCCAATGATGGATGTACACCATTTGGCAACAATGCATGAGGTTGTAATGTACCGTATATTAATATATTTGAGTCCGGAATATTTCTATTTCGGTTAAAATATATACAACTGGCGCCATAAAATTAGCAGTTTGTTAGGAGGTCTCAATGTTTTGTAAATGGTAAGAAAACTGTATATCAATTTTTCATATTACGGTCTTCTAATCGCTAGAGGGCAATAAGCATTCCATTGCAATGAATATACACGTGCAAAACAAGATCTAGTACGTTTCCTTCTATGAGATGCCATAAGGTTGCGAAATGGTAAGACGCCTTAATGTTTTAAGATGTAAATATATATATACATAGTCTGTGAAAATATAGCGATCTGATGTTGCAAATGCCTTCTATGTAAAGCAAATTTGTATAAAATAAAACCGTGTTCAGTAAATAATGCGCCATACTTTAAATCTAGCTTTCTAGACAAAAATAATGTGTTTTAAATCAACTTCCCTTTGTACCTACAATTTTGCTCCCTTAAGAAGTCCTGAGAAAGTACTTTTTATTTATTTTTTACGATTATTCCTTATTTGTTGGGTAATTGTACCCAAATTTTGGAAAAGGAGGTTCTGAGCGTCTGTGGCAATATATTAATTCTTTCATTAAGGACAGAGGTTTTTGAACATGATTAGTTCACCTTAAATAAGTTCTGATTGTCTTTAAAAGGTATACTTGTCCTGCACCATTAGGTGACCTGCCAGTCAGGCATAGGTGCAATATCGTGTACTTGTAGCTGACTGAAGTGAAATATTCTGGACTCGAATTACTTATATATAATTTAGCTTCTCCACAAAAACAATAGTATTTTTAAAATTGTTAAAATTTACAACTTTATTCCAGCATGGCTGACAAAAATTTTGAAATATCCAGTTGTAAATCCGAAAGGTATAAACGTTCTTACTGAAAGGGGAATAAATCTATATATAACTCTGCTGGAAACGATGAAAGGGAGTGTCTTACAGTGTTGGTTAATTGTAATGCATTTGGTCAAATGCACTGCCGATGATTATATCCAGATACCAAAGAATCCATCCATAATTTTAGCTGAAAACATACCTGGGCATAGGTAGGTCAGAAAATGGCTGGAGTACGGCAGAATGTTTTTTTGAGAATGTTATTAACGTTTTTACCTATGGCTAATTAAACAAGAAATTGTCCTTCCCATAATTTTATTTGTGGAGTGTGGATTTCCCATTCTAGTATGCATTTGAAAAAGTTTTGTAAAAAAACGGCATTATATTAATAGCACTTTTTCCAATTCCACTCATTTGCTTCGGCCCTTAGATGTAGCTGTTTTTAAAACACTGAAGGCGGAGTGGAAACTAAAAGTAACTGAGTGGAAAGTAACAACGGGAAATACTGGATTGGAAAGATACGAATTTGCACCTTTATTAAATAAAGTACTGGAAGAAAAATATTGCCTGGTATTTTAGAAAATGGGTTTTGTAAGTGCGGTTTTGCTCCGATGAACCCTGATGCAGTGGACTACTCAAAAACAAAGAGCAATGTGGTTGCGGACGAGATATCCAATAATAATATAGAAACTAAAACACCATCCTGTGAAACTTGAATTCTTGTTAGGAGAGGATAAACTGTCTTCGTTTAGAAACAAACAAACAGAATGTTGGCTAGGAAATGTTGAAGATAAATCACTGTTCAACTTTTGGAAGAGTTTCTAAGAAACGACGTGAGAATGATGACAAGATTATCGGCGATAAAGAAAAATTAACATTGGTACTGAGTTAATAGAAGAAATTATTGAAAAAACCCTGAAGAAAATAACTCAGAAGAAAGACAAGTACAAACAAAAATCATTCTGCCTTACATGAAGCTGTGGAAATTTTAACCCTCACAGAGTTAACATCGTTTTTAAATATGGATATTCCGTCTCCAAATATTAGTGTAGCAGATATTTCTAGTCTTCGGTATATACCTTCATCGACGCCTATAAAGACTACAAGTGAACAACATGTAATGAAAATTCAATCTACAAACAGTGTACCTACTATAGTCCTCAGCGTATATGTTCATCATCATCAACAACGGCAAATACAACTGAACAACCTGTAGTAACATCTAGTCAGTTCAAGATTACAATTAATATTAATCCTTTAATCCCATCTCCGTTCAAAAGCATTTTTGGCAAGAAGATAAGAAAAAATTATTAAGAGAAACAGAGAAAAATTCCGTCAGTTATAAAATCTATAAGCTGTCAAGAGTATAATAGAAAGAATTCAATAGAAAAAGAAAAAAAAGAAAAAGAAAATGTATATAAAAAATTGACCAGGGAAGCAAATAACAAACAAAAACTGGAGAATGCAAGTAAAGTAAAAGAGAAGAAAAAGAAGAATGTTGAAGATTTAGAAACATCTTCTAGCGATGAGGAGAAGATATACAGTATGAAAAATCTAATGATTCTCTTAACATCGAAGTTGAAGAACCAGAAGAAAACTATATGACAATGAAACCCGTTGTTTCCAAACACTTGAGAGCTGGAACGTTTATCTTTGTCAAATTTATGGGAGGTAGAAGGAATACGCAATGTTATAAGAGTGTCTGCATAATTCTAGAATGATTTAATGAGGAGTACAGCGTTATGACCCTAAACTGCATAGATACGGCCAACAAAACATACATCGCAAACGAAAAGATGTTTCAACTATAGGCTTTGAACTGATTATAGGTATACTAGACAATCCTGAAGTTGTTACTTATAGAGAGCGCGTCCTTTAGGTGATTTCTTTAATAATAACATCTGCATCAGAAATAAGTGTCAATTACTACAATTTCCTTGTATTTTATTTTCTAAATATAAAATACTGTCTCTCATCTATAGGTTATCCTTCTATATTGATGCCATCTACAGGTGAAGCTGACATGCCAGCTTTTGGTACAAACATGTGTTTCCCTGTCAGCTACATATCCAAACGCATAATAAAAAATACATTAATAAAAATAAAAAAATTTATTTATCCATATCTAAAAATCTAAATATTTAAATTTCTATAATTTAAAAGAAAGCAAACTAATTATGATAAACAAAAAATATTTTAAACATGTCAGGTACTGGTGCAATTACGTTATAACCGCAAATGCAGTGGCGTAGCTAGACGTGGGCGAGTCGTTTGAAATCTTGTCGCGAGTATAGTATCACGCGATAGAGGACCAAAAAAATAATAAATAAAGTTATATACACTAATGTCCGATCGCCTTTTGTTTTCAAGACACAGCATTAAAACATTTTGTGTAAAATTTAATTTATTTTATTTCTCCCGATTGTATGAAAATATTTGAACCAAAATTGATGCACACTGTGATCTTGCATGTAGCTATTATGTGTCACAATATTCAGTTCATTCAGCATCCAATGGCGGAAGAAAAGGGCCTCGCTGATGCGACTTCGCCCACGTCTAGATTAGTCCACGCTACGCCACTGCGCAAATGTATAAAACAATCTGGTAATTAAATTTAAGTTACACCATTTTTAATAATATGAAATAATCTGCAAATATTAATGTATATACTTTGTAACTTATTTATAATTTTGCATCTACAGCATAAGTAGTAAGTATAGTGATTTATCTTTTCAGAGGCGATGGTGGTAAAATACGGGCGCGAAGTAGGATTAACAGATATATAATGAACAATATTAACTGTATAGTATTGAGTGATTTATAGCTAGTGTAAAAACCATTAAAGAATTAAAAATGTTGCTGATTGCTATAAACCTGTGTCCAATTCCAATTTCAAACTGTTTCGACACCAAACTATATTTTAATCAAAAATAATAACACTCACAGAGACAAACGATGTATTACAAGTAAACTCTACATAATTGAACTTAAAATATAAGAATATGCTCGAGAAAATGCATAAAAAATCAGGGCCATAACATTTGTGGTTCTCTTTGAATGAAGTTTCAATGGAAAGTGAAGTTTATTTTAACTGCGCTTTGTTAATTTTCCGCATGCTTTTTATTTTTCACATGCTTCTTTAATTTGGTTACTGTTTTGCGTGCTTCTCTAGATACGCTTTTGAGTTGACCTCTTTACTTATACAATTTTAGCAAAAACCTATTTTACAAATACAGGATTATTTTAAAAGTGGGGTAGTAATGTTAGTATGTGAAGAACAAGTGATATGCAAAAATATCCAAATAAAATGTTGATATGAAAAACATAAATGGCTCACATATTTTCGCATTTTAAAATTATGTAAGCCGGTCCAGTATACTGTCCTGTAAATGTTTAAAATTATATCCGCTTTCAGATGTTTTCCTTTATCCTGGATTATATATATACAAGGAAATTTCTGACAAACAAACACAAGTTCATTATTATCGCACTGTTATATCACTCTGTCAGCAAATTACTTTTAACACAAAATTATACTACGCACACACTACGAAATATTATAAAATGATAATGATAATGATAATGATAATGATAATGATAATGATAATGATAATGATAATGATAATGATAATGATAATGATAATGATAACGATAAGGATAACGATAACGATAACGATATAGATAATCATAATGATAATGATAATGATAATGACAATGATACTGATACTGATACTGATAATGATAGTGGGTAGTGGTAGTGGTAGTGGTAGTGGTAGTGGTAGTGGTAGTGGTAGTGGTAGTGGTAGTGGTAGTGGTAGTGGTAGTGGTAGTGGTAGTGGTAGTGGTAGTGGTAGTGGTAGTGGTAGTGGTAGTGGTAGTGGTAGTGGTAGTGGTAGTGGTAGTGGTAGTGGTAGTGGTAGTGGTAGTGGTAGTGGTAGTGGTAGTGGTAGTGGTAGTGGTAGTGGTAGTGGTAGTGGTAGTGGTAGTGGTAGTGGTAGTGGTAGTGGTAGTGATAGTGATAGTGATAGTGATAGTGATAATGGTAATGATAATGATAATGATAATGATAATGATAATGATGATGATAATAATAATAATAATAATAATAATAATAATATCTCTACCCCTCATTCTAATTATATTATTATTATTTTGCTGGATGATAAGTTGTACCAATCAAAACATATTTTACTTAATAATTTATCTACTCTGACTAATGGTACAAAATTATGAGAGCAGGTTTTGAATATGTGACAACGTCCACCATGTACTTAAGTATTGTCAGGTCAAGTGTATGTACATAATAATTTCAAATACATCTAAACATACTTAATAAATTCTTTACAAACATAGGAACCGAATTAGCAGATGAAATATTAAAACGAAATGTGAACAAGATCCGCCCTAAAATAAATTTAGCACATTCCTTTTATTTAGAAAATGCAACTGAAAATGAAATAGTTGATATCATAAACGGACTCAAAATCAAAAAATCGCCCGGATTAGATGGAATTAGACCAGAACATCTAAAATGTGTAGCTAATCAGGTTACTCTGCCCTTAACTCATATTATAAACTTATCATTTAAAAGTGGCATATATCCTGATGCATTCAAGGTTGCTATAGTCACCCCTATATTCAAGGACGGGCAGAAGCTGAGTGTGACTAACTACAGGCCTATATCCCTGTTATCAGTATTAGGAAAAAAGGTTTTAAAACAAAGGTTTATAGTTACCTAAATAAAAATAATATTATCCCATCAAAAGAATTTGGATTTAAGCAAGGTATTTCTACGCAAGAGGCTATTATGACATTGATAAATAAAATTAGTAAAAATATGAATAACGGGGACCCTACTTTATGTGTATTTGTAGTTTTGAATAAAGCCTTTGACACGGTTAGCCACTGACAGCTTTTGGACGTCCTAGAGAGAATTGGTTTTAGAGGAACTGCCTACATTTGTAGAGAGTTATCTCAATGAGAGAAAACAGTGTGTTAAAATAGGTAATACCATAAGTGAATTTCTTCCAGTCAAATATGGAGTACCGCAGGGAACCGTTTTGGGACCAATATTTTTTAATTTGTACATTAATGATCTGTTTTATATAGGAAGTGAAGGGACTGTAGTTGGTTTCGCAGACGATACTGCCATTATATATAAAGCTAACAGTTGGGCTGAACTAAAAGAAACAGTAGAAAAAGATTTTACAAAAATTATTCAATGGTTTGATAGTAAACTTCTTACAATAAATATTAGCAAAACCCACTATATCCCCTTCGCTTCGTACAAATCACACTTACCAAATTTCAACTCTCTGGAGGTAACTCTAGGTGGTAAAATGCAGCACATAAATTGTGTTAATAACCTCAAATACCTGGGTATATATGTTGACTCGCATCTGAAATGGGAAACGCATATTAATTACGTCGTAAAAAAATTACGGACAGTTTTGTATAAAATGAGACTTTTAATGAGTTTCTATAGTACAAATCAACTTAAAACTATATATCATTCATTAGTGGAAAGTCATCTAACTTATAGCATTACAGCATGGGGTGCTGCATACCATTGTACTATTAACACTTTGCAAATTTTACAAAAACAAATTTTAAAACTTATACTTAAGAAACCTAGAAGATATCCAACCAACAAAATTTTTAAGGAATGCCAAGTATTTGACGTCAGGCAATTGTATTTCTTTAAAATCGTTGTTTTTCAATATATCAATAGACGTGAGTTACAACTTGTTGATCATGGGCATTACACTAGGTATAATGTAAACCAAGTATATCATGTAATAAAAGCCGAAAAAAGTCTAACTCAAAGAACTTACCTTTATTTAGGACCAAAGTGTTACAACCTAATCCCGAGAGAACTGAAACAAATAGATTCAATTAAATACTTTAAGAAACGAATTAAAAGATGGATGAAAGACATTCCTAGATTAGACATTGAAAATTTTATTAATCTGATTAACTCATAGTCTTATTTCCGTGGAAAAAAATTCTAAACAATTATTATAAAACACTATATATATCGACATAATTCTTCAGCTAGTTATGCACTCTCACTCTAGTCGTGTTGTTTTTTTTTTCTCATACACAACTCCTTATGTTCTGATCTACAACACTTTCTTATTATGTTTACATTGTTTGTTTGCCTTACTTTTTTATTATGTATGATTATGTGAGTATATGTTTATTATGTTAGTGATTAGTAGAAGCTTACTTGTGAATAACTTGTTTATTGTATTCTTACTTTTATCATTAGTTAAGCTTACCCACGCACAGGTATATCCTTCTGTGGGCCTACTCTCATTTATTTGCCATTTTATTTTTGTCTAATAACTATTATATTATTTTTCTGCATGTATGGTAAATAAATTATTATTATTATTATTATTATTATTATTATTATTATTATTATTATTATTATTATTTACGAAAAGTTTTGATAACTTACATCATGAAATGTTGTTGCTGGAACTGTAATTGTTTTTACTGTATTAGAAAGGTATTTTAAGCTAATATAAATCAAATCTCCTACAATTCCTATCAATGAAGTCGTATGTATGCTCTCTGATACCAAACATCTAGGTATGCTAATGAACAATTCCACAGACAAAGCTCTATTCAATAATTATCTAAAGAAATTAATCTATCTAAATTTACTAACCTGGTTTAATGGAAACACTCTATATATATTAACCTCTGGAGTGGAAACTCGAAATTCAACCACAATAGATGAGATCTGACCTATTTCTGCATTTTTAGGATTGTTTCTTCAGGTGGCCTCCTTTAAGTTGAGTCAAATATCTAACTATAAAAATTATTATACCAATAAATTAAAATTATTTGAAATTAAATATCGACAATGTCAAAAGTGATTTTAGCCTGTCAATGAATTTTAAATTAAACATGTCAAATACCTACTTAAATAATATTTACCCTTTATGTAATCGTTTTTTTATATATTTTTAGGTATTAAAAATATTGTGTGAAAGCATACATTTCATAATCTTACATACCTACTATTTCTAATATCAATCAGTTGTTTAACATATAAAGAACGAGACCAGTATATTTTAATATGCTTAACGCTTAGCTAGTGAAATTCGTATAAGGTTATGCGCTGACTTTAAATTCATTAATTTGAGAATCATTAAAGATTTGTAGAATAATAATGTTTTAAAAATTTTTCCAAACTGAGCCGACATGTTGTTCGATATATGTATATACAAATTTTCAATATTCTTATTTGACCGCATATCGAAATTCTTGATGCAGATTTTATATATTTATATACAGCGCGTCCATAAAGTAACGCAAAAATTCATTATTAGCTCAATAAACAATATAATTAAAAATTTCCGAAACAGATCGAATTTTGATATTAATTTACTGTCTTTTCAAATAATAATTTAATATACCTTCAAGTAATGACGTCACCATCAGTTTCTTTAAATAGAACACTCCATTTTTCCCCATTTCCGGATTTTCTCTGCTGAGCTGATTCCGAAAATGTATCACAAATTGCTTCAAATTGGTACAGAGTGGGCAACAATACCAAAGGTGATAAAAAATGTAATAGAAAGTTATATGTTAATAAATTGAGATACAATGCTCCTGTTAAATTTTCATAAAAAAATATGGACCAACAATTGTATTTCTCACAATACCAGCCCATACATTGACCTTTTGTGGCCGTTGCGTATAGTACTCTTGCATCCAATGTGGATTTTCCTGAGACCAATAACGAGTGTTTGGCCTTGTCGGAAAATAAAACGTTAGCAATTAAATTGTTTTTCGATTATTTTGGCGCATTATATACGCGCAGAAATCAGTTCTCCGGTTAAAGTCGTCTTCAGCTAATTTATGGATATAGATATGGACAGACGTAAGACTGTCTGTTTGGGCGCACAAATATGACTAATAAACGTGTTTGAGGTGTTTTTAATAGTTTATCAAAGTAGTTGTAATAACAATACATAATGCAAACACGAAATTCCAGGAAACAACTACTCTGCGAGCTAATGCCCCGACCAGCATTGAATTACACGTATAGCAAACAGCTAGAGTCACTCGTCAGTAGCCCACCAGACATATACCGCTTTAGACCTTATTAGCTCTCCTCATCAGTATGCCACAGGTAAGGTATCTGACGAATAATCCAGCTGTTTTAGTCCATGACCATGAGTATGCGGTGTACCTAGAACTAACTACATCTATCGGCCATTCGCTACTCCATGCCGGACTGAAAATGTCACATACACGAAGCGTTCTACATGCAGTAGGCACCATTGAAAGCTGTCGACTTTTATCGCGTTCGGCGAGTAACGATATTTTGCAAATACGGAATTCCAGGAAACAACTATTTTGCGGGCGAATGGTCCGACCAGCACTGAATTACACCTGGAAAACCTAGAGCAAACAGCTAGAGTCACTCGCCAGTAGCCCACCAGAGATATACTGGTTTCAAGCGAATAGCATGTCATGCAGCTAGTTATGGTTACTATAAGTTGTTCCATTTTTGTTTATGTACACTCACAAACATCAAAGAAAAACTAGAGAAAAATGAAACGTACTAGCTATACGCACTAGTCACTATGACTAAACTGCAGCTTGACACTGCAAGGTTGTTGAACGTTACAGTTTTAACGAGTTTTTCGGAAACATCGATTGTTTGCTTCGTTAATACTAATTCAAAATTACGAACAAATTACGTTACAGGCCCTTCTACTTATCCTTAATTTTACCATAGTTTGTAATTTCTGAAAATAGTTTTGCATGTTATTGCAGTTGTATTTTTATTTTCAAAATGTATTTGTAGACAAACTATTCGTTTCAGATAATTTTTTCATTTATTCATTTTAAAAGTTTTATTATATATTATTGCTTTTGATCAGATATACAAGGTGTACCAGTAGTAAGTATTCAAAACTTGTGAGCTTGTAAAACAAGTCGAAAAATTACGAAAACCTTAGTACTTACAACTTTTGTCAGTGGCGGCTCCTAAGGGAGATACGCTCACTTAAAGGGGTAACCACAGCAACACTTTTTAATGCGTAACATCAAAACGGTTCAACATTAAGTCTCGAAATTTTGATGAGATATTAACCTTGACGTGTTTAATAAGTCTCATAAAATATATTTCAAAATTTTCTACAGGGGCGTGAAAAAATGCAAGACTCAAGGACAAATTTAATCATATCTTTTAGTAGTTAATTTTTTCTAGTTCCTGACTCGAAAATATTAAAATTTGAAGTATTTAACATAAAAATGGTACTCTTGTTAAATTTCAATAGGATGTACCGTTTTTCAGTAAAATCGATTTCAATCATTCTTAACGTGCCCCACATTCAATATCCATAGCCAAATAAATTAATAAATTGCAGTGCGCCATGAAGAAAACAACTAATCTGACAGTTAACAAAAATGTCAAGTATTTTTAACACTCTTAACAGTAACAATTAAAAACAATAGTACAAATAAAAATACCGTAATATAAATAACATAAAAACAACGCCTTTCGGTGCAAATAAATATTTTATACATTTCTATTGGGGAGCTTTATACCATATCGGTGTGAGGCTGCTCTTGCGTTCCCATGACACTCCACCTAACGTCAAAAGCATATCTACATACTCAGAATATGTATACGGTTGCATTTTTAAATAATTTTTATCTATTTTTGTTCGCTATAAAATGGCACTGCGTAGACTCAAATAATACAATTTTCAAACTAAAAATACTTGACATTTCTGTTAACTGTCAGACTAGCTGTTTTTTCCATGGCACACTGCAATTACTTTTTTGGCTATGTACCTATTGGATGTTAAATGTGGGTCACGTTAGGAATGATTGAAATCGAATTTACTGAACGGTACATCCTATTGATATTTAACAAGAGTACATATTTTATGTTAAATACTTAATATTTTTATATAATGGAGTCAGAAACTAGAAAAATTAACTACAAAAAGATATGATTAAAATTGTACCAGAGCCTTGCATTTTCTTACGCCCCTGTAGAAAATTTTGAAATGTAGTTAATCCGACTTATTAAGCACGTCAAGGTTAATATCTCACCAAAATTTCGTGACTTAATGTTGATCTGTTTAGATGTTACGCATTAAAACTGTTTCTGAGGTTACCCCTTTAAGTGAGCGTATCTCCTTAGAGCCGCCACTGACAAAAGTTGTACTAAGGTTTTCGTAATTTTTCGACTTGTTTTACAAGCTCACAAGTTTGAATACTTACTACTGTTACACTTGTATAAGCCTTTAAAATTACGGTACTCATATTCCGGACACCCTATAAACATAATATAAAAATGTTCCTACATGTTGAAAAAGGTTACATTAAAACCTATTTCTACTTAAAAATGAAAAATATTAAAGAAACAAACCTTTGATCTAATTAACCACGGACGCCTTTAAATACTTACAGATGATACAAAGTGTACTGGTATAAAATGTAATTGTGTACAAAATTGAGTGAATATCTCAAAAAGCAACGTAATTATTGTAAATTAACTTTTTATTTTTAACTTAAGTGTGACGTCCTGTAGCTTAAGATAGATGGGCCTAAAAGAAAAATGATATATTATTTTCGTTAAAAGTATTTAAGCATTGTTAGCGGTTTGATTTATTTTTTTGTTATAGAAAATAACATAAATGATCTTTTTCTACATCATTTTGAGCAAAAAACAGAAGTTTTCTTAATTTAAATTCTACAGTAGCAGTTACACATAGGTATGTCGACATCTGGTATCATTCAAATATTTTAATAGGTAGGTAAGCAAAAAATATATATTATAGCAGACAAAGAAACGAAGGATATAGAGAATAGTTCCTCTACATAGGAAATTTGTCTTTCGTCTCTATAAGACCTACTACCTACCTAATAAAAGATATTTCTATCTCTGATTGTTTAGTCATTCTGGTATTACGTTGTGAACAAAATTTCACTCAAAATCACAATCACACAATTGGTTGTTAAAACTAGTTAAGACACCCAATTGGGTTAAAATAATAACATAATTCGTTGAGTAATTATTCGCTCCATTATTTGTTCCCTAAGTATATATTTTATGAGTAACATTGAATAACTTTTGAGGTATCTTAAATATATATATTTCGTTGCTCTTCCACAAACCATCTCGCTGACCAAGAATTGTGTTGATAAGCTCTTTTTTTTTTGTTAAAATGTTTAATAACTCAAAATTCAACACCAAAACAATTTCAGTTTGAGGTTACTCAATATTGTTTTTTACTGTGTATTGTATAATGAAAATACGTAGGTAGGTATACGTACTATATATGTTTTGAGTTTTAACTAATGAAATAACAAAACATCGCTAATTTATTATTTGATTATTAGATTTCTTCAATACTGTCATAAAGTTTTAATACTGATAACGAATTTTATATTCTTAATAAAAAATTATTTTGTTGCTAAAGCCGTCCTCAATTCTCGTATATATAAAATTTTCCAAGTTATCCCCACAGTACTTACATATAAGAGCAGTGAGATCATAAAATTAATGAAAGTTATATCAAACGAGACTTAGTGAAGCAATATTGCCTCCTGGCATAAAAATTTTAATACGCCATGTGCACATTTGCAATAAAAGTTTTATTAGAAACTACCCTATTTCATTGGTTGTCGCAGATGTGCGGGGAAATAAAGCGAATAAATTGAGAACAGAAATGGTGGCATACCACCCTTGATGTGTAAATACGTATTCACCCTAGGATAATAAAACGTTGAGGCTGCATTTATGTAATGGCCGACAGCCTGGGAAATTTTTATAATCAAACATATGCATAAATTTAATTTAAAAAACGGCTTAAATCAATGTTACTAGGTTCAAAATAGGTATAACACCACAAATTGATCATTAAAAACGGCCTACCGTAAAAAGCAAGAAGTTTGTTGGTAAATATATATCTGAATAATCAATGAATCTCAATTGTTACCGAATTGTACTGCTGTGAATATATTTCTAAGTTTTAAAAATTGATTGTACCATCCTCCTCCTTTAAAAATATAATTGGCGTTTGGGTAATTCATAATACCCTTTAATGATGGTGGTGTGTGAAACATATTATATTAATCAATTATTTAAGAACAATCGAATATGTAAAATTTGAGAAAATCTACACTGCGATGTCGAAATCAATAGGATTTTGTAACTTTTTATAGTAAAAAGTTCTTCCGACGATCCATTACTATATATTATTATTATTTTCATTTGTAAACAATCTCCCAATTGGATTTATTTCTCTTGGACTAATAAATATTGTTATTGCCATCGTCATCGTTATTGCTCTAGTTTATTTCGTTTTATTTAATTATCATTTCAACTACAGGCTTAACAGCTCAATTATAGAATAGGAAAACTTAACATTAAAGATACAAATAATGTAAATTTAAAAAATAATTATATCAATAAAGTAAATGAATAAAAAAAATTCGAAAATAATTATATATCTTAGGAAGATAAAAGTAAATAAAAATTTAGACAAATAACCACTAAACAAAAAAAAAAGAAACAAATACCGCCCATTTTTCAATTTCACAACCAAAAAAAGGGTGACAACTAAACCTAACTTACAAAATTTCGACAATTTTGTTCCCCTAAATACGCCACTATTGCACTAAATAACAAATAAAACCGTCAAGCAAGCAATATTAGATATGTCCATTAAACAAGAAAGCTGGAAACGGTCAACTAAAACCGGTTGCGGAAAACCAAAAGGAGGATATCCATCATAATTCTGAAGGCAGCAAGTTTCAGAAAACGACGCTGAGCACCTTCAAGACAGTCAATATATAAAGAGTAATTTTGTGACAATATTAATTAAAAATATTCCATTTCGAATATTGTATATTATATTCCATCGAATTAAAGTAATATAAAGATTTTTAACGGACAATTAAGTTTTAAAATCCTTAGTATTACAAATAATTAATCTTGTCAGTCTGACCACCTCAGAAATATGGTTAAATTTTCTGTCAAATGAAACATCAAGATTACAAAAATATTCAGGTCTATAAAGAACTTTATTGTTAACTGTATAATAAAAATTTATCGTGTTATGTTTAGTAGGAAACGACATAAAATTGATACATTTCTCGGAATTTAAATAGTTAAAGGTATCGATATTGCTATCATATTGACTAATGTTATGTTGCTATTATTGTATCGATATTGGTATTTCTACTGTTATTGTCACTGTTACTGTTAATGTTATTGTTACAGTTACTATTACTACCATTCTTAATGTTATTTAAAACATATCACTAGTAACCTTAAATTATATTATTTAGGATAGATTTTTGGAAGATGATTAGTTATTTTGAAACATCCTTCGATTAGTTTTACAAAAAGGTATATTTAATTTCTTTTTCCAAAAATCTCTGTCTTTATGTGGCATATGTGATCTGGAAGTCCTGCATATTTAACTTAAAAATCAATTAGTCATTCGCATTTATTTCACAACTTCTTCTGAGACTGCTTAAGGAAGCAAAATTATATTAAGGTAAGCTGATTTAATTCATATTATTCAAGTTATTTGTATAATAAAAAAATGCAATTTTTTTAATATCAATCATCAGAATAGTTTAAAGAAATTTTACAGGCTTTAACTGTTATCAACAATACATGGTTTGCGATAAAAATATTGTTTTTAGTTTCACCAGTGGCGTCAGCATTTTTAAAGAAAAAATGGTCTCTCACTGACTTTTCTTAAAATAAAATTATTTTTGAATTCCTTGTTTAATTCAGAAAAAAAAAGTCTCTCGACTTTTAATTAAATTCGATTTATTGCATGGCGTAATTCAGTTTCAATAATAATTTGAAAAATGGTAGAAATTATGGACGTAACGAATAGGCGACATTCAAAATATCAATTTTATAAGAGGTAGGTAGGTATATTTTATACTGAATTAGAAAGGTATTTTAAGCTAATATAAATCAAATCGCCTACAATTCCTATCAATGAAGTCATATGTATGTTCTCTTATTATTAGCTTAAAATACATTTCTAATTCAGTAAAAAATGTTACAAAAGCTAATAATAAGGAATATATGGGTAGATATTGTGGGTGTAATTTAACGCTGGTTGTGGCTTTTGTCCACAGAGTAGTTAGTTTCACACAATATTATTAATACCTAAAAATATACAAAAACTTTTACATAAAGGGTAGGTACACATTATTCAAGTAGATATGTCATATTTAATTCATTGACAGGCTGTCACTTTTGTCATTGTCGATTTTTAACTTCAAATAATTTTAATTTTTATAATAATTTTTATAATTAGATATTTGACTCAACTTAAAGGAGGCCACCTGAAGAAGCAATCCTAAAAATGCAGAAATAGATCAGATCTCATCTATTGTGGTTGAATTGTTCTGTTCCCACTGCCAAAAGTGAACTTAAATATTTATAGAGTGTTTGCATTAAAACAGGTTAGTAAATTTAGATAGATTAATTTCGTTAGATAATTATTGAATAGAGCTTTGTCTGTGGAATTGATCATTAGCATACCTAGATGTTTGGTATCAGAGAACATACATACGACATTTAATTTCAAATAATTTTAATTTATTGGTATAATCATTTTTATAGTTAGATATTTGACTCAACTTAAAGGAGACCACCTGATGAAGCACTCCTAAAATTGCAGAAATAGGTCAGATCTCATCTATTGTGGTTGAATATCGAGTTCCCACTGTCAGAAGTTAGATATCTATAGAGTGTTTTCATTAAACCAAATTAGTAAATTTAGATAGATTAATTCCTTTAGATAATTATTGAATAGAGCTTTGTCTGTGAAATTGTTCATTAGCATACCTAGATGTTTGGTATCAGAGAACATACTTCATTGATAGGAATTGTAGGAGATTTGATTTATATTAGCTTAAAATACCTTTCTAATTCAGTAAAAAATGTTAAAAAAGCTAATAATAAGGAATATATGGGTAGATATTGTGGGTGTAATTCAACGCTGGTTGGGGCTTTTGTCAACAGAGTAGTTAGTTTCACACATTATTATTTATTCCTAAAAATATACAGGTAGGTATATATTAAAACAGCGACATTCAAAATAGCTGTGTCAAAACAGCGACAATCCAAAGAGCCATATGTCTAAACAACTATATGTTAAAATAGCTTTACGACAAATTAGCTATACTTAGTCGAAATAATTAGAAATCAAAATATCTAGATCTGATTTTATTAAATAGAAGAACAAAATAATTATATTATAGATTCAACATCCTGGGATAGTAGGTCATTTGAGAAAAAAACACAACAACAAATTGAATTTTACGTACGTTTCGGGTTTATTTCGTAATACCCATCTTCAGAAAAAATATATATTCTTATGCTAAATTTTAAAAACTAACAGAAAACATAAAGACATTTAGTTGAACATACCTACTTAACATCATATAAGAAATTTAATTTTTCATAATAATTTTTCCAAAAATATTATTTTAGATTTCTTCAAAACATATAAATTTATATTGTAGTTTATCTTGCGGTATAAATTGAAGTATTAAATATTTGAACGCAATATTAAGAATGAAAGACGAGCTCATATTTGGGAATGTCAGAAAAAGTCATAATATACATGTGGCAAACCAATAATATCAGTATTATTGTTAATAGAATAAGTATTTCTCTTAATCTGAATCATTTCAAGAATAGAACGTTTTTGTAAGTTACTTTCATTATTGAGAATATCAACGTTATGAAAATCAAAATTATGTTTACGTTCTATTACATGTTTAGCAAGGGCAGTAGAATTTGTGTTTTTAGTAGAAATATTATATTTATAATTATACCCATCTTCAAAAAAATATATATTCTTATGCTAGGGTAATAATAAGATTTAAATGACATTTTTTAAAAACAAAAATAAAATATAAATTCATTTAGTTTAACGTAACAAAAATTGTATAAGAAATTTAATTTTTCATAATAATTTTTCCAAAATATTATTTTAGACTTCTTCAAAACATATAAATTTTATTGTAGTTTGTCTTGTACAAATTAAAATATTAAATATTTGAACGAGATATTAAGAATGAAAGACGAACTTATAATTAGGAATGTCAGGAAAAAATTTTTTTCTTTACAAAAAAAAGTGTCGATGAAAAAAGTAAAAAATAAACAAGTAAATTTAAAAGTTTCATGGAAAGTATATACAGGTAGTGTAAAAATCTGCAAACAAAAAGTCAGTTGTTAATCAAGTCATAAAATACATGTGACAAACCATTAATATCAGTATTATTGTTAATAGAATTAGTATTTCCCTTAATCTGAATCATTTCAAGAATAGAACGTTTTTGTAAATTATTTTCATTATTGAGAATTTCAACGTTATCAAAATCAAAATTATGGTTACTTTCTATTGCATGTTTAGCAAGGGCAGTAGAATGTGTGTTTTTAGTAGAAATATTATATTTATGATTATAAGCAATTTTCTCAGACAAAGCAGGTACATAAGAGATAATTGTTAGAATGTTTCCAAAATACGATATAAATATTGCACATAAACCATATACGACAACCAAAAAATTCTTTACTAAATTTAAGCCGGTTATTCCAAAAAAATTCTCGTCAAATGTCGTCTATCAAATAAACTGTAATAACTGTAATGGAACTTATATTGGTCAAACAAGACAATTTGCATGAACGTATTTATAATCATAAATATAATATTTCTACTAAAAACACAAATTCTACTGCCCTTGCTAAACATGCAATAGAAAGTAACCATAATTTTGATTTTGATAACGTTGAAATTCTCAATAATGAAAATAATTTACAAAAACGTTCTATTCTTGAAATGATTCAGATTAAGGGAAATACTAATTCTATTAACAATAATACTGATATTAATGGGCTGTCACATGAATATTGTGACTTGATTAACAACTGACTTTTTGTTTGCAGATTTGTACACTACCTGTATGAAACTTTTAAATTTACCTGTATGTTTTTTACTTTTTTCATCGACACTTTTTTTTGTAAAGAAAAAAATTTTTTCCTGACATTCCTAATTATAAGTTCGTCTTTCATTCTTAATATCTCGTTCAAATATTTAATATTTTAATTTGTACCGAAAGACAAACTACAATAAAAATTTATATGTTTTGAAGAAGTCTAAAAATAATAAAATAATATTTTTGGAAAAATTATTATGAAAAATTAAATTTCTTATACAATGTTAGGTACGTTAAACTAAATGTCTTTATATTTTCTGTTTGTTTTTAAAAAATGTCATTTACATCTTATTATTACTCTTAGCATAAGAATATATATTTTTTTGAAGATGGGTATTACGAAATAAACCCGAAACGTACGTAAAATTCAAGTTATTGTTGTATTTTTTTCTCAAATGACCTAGTATCTATCCCAGGATGTTGAATCTATAATATTGATTACATGGTCAGGAAAATTCTATTGAAAATAATTATAACAATAATAAAACACAAAGACACATGCACATATACACCAAAATAAGGTTCTGATTGTCATATCACATTAGACAGACAAATTGAGTGTTACCGCTTTGTGATGATTTTTTACATTTGAAAATAAGTAGTTTGATATCAGAAACTTTAATCTTTCTTTTTGTTGTTTGTAAAACTTGTTCAAAAGGTTTCCACTAAAACTCACTATACCGTGTTATAAAAAGTTCGGTTTTATTTTGTTTGGTCCTAAGATATGCTAAACATTTAAATATTGTTGAGTTGTGACAGTCTAATGTATTCTCGAAAACATTGTGCCAAGCTCCAACAGAATTATTCCTTAAGAGAAACCAGATGACACTCTCAACGCATTTCATAATTTTATTGGGAATTTTGGTTTTACTTGATGTCATCGTCTTCCTACGTACTTATCTGTCCAATATCTAATCAAATCATTTAATTCAGGTGGAAAGTCTTCTTGAATAATTTCAAAGGCAAATTGAACGTCCCGTTTGGACACAAGACTTAATGCCCAATAACATTTTGCATTTTATTTTAATGTCTCCACAAGGATTGAGAAAGATGGAAATGACATCCATATATATTTTGGAAAAACAACTTTTATTGCATTAATGCTGTTTCGAAGTCAGTTAAAATGTCTATAGGCTTTACGTTGGAATTTAGTTGTAAAGTTTTTTAAAAACGTATTCATAGGATTTTTTTATTTTATTTTCCAACAATACGTATACTATAGGTACTGCCTTGTTTTTTATGAATGCATGTAAAGTAAAATACCTGTAAAAATTATTTTTCGACCACATTAAAGGTTCCATTTACTGTCCAATGGTAAAACTCCTTTAACAATGACATATTTGAAATTGTTCCGAACATGATAATTATTGCTCTCAAAATTGTCTTTTGAATCATGCAATAATAATGTATGTTATTGCCATTCGTTTTTTGATACTTGTCAGGAATTATAATGGATGCAACTGAAGTAAAAGTGTTACCAGCACATCTACTTCGATTAATAACTTGTCTACTGGCCTCAGCTAGGTAAACATACTATAGATTCCACGTTAAGATTTGTTGAATAATGGTTCTTGGTTTAAAATTAGTACCAATTACAATTGATTTTACCTTATTCTTAAAATATCAACTGTTTCTTGTGAAGGATCGGAGCCACGATTATGAGCACTTGTATTTCGTTTATCACCATTAATTTTCATAATTAATCTGTCCTTATAAAACTTTTATCCTTCTTATATCTGTAATCGTCGTCGTATAAAATTGGTTGTGACATTTGCGATTGCATTCTTAAAATGTAACTTTGATTTTCATCAACTATAAAAAGTCACAAAATTTTAATGTCTCCGTAACGAATAAGCGACATTCAAAATAATTAATTGTTGCTGTGTTGAACGTCGCTGTTTCGAAAAGCATCGCTATTTCTATATGTTGTTCTTTGAAACATCGCTGCATTGAGACCACTGTTTTAATATTTGCTATTTGGAATGTCGTCTATTAGTTACGGAGCTGAAATTATGCACTTAGTTTTTTTTTTGCCACTTAATTATATTATATTACTTTATCTCCAGTTTAAAATTTGTTTAACTAATCTTTAGTATTGAATGAGTGCAAAGGTCGTTACGAAATGTAAAAAAATCTTATCTTAATGCCTTATTCTAATTAGCAATTAGTTAAGATCAAAATGAAGTCCCCTTTTTCTAATAGACCGCACCGCCATCATATTTTTGTCCGGGTTACTCTGTCGAGAATGTCTGCCTAAGTACTGTATTAATTCCTCTCTCTTACGTATTTCTCAGGCATAAACCAACTCTTTCATCCTCCCCCATACGTGAAATTCTAACGGAGTTAGATCTGATCTTCTAGCAGGGAGCAGGGACCTCCTCTCCTGATCCACCGATTTGGAAAACGCAATGTACTACCTTACAGTTTGTCGATAATATATGACATCCATCATGCTGGAATATTCAGCGGCACATTTTCCAGTAGTGGTGGCAGGTGATTAATGAGTCTTCGTATGTTTCCCCATTTACAATGTTTGGCAGAAAATGTGACACAATTGCCTGATAGTTTATTACACCACACCAAACATTAGGACTCAACCGTGTTTGGTAATTACGGTTTCACGTTAGACGTGGATTTTTTTGGGCCCAGTAATGAACATTAGAATTGTATTCATCTGTCCCCAAAATAGTTCTGGAAAAAGTTGCATATTACATATTGGCGTTTAAAAAATAAAGTTCATTCTCCTTAAAGGATCCTCTATAAGTAAACTTGAACTGATGTATAACGATATGGATGTTGTTCGTCTTTGTTCAATGTCGTCCAAATTTTCCACTGCGGCACATTAACGCGGCTAGCTACGACACATGCGCTGGTCGTCGGACCTTTCTGGAAACTCTTAAAGGTGCGTT
Source organism: Monochamus saltuarius (assembly GCA_025584915.1). NCBI lineage: Eukaryota > Metazoa > Arthropoda > Insecta > Coleoptera > Cerambycidae > Monochamus > Monochamus saltuarius. The sequence goes on along the minus strand of CM046726.1, from coordinate 26,125,281 downwards.
CTCATGATTCTATTTTAGTTCATCAATTTTTTGCAGATCAACGAAGAAAATTGCTGTGAGAACATATATTTCAATTTTGTCGGTAAAGTTAAGTTGATTCCACAAACGATTGACCCATTCAAACTTTATCGTTTAAGTTATAAATCGTTAATGGCTTTCAGATGAATTGAAACGTGTTTGAAGCGTATGAACATTTGCCAATCGATTTGAATTATCCGATTCTGGTGGTTATAGTTTGCTTATTAATTTTACAAGACATATAACAACAAAATGGCATTAAACTGGTCAGAGAGTACCATGTAAAAATTTATAGAACTGAATCATAATCATGACTGCTGAAACTCCATACTGGTTTCTCCTTAGGATTTTTTTTTATCCAAAAATGGTGTATTTTACGCTGTTTTTCCCATTGCAAGACCATATTTCTCCTTTAATCTCTCCTTTGGAAATAATTGTTGCACCCGTACGAATCGCTGCATTTGTCGCCGTCGCTTGAAATGTGCTAACTAAAAACTTAACCGAGAGAACGCGCCTTAAGAATGGCTTCTTTGTTATTAGGGCAGTAGCTTGCAGGACCTCCTACGTGAATTTGCCTGTGGTGTACAATTCCTGATTCACTGACCATTCGACAGGTGCTTGCAAATACACGAATATTTGGAAGTCATCGGCTTGGAAAGCGACGATAATATTCTCGACATGCTTCGGCATCATTTCTATCCATAAACTTAAAGAATATCTGCGTATTCATTCAAAAATGCAGCCGTTTTAGCAAATAAGACGTTCAACTGACTCACTCGAAATTACGTAAAATGCACAAAACATGTAACAGCTCAAATATTCGTGAATTTTTTCAAACAATAACAAAAAAGGAGTGCACAGCCAACTTGTTAATTTATGTTTAGATAGTAAATCTAAAAACTGATAAAATGTTTTAGACTGATGATGTTAACTGCCTAAACTTACTAGTGGTTCGGATGATATTCCATCGTTCCTACTTAAGGATTGTGAAATGTTATTTATTATTCCTTTAAAAATTGTATTTGAAATTTTTAAAAAAAATAAATTACTCCCCCTAAAATGGAAAATTTCTAAAATAATTCCTATTTTCAAAAAAAGTGATAAGTCAGGCATGAATAACTCTTATAATCAACAATTTTATGAAATGCTACTTTTTGATTTTCTTTTTTTCCACACCAACCATATGATAAGTGAACGAAAACATGTGTTTTTCAAAGGGAGGTCTACTATTACGAATCTATTTTGTGCAATTGAATTTATTGCTGATTCTGTTGATAATGGGTTTCAGACTGATATAATTTACACCGACTTTGCTAAAGCATTCTACAGAGTTGGTCACGTTATATTGCTAAAAAAATTTGGATTTTCTGATTTACTTATTCACTTAATTAGAGACTAATTAACTAATAGCATCCAGCACATTATGTATCGTGGTTTTAAGTCTGTTGAAGTGATTGCGTTCTCAGGAGTCACTCAAGGCTCGGTTTTGGGTCCATTATTATTTGTTTTATTTATAAACGATATTGTTAGTAATCTAAATGTAGATTGTTTGCTCTATGTTGTTGACCTGAAAATATTTAGTAAAATATCCAATATTAATGTATATATGCTTCAGCAGAATTTAGATTCCAATCAGGATGTTATTGAATTTAATTACAACATTAATGATCATTTCTTAGAGATAACTCGATCTGTTAGAGATCTGGGAGTATTATTTCATTATAAATTATAGTTTAATGATCACATATTGGATATTACATTTAAAGCGTATAATACACTTGGATGTATTATTAGGAACACCTGCACGTTTAAATCTGCTGTGGCTTTGAAACTTCTTTATACAACTTTAGTTAGGTCGAAATTGGAATATGCTTCTGTCGGTGTCTAAATTATGTAACTTATATTGACAGTTTAGAATGTGTTTAACATCGTTAAACTGATGGAATTTATCCTCAAACTGACACTTCCCAGAATGAGCTTTTACAGAAGTTTTCTGTTAAATCTTTGGAAGACAGACGTAGCATTGCCTACTTAGTATTTTAATTTAAATTAATAAATAACCTAACTGATTGGGGTGATTTATTAAATAGACTTAATTTTCTCAGGGCAGTCTCAATACACGCTGGTACTTTTTACTTGCCAACGCCAAGAACTAATATTAGAAGTCATTCTCCCTTGAATTTTATGTACAATACTTATAACAATTTAAAGTCACCGATTGATATATTTCCGTGTTCTGTTTCAAGCTTGAATGCTGCTTTTTTAATCTGATGCTATTTCTAATATTAATAACGCATTATTATAGTTTTGTGAATTTTAATTGTAAATATACTTTTTTTTTGGTTTCTGTATTTTGCATCTGTTTAGTACTTCTCTTTCTTTGTATTTCTTTTTGTATGTGATTCCCATTCTGTAATTGGGCAGTCGTCTGTTGAATCCATTTACTTTACATCTTACCTCCAAGGGATCTTCCTCATCGAGTGAACTTTTGCGAGTGGTTGTTGTTGCATCAATAGCATTTAAACCCAAACATTACCATGAACATTTCAGTTAGGGATAAGGCAATTTTCACAAGTAATGATATTCAAAATGTTCACAGCACGCATTACTAGGCATTGGAAAAGCCGTATGTCACTCGGCAAATAGGTACACTTTCAACAAGGATTCTCAGTAAATGTGAGGTCTGGAAATGCGAATATAGTACTTATTGTCCTTTTCATTTTGGACAATCGGTTAACTGGTACTCTTTATTTTACAATTTTTGACATAACATCCTGGTATACAAAACCAGGGTCATCAGGGAGGTTCTTACACTATCAGTCTCACCTATAGCAAAAGCACAAAATCCATCTGGTATTGGCAATGAAAAATAGGGTTATTTTGACGGGAATATAAATACATTAAAAAAATTGTTCATTAAGAGTGGTTAGGTACCCTAAGAAATTAATTATTAAACTTTTATTTCAAAGAACAGAACATGCTACTACACATACCAATCGTGATATTCACGAATATTTTAAGTATTACTCATTGAAAAAACATTTTTTGAAAATATAACATAAAATTTACATTTAAGAATCAATTAACAGTAGGTAATTTATTTTCAAAGTTAAAATATAAAGATGACAAGTTGAAAGGTAATATATTGAGCAAACGGGAAAATGTCTGAACGACCGTATTAGTTCACATAGAAGTGATATTACGAATCACAAAATATCCTCCAGTGTGATCAGAAAATTGCGTATGAGGATGTCACTATATTAGATAAATATAAATCAAAGTCTAAATGGGATATGAAACCAAGTACTAATGAGAGAAAACTTGCTTTAAATGTGGCAGGAACCATAACCCTACAGATGGTCCAGCGATACATTGGAAATGTTTTTGTTGTAAGAAAAGGGGCCATACAAGCATTTAGGAAAATTGTGACAAGATTTAGCAAAATAAAGATTTGCAAAGGATTTCGCGGAATTCCGGGCAATTTCAAAGAATTTCCAAGGATTTCGCATTTGATAAAAATTACCTCGAAATTATTATACTTATACAGGGTGTCCGAAATATGAGTGCCTTAATTTTGCCATACGATAAAGTGCACTGAACAAAACATATTTGACTTAACAATTTTTTTTCTTTGACCAACCAACAGAATTATGACAGCAAGCAGGTCTTGAATATGTGACAATAACGTCGCTCACTTACTAAGGATTGTTATGTTTTATACATAATTATTACAAATAAGTACACCTAAACATATGTACTTACTGTGAATGGTTTTCTTAGAGCTCTTTTCACAACATAAAATAATAGTTTTTTACTGTTTAAGAAAGGTATTTTAAGCTAATATGTATCAAATCTCCTACAATTCCTATCAATGAAGTCATATGTATGTTCTCTGATACCAAACATCTAGGTATGCTAATGAACATCCACAGACAAAACTCTATTCAATAATTATCTAAAAAAATTAATATATTTACTAACCTCTGGAGTGGGAACTCGAAATTCAACCACATTTTGACATTCAATTTCAAATAATTTTAATTTATTGGTATAATCATCTTTATAGTTAGATATTTGACTCAAGTTAAAGGAGGCCACCTGATGAAGCGATCCTAATAAAACGCAGAAATAAGTGAGATCTCAATTATTGTGGTTGAATTTCGAGTTCCCACTCCAGAGGTTAGTAAATATATTAAATTTTTATTGAATAGAGTTTTGTCTGTGGATGTTCATTAGCATACCTAGATGTTTGGTATCAGAGAACATACATATGACTTCATTGATAGGAATTGTAGGAGATTTGATACATATTAGCTTAAAATACCTTTCTTAAACAGTAAAAAATGTTACAAAAGCTAATAATAAGGAATATATGGGTAGATATTGTGGGTGTAATTCAACGCAGGTTGGGGCTTTTGTCCACTGAGTAGTTAGTTTCACACAATATTGTTAATACCTGAAAATATATGAGAAAAAAACAAAATAATAGTGTTTAAAATAACTTCTGTTTCTTGCAGGAATCGTTTACTGTACAAACGTATCGTAGTTAGAGAGTTTTGCCTAGATTCGCCGTAAATTAACATGCGATGCAGCTGATTATGGTTACTATAAATTGTTCAATTTTTGTTTATGTACACTCACAAACATCAAAGAAAAATGAGACAAAAATGAATCGCACTAGCTGTAGGTACCAATCTGATTAATACTACTTTTAGGTTATCACTAGCCATCTAACACTGCTGCGTTGTCGTACGTTACAGTACGTTGCAGTTTTAACGAATTTCTCGGAAACTTCAATTGTTTACTTCATTAATACTAATCCAAAAATCAAAATACGAACAAATTACGTTACAGGCGCTTTTACTTGACCTTAATAATTGTACCTTAGTTTGTAATTTCGTAACATAGTTTTGGATATTATTACAGTTGATTTTTATTTTTTCAAAATGAATTTGTAGACAAACTATTCGTTTTAGACATTTTTTTCATAAGAGTTTTTTATTGAATTTAGTCAGATATATAACCCCTTAAAATTACGGCACTCATATTCCAGACACCCTGTATAGGGTGTCTGTAAAAGGTTGGGAGAAAACCCCGGGGGCAAAATATGATGGCCTAAATCAAGTTACCTTAGTCCAAAATTTTTTTTAGATACAGGGTGTTGAAATTTTTTCAGTTCACGAATTTTTTCTGGCAGGAGAAATTGAAATATGTTAGCGGATTTGCTGTCAATTGTAAAGGCCGCAACTTATAGTACTTCGCATGCATTAAAATCGTCATAACTGTTGTGTGCTTGTACATCCAGTACAGAGGGTCTCTAAAAGATCTGGATGAAATAGGTACTACCACATGTTGCTAGGGCCAAGATACTCGTATGATGATCTAACCCAATTTACCTTAGTCCAATCTTTGATAGTAGGTACTTAATTGATACTTTATTCAAGAAAGAAGGCAATGTGTTTATGTTTATGAAATAAAACCCTAAAATACTATCCAAAAAACGGCTGTTCAAGAAATTTTTTTATGAAAAGAAACGCCGAAGAATAAGAATTATTGATTAAAAAATCAATCCCCCAGTGCACAACAAATTTATGACGATTTAAATGCATGTGAAGTATTGGAAGTGGCGCCCTCTACAACTGATAGCAAATTCGAGCCAATATTTCAATTTCTCGTGCCAGAAAACTCACCTCTACCAAGTTTTATGTATTTACTACACTACTAATGAAGTTATTGAGGAAAAACAAAAATAAAATTGTAACTTCAACACCCTGTATCTCGGAAATTATACAATTTTGGACTAAAGTAACTTAGGCCATATTTTAGTCCTCGGAATATGTGGTAGTATTTTTTCCCAACCGATTACATACACCCTATACGCGAGATATTTTAAAATCATCTCGATGTATTAACTCATTAAAAAATGGAATCTGGAATATAGAGAAATGTTATAAAAAAGTGAATAGGTTCTCAACTTAGGTTTACTGAATGATAAAAATATTATGGCATGTAGATACGTAGTTACTGTTTTTGAATTTATATTTGTATTGTATTAGCTAAATAGATTCTTCATACAGGTGGCCCCATTATTTAAACATAATGAAAATATTTAAATATACAATGGCAAAAGTAATGATAATTTATCTATACTCTATTTTTGAACTAAAAGGAATGATTCAAATTTCCCGAACTTAAACATTAGCTAATTGGTTCATTTGTCGCCAAGTTTACATAACCCCACATAAATCCGTGTTTATTGTCACTGTCAACATTGTCAACTAGATTAGTATTAAGGCTACTAAGATTAACGTTGCCACTTCATAGATTTATTTTGTGTTTACTTTTCTTCCCTGTTAATCCAAAAGCAAATAAAATAGTTTTTTTAATAATTTAACAGCGAATTGTATTGGTTTATGTGCACTTTTTTATGTTGTTTTTTTTTTCAAATTTGCCATCAAAATGATCTATTTCTTCTGTATATATGATTTCATTATTTACTCCTCTTCTTTAAGTATACATTAATTTAAATCAAAAGCATTCACCTACTTCAATCTAACATTTACTCTTTTTTATTGGTATTGAGATATTAACAATGTGTGACAATTTTAATTTAGGACTGTCAAAAATCAGTTAGTAAGTGTATTACACTGGTAACCAATGCTGTTACCAAACATTTGCTGGAGAGGAAGGTATATGATATTTCCACAAACTTTGCAAACAAGGAACTACATCAAAACTGAGTAAACTGTATCAAGAATAGTTTAGTTTAAACAACTTTAGATTGATCATAATTAAATTAATTATCATATTTATATCATACTAAAATTAAAAAACAATAATCGAATTGCCAACGATCATTTAATCATGAAATGTACATTCCTGTTGTTTAGATAATGACATTCAAAGAACTTGCAGAAAGCAGTTACTGACACGTGTGTTCCTCAATAAATTGTCGTATTGAACCTTTATTAAATCTAAATATTTTTTTAAATTCTTCATCAGGTCCATCTAATGGATTACTTAAATTATTTATCTTTCTTCGTTGGATGTTTTGATATAAATTTTACAATTTACTTTCGATGTGTCTTTATAAAATTAAATGTAAATTTAATAAGCCGCCCATCTTCACAATTCAAATACATACGTTAAACTATAGCGAAATCTAATTACTTGTGTTTAAGAAATTCTGTTAAAATTCTGCATAACGTGTTAGAAATAACATTGCCGTTACAAGGAACAAAATAGTTACAAAAATTTAAGATGAAATATATATAACATAAAATAATAAAAATAACAATTTTTTTTTACTTATCTGCTTTTCTCAGTGTGAGATTTTTTGGTTAGGCAAACTTAGGTTAAAAAATAACCCTTCACTGATCCGTTTGGCGCAAAGGCTTATTTAATTAATCTTTATTTTTTCAGAAGTGTGGCAAAAACCCAATAAAACTAAAGAAAAACTAAAATTATGCCACAAATAAATAGCTTCAGACAGTATTTTCCGTATAACTTAGCAACCCTTCACTAAAATGTTAAACAGTTTAGGTATATTGCGACATACAAAATTTTACCAGAAATCCATATTTTTAGAAATATACAGAGTGTTTTGTTTAAAAATGTAATATTTGGCATGCACCGTTTTTATCCGTAATTTTATAATTTTTTTCTGTATTATGAAGCTAATAACTAATAGCCCACCCTGTATATATGGTTGATTTAAACAATCAGGAATTGAAATGCGTAGTTTTGTAATAGTTTCGTTTTTTAATCACTCGAATATTTTAAAATCAACTGAGAACAGAGAACTTGAGAAAAACTACGGTATAGTTCAATTAGCTACACCACTGACGTCGCTATAGTTAACTTTGTTAGCAGATCCTGTTCAGTTGAATGTCGGTCATTTACATATCCCTTCATTTTTAATGGTTTATCTATGCACGAGAATAGTCTTTATGCACTACAATAAATTTACGGCTTCATGACTTTGTCATATACAAAATTCTACCGCACAACGATTTTTTACGTTTACGTTTTTTTATTACATTCATTGTTGGTAGGTATTTTTTATGGTTCTGTGGCATACAAAGAGCTGATTTATTTAGACCTGCGGAAAGTTTACCTTGGCGTTACTGCACCAATAACAAACTTAATATCTTCCTATAATTTATGGTAGGAGAAGCGTTCACGTTGCTCGTAAACATAAAAAGGCTATAAAAAGAAGATACCGAAACAAAAAATGGCGTTACCTAGTAAGTAACCAACACGTTTTTACTATGCTTGAATAACTACATGCTGCCTATTTTTTATAGAAGACTTTTAAGAATTTTCTAAGTTTAACATACGTACTGCCTTCTTTTTTAAATTTAAAATATGTTAAATATTATTAATCATGGTGGTTATGTTATGGGGAACTCTTCTGGAATGACATATATGATGGCATACTTGCCGATTTGATGATTATCACACTTCAAGTGTCATTTTAGATTTAATATTTATTTGGAATTTATTATATGTTAGGTTACTCAAACCTTAAGGTAAATCCTAACTTATTTTGCATTAGCCTTAGAGACACCCTTTTCAATGTAAATAAAATAATTATAAATGTTTGTAGCGTTTAATCGAAGATGGTCATACTACCAAGTACTACTTTTTAGTTATACTCGCGTCAAGAATTCAGACGTCTTACGTCATACGAACAAATGAATAATTCATTATATTTTTATCAAAATATTTAAGAAACTGCAACTGAGAGTAATAAAACTATATACTACACTAAATGTTTGCATTATATATTGCACTAAATTGAAAAAAATTGTTGTTTTTAACGCCAAATATCGAAAATTAGGTTGACAATAAAGACAATTGCCTAATGTCAACCATGACGTAAGACGTCTGAATTCTTGACGCGAGTATATTACTCATTTTACACACAATGTTGCATTGCTATAGAGAGTGCTTCTTAAGTAGAGGTCACATTTCCAGAGGCGTATTCTGTAGCCAAAAATATGGGTTTTTTGTTATTTAAATGTGGGATTTTAGTGCAGCCATTGTCCAACTACAGCATGTCAAAAAGACAAGATTTTTGCAAATATAATTGTTTATTGTTCGATTGTTGCAACCTCGCTAATTAACAAATTAATAGCTCTTCTCCCGGAATCGTTAGAAAATCGGATTTTTTTTGCAATAATTCTGGGATCATGGGGAGAACCATCGGCACAAGGTTGTTGCACGAAATTGTTTATTTTTCTATTTTTGCAACCTGGCTAATTAACAAATTAATAACTACTCCCGGAATCACTAGAGACCTGAATTTTTTTCCGGGATTTCTGTCTTTTTAAGGCGAACCATCAGCACAAGATTTTTGCAAATATAATTGTTTATTGTTCAATTGATGCCAGAATTATTGCCGATGGTTTGCCTTAATAAGCCAGAAATCCTGGAAAAAATTCCGGTTCTCTAGTGATTTTGGAGGTGGAGTTTTTAATTTGTTAATTAGCCCAATTACAACAATTTAGCAATAAATAATAAAGCTAACACCAAAGTGATAAAGAGAGACCTCGAAAACCCCCGAGAGAACATTTTTCAGACATTTTCGTTGAATCGTGTGTGACATTTGCCATATGTTCAACAAAAATGGGTCATTTGTTAAAAAAACAATTAAAAATTTGCGAGCGTACAGAGGTTAGATGTACCTTTTGTTATAAACAATTCCCTGAACATTTTGCAGAAAATCGCATCTCAATCGGACTTCTCCGCAAAAAGTTGTCCATTTTCACTTTTTTCATGCTAATTTGACGCGACTAAACTGATTGATAATCCTCGTAACTAGGCTGTCAATGTGATTTACGGCTTGCTGCAAAAAATGGTGACGTATTCAACCATATCAAAGAAGTGAACCGACTTATTAGGATATCATATCATTAGATATTAGTAGAATGGTAAAACGAAAGGACGCAAAATCATGTCAAAGTAGAAATCTTTCTTCATTTGCAAAACAATTTTCTTTTGCTGTTCGGCATAATATGCGATTTTACGAAGAGCCACGTATAGATTTTTTTTTTAAATTCAGACTTTAAACTCTGAACTCTGACTTTATTTTTCAAATTCAAACTTTATTCTTTGGATTCAGACTTTAAGCTCTAATTTCAGATTTTATTCTCTGAATTCAGACATTAAACTCTGAATTCAGGCTTTAAACATCAAGTCGGCAATTCCATGACTTGACCTTCTTGAGTAGGGTTAGTTTTTTTTTTAAACACCATGTATTTTTCGATAATTAGTGCGTTAAGAGACCTCCGATGGAAGTTGAGTAAAATAAATTAGTCAGTTCTCTTAATTTTGAGACTTTTTAACGTTCAACATTTTTCCAACACTTTGTATATAAAACGGTCTTTCGTACATCCGACAACCCATCCGAAGCAAAAAATAAATTTATTCCATGAATATTGGGAGTTTCAATATTGGTTCAGTTTTCTTAAACACCCTGTATTGTTTTCATTAAAATAGTTTCCATATAGACCATTGTTAAAAGTTTCATCAAAGGAATATTATACTTCCATGAAGCTTTCTAGAGAACGGTCGGTTTTTTAAACACCCAGTAGTTTTTAATTAGTATAGTTTTCTTACAGACCGTTGTGAAAAGTTTCATTAGAAAATATTCCATGAATTGTGAGGATATTTAAAGAATGGTTTGGTTTTATTAAGCACCCTGTATATTTTCATTAGTATAATATTTTTACAATCGTGAAAAGTTTCATAAAAAAAAATAAATTCCATAAATTTTGTGGATCTAGAGAATGATTCTTTATTTTACACCCTGTATTTTTCATAAGTATGTATTCATATACATAATAATACCAAAGTATATATTTTTATAGTTTTTACAAACTATTGTAAAAGTTTCATCAGAAAGAAAAAAAAATTTTAAATCCACAAATATTCAGGATTTTTAGGGAACAGTTCAGTATTTTTAAACCCCCTGTATTTTTCATTAATATAGATTTTTACAAACTATTGTATAAAGTTTCATCAAAAGAATTTTCTAATTCCATGAATTTTGAGGATTTTTAGAGAATGGTTCGTTATTTTTAAACACTCTGTATTTCTTAATTAGTATATTTTCCTACAGAACATTGTATAAAATTTCATCAAACAGAATTTTTAATTCCAAGAATTTTGAAAATTTTTAGAGAATGGTTCGTTATTTTTAAACACTCTGTATTTTTAATTAGTATATTTTTCCTACAGAACATTGTATAAAGTTTCATCAAAAAGAATTTTTTAATTCCATGAATTTTGAAAATTTTTAGAGAATGGTTCGTTATTATTAAACACTCTGTATTTGCTTCGATAGTGAGTGTCATAATAAATCCTTGATGGAAGTTTAATAAATAAAAAAAAATTTCCATGAATTTTGGGAGTTTCAATATTTGTTCAGTTTTCTTAAACACCCAGTAGTTTTTTAATTAGTATATATTTCTTAGAGACCATCGTGAAAAGGTTAATAAAAAAATATTCAATGAATTATTGTGGGGATTCTTAGAGTATGGTTTGGTTTCGTTAAGCACCCTGTATATTTTCATTAGTATAATATTTTTACAATCGTGAAAAGTTTCATAAAAAAAATAAATTCCATAAATTTTGTGGATCTAGAGAATGGTTCTTTATTTTACACCCTGTATTTTTCATAAGTATGTATTCATATACATAATAATACCAAAGTATATATTTTTATAGTTTTTACAAACTATTGTAAAAGTTTCATCAGAAAGAAAAAAAAATTTTAATCCACAAATGTTCAGGATTTTTAGGGAATGGTTCGGATTTTTAAACACCCCGTATTTTTGTCGATAATTAGTGCGGTAAGAGTCCCCGACGGAAGTTTCGTACCAAAAAATGTTCAGTTCCCTTAATTTTGACATTTTTTAACGTTTCACATTTTTCCAACACTTTGTATTTAAGACGGGCCTACGAACGTCACAGAACCCCTCGAAGCGAAAAAACCGAAAATTTCCTCGAATCTGTAATTTTTATTTTTTCTCGTCAATTTTATCGCAACACCCCGTACATCGAGCTTTTTGAGTCGCACTGTATATAAGCGAAGCGACTTGAAGTCTGCCATATTGTCTAGCTCACTGATACCACCTATTCATTCTCCATTTATGCAAAGTTCAATGCAAATAGCAATAGCGGATGGAAATATTTGACAGCTGTTCTATGGCTTCCGTCATTTTGACCCCGTCTTGGTCTGCCATATTGTCTAGCTCACTGATACCACCTATTCATTCTATTTATGCAAAGTTCAATGCAAATAGCAATAGCGGATGGAAATATTTGACAGCTGTTCTATGGCTTCCGTCATTTTGACCCCGTCTTGCTTAGAATTTTCGCAAATTTCGATACGAAAACGAATTCAAAACCAAACGCTCGCATAACACAACGTATCTAGAGACTTCAAATTTACCGTTTTCGGCCTTTGGGGGCCTCCGGTCGACCCATTTAGCGAAATTTTCTGCGATTTATTCGGAAATGTCACCGCGCACTCGCCATTTGACGTTTCTGTAGTCGACGAAAATTTTTGCTATTTTCACTATAAAATCGAATTTTAAACCTAAACCTGAGGCACACGACACATTGTAGAAGGTTCAAAGTGTACGTTTCGATATGGCTTTATGGAAATAAAGGTACTTACTTTTCAGAATGTAATCGTTTTGAAGGTTTTGTGAGGACCCGCCATATTGCTAGGCTCTTCTCCCCGTCTCGGTTTGGATTTAAGCAAATTTTATGGAAAAACGAACTCGAAATCCAGGGCTCGCATAACGGAAAGTATCTAGACTTTAAACATACCTTTTCTGGCATTGGCGGCCCTCCGATCGACCCTTTTAGCGAACGTTCCTAAATTTTATCGGGAGCTGTCACAGGCGGTGCACCGTCCTGGTAGCCGTTTGACGTTTAGGACGGCCGGCGGCCGAGCGAATGCGAATACCGCCGAACGTGTAATTGAGTAAAACTTTCGTTATTTTCACTATAAAATCGAATTTTAAACTCAAACCTGAGGCACGCGACACATTGTAGAAGGTTCAAAGTTTACGTTTCGACATGGCTTTGTGGAAACGAATGCGGGAAAATACGAAAATATCGAATCCGAAATAGTTGGACGTCTACCCATATCTGACTGACGTTTCTCGAATTCCCGGCTATATCTATCTCTTTTTCGCGACATCCGCGAAAATGGAAAACTGGCGGCCGCGGACCTCCGGAAAAACGCAAAATTCGCCCCGAAAAAGGTAAAGAGAAATCACCAAAATACGCCCACCGGACAACCGAAGGACCGAACTCGGCTTCGCGCACCCGGGCTCGCCGCTGCGCGGCTCGCCTCAAAAGCCTTAGGTAATGCAAAACGCCACTTATTCGAGAGAGAGAAAAAACAACGGATTTTAATATATAAGAAATAGAAAGGTGGCAAGTCGGCATTCGCCGACTTGACCTTTCTTGAGTAGGGTTAGTTTTTAAACACCATGTATTTTTCGATAATTAGTGCGTTAAGAGACCCCGATGGAAGTTGAGTAAAATAAATTAGTCAGTTCTCTTAATTTTGAGATTTTTACCGTTCAACATTTTTCCAACACTTTGTATATAAAACGGTCTTTCGTACATCCGACAACCCATCCGAAGCAAAACAAATAATTTTATTCCATGAATTTTGGGAGTTTCAATATTGGTTCAGTTTTCTTAAACACACTGTATTGTTTTCATTAAAATAGTTTCCATATAGACCATTGTTAAACGTTTCATCAAAGGAATATTATACTTCCATGAAGGTTTCTAGAGAAAGGTCAGTTTTAAACACCCAGTAGTTTTTAATTAGTATAGTTTTCTTACAGACCGTTGTGAAAAGTTTCATTAGAAAATATTCCATGAATTGTGAGGATTTTTAGAGAATGGTTTGGTTTTGTTAAACACCCGTATTTTTCATCGGTATAATTTTTTTACAATCGTGAAAAGTTTCATAAAAAAATTAATTCCATAAATTTTGTGGATCTAGAGAATGGATCTATATATTACACCCTGTATTTTTCATACGTATGTATTTATATACATAATAAAACCTAAGTATATATTTTTATAGTTTTTGACAAACTAATGTAAAAGTTTCATCAGAAAGCGAAAAAAATTTTAAATCCACGAATTTTCAGGATTTTTAGGGAACAGTTCAGTTTTTAAACACCCCGTATTTGTTCAATAGTATATTCTTCCTACAGAACATTGTAAAAGTTTCATCAAAAGAATTTTTAATTCCATGAATTTTGTTGATTTTTAGAGAATGGTTCAGTTTTTAAATCCTCTGTATTTCTTAATTAGGATATATTTTCCTATAGAACATTGTATAAAGTTTCATCAAAAGAATTTTTAATTCCATGAATTTTGAGGAATTTTAGAGAATGGTTCGTTATTTTTAAACACTCTGTATTTTTAATTAGTATATTTTTCCTACAGAACATTGTATAAAGTTTCATCAAAAGAATTATTTAATTCCATGAATTTTGAGGATTTTTAGAGAATGGTTCGTTATTATTAAACACTCTGTATTTGCTTCGTTAATGAGTGTCATAATAAATCCTTGATGGAAGTTTAATAAATAAAAAATTTCCATGAATTTTGGGAGTTTCAATATTGGTTCAGTTTTCTTAAACACCCAGAATTTTTAATTAGTATAGTTTTCTTACAGACCATTGTGAAAAGTTTCATAAAAAATATTCAATGAATTATTGTGGGGATTCTTAGAGTATGGTTTGGTTTCGTTAAGCACCCTGTATTTTTCATTAGTATAATTTTTATAATCGTGAAAAGTTTAATAAAAAAATTAAATTCCATAAATTTTGTGGCTGTAGAGAATGGTTCTTTATTTTACACCCTGTATTTTTCATAAGTATGTATTCATATACATAATAATACCAAAGTATATATTTTTATAGTTTTTTACAAACTACTGTAAAAGTTTCATCAGAAAGCAAAAAAAAAAATTTAAATCCACGAATGTTTAGGATTTTTAGGGAACAGTTCAGTTTTTGAAACCTCCTGTATTTTTCATTAGTATAGATGTTTTAAAACTATTGTACAAAGTTTCATCAAAATGAATTTTCTAATTCCATGAACTTTGAGGAATTTTAGAGAATGGTTCGTTATTTTTAAACACTCTGTATTTCCTAATTAGTATATTTTCCTACAGAACATTGTATAAAATTTCATCAAATAGAATTTTTAATTCCATGAATTTTGTTGATTTTTAGGAAATGGTTAGGTTTTTAAACCTCCTGTATTTTTCATTAGTATAGATTTTTACAAACCATTGTATAAGGTTTTATCAAAAATAATTTTTAATTCCATGAGTTTTGTTGATTTTTAGGAAATGGTTAGGTTTTTAAACCCTCTGTATTTCTTAATTAGTATATTTTTCCTACAGAACATTGTATAAAGTTTCATCAAAAGAATTTTTAATTCCATGAATTTTGAGGATTTTTAGAGAATGGTTCGTTATTATTAAACACTCTGTATTTGCTTCGTTAGTGAGTGTCATAATAAATCCTTGATGGAAGTTTAATAAATAAAAAAATTTCCATGAATTTTGGGAGTTTCAATATTGGTTCAGTTTTTAAACACCCAGTAGTTTTTAATTAGTATACATAGTTTTCTTACAGACCATTGTGAAAAGTTTCATGAAATAAATATTCAATGAATTATTGTGAGGATTCTTAGAGTATGGTTTGGTTTCGTTAAGCACCCTGTATTTTCTCATTAGTATGATTTTTACAATCGTCAAAGTTTCATAAAAAATAAAATCCATAAATTTTGTGGATGTAGAGAATGGTTTTTATTTTACACCCTGTATTTTTCATAAGTATGTATTCATATACATAATAATACCAAAGTATATATTTTTACAGTTTTCTACAAACTATTATAAAAGTTCCATCGGAAAGCAAAAAATTTAAAATCCACGAATGTCCAGGATTTTTAGGAACAGTTCGAATTTTTAAACACCCCGTATTTTTCGATAATTAGTGCGGTAAGAGTCCCCGACGGAAGTTTCGTACCAAAAAATTTTCAGTTCCTTAATTTTACATTTTTTAACGTTCGACATTTTTCCAACACTTTGTATATAAAACGGTCCTACGCACGTCAGAGAACCCCTCCGAAGCGAAAGAACCGAAAATTTCCTCGAATCTGTAATTTTTATTTTTTCTCGTCAATTTTATCGTAACACCCCGTACATCGAGCTTTTTGAGTCGCACTGTATATAAGCGAAGCGACTTGAAGTGTGCCATATTGTCTAGCTCACTGATACCACCTATTCATTCTATTTATGCAAAGTTCAATGCAAATAGCAATAGCGGATGGAAATATTTGACAGCTGTTCTATGGCTTCCGTCATTTTGACCCCGTCTTGGTCTGCCATATTGTCTAGCTCACTGATACCACCTACCTATTCGTTCTATTTATGCAAAGTTCAATGCAAATAGCAATAGCGGATGGAAATATTTGACAGCTGTTCTATGGCTTACGTCATTTTGACCCCGTCTTGCTTAGGATTTTCGCAAATTTCGATACAAAAACGAATTCAAAACCAAACGCTCGCATAACACAACGTATCTAGAGACTTCAGATTTACCGTTTTCCGCCTTTGGGGCGCTAAGGTCGGCCGATTTAGCGAAATTTTCTACGATTTATTCGGAAATGTCACCGCGCACTCGCCATTTGACGTCGCAAATTTTCGCAATTTTTACTATAAAATCGAATTTTAAAAACAGATCTGAGGCACGACACATTGTAGAAGGTTCAAAGTTTACGTTTCGATATGGCTTTATGGAAATAAAGGGGTACTTACTTTCAAAATGTAATCGTTTTGAAGGTTTTGTGAGGACCCGCCATATTGCCAGGCTCTTCTCCACGTCTCGGTTCGGTATTACGCAAAATTCGATACAAATTCGAATTCAAAACCCAGCGCTCACATAACAGAAAGCATCTAGGACTTTAAATTTACCTTTTCCGGCCTTGGCGGGTCTCCGCTCGATCCGTTTAGCGAACGTTCCTAAGTTTTATCCGGAGCTGTCAACGGCACCGCACCGTCCGGCTAGCCGTTTGACGTTTCGGACGGCCGAGCGAACGCGAATGCCCCCGAACGCGTAATTGACCCTAATTTTCGTTATTTTCCCTATAAAATCGAATTTTAAACCTAAATCTGAGGCACGCGACACATTGTAGAAGGTTCAAAGTTTACGTTTCGATATGGCTTTGTTGAAATGAATGCGGAAAATACGAAAATATCGAATCGGAAATAGTTTGACGTCTACCCATATCCGACTGACGTTTCTCCGATTCCCGGGCGATAAGCTCCTCCCGCGCTATCTCCATCCCTCTCGCCGAGAACGGCCGGCGAGGACCCTCCGAAAAACGGAAAATTTACCTAGAAAAACGCGAAAAACGGCCCGCCGAGCGCCTCGTCGCGACGGAGAAAGGACCAAATAAGGAGACTCGCCCGCGCCCGCGTCCCCGACGGGCTCGCCCGAAAACGTCGCGCGGAGCGAAACCGGCCTCCGGGCGGCTTCCGGGCTTCCGATAATGGGCGTGGTTTTCGACTTTTGTCTCGTTTCCTCGCGAAATTGGAAAACCGGCGGCCGCGGACCTCGGAAAAACGCAAAATTCGCCCCGAAAAGGTAAAAGAACCACCAAAATACGCCTAAGCGACAACCGCGGGACCGAAGGGCGCTTCGCGCCCTTCGGCTCGCCACGCGGCTCGCGAAAAAGCCTTTGGTAATGCAAACCCAACTTTTCCGCCCGCCCGGAGGAGCGAGAAAAAACAACGGATTTTAATATATAAGAATTAGGCTTTGTATCTCTGAATTCAGACTTTAATCTCTGAACCTATGAATTTATGCATGGTGTTTTATAAATATTGAAATTGAACAAGGGTAGTCGCACTCTAAATCAGCTCTAGAATTAAAAACAGTAGTTAAAATTGTACAGGTTGTTACATTAAAAATGTAATACTTGAAGTCATTTCCGGCGAAATAACAGAAATGATACAAATGTCGAAAAATTGGCATTTTCACCTGTATATTATGTCCTTTAAATCTCAATTGTATATCTAGAAAACTCTGGGTGCTATGACATGTCTAATAATTTCATTAGCAGTGCAATTTCAGTGAATGAAGCCTGAATTCAGAGTTTAAAGTCTGAAATCAAAGTTTAAAATCTGAATTTAGAGATAAAGTCTGAATTCAGAGATAAAAGCCTGAATTCAGAGTTTAAAGTCTGAATTAAAAAAAAATGTTGACATGGCCCTTCTATGGCTTAGTACGGTTTTGCCATTTACGAGAACGAACTACACTGATAAAAATTTTTTGCGATATTATGCGGTGTATTGTTGGTTATTTATTACTTAGGTCAATAATGTGAAATAACAATGTAACGTTACAACTATAATGTAAAATTAGACATTAATTATGAATACACATTTTTTCACAGTAAAACCGTGTTTTTGTACACATGAAATGTAATTTTACAATGTTATTATATATTTTTAGAAATAATCATGTAATTTTACATGAAATATATAGGTACCTAAATGTATGTCATTTTTTTCAGCAAACAATTCTGTTTATTTAAACATAATTTATTCTCGAGAAACAAATCTTTTTTGGTGTAATGCTCACTTGGATTTATTTGTTAAGAAAAGTAGAAGAGTATTTGTTTAAAAGAAACAATACTTAGTCCGTTTTATCATTTTATGAAAACTTAATTCTAAAAAATGATTTTCAAATAAATATATTTTTTTTCATTTCCATAAACAATTTGTTTAAAACTGTATAAAAATAAGGGTTTAAAATTAAAAAAAAATTTTTTGATTGAAATGGATGTGCATTTTGACCTAAATAATGCGTTTATTTAATTCAAAAATGCATATTGGAAATCAGGGATGTGGAAAAGGAAAATTTGTAATCTTTTAATTTTTTTTGAATGAGTTTCTAAATGAAGTTTTATTAGGTTATATAATCTTTTGAAAACTCGTAAATTAAAAAAAGACAATTTCCTAATATATATGTATTGTCGAAAAAAGTATTTGTTTGAAAGGAATAATTCGAATTGTTTCCTATAAATAAAAAATAATTGTCAATAGGTGTCTGCTAGATGTAGCTGAGCTATATTTCGCGTACTCAGATATGTCAGGTTTAAGAGACATGAACAGCCAAAGTTAGTCGTCTGTTAACTCAGCACTCACCTGTAGCGTACTGGTGAGAGGTAATAAGCTCGAAACCGGTATATGTTGACTATTTGCTATACATTTTTCAAGTGTACTTTCAGGAGCATTTGTGAAGATGGTATGCATATAGAAACCTTTTTCAATGTTTTCAAGGCTTCAATATATTTAATAGCTAAATATTTTTTATGATTTGCGTATTTTTATTTATTTCAGTTTTTGCTTTGAAACGCAAGTATGGTAAAGTGCATTAGGAAAGTAAAAAATAGAACACGTGTTTATAGAAGAAGCAATTATTAATATTTTTTGTTACTTCTCTTCATACTCTTCCAATGAAAGTAAGATATGACAATATCTAAGAAATATTGCTGTTACATAATTAAGTAGATTACCTAGTATAATTTTAGAAACCAAGTTCTAAATGAAAATTTGACAAGACAGGAAAAAAATATGTAGAACTGTGACGATATTATCTTAAAACGTGCGCAAGATTTCAACTTAGTATGAAAATAACGGAGTTATTAATAATTGTTTTTAAAATCTTAAGTTTGACGCCCCTAATGGCATAAGGAATGTCCTATTATTTTCACTCACGTACCCTTGTATATGTAGAAAAAATGTTTCTTTATTTCATCAACAAGGATCCAAGTTCACGGAACAATTCAATACATGCTTTTTTCTGCAACTAATAGCGAAAGGAATCGAAGAATCGTCTGAAAAACTATTTTGATATTAAAATTGTTACCCATTCTTTGTAATTTTTCTGATTGGAGAGGTACAGGAATATAAAAAAAATATGACAAGTTGAATCAGATTTTAATGCACAAACTTTGAAGGTCAGTAGAACTTCAAAACAGAATGCCAATTTGTTATATACGTTACAGGAAATATCTGATTTCAGGCCATTTCAGTTTGGCCTAGAACACACTAAAAGTTTCTATCATTGTTTTGACCTTTGCATTTTTTCCTATGACATATTATTAGTATCGCTTGATAGTCTGTAGGATAAACTAGAATGGCCATTCTATTATTATTAGGAAATACGCGAATAAAAATTTGCATTCAGACGTTCGAGGATCACTGATATTAATGTTGTAGCTTCTTAATCTGAATCGTGCCGCTATACCTAGAGTTTATTTTTAAATATGTTTATGTAAAAAACGCCAATTACTGCAATTCAAAATGTTACAAAAGCAGTTCTTGCAGAAACAAATAAGGTAGTTACCATTTTCTTGTTTATTTACTGTTTACGTAATGAAAAACAATATTTTTTGTTGTATTATTTAAATCATATTTACCTTTAACAGACGTGTTCCATTTTAGGTTTATAGGTAACTTTGATCTCTTTGAAATATAGCGATTTTAAAGCTAATGTTTGCATTGCTTCATCTTTTTACCCTGATATGAATTAATTTTCCTAATATAATGCATTTTTTCAGTAATTTAAATCGGATATTTCCTACAACTAATGAGGCTATTTTAGTTTGTCCTAAAAACTATCAGGCGATACTAGTATGTCGCAGGAAAAATGCAAAGTTTCTAACAACGATAGGAACTTTTAGGATGTTCTATGCTAAACTGAAATAGTTACACATACATTTATACTTAAAGGTGTCCCGTAATTCCACCTAAATATTGAAGGAGGTATTCTATGGCCTAACTTAGATGTTTTGGTCAGATATTTTTTCTAGATGGCTATTGATCAAAATTAAAATTCCGGTTTTGTGGACCTATGAATTTAGTATTTTTTTGCTCTTTCAATTTTTCCAAAAAATTAATACTTTCTGAATAGAACAAATATTTCTTGTCAATTACCACTCTTTCAAACTGGAAATCATAATAAATAAAAACACATAGAAGAATATTCGAGCACGATTCGAATTTCCCCTACATTCTACATATTATAACAAATGCATATCTGCATATTCCTGATTGCTAATAACGTTCTGCGTCTTGTTAACTACGGTAATTATTAGATTAGACACAATTCGTTTAACAAGACCGGTGAAGCAGTTGAAAACTGTGGAACTGTCAATAAGACTCCACAACAATTAAACATTAAAATGACACACGCCTCCTACGTGGTTTTATTTATTATGATTTATTACGAGGCCTAACAACTATATGTTGGAACAAGCATTTATTTTTTCAATCATGTGACAATCTATTGAAATGAGTTGACAGATTTTCTTGTCATTTTATGTATGCGTTAACGACATATTGCTTGATATTTTAAGCCATTATTAACCGCAAACTACCTTTCCTCAGATTGACACGTGATTCAAAAAATAAATTCTTGTTCCAACATATAGTTGTTAGGGCTCGTATGATGTCTAGTTTGAAAGGGTGGTAATTGATAAGAAATATTTTTTTTACTCAGAAAGTATTAATTTCTTGGAAACATTGAAAGAGCAAGAAAAGTTTCTAAATTAATAGGTTCACAAAATTTTAATTTTGATCCATAGCCATCTAGAAAAAAGTTCTGACCAAAACATCAGGAAGGATTGTTTGTTTCAACCACTTCGAAGTGAAGGGTGAAAATAAAAATTTATTGCTGAAACGTAGTTCCATCAGTAGAACACATGTACCAAATTACAAAATATTAGGTTGAGCCGTTTTTTGAAAAAAAAAATTAAAACCGAATTTTAGGTTCATCCCACCAACGCGAATATCTGCAGGGAGGGCTCAAATTGAAAAAAATATATAGAATAGACCCTCCCTAAATTGGGCCCTAGAATACCCCCCTGCAATATTTACGTGGAATTACGGGATACTCTGTATATATTTTACTATAGAGCTCTGTATAACATGGACTTTTTAGTATAATTAGCAAAGTAGTGGAGGTATTTAAGCCATATTTGGTATATAATGTAACTAGTTAAGGTGTCACAAAATGTGTTGGTATCAAACACTTAACAAGTGGCAAAGATATGAGCATTTAGTAGATACTATTAATTTAGAACAAAAATTATACAACCCTGTATGTAGACCTATTTTCATATCTATTGCAGTTACATGGCAAATTTGATGTTTTGCATTTTTTTGCAGTGCTCCTGCCAAAATAATTTTAACAATAATTTACAACTGCTATTGCCTGATGCCAAATAATTAAATTGAAAAGTGTATATCTATGATAAAATTACATTTTCCCTATGTTAAGAAGCTAATAACAAAGTTAACGAATTGTAAGTAAACTGCAATAGGTATAAATTATTATGCATTCCGAAAAAACAATTAAAAAAATATACCTAGGTAACAGTAGATATTCCTTTTTTGTAAGTTTATCATAGATATTCACTTTTCCTTCGGTTACTTGGCATCAGGTAATAATAATAGTAATTATTAACACTGACTTTTGGTAGGACTACGTACTGAATTAATTGCAAAAAGTTTAATTTGTTATGTAACTACAATAGTTACGAAAATAGGTGAAAATACACTTTTTATTTGAAATTAAATTCTTCGTTTATAAATGTCTTCAAATTTAGTATTATACAACTTTTTTTTCTAAATTAATGGTATACTAAGTGTCCATACTTCCGCCTCTGTGTGTTGAAAATATTTACCTAATACTAACACATTTTGTGACATCTTAACTAGTTACATTGTATACCAAATATTTTCACTACTTTCCTAACTATAAGTAGGTACTAAAAAGTCCATATTTTATTGAAAATTTCAATACCCTGTATCTCATTTACAGGGCCCCAAAATAAAAAAATTAATATAACAAACTGGTATTACCTTTGAAGTTCTACTGACCCTCGAAGTTTGTGCATTAAAACCTGAATCACTCTGTTTAATTAGGTACCTACCTACGTCATGGTTTCACTTATTTTTCCTGAATTTTTTTCACACTAGTTTCATCAATACAGTACTAGATTTATCAGATAGATTCCTCAGCTACCCCATCGAGAAGCACCCTATTGGCAGATCTTTCAAATGCAACGCCCTTTTCATGATGGATTCCAAACAACTACCAATGAGCGCGTGCAATATGCAAGGGAAAGAAACTTTAATACTAACAATTTTTTCAGTTTAACATGTTAAAATTATATTTTCGTACTACATAAATAATTAAAGAACTTGTATTTTAAACTATGACAAGATCAGAACTAAAATCGTCCTGCACCCATCTACTTACCTACTGGATGAAAAATATATTTTACCAAAAATAATATGTACTTAAATTTATATACTTATATATCAAATGAAATATGTTTAGGACTATATATGTATATACTTTTTTTTTCGTTAATTTGCTTACCAAACAAATTTAATATTAATATGTAAAAGTTAGGTTGCCTTCCTTTTTCTGGTCAATATTACCGGGTTGCCCGGTATAAACATTGAAATATACAGGTTGTATCAAAACAGCAGGTCATCCTATTAACTGCATATTTCTGCAACAAAATATGACGATTAAAAAACAAAGAGTGTGAAGTTGAACTTTTAAAAACGTTTTTCGCAATAACTTTTTCATTTTCAATTTTTCACATATAAGTTTTAAATTTATCAGAGATACTCCTTGTGGTTAACTAAATACTCAAGGATATTGTTGTAAGCGACGCCTAAAAAATAAACGTAGAAACTGAGGGAAAAGGGGGTCTGTGCTCCCTCATTTTCTCTGTCGTACGCCCATGGACAAGTTCTTCCAATATCGTACTGTAAAATTTTATTACTCTTAATAATTTTTCCTAAAACTTTTCTTGTTCAAATAACGTTAGAGATAACCGCAGATACACAATTTTAAAGTTCTATTTCTAAAGAAACGCTCAAAGGAGCAATTTATAAATACATTACCGAGTTTTTAAATGCCATAGCTGATTTTATACCCAAACACACTTGCACTGAAATTTAATTTAACATACTAATATTAATATTTTAATTCACAAAATCCATCATAGACCTCCTATAACAATAATTGTCTGAAGCTATTTATTTTTGGCATAATTTTAGTTTTTCTATAGTTTTATTGGGTATTTTGCCACACTTCTGAAAAAAAATAAAGATTAATCAAATAAGCTTTTGCGCCAAACGGATCAGTCAAGGGTTATTTTTTAAACTAAGTTTGCCTAACCAAAAAATCTCACGCTGAAAAAAAGCAGATAAGTAAAAAATAACAAAAATCAGATCACTATTGCGCATTTCCGTATTTTTGACGTTTCGAAAAACTTTCTGTTTTCGTTCTCAAAATAGTGCGCGAAGACTGATCCGTTTGGCGGAAGAGCTTATTTAATTAATCTTTATTTTTTCCAGACGTGTGGCAAAAAACCCAAGAAAACTAAAGAAAAATTCCTATAACAAATTTTGAAAATACTCAAACGTCGTTTACAAACAATGTTCAGCCAAGACTATTCCAAACAACAAATTTTCAACGACCTATGAATAATAATTTTCCAAATTCTGCAAATAATTCAGAACCTAGCAATCGAACAGATGTCTTTAAACCAAATTATAAATATACCCAAACCAACTCCTATGGACATATCATCAACTAGTAAATTTAGATAGATTAATTTCTTTAGATAATTATTGAATACAGCTTTGTCTGTGGAATTGTTCATTAGCATATCTAGATGTTTGATATCAGAGAATATACATATGACTTCATTGATAGGAATTGTAGGAGATTTGATATATATTAGCTTAAAATACCTTTCTTAAACAGTAAAAAATGTTACAAAAGCTAATAATAAAAAATATATGGAGAGATATTGTGGGTGTAATTCAACGCTGGTTGGGGCTCTAGCCCACAGAGTAGTTAGTTTCACACAATATTGTTAATACCTGAAAATATATGAAAAAATGTGACGAATTAATTAGGATTTTTAATATCCCCGAAAGAACTGACCATATGGTATATTTACTTGCGGAAATTAGATCTGAAATCACAGGCCAAGCCGAAATTATTTTGAACCAACGTTTAGAAATGGACACAAATTAAAAATTTATTGCAGCAAAATTTCGGAGATTGTAGAGAACTCCCATGTCTTCAGCAAGATTTAATTCACATGTGGTATAATCCGAAAAAGGAAACTTTGCAAGAATTCTCAAATATAATTCAACACCTTAGGTCAATCTTATCTCAGATGTTAGTGAACTTAAACATCACAGCTGTTGAAAAACAAGCTTACCAAGACATTTACGCTAGACTTGCACTCGACACATACGTCGTGAATTTACCAGATAATTTACAATACAGTTGATAAAACTACATTAGAAGACGAGATATATTTTGTAAACCGAGAACTACAATTTAACCAGTATAAAGAACAACTTAGAAAAAATATGTCTTATTCCCAATCGCCGTCACTCCCACCTAAAATTCTCCAACAAAACCATAATCCAAATATGAATTTTTGAACCAACCAAAATTTTAAACCGAATTTCCAAAATCAAAATTTTTCAAGACCACCTTTTCCACCAAGAAATCCAAATTTTAATCAAAATTTCAATCAAAATTATAATCAGAACCGAGATCAATAAGGTTCGGGAACTTATCAAAATTATAGACCAAATCATCCCACTCCGATGTCAGGAGTTCAATCTTTTGTAAATCAGACACAATACTAGAAATAATCAACAAAATTTCGGGCAAAACAAAGAAAATTTTAGGCAAAAACCAAACAGACAAAATTTCTCTAGAATTAATGAAAATTTTAATATTGAAGAACAAAACTTTGAACAAAGTTTTGATCCAAATTTCGACCCTAGTCAAGAATGTCAAAATGACAATTTACCTTTTGAACAAAATTATGAAACCGATATAACAATGATGATTTTAACCAAAATTATAACCAGAATTTATATGACTGTCAAAATAACCAAAATTTTCCTTTAACCCCTCCTCAAGACATCCAAAGGTAGTAGATAGTAATATTCAGTTAGCTGCCCAGTTACCATATATAGAAATTTTTTTCATATATTTTCAGGTATTAACAATATTGTGTGAAACTAACTACTCAGTGGACAAAAGCCCCAACCTGCGTTGAATTACACCCACAATATCTACCCATATATTCCTTATTATTAGCTTTTGTAACATTTTTTTACTGTTTAAGAAAGGTATTTTAAGCTAATATCAAGTTAAAGGAGGCCACCTGATGAAGCAATCCAATATTAAAATGCAGAAATAGAGCAGATCTCTTCTATTGTGGTTGAATTTCGAGTTCCCACTCCATATATAGGGTATATCAGGTTAGTAAATAGAATACATTTTTTAGATAATTATTAAATAGAGTTTTGTCTGTGGGTGTTCATTAGCATACCTAGATGTTTGGTATCAGAGAGCATGCATATGACTTCATTGATAGGAATTGTAGGAGATTTGATACATATTAGCTTAAAATACCTTTCTTAAACAGTAAAAAAATATAGAAATTTCTCAACATCTTTATCCCCCTTTGAAACTTTTAATAGATACAGGCGCTTCATATTCTATGTTACGACCTGACATAATACAAAAAATCTGTCCAAATCAAATTTTTAATTTTTCGACTCAAATAAAAACTATTTTAGGAAAATGTACTATTAAATAAAAAGCTCATGTACCTGCATTTTCGGAATTTAATTCAAATGAAAATTTAGAAGTATTATCTTATGATTTCCATAACTATTTTGACAGACTTATTGGCTACCCAAAAAGCTATCTAAAATAATTTTTTTGGAAAAATTATTATGAAGATTAAGATTCTTATGCGATGATAGCATAAGAATTTTGTAATTTCTGAAGATGGGTATTATTGTAATAAACCCGAAACGTACGTTAAATTAAAGTTTTCGTTGTTTCTTTGTTCAATTGACCTACTGTCCCAGGATATTGAATCTATAACATATATATATTGTGATAAAATAGAAATTACATAAAAATTAAATGCTATGAAATTCATTTTAAACAACAAATATAAAGAATTATTATTGAAATTGTGTTATTATAGGTGTATAATATAGAGAAATTGTTATTATTGGAATTATATAATATAAACATATCTAAAGAAGCATATTATTATATAGGGCATCTGCACGTAACGTCACGATTTTCAAGGTCGTTGTTTGGAGGATAAACAAAAGTATAACCTTATATTTATTCCAATTTATTATTAAATATTTGAGTGTTATTTGTATTATAAAATGCCTAATTATTGTATGGTAGTAAACTGTGGCAGTAATTCTGCAAGGGACAATGTTAGTTTCTTCAGAATTCGTTCTGAATTCGACAGACCTAAACAATTTAACCAGTTAGCATCTGAGAGGCGAAAGGCTTGGATGAATAGTTTAAAAAGAGCTGACCTTACAGAGTCCAAAATTAAATTTGGAAGAATATGTTCAAAACATAAAAGAGCAAAAATTATACATTTATTATACTATAGGAGGGAAACCTGCAAATTTGCATGACCAAAATAATCCAGATTGGATCCAACACTGTGAATATGAGTTATACATCTGGTACTTCATCAAAAGAATCAAGAAAAGATAGATATGAGACGAAAAATATTAAATGAAGAAAAAGAGGTTTGTAAAAATAAATCATCAATCTTCCGTGGCTATGCAAACGCCACAGCAGCATATGCATTGATTGTATTTAGTGGCGACCTATTTCAGGATTAAATTTTTATTTATTCTTATTCTGTGGATACCTACTTTTGGAAAACTTTGTTAAAAACTGTCACATATTTCTGCTATTTACGAATTGAAATGTTTTCAGTAATATTTTTTTTTGTGAAAAGTTAATATTTTATATATTTTTCTATAAAGTCTTGTAGAATGAATACCATATCGGAGTACCATTTTTTAGTTATAAATACATATTTCTTTTGTAGTTAATTTAGATTATTTGAAATGAAACTGTTTTAGCATGTTGTATATGCATACCTATATACCTACATATTTTTAAGATATTGAAAATGATAACTACAGAGTTAAGTGTGTAAATAATAATATGTAATATAGGTACATTTTCGGTGACAAAAATTACTTATTTTCTAAGCCTTTCATATGCTTTAAGGGTGCCGTATTCTTGAAATAGTGTTTTGTACAAATATAAGTAATTTAAGGATTGAATAATATAGAATTTAGCAAATAACAAAATGTTATATCATGCCACCTGCGAATATTTAAATGTACCGAAGTAAAATCAATACATAACGTCAGAAAAGCAAATTTTTAGGTACCTACTGAAATCTTTCAAAATACGTATTTTTTTAAATAGATGTAAGTATTGTTATAACATAAACTTACATAGTTCTGCATATAAGATTGTTTACGTTTGTTGATAAGTATCTGAAAATAATTGTTAAAATGTGGGGTTAGAATAGCGAAATAATGTGTGTCATACAAATGCTTTATAAAAGTTATTATATTATTTGAGGAGAGTTTAAACAGTAAAAGTGAATAAACAAAACATCAGTAATTTTATTTTTGATATTACTTTTGCTCTACTGGTTTTAATTTTCGAGATTTCTGTACTTATTTTATGTCTATATCTATCAGCACTTTCAGCATCTATGACTTTCAGTGTCTACATTAAACATAATAATATTCACTATACATGATTATATAAATGAAGGAATATTGTAGCCACAAAAAAACGAAAAATAATAACAACAATAAACTATAACCAGAACACAACCACTTAAGGTAACGTGAATACGTATAATAAATAAATAGTAATAAATACGTTTGAAGTTATGATCGCTGTTTGTTTATCCTCCAAGCCAGTAGCCACGCCTACTTTGATCACGTGCCGCAGATGCTCTATTGAAAGGACAAAATTTTACCATCATCATCATTGGACATGACAATACAAAAACACATAGTACATAAAGAAAATGAATTCAAAACCAAGGCATTGATATATCGAAAGAAAGCTTAAAGAACCAAGATTTATCATATATGCATATCGTAAGACGAAAACAAAATATTAGTAAAATAAAATGAAAATTCCAATATTGAACTTAATGACAAATAGAAATGTCAAATGTAAATATGGCTATACAATGAAAATTCAACATCTCTGACAGGACTATAGACAAACACAAAAGAATATTTCATTATAAAATTAATTAAAAACTGTTATATATTTGTAAAATGTTAGTTATAAGACTATAAAAGACAATTATTAGTGTAGTGAACAGTGCTTCGAAAAGAATAATTTAAATTAAAAGTGACAATTGTGTATTGACCTTAAGAAAAACTACTAAAAATCTAGAGAGTAAAATTACCTAGAAACAAAAGTTTATTGACTAGTTACGAAGAAAATTGTGAAACGAGAAGAGGTACAAGTTTGGTGGAGCAGAAAAATTTCATTTAAATTAGTTAAAATTTGGTTAAAAAGTATACATTCATGATTGCTTACCAGTTTCACATTATCAGTATAAAAGTAAAGTAACTCAAATCAACATCTATCAAAACCACATTTAAGAAATTTGGTGGAAATCATCTCCATAACCAGACCTGGGGTTTGCAAAAGGTCCAAGAAATCAATCTCCAGAGGGAAGTAACCTCCAAAAACTACAGCAAGACATCAACAGGTATAAAATTCCAGAATTCAACAGGATATCCATTCCGGAGTATCAACAGCATCCAGAGACTACTACATCATCCAGAGAGGATCAATTTCAGGCAGCAGTATTAGAAATATCGTCTATAAAAGGGGTAAGAAATTTAATGTATAGGTACGTATACAAAACAATATCTAGCTAGATCGCATGAAAATTGATCAATACTCAACTTCTAAAACGATAAATAATAAAATACAACATTTAATAACTTACCTATATTAAAAGCTTAAACTTCCAAAATTCCAAGAATTAACTGTTGTATGAAACAATTAGACACACAAGACGGCCATTTTAGAACCTAATTAGCATATATGCAATTTTCATTACACTCGTGTGTGTTTCTAGTTGCCTAATAGTAAATAGCTTCATAGAAATTAATAAAAACTAAATGAAATATACACGTGGGTAATAAATACAGAAATTAAATCTTGTTAAATATTGTTAGAAAATATTCTTTAAAATATTCATTGTGTTGAATGAGTTCATAGTTCAATTGAAAACTTATCATTTTATGCTTGAATAAAAGTTAATGTACTATTTTACAAAATTGTTTTATATGTACTGAGTGGTACCCGATATTCGAACATTTGATAACAGAAAAAGGTGTTAGCTACTCTGCTAGAATCCACTTCTGAGATAAGAGAAAAACATAGCCAGGGTATAGCAAAATACAGGTAATACAACATTATCTAAATAAAATCATAAATTTAAATTATAAAATAAAATTATGTTCATTCACATTTAGAACTCACATATACAAAATAACATAAATACAATTTTACACTATTTAAATAAATTATATATATACATATATATAAAAAATAAATCCAAGGGTAGTCACGACCAACTTGTTGAAAACCAAAATATAAAAATTAATAGGACTACGGTCAAATATATATATTGTGATAAAATAGAAAATTACATAAAATTAAATGCTATGAAATTCATTTTAAACAACAAATATAGAGAATTATTATTGGACTGTTATTGTTATTGGTGTAAATTATAGAGGATTTATTATTATTGGAACTATATAAAATAAACATATCAAAAGAAGCATATTATTATATTAAAATTTAATTTAAAATTTTATCCATCTAATTTGGACATGATCAAAAGAAAGCTTAAAGAACCAAGATTCATCATATATGCTTATCGCACGACGAAAACATCAGTCAAATAAAATATTTGTTAAATAAAATGAAAATTCCAATTCCAAAGTAATCATAATGTCATTAATTTTAACCACGTATTCGGGAGGCCTAATAAAGGCATAAAATCGAAAAAAACATTTTTTACTCGACCTTTAAAAAAATAAACAAATCACCCTATACAAATCAGTAACACGACGCTCCTGGTACGCTACGAACTTTCTGATGGCGCACCCGACGAAAATCTATTGCCACAGACTTCCGTATTAACCATGGATGCCACATTTACATACATAATATCGTCTACCACATCAGCGTGTTATTCAAATTTACCTCCATTTAGCACTGTGCATTTCCCGCATTTCTTCCCCCTCAAATTTGTAGATCATGCCACACATTTGGAGGGGGGATGAAGAGAATACAAGCAGTAAGCAGTAGTTTGTTTATTTTGGTCTAACCTCACGTATTTGGCGTAAATTCACAACGCATAATTTTACAAATTCCGAATATGTGGAAATGGTAGTGTTATACGGAGAATGTTTACGAAATGCGACTGAATTTTATTAATAAAGTGCTATGGACGGATAAATGCAGTTTTACTTGAAATGTGAGCTGTAAACAGGTTAGTATCATACTACTTAAAAACAATACATTTCTAGGCTAGATGTACGTAACTACAAATTGTACATCTGGTTATGTGTGCGGTTAATTGTACTTACGAGTAATACTAAAAATTCATATTTATTTGTAAAACGTAGTGAAAACGTAATATCAAAATTATTAAACTGTAATAGCCTAGCATTCGAAAACATTTATTTATTATCTACATTTGTTTTTATTAACAAATAAATCAATATTTAAGGAAAATTTATTCATGTATCTAGATTAAAAAAATAGTTTTACTCCTTGTCGTTAAATAACAGTACAAAAACTAGGTAACTAGGTTATTGATCTAATAATACGGTAAGTCAGATTTACTCTCGATAATTTTTTATGGGCATCAGATCCAGAGGCGTGCTCTTTCGGTCTTGGACAGTGTTTTGTCGACAACACAAGGGTTTTTTATTACTTTGTATTTTAACACGGGACACTTTTCAGCTTCTCTTAATAATTTACCCAGGTCAAGATTAACTCTCAATAACTTAGATTAGCGGCGTGCCATTTTGGTCTTGGACAGTTTTCTGTCGACAACACGATGGTTTTTTATTAAGTACTTAGTATTTAAACACGAAACAATTTGCAGCTTCTCAATAATTTACCCATTGGGTATAGGTTTTTTATGTAATGTACGTAAATGGTTTATTACTCAGTTTATTATTAGACACGTTGGAGTTTTGTTGCAGTCATAACAGCTACATTTGCTCAGAGAAAAATCGACACGCGAGTGTACGGGTATCGTTTGATTGGGCCGTATTTTCTACGGGAAAACCTGAGTGGACCGCGTTACTTGCAATTTTTAATAGAATTATTTGATTATTATTATTTGATTTTATTGGGTATAAATTGGGTAAATTATTATTGGCTGAAGTTGAACTGAGCAAGAAAAAATGATATTCTAAAATAGTCAGTACAACCGTTTATTTGTGATGTCTAAAACCTAGGTGGGTAGGTACTATATAAAAAAATATTACAACTTGACAACATTGCATCAGGTCGATATCGAGTTGAACTGTGAGCTGTAACCGACCAAGGCTGTGACCGGTCAGTGACAGTCTGAAAAGGGAGTTTAAATAATGATTTGAAAATATTTTTTTTTCGGCGTAAATATGCATTTAGATTTTTTTTTAATCACGTATTCGCATTATACTCATTATTCCCTATCTCATCTTAAAATTAATGACATTATGACTGACTCACCCTGTATATTTGTAAAATATAGTTATAGTAAGAATATAAAAGACAATTAGTGTAGTGAATGAACAGTGCTTCGAAAACAATAATTAAAAGAAAAAGTGTTAATTGTGTATTGACCCTAAGAAAAACTACTATGAATCTAGAGGGTAAAATTACCTAGAAACAAGAGTTTATTGATTAGTTACGAGAAAAACTGTGAAACGAGAAGAGGTGAGTTTGGCAGAGCCGAAAGTTTCATTTTTAAATAGTTAAAATTTAATTAAAATTTATAAATTCATGCTTACCAGTTTAACAGTATCATTATAAAATTAAACTAACTCAAGTCAACGTCTATCAATACTACATTCAAGGAATTTAGTGGAAATCATCTCCATAACCAGACCAGACCAGACCTGGGGGTTTGCAAAAGGTCGAAGAAATCCATCTTCAGAGGGAATTAACCTCCAAAATACACACCAAGACATCAACAGATATAAAATTCCAGAATTCAGAAGGATATCCTGTCTGGGGGATCAACAGCATCCAGAGACTACAACATCATCCAGAGAGGAGAAATTCCAGACATCAACATTAGAAATAATATCTACAAAAGAGTAAGAAATTTAACGTATACGTATACACAACGATATCTAACTAGATCTAATACAAATTGATCAATACTTAAGTTCTAAACGATAAATAATAATATACAACAATTAATTACTTACCTTATATTAGATTTCAATTACTTTAAAAGCTTAAACTTATAAATTCCAGTAATTAAACGTTGTAAGAGACAAATAGAAACTAAAGACTGCCATTTAGAACCTAAATAGAATATACAATTTCTATTGCACTCGTGTGTATTTCTAGTTGCAAAAGAGTAGTAAATAGCTACATAAAAATTTTAAACACAAGGAAAAATACACGTGGGTAATAAGAAAAATCAAACTTGTTAAACTGTAAGAAAATATTCTTTAATATTCCTATATAGTGTTGAATGATTTCTTGTTTAATTGAGGAATTATCATTTGATGTTTTAATAAAAGTTAATGTACTATCCTTTAAATTAATTGTTTTTTGTATGTACTGAGTGGTAAAAGATATTCGAACATTTTAATCAAAAAAGGTGTTAGCTACTCTGCTAGAATCCACTCCTGAGAAAAGAGGAGAACATAGCCAGGGTATAGGAAATACAGGTAAAACAATATTAGCTAAATAAAATCATAAATTAAAATTATAAAACAAAATTATATTTATTCAATTTTTATATCTCACATATAACATGAATAAAATTTACACTATTCAAAATAAATACAACTAAAATAGAAATAAAATAAAACATTGACGCCCAATAAAATAAAATAAAACAAACATCATATTATCACATATCATATCATCACAAATACACACTTTACAAATAACAATAATATATATATATATAAAAAAGCCAAAGGGCCAAAAGCCAATATATATATATATATATAAGTACAAAAGGAATTAAGCGGATCGCAAATATACAAGATAGAAAACATTTAGCGGCTAAAGGATCTGGAAAAAAGGTGATAAGGAACAACGAGCAACTGCGGACAACGTTGTTTCTAGGTTATTGCCCTTCATCAGCGCAGTGCAGCTTAAACAAACAAGAAGGAAAAAAAGGAGGGCAAATGACACGACTACACAGGAGAATGACCAGCAGCCACCTATCCCTAATTTGCAGCATCGTGCCACACATTCTCTGTTTTGAGGACAAGAGTAGCAGTCGCTGCGGAAGAAAGTCCAGCGACTACTGTGTCAGGGTCTCAGCCAGAACAATACAAGAACAAAAGGAATTAAGCGGATCGTAAATATACATGACAACGTTGTTTCTAGGTTATTGCCCTTCATCAGCGCAGTTGTATATTTACGATCCGCTTAATTCCTTTTGTTCTTGTATTGTTCTGGCTGAGACCCTGACACAGTAGTCGCTGGACTCTCTTCCGCAGCGACTGCTACTCTTGTCCTCAAAACAGAGGATGTGTGGCACGATGCTGCAAATTAAGGATAGGTGGCTGCTGGTCATTCTCCTGTGTAGTCGTATCATTTGCCCTTTTTTTTCCTTCTTGTTTGTTTAAGCTGCACTGCGCTGATGAAGGGCAATAACCTAGAAACAACGTTGTCCGCAGTTGCTCGTTGTTCCTTATCACCTTCTTTTCCGGATCCTTTAGCCGCTAAATGTTTTCTATCTTGTATATATATATATATTGTAACAATTTGAAATATACACAGAAAATCAAATGAAAATAACACCTGACCGAACTATTAGTGTCAATTTATAAAAAAATATAAAGAATTGTTAATATAGATATCCTGGATATGAATTTTACATAGAATAAATAATATTACATAACATAAAATTATTAATTTAATAATTTTATTATCAAATTTAAAAATGAATTTCATAAATTTGCATGACGTTGGCAATTATTATCATTCAGTACATCATAAAAAAGAAATTAAACTCAGAGCACCATATAGAAAATAAAAGGTGAAAGTCGATAGATTAATTTGATATGCATATTGTATGCAAACGAGTAACATAATGAAAGATATTCCCATTACAAATAAATCATGTCCTAAAAAATTAAATTAAAATGTCAAATTATAATAATCAATTCTAGAACTGTCAAAAGGTAAAGGTGACTTAACAAGAATCCCTTGAACATGACCAAAAACACTAAATAAAGACTATTTTCATAAATAAAATAAGTAAAATTGTATAATAAAGATAAAAGGACATTTAAAATTGTATTAGTTATAAGTTGTGTTGTGAAATTGTGCATAAAAAGACATCCAAAGACTGTGGAAAAATTATGTGAATGGACCTTTTAACATGGCAATCTGCAGCAAGGATTAAAAACAAAGAAGTTGTTGAAAGTTACGGCTTGGGTTTAGAGAAGAGAGCAGCATTGCAAGAGAGCTCCCGAAAATATACAAAATTTATTAAAACCAACAAGTAAAATCAAGAAACTATCGACTTACCAGCTAAATTTACCATTCTACATCATCCAGTAAAGTTTTTAGTGCCACTAAAGAAGATATCATCCGTATCCAGGGAAATTTTGCAGTTCCATAGAATCCTACAGGATAGTTTCCAGTTTCCAGGCAGTTTCCAGTTTCCAAGCAGTCTACAGGAAGGAAAATAATAGATTGCAAACCTCAGGTACCTTAAAAAAATAAAGTGCACTATAAAAATATCTATAGCTATAGTAAATTAAAATCGATTTTAACTATTTCAATCTTTGCAAAGTATAAGAATAAACTACAGAACTTACCTGTATAAAACCAAGTCGAACTCAACCAATATAACAACCACATTCAATCATTTCACTGCAACTAATTATATCTGTCAAGCAAGAACGGCCATTTTAGAATATATTATGTTCTGTAGGAAATAAAGAATATTTTAGCATAATTTATAAACTTCAATTAAATTCAATATCCAAGTTTTAAGTTACAGTAGTTTGAAAAATTATCATTAGAGAAGTAATAATAAAAAAAAAATATTCTTTATTGTTTTTTTTAAAAATTGATTCTAGAACAAAAAATTTGTTAATCTTTCAAAAGTGTTACTATTTGTTACAATATAAAATAAAAACCCTGTATATTTTG
Organism: Monochamus saltuarius; assembly: GCA_025584915.1. Classification (NCBI taxonomy): domain Eukaryota; kingdom Metazoa; phylum Arthropoda; class Insecta; order Coleoptera; family Cerambycidae; genus Monochamus; species Monochamus saltuarius. The sequence continues at coordinate 26,088,811 of CM046726.1, read as the reverse complement.
AACCGACTCCTGATTTAAGTTTCTTTTGCTCTTTTGATTTATAAAACTGTGTCTAGCAAGGGATAAACAAAATTTGGTATAAATAAGGTAAGATAAAAAAAAAAATATATAAAAAGGTTTGTATTGAACGAAATATAGCAGAAACAGAACATACACTCACAAAACATAATACATAAAAGGATCATTCAAATTCAAAATAAAAACACATACACACACGCATAAATATTACAATATATGTATATATATTGTGATAAAATAGAAATTACATAAAAATTAAATGCTATGAAATTCATTTTAAACAACAAATATAAAGAATTATTATTGAAATTTTGTTATTATATATAAGTGTATAATATAGAGAAATTGTTATTATTGGAATTTAATTTAAAATTTTATTCATCTAATTTGGACATGACAATACAAAAACACATAGTACATAAAGAAAATGAATTCAAAACCCAGACAAAAAAAAATGTACCTAAATATTTTCGTGTTGCTCAAGATAATGTAGAACCTGTTTTAAAGACGCCAATTGCAAAAAAATAATAAACAAAATTTACTTTTTTATGCAAAATACAGATTTTCTTATAATATTATTATATTGCATTGTCTGTGTCAAAATAATTTTAAAGACCCAGTTGTTTCTAATGTGAAAACCAATAAAATAATATTATAAGAAAATCTGTATTTTGCATAAAAAAGTACATTCTGTTTATTATTTTTTGCAGTTGGCGTCTTTAAAACAGGTTAAAATGTAATAAATACAAAAGATAAGTGCAACATGTAGTATATTGCATGAAAGACGAAAAAACAGGCAATTTTTTGTGGCCATAGCCTGCTTCAATAAAACATTTTTTTATCCGCCTAGAGGGCGCAGCAAACCACATACGATATTTCAAAAATCTGTTTATATCAGGTGGAAGGTATCAATTTTGCAATAAAAATGTATTACTAATAAGTTTTCTCTATCTCTTAAAATAAAAAAGTTAGACAGCCTTAAAGTTTGGGCACTTTACAGGTTTTTTTGTTATTACTCATAAAGTTGGCCATGAATCTCAAAATTGTTTTTACGAGCATAAAGGTCTCCAAAAATGCAACAAAAAACAATTAAAGATTTTTTACGTGTCTCGCATATTAAGCGAGATACATGAGAGTGGCCCTCTCATGTGATACAGCCTGTATATACAGAGCTTTCGAAAAGTAAGGAATAAATTCATTATTTTTGAAATTGAGAAGTTTTCGAAAAAATCCCCTGGCACGTCAATTTTGTTTTAAAAAAAGGCACTTTTTGACATACGACCCACATTTGTGACGTCATTGTTGCTCGAGATATGACGTCATGGACAATTTTGTTAATCAACCTCCAATTTTGACAATGCCATTTGAAAGAGCGTGTCATTCTACGTACAGATCATGAAAAATTATGTTGTTACATAACAAAAATTTCAAGAAAATTATGTTGAAAGATTTTATAATTTAATTTTCACCGAAATGTATCACCCGAGAAGGGGGCCGATTGAGTGACCAGCCAGATCGCCTGATTTGACACCCCTAGATTATTTCTTGAGGGGATACTTAAAAGTATACGTTGCTAGACCGGTTAATTTAGAGGATTTAAAAGCAATAATTCGTCACTAGATACATTGTCTACCTCCTGAAGTTATTGATAATATCCAAAAAGAATTGATTTATCGCCTTGGCTACTGTCAGGCGGCCAACGGTGCACAATTTGAAAATTTAATTTAGTCGATTTTTTACATAATTATCATTTTCAGTATTGTGAAAATTAAATTTTAAAATCTTCAAATATTATTTTCTTGAAATTTTGATTATGTAATACCATAATTTTTCAAGATGTGTATGTAGAATGACACGCTCTTTCAAATGACATGGTCAAAATCGGGGGTTGCCATTTAAAAAAATTGTCGATGACGTCATATCTCGAACAACGATGACATCACAAATGTGGGTCGTATGTCAAAGAGTGCCTCTTTTTAAAAACAAAATCGACGTGACAGGGAATTTTTTCGAAAACTTCTCAATTTCAAAAATAATAAATTTATTCGTCACATTTCGAAAGCACTGTATATAAATTGACTTATAGTCTGACATATTTATTTTGACACATCAATAAAAGGCACAGTACAATTAAAATCCAGACGCCGAGCCGTTTAAGCAATAAATACCCCACCATCTCTAGTAACGCCCATTTCATCAAATTTAGAATCATACCTGAAAACCCGTAAATCAGTACACGCCAACTCAGGATCTAGAATAGTAGAGTCTAAGCCCGATTCAGTAAATGCTATTAAATCAAGATCGACTGTGCGGAGGGCAGTATTCAGCTTACGAGTTGGGATCCATGTTGTCCTACAAAATGACCATATTTTCATTACCCATGATCTGAGTAAAGAAGATCAGGAAATTAATAAAGTTTTTCGGCAAAATTTGAATAAAGCAAGACAGAAAAACATAAAACTACTATGAAAAACAATAGGTTAATTGTGAACCATAGCAAATTTACTCTTGCACAACTAACAGAAAACTCAAATGCATTATATGAAGAGAATGATTTAGAAAACATACATAAGAAAGAACACACAGAAGGACTTGAAGCTTAAAGAACATTGTAAAGAAGTTGTGAAAATAATAGAAAAACAACATAAGAAAGCATCAAGAAATAAGAAATCTAGGCCGGGCCTGTTTTATGGCCTCCAAGATCGCCTGATCTGAACCCTCTAGATTTCTTTGTTGGGGATATTTGAAGACATTAGTATATGGTACTCCTGTAAATAGCCTGGAAGAGCTGCAGCTACGGATTAATCAAAAGTGTCAAGAAATCCAAACCAAGGAGGGTGTTTTCGAAAGAGTTCGAATATCGTTGAGACGAAGATGTCGTGCCTGCTTGAAAATGGACACTTTGAACATCTTCCGGAACTTTGTTTTTTTGTTTGTTAAAAGCTTCCTTTGTCGGTTTATTCCAAATAAAATAAAATGTTTGAAAAATGAATAGTGGTTCATATCTCCAACCAACCAACCATTACTTAAAGGACCCATGTTTATTGAGACTTTTCTGCTTATTTTGGTTCATACTACATATTACCTCCTTAAATATTTTACACTCATTTTTTAACACCCTGTATATTGCTGAACACCGATTCAACTGTTCGCTTTTAAAAGCCTTCGCCTTACTTGATCTGTTGTGGGTAGTTCTTCAGATTCAGCATTCTAACCAATACCAAATTGTTTTTCCTTTCTGTTAATATGCCCTTCTTATAAAAACTAATATCTGGTTGTGGTTCTACAATTACAGTTTCTTCAACTGCTACAAATAGCTTCAATTACCACTTCTGAACCTGCTGGAAGTTCTATGTCTGTTGACGCCTCGACATTTCTAATAGGCAGGTTTCTGATTTCTGGAAACTGCATGATTATTTCTTCATCTTTAGTTTTTAATAGTCTTCGAGGAAGATCCAGCACAAAATTATGTTCAGTCATCACATCAAGTCCAAGGATGTGAACAGCCAAGAACCCTTGTCAGATACTGCAGGTGTAATTCAATGCCGGTCGGGGCATTAGCCCGCGGAGTAGTTGTTTCCTGCAGTATCATTTATACTGTCACGGATTTCCCAACCCGTCTTTTCTTTCACTTCCAGAAAAACAATCCGTTAATTAATTACTTCTTTATTAACTACTGAACACTACTAATTACAGGTCAACTAAACACTTTAATTCAATTAATCGCTATCTAAATCGCTTTGATCTCTCTAAATAAACACTTCACTTCAGACTGTAACACAAGACTTATACAAGACTAACTAACTCGGCCGTTTATTCTTCTTTTATAGACCCAACGAATATTCCAGATATATTCCAGTATCTCTAGATCCCTTTTCTCGTACGACTGGAACGCTTCTCGTCGATTCCCGATTATTCCAGGCCGATCTCGATCACGGCATGTTGTTTGTTTACCAGAATGGCGTAGGGGCGATCGGGGCAATCTTAGGCAATTCGCGGTGCCACAGTCGTCGGTTTGGGAGTGAGTGGGGCAAATTCCGTGACACTGCCCTCCTTAGGACCGATCGTCCCGATCGGCTACACCTCTATACGGGGACAGACGCTCCAGATGGACGACCTTCATTTTACTCCTGGGAGTCCTTTGTATCCGGTAGACGACGTCATTGATTCTTTTAATGACGGTATAGGGGCCCTCCCAACGGTTCTGTAGTTTAGGCGATTTTCCTTTCTTCCGCGTGGGGTTGTACAGCCACACCAGGTCGCCTTGTTGGAATCCGACTGTATTGGCCCGGACGTCGTATCGAGTCTTCATGCGATCGCTCTCTAATCGCATTCGAGATCTGACTTGATCGTGTACGGCTGCTAGTCTTCGTTCTAGGTCATGGGTATAAGTGTCTGGCTCTGTGGGCTGTTCCGCAGGACGACCAAATACCAAATCTGCTGGAAGGCGAAGCTCTCTTCCAAAGATGATCCTTGCGGGAGTCTTCCCAGTCGTTTCATGGACAGCTGAGCGGTAAGCTAACAGGAAGAGTGGAATGAGCTTGTCCCAGTCTGTCTGGTTCTCGTTCACAAACATCCTCAGATTGGTTTCTAGTGTGGCGTTGAAGCGTTCCACCATACCATCTGACTGGGGATGCAGTGGGGTGGTCCTGGTTTTTCGGATTCCCATAAGCTCGCAGACCTTTCGGAACACACCTGATTCGAAATTTCTGCCCTGATCTGAATGCAGTTCCATGGGCACACCAAATCTGCAGAACAGGTTGTTGACTAGGGCTTCTGCTACGGTCGTGGTCTCTTGATTGGGAAGAGGGTATACTTCCGGCCATTTGCTGAAGTAGTCCATGGCTACTAGCAGATATCGGTTGCCACTTTGGGTTTTCGGAAATGGGCCAGCGATATCAATGGCAATCCTCTCAAACGGTGCTCCTACGATGTACTGGCGCATTTTGCCTCTGGAACGGGTCTTCGGTCCCTTGCTGGCTGCACATACGTCACATTTTCGGCACCAATCTTCTACATCCGTCCTACAGCTCAACCAGTAGAAACGCTCCTAATCTTCTGTAGAGTCCTATTGATACCGAAATGTCCACCCCAGTACCTCCATGTACTTCCTGCAGCACTTCCTTGACCCGGGTCCTCGGGAGTAGTACTTGTTTCTTGACCTCCGTTCCGTCATTGTTCTCCCATGCTCTTTTTAGGACACCGTCTTCCAACACCAAGGAATTCCATTGAGCCCAATAGCTCTTTAATGCTGGGCTTTTACTACTGACTTCAGCCCAAGACGGTCGCTTGTTGGCTTCTTTCCAGTCCAGTAAAGGTTTGATGTCACAGTCAGCTTGCTGGTCTTCCCGAATCGCCGCTGAACTCCATCTGTCTTCAGTTTGGGCTACTACTATCTTGCAAGGAACAAATGATATGCCCTCTTTTCTTTCTAGACTACTACAGTGTTTGTTGTTGTTGGTAGGACAAGGTCTAGACAGGGCGTCTGCGTTTCCATGTTCCTTGCCTGCCTGGGAGTCGCGCCATTGCCGATCCGCGACTGGCGCCCTACACTGCCCCTTTAAATGACCCGCCCGCCCACAGTTCCAACATTGAAGTGGGCGTTCTCTTCGTCTATCGGGTTGTCCTCTCTTTGGTCTGGTAGTTAGGCTGAGTTTATTAATGGCCTCCTTCAGTGTTTTGACTATCTCTTCATTTCCCATACTATCGCTGTTATCACTGATAGTCCGCACTTTAACATGTTCCCTGAAGGCTGCCGCTTGGGAGTCGCGCCTTTGCTGATCTGCGACTGGGGCCCTACACTGTCTCTTCAGATGTCCCATCTGTCCACAGTTCCAGCATTCAACAAGGCGATCCTTTCGACTATCAGATTGTTCTTTCTTTGTCCTAGTAGTTGGGCTGAACTTATCAACAATCTCCTTCAGCGTCCTTATTATGTCTCCATTTGCCATACTATTGCTGTTATTATTGATGGCTTGCACTTTAACATGTCTACCGGACGCCATTTTTGCTGCCTCGAATTCCAGTGCATGTGAAAGAGCGTCATTCAACGTTTTAGGTCTAGCGAGTCGTAGTGCCTGCTGTGTTTCGCAATCTCTTAGGCCGTCGATAAAGACTTGGATGGAGAGCTGATCTACAAATTCGGACGGGGCTGTTGGATATGCCAATCGAACCAGTCGAGCAACGTCTGTCTCAAAATGTTGTAAATTCTCTCCACTCTGCTGGTGACGATTTTTTAATTGTGCCTGATACACTTGCTGCAGGTGCTTATCCCCATATCTCATTTCCATATGCTGTTTTAGAATGTCGTAGTTATTCTGTTGCCCAGCAGGAACTCCTTGTAAGACGTCAAGAGCTTCCCCTCGTAGAGCAACTATCAGAGCTGTAGCCTTTTCATAGTCAGACCATTCGTTTGCTGCAGCTGCTGCTTCGAACTGACGCAGATATACATTCCAGGAAACCTTGCCGTCGAATTCAGGGGGTCTCGTCTTCTGAGTTCGGATAACAGGTCCTTCTGATTTGATTACGCCCTCCTTTGCTATCTTGTCTAATTTATGTCGAAGCTCTTCTCTAACCTGATTTATTTCTTTATCCATTTCCATTTTTGTGCTAACAGCTTCTCTTCTACTTGTGTCACTTTATGTAACTGCTCCTCTAGTTTTTCTTCTACTTGTGTCACTTTATGTGACTGCTCCTCTAGTTTTTCTTCTAGTGTATTCTCCAATCTTTCTAACTTTATCTGCATTTCTTTCGTCTGATTTTCCATTTTACGCCCTTGTTCTTCGAATTTCTCTTGCATTGTCCGTCCCTGTTCTTCTAATTTCTTTTCCAAGTTCTCTTGCATCGTTTGGGACTGATCTTCGATTTTATGCCCTTGTTCTTCAAATTTTTCTTGCATTGTCTTTGTCTGGTCTTCCATTTTATTTTGCATTGCTTGCATCATTTCTAACAGTTTTGCCATTTGTACATCCATATTGACTTGGCTTCTAGTTACTGGCATTCACTCTATTTGGAAAGTTCTAGAATGTCCACGAATGTATTTCTAGATGTCACTGTTGACTTCCTTACAATGAAACGAGTGCAGTGATATGCCACACTTGGGTCTTTGTCTCACTTCGGTAGAAAGTTCTAGAATGTTCGAGAATGTCTTTCGGAAATACCACCGTTCACTTCCTTGAGTCACGACGAGTGCGGCGATATGTCACACTTGGGTCTTTGTCTCACTCCCGTACAAAGTTCTAGAATGTTCGAGAATGTCCTTCGCAAATAGCACCGTTCACTTCCTTGAGTCACGACGAGTGCGGTGATATGCCACACTTGGGTCTTTGTCTCACTCCCGTACAAAGTTCTAGAATGTTCGAGAATGTCCTTCGCAAATACCACCGTTCACTTCCTTGAGTCACGACCAGTGCGGTGATATGCCACACTTGGGTCTTTGTCTCACTCCCGTACAAAGTTCTAGAATGTTCGAGAATGTCCTTCGCAAATAGCACCGTTTACTTCCTTGAGTCACAACGAGTGCGGTGATATGCCACACTTGGGTCTTTGTCTCACTCCCGTACAAAGTTCTAGAATGTTCGAGAATGTCCTTCACAAATAGCACCGTTCACTTCCTTAAGTTACGACGAGTGCGGTGATATGTCACACTTGTGTCTTTGTTTAACTCCCGTATAAAGTTCTAGAATGTTCCAGATTGTCCTTCGCGAATAGCACCGCTCACTTCCTTGAGTCACGACGAGTGCGGTGATATATCACACTTGGGTCTTTGTCTCACTCCCGTACAAAGTTCTAGAATGTTCGAGATTGTCCTTCGCGAATACCACCGTTCACTTCCTTGAGTCACGACGAGTTCGGTGATATGCCACACTTGGGTCTTTGTCTCACTCCCGTACAAAGTTCTAGAATGTTCCTGCAACTTCCACTTAAACCCACTCACGCACAGGGTTCCAGAAAGTTCTTCAAACTTCCACTCAAATCCCACTTTGTGGACAGGGTTCCAGAAAGCTCTTTAAAACTTCCAGTTAAATCCACTTCCGACACCAAATTGTCACGGATTTCCCAACCCGTCTTTTCTTTCACTTCCAGAAAAACAATCCGTTAATTAATTACTTCTTTATTAACTACTGAACACTACTAATTACAGGTCAACTAAACACTTTAATTCAATTAATCGCTATCTAAATCGCTTTGATCTCTCTAAATAAACACTTCACTTCAGACTGTAACACAAGACTTATACAAGACTAACTAACTCGGCCGTTTATTCTTCTTTTATAGACCCAACGAATATTCCAGATATATTCCAGTATCTCTAGATCCCTTTTCTCGTACGACTGGAACGCTTCTCGTCGATTCCCGATTATTCCAGGCCGATCTCGATCACGGCATGTTGTTTGTTTACCAGAATGGCGTAGGGGCGATCGGGGCAATCTTAGGCAATTCGCGGTGCCACAGTCGTCGGTTTGGGAGTGAGTGGGGCAAATTCCGTGACAATACATTTAATGGCGCATCGCCCAGGGCGAGAGGTCTGCGGTTAAGTACCTACAACAATGTAGGTCTTCTACTGGAATTCTTCTAGAAATCCCTCATAACTGTGATATGGAGCTACAGATATTGGAGAATGCTTCACCTATTGATGGTACTGCCAAATTTCTAGATTGGACCTGTATCTCGGTTTCTAATGCTGATCACCAATTTTCTTTTAACGTTAGTACTAATTTTAACTTTTATTCTGGCTTTTTCTTGCTAATTTGCTTAATTTTAGGGAAACTCTCTAAACCAACGCTGCACGTTCTTTCTTTTTTTCGTATCCAATCAACAAAACTTGTTTTTCTTTTTTCTATCAATTTGATATATTGATCTCTTGTTTTAAATTTTGCTTACATGTTATGGTTCATACATATGATTTTAATGAGTTTTTCGATGCACTGTTTTAATGTTTTTCACTGCACTGCTTAACCTACTACATTTTTTTTATTGTATTTACAATTTTACTTATAGCTAAATGTTAAAAAAATATTCTTAAATATTACTCTTTTTTTGTAAATTGTGATATCTCTTGTGAAGCCAACTTTATGCTTGACATTTGTCCATGGCTATGAAATTTATTTGACATTTCTGAAAATTTTATAAAATTTATTTACTTTAAATGTTGATATTTTTATTATATTTGCTTGACTCCTGTCGATATATGTATGAAATTACTCTATGATATTTACTTGTTCATTCAATATGCTTTGCTCTGGGTTTAAATCTGTTTTTGTTTATGCCTACTCTTCATAAATGTGAGATCATGTCCCAATATTAGATAAATTTTAACTATATCTTATTTTCTAAAATGTTCAATTTATTTAATTTCCAGTATAATAATCTACCTATATACTTGTAGTCTGTATTATCCATCTTTATATTATTTTCTTCTATTCTATTGTATTTTAATTTTAACAATAATACTTTCAATAATATTTTATGATTTTAAATAAACATGTAAATTTTCATTTATATTGAATATCTGATATCTCATTTTGTCTCAATATATATATATATATACCGGGTGTTCCCTCTAAGACTTTCAGTGCGAATATTTCAGAAACCATCATAGCCAGTGTGACGAAATACACACGGTATACAGACACTAGATGGCGCGTAGAATTCGATGATGGCATTAGTTTTCATACAGGGTGTTGGGTTTTGCAGAAAACTGATTTAATTTCAATTTTTTGGTAGTCAACCTCGGCAAAATTTGTATTTACATTGAAATATCTTTAATTATGAACACATTCTGATAAAAAAAGTCACGAAAAATTTTTATCTTGTCATAAAAATACTCCTATGAAAAGTCCCCAAATTTCATGCCAAATGAGAATAGCCATGAATCCAATTTACACACACGCAACTACCGCATGGATAGACGTCAATTTATTCGTTTAGAAATTTTAAAACCCACGACAGACAACTGAACTTAATGTCTTATAGATTACTTTTCAAAGTGAGTTAGAGACTTCTTTATAATATTATCCTTATCCATCATTCCATGTTCTGAATTATTTCCAAGAAAATGTCTGTAATATTTTTTGCTTATTCTTTCTGGTGGCAGTCTGGCACTACTCACACATAACTGAAAGATAAAAACAACAATTACAAATTATTATCTAGCTTTAAATGACTATTTAATAGGTACCTACTGGGTATAGTACGTCTGCAGGTGATTCTTCCTAGCAAAAACCAGTTACTTTATTTTAGTTCTGTATCATATGAAATACAAACATTGTAGTTCTTTGTTTACTATTTTACAGATGTAGAGTTATTCTTAAGCATATTTTATCCATCAGGAACATAAGTAAAGTGCTGAACTGCTGAAATATGTGGACACAAACAGAAGTAATCTCAATAATTTCTAGGTTATGCTTTCGTAACATTTCCTTTGTGGGGCTGGGGTAGGTTCCGATCTGACTTTCAACGACAAACACGTTCACATTATAATAAAAAAAAGTTTTAGGAATCGTTTTGTTCAAATTTAGTTGTTGCTAAATAAGTAATCAATAATTACAGCAGTTGGAAAACAGAGATATTCTTTAGGTACTTACACAATTTTGTAAATTATTTTGTGATAAAAAATACGGGTACCTAATTATTATGTACACTGTAGTAACATAAAAAAACAATTTACTGAAGTTTTATTACATTATAATGGAACAATTTAAAAATATCCACATATATTTTACACAATATTCACACTGTAACCCTAGCTGTAGCGGTAGACTGCAGTGACTGCACCGACACAGCGACCCCAATGCTCCAAAAGGTTTAACTTAAGTCTAAATTTTTATCGACAAGTCTCAATAACACCATTGTGCATACGTAAATTGCATTAAATACATTATTTAGCGTTATTTCTATAAAATAAAATACTTTATGCCATTAATATTTGACAATTCAATGACAATTCATAGTTTTGATGTTTAGCGATGTTAGTTTCTTCTGTGTAAGTCTGGCTCAAGGCTATGCACGTTTTACATGACAAAACAATGAAATTTGGGTACTTTTTGGAGGCGTTTTTATGTTAAATTTTGAAATTTTTGAATGTTTATTTATCAAAATGTGTTCATAATTAAGTATATTTCAATTTAACCATAAGTTTTAGCATGACTGACAACCAAAAAATCAAAATTAAATCGATTTCTCAGAAAATGGAACACCCTGTATAAGAATTGATTTTATCATCAGATTCTACGCGTCATCTAGTGTCTGTATACCAAATTTCGTCGCACTGACTATTCTGGTTTCTGAGATATTCGCACTGAAAGTCTTAGAGGGTATATACAGGCTGTATCACATAAGAGGGCCACTCCCATGTATCTCGCTTAATATGCGAGACAGGTCAAAAATCTTTAATTGTTTTTTGTTGCATTTTTGGAGGCCTTTATGCTCGTAAAAACAAATTTGAGATCCATGGCCAACTTTATGAGTAATAACAAAAAAAACCTGTAAAGTGCCCAAACTTTAAAGCTGTCTAACTTTTTTATTTTAAGAGATAGAGAAAACTTATTGGTAATACATTTTTATTGCAAAATTGATACCTTCCACCTGATATAAACAGATTTTTGAAATATCGTATGTGGTTCGCTGCGCCCTCTAGGCAGATAAAAAATTTTTTTATTGAAGCAGGCTATGGCCACAAAAAATTGCCTGTTTTTTCATCTTTTATGCAATATACTACATGTTGCCCTTATCTTTTGTATTTATTACATTTTTTTCAATTTTAGTTAAAAAAAAATGTACCTAAATATTTTCGTATTGCTCAAGATAATGTAGAAACTGTTTAAATACGCCAACTGCTAAAAAATAATAAACAGAATGCACTTTTTTATGCAAAATACAGATTTTCTTATAATATTATTTTATTGGTTTTCACATTAGAAGCAATTGGGTATTTAAAATTATTTTGACACAGACAATGTAATAAAATAATATAAGAAAATCTGTATTTTGCATAAAAAAGTACATTCTGTTTATTATTATTTTTTACAATTGGCGTCTTTAAAAGAGGTTCTACATTATCTTGAGCAACACGAAAATATTTAGGTACATTTTTTTTAACTAAAATTGAAATAAATGTAATAAATACAAAAGATAAGGGCAACATGAAGTTATCAAGATTAAACCTGAATCACCCTGTGTATATACAAAATAATGCGTTTTATTTAAACTAATTGTAAATACAATATATTGTTACGAAAGCTCACCTACCTTTTTAGCTGGTTAATTATGTTCCTATTTTCGTTAGAATTTATAATTGAATCTCACCTACCTCGTTTGTTTGTATATTGCGTTTCTGTTTATGTTAGAATTTATAATTTTTGTGATGCCTTTATTTTGACGTTTTCCGGAATATTCCAGGCTATATTCTATTTGTTTCTCGACACGTTCTCGAGATCTCAGAAACTTCGAGAACTCTAAAAACCTATATAAGCAGACCATTTTCGGCCGCTGCAGTCAGTTTATATGGAGCAGTCGAACGCGAATGACTGAAACGTCAAAGTAAAGCATTTGACAGTTGTGAATTTGTTGAAGCAGACTTCTTGTATAATCAAGAGTGACAATAAAGTTGTTTGTCTACGTGACGTGTTTCGATAGCCTAATTTCGAGGTTACAATATTATAATTTTTATTGAATACATATGTTTAGGATTCATATATTTTTTTTTGCACTTTTTTGTTTCATTTTTTGTTGGTCAATTTTAAAATAACACGCGGTATGAGAGGGCACTACATACGCGACGGCGAGAGCGAGTAGTGCGAGAGAACCAGTAAAAGAGTGAATGTGTACACGCGTCGCAAAGGCACGAGAAAAGTATCTACAAGCTACAACATCAAAATTCCCAAAGGGTTTAGGTAAGTGCTCCTCATCCGCATATTTCATATTTGATATTTGATTCCGCTCATAATTGAACCAGGGCATATTTGAATACTAAACATATTTTTTGGACCTTGCGATCCGGATTGAAAACCGCTTGTGAGCGGTGTCATAACAAATTGTCAAAATTTCATTTTGCATATAATTTTCTTGGCTTTTCATTTTAATTATTCAGTACACATAATATAAATTTAAACGCTTAAAATTACCAAGGTAACGCTACAATAATTTGTCCTTATCAAGTATTTGCCTTTTTTGCCACCTTTTATACATGTTCTTTGAAAAACAATTTTTTGTTCCTACAGCTGACTTCTAGGCTTTATCTATACTTGTGATTATCTTATTTACATTTTACAGTAATTTTCATAAAATTGCTTTACAATAAGATAAAATAAAACAAGGCTTTGCGACAAATATGTATAAATCAAGTCAACGAGATGAAGGCGTTTGCGCAAAAAACCGAAACTGATAGAAAATGTTTACTTCAGTTTAAAATGTTAACATGTAACCTTGATCAAATATTTCTTGAATTTAAAAACATCATGAAAATGTTATTGTCTTAGGTGCTATACAGGACGAGACGTTTGAAGACGAAGAAATTTTGCGTCGTAATTTTGAATTTGATGTGTCATACATTAGAGCTATTTTAACTTCGTTTAACGAAAACGATAGTCGCGAATCCTTAGCCGATTCTAATAGTTCTCGTCAAAATACTAAAAGTAAAAATTTGAAATTATCTCGGATTGAACTTCCAAAATTTTCGGGAGAAGATATTACAAAATTTAAAGGTTTTTTAGATCTTTATAATTCACTTGTGCATGAAGACAGAGATTTATCCAATATCGAGAAATTTAAATATTTAGTTTCACATCTTGAAGGACAGGCTTTAAAACATATCGAACAAACACCTTTATCGGAGGATAATTATGAAATTGCTTACAAATCATTAGTAGACAAATTTTATGATAGAAAAATTCTAGCTTTTACACATTTACAAGAGGAGGCTATAGAGGATGCACCTTATATCACATCTAACAAGCAACATGCTGAATTGAATAATATCTTAACGACATTTAACTTAAACATTTCAGCATTAAAAATATGGGGTTTAATACTGATGATTGGGATTTTTGCTCTTTTTCTTATTATCTAAACACTTAAACGATGAATTACTCGTTAAATTTGAAGTTCAACGCGAACCAAAAGAATTACCTACCTATCAAGCATTGTATCAATTTGCCTATTGTCAGAGTAACGCTCAAGAATCAGTCGATACCTTAAATAATAGATTAGGTACGCGAAATAAAACTATGAAAATTAATATTAAGGAACAAAACGCTGTAGGTAAAAAACGCTGCGCTACTTTCTTTTCAGAAGGTAATAAATTTACGGAGTGTATGCTCTGTAATCTTTCACATCATCTTTACGCTTGTGCCAGTTTTCACAAAAAAACTCCTCAGGAGAGACATAATTTCGCTAAACAAAAAAATTTATGCTTAAATTGCTTAAGCCCACATCATACAACACGTTTCTGTAAATCTACTAGTGTTTGTAAAACGTGCGGTAAGAGACACCATTCGCTTTTACATTTACGGTTTGATCAAAATCGTGAATCCTCTGATCAAAATGATCTCGCAACGCAACATACGCAACCTAGTACTTCTAAAAATCGTTCTATTTTGCTAGATTCATCGCATGATTCAATACAGTCCACCGCTACCACTCTAACCAAACACATTTTTGCGGTACTTCTTTTGCACCAAGAGGTGCTATTTTAGGAACTGCTATAGTTAATATTATAGATGGGACAGGATGTTTTCAGAAGGTTAGAGTCTTAATCGATTGCGGTTCGGAAATTAATTATATTTCTGAAAAATGTGTTAAACGCTTGCGTCTACGCAAATATAATTGTAATCTTGCAATAGATGGGCTTTGTACCATGCAATATTTCGCATCTAAGGGTGCTGTATCATGTACTTTAAAACCAACTAATGCATCCGTACCTCTTTTAGAAATTGAAGCTGTTATTTTGCCGAAAATATGCGAAGACAGACCCACTTTTCGCCTTACCAACTATGAAAATTGGTCACATATAAAAATATCCCTTTGGCCGATATTAATTTTTACAAACCCCTACCTATTGACATTTTGATAGGCGCTGAAGTTTTTCCTGAGCTTTTATTAGATGGAAAACGTATGGGAAACGCGAATGAGCCGGCTGCTCTAAATACAATTTTTGGATGGATAATAATGGGAAAATTATCAAAAAATGCTCCTGTAACATTATCTACTTCACTATTTTCAAATAGCTCCCAACTTAATGATTCTCTAAAGTTATTTTGGGAAACTGAGGAAATACCTCAAACGCATAAAATATCACCCGATGATGAACGCGCCGAAAATCATTTCAAAGCAACGCATAGTCGAACGCAGGACGGTCGGTACGTTGTAGAACTGCCATTTAAATCTGCAGATACTATTTTTGATTTTGAAAATACTCGGACGTTAGCCGTCCGACGATTTCTTTCACTTGAAAAGCGCTTATTAAATAATCCTCAACTTTATAAACAATATTCGGATATTATCAAAGAATATCTGGTATGTAAGTACCTCGAACCGGTTGATAATATAAAAATTAATAACGCCTTTTACATACCTCACCATTGCGTCTTAAAATTAGATAAACTCAACACTATTCGCATTGTATTTGACGCTTCAGAACAAAATAATTTGGGATCATTGAACGATCAATTACTTTGTGGTCCTAAGCTACAAAAGATATAGTTTCAATTCTATTAAATTTCCGACTACACCCTGTAGTATTTACCAGCGATATAAAAGGTATGTTTTTGCAAATATTAGTAGCAGCAAACCATAGAAATTACCAACGGTTAGTTTGGAGATTTTCTCCTCAGGAAGAAATAAAAGACTTTCGTCTTACTCGAGTTACTTTTGGTTTAACCTCATCACCATTTTTAGCTAATCGCGCGTTAATTCAATTAATTAAAGATGAAGGTGCATGCTTTCCCATAGCAAGTCAGATTTTAGAAAACGACGTTTTCGTAGATGATGTTTGTTCTGAATCAGATACTTTTGATAACGCTATTATCGCTCGGAATGAACTCATAGAGTTATGTAAGAAGGAGGCTTTGAGTTGCGCAAATGGACTTCTAATTTTTCAAATTTTCTAGATGATATTCATGAATCACAAATTCATTCAGAGTCGTTTTCATTTAGTCAAGATAACGGTACTGTTCTAAACATACTGGGACTGCAGTGGCGGCCGTCCACAGACGAATTCGCATATAAAATTGAATTAAAATATACTCAAGATGATACATGTACAAAACGATCTATTTTATCACGCATCGCACGCATTTACGATCCGATAGGATTTCTATGTCCGATAACTTTTTTCGCTAAACAGTTCTTGCAGAGACTTTGGTGTCTTGGTTTAGACTGGGACGAGACGCCACCAGTACGTCTTTGTGAGAATTGGAAAGAATTTATTCTCGATTTATCCGCGTTATCTTCTTTTTCTTTACCGAGACTCATGACGATAAAAATTATGAACTATGTGAAATACATGGATTTTCGGACGCATCCGAGAAAGGATACGCTTGTGTAACTTATTTCCGCTTTTACGCGATAACAAATATTCTATATTCTTTATAATGGCAAAATCTAAAGTCGCACCATTAAAAACCGTTTCTATACCGCGCTTAGAATTATTAGGTGCCGTTTTACTCGCGAAATTATTAACTGTTATTCACGAAAATTTCAAACGCAAAATTAACATTTCACGCATTTTCGCTTGGACAGATTCTTCGATCGCATTAACGTGGATAAAATCGCCGCCATATAAATACAAAACATTTATCGCTAATAGAATTTCTTACATTCAAGAAAAAATCGCACCTGAATTATGGCATTACGTTAGCACAGATAACAACCCCGCAGATCTAGCTTCGCGTGGATTGTTGTCATCAGAACTAATAAATAATAAAATGTGGTTTTCCGGACCAATTTGGCTACAACTACATAAAAAGGATTGGCCTCAAAGTGTTCTAAAATTTTCTGATAATTTTAATGCAGACCTTGAGGAAAAATCACAAACTTTTCTTGCTTCCGTGGAAGAAAATCTATTGAATAATTTAATTGTAAGTTATTCTTCTCTTTCAAAATTAAAATCGGTGCTTGCTTATATTCTTAGATTCTTACATAACTTAAGATCACCCACTGACAAAAACGTGGACCACTTTCCAATTTAGAGAAACACGAAGCCTTAATGACACTTGTAAAATATATTCAAGAGCTCAATTTTTCTCAAGATATTTCTTTAATATCAAAGAAAAAATTACCCTCAAAACCATTACGCAAATTAAACGTTTTCTTAGATAAGCAAGGAATTTTAAGAGTCGGTGGTCGTCTAAAAGAATCAACGCTTTCATATAACGCTAAATTTCCCGCACTTCTTCCCAGAAATTCGATATTAACTAACTTAATAATTCAATACTTTCATCGCATTTATTTGCATCCAGGTGCACAAACGTTACAATATTTAATTATGCAACAGTTTTGGATTCAGTCAATTCGTCGAGCAATTAGAAAATGTACATCTAATTGTAAAAATTGTTGGCGTTTATCCCCTAAACCTTTTCAACCGCCTATGGGGAATCTACCTCTTGAACGCATTAGTCAGATAAAGCCCTTCTCACACGTTGCTGTTGACTACGCCGGACCTTTTACAACTTCGTTAGGAAAGGTTCGTGGTGCCAAGACTTTCAAATCATATATCTGCGTCTTTGTATGCTTTAGCACTAAAGCTATACATTTAGAATTAGCATCGGATCTGAGTAGCGAAGCCTTTCTAGCCTGTTTTAGACGGTTTATTGCACGTAGAGGTAGAGTTGATAAATTATATAGTGATTGCGGCACGAATTTTCAGGGTGCTAATAAACAAATCCAAACACTCTTACGTGATTGTGCAGAAGCAAATAAAATAGATTGGCACTTTAATCCGCCATATGCTCCTCATTTTTCTGGTCTCGCAGAAGCTGGAGTAAAATCCACTAAAACGCATTTATATCGCATTATAGGAGACCAAGTGTTAACGTATGAGGAATTCTATACACTTCTCTGTCAAATAGAATCTATTTTAAATTCTAGACCGCTTTATCCGCTTAGTGACGATCCTAATGACTTATCGGTTTTAACACCCGGCCACTTTCTTACTCTTCAACCGCTTTCGTCACTACCTGATTACAATTACACTGAGAAACGGCTAAACACTTTGTCTCGTTGGCAACTGCTACAAAGATTTCAGCAGGAATTTTGGCGTCGCTGGCACACAGAATACCTGCATACATTGCAACAAAGATCAAAGTGGCTAGAACCTAATTCGAAGTCAGCTGCAATAGGTCAGCTTGTTGTTATAAAAAGTGACCTCACACCACCCTTGAGATGGAGTATGGGCAAAATTGTAGCGTTACATCCAGGCAAAGATAATGTAGCACGTGTAGCTACAGTTCGTACTCAACAGGGTATTTTCAAGAGACCTTTGGTCAAACTATGTCCTCTTCCAGGACATAATAATTAAAAGGCATATTTCTTTTATATATGCCTTTGGGGGGGGAATATGTTTAGGATTCATATATTTTTTTTTGCACTTTTTTGTTTCATTTTTTGTTGTTCAATTTTAAAATAACACGCGGTATGAGAGGGCACTACATACGCGACGGCGAGAGCGAGTAGTGCGAGAGAACCAGTAAAACAGTGAATGTGTACACGCGTCGCAAAGGCACGAGAAAAGTATCTACAAGCTACAACATCAAAATTCCCAAAGGGTTTAGGTAAGTGCTCCTCATCCGCATATTTCATATTTGATATTTGATTCCGCTCATAATTGAACCAGGGCATATTTGAATACTAAACAACATTTCTTATCTTGTCACTAGGATACTTGGTTTTCTGCAACACTTCTGTATAAAATGCACTCTTTGTTTCCTGTCCATTTTGTTCTTCCAATAAAGATGTAATAGGAGTGGTGCTGTTAACTTTGAAAATACGGAAAATTTTGTTAGACCTCTTGAAAATAAAAATTGTTTTACCGTTGCTAGTGTTTATTTTATTAAGAGGTAAATCAAATATTCTTTGCTTGGTGTCATATATTTTTTAATAATAATAATAATCATAATGCCTTGTATTAGTAAAGAAAATTTATTTTTACACACTACCAACTGTAAAATGTTTACAGGTTAAATGTCAATCTTACAAATTAGTAGCATTATTTACTTTAGATAGTTCTATTTTATTTGTATATATTAAAAATCATGGTACAACTCTTATTTCAATAAAAGGCCGATAAAGTACTTGAAGAGAAAGCATATCAGTGTTTCATGGAAGCTCAACTCTTGGAGAAAATTGGCTGCATTAGTCGTCACAGCAGCAATGAAGAGTAAATGAAAATTGGGTATGAGTTTTAAAAAGAAAATCAAGTCGAAGAAGGAAATATATGTGCGTCTCCATTTTAGAGGCATTGACGGGCCTAGGGGCTGACACGATTGGCACAGCAAAAACTGTTAATTATACCAAATCAAACAAGCAAAAGTGCACTAGAACAACGAAGACATGACTTAGTTATGAAACCGTCCATTACAGGTAAATACATATTTACTACTGTACAAAGTAGGAAACGGAATATATTTAGCTCCGTGTAGAAACAGTCCCAATAAAGCTACCTCGCCGTACGTTAACAGATATAAATCTTGCAAAATTTGTACAGAAATTACACATTTTTCGAGGTCTGTTTAGGCGGGATAATTTACTACTGAAAATAAGGAAAAATGAATGAAGTGTCTTAATTCAGATGTTTCGTCTGGACCTGGACAGCATTCACAAAAAGAAATTTTATTATAATACCCTTTGATTGTTTCGGAAATTTGAGACCACTGAATGCATTAACAAACTTTCTTTTTCAGCGACAGCATTTGTAATTTAGTGCAATATAATCACGAAACATAAATTGCGGCCATCTGTGCCTAAAATTTTTGATATAACATGTTACTGTTAAAAATACTTTTCTTCAAATATAGTTAATAGTTAAACATGACTTTACTCTTTTATTTCAGGAAATTCCTCAACAATAAAATTTGCAAAGTATGTTATAAGACTATCCAACTTGAAACTTTCAATGTTATACCAAGCATCTATGAAACAAACAGTGTATTCACTTATGACAATATAACGACGTGTATTCCGGTACGTGCGTATTGATGACATAATGACTACGTACAGGGAACAATTATACCCAATCGTAATACTGTTAAATTTAACACAAATGACGATAAATAATTAAGGGACAAGGAAAACCTGTCCGTATAATTCATCAAATTTTTCCAACTGTAATGTCGGTGACAGTATATTAAGATCATTATCCTAAGCGTCAAAGCTCTTGACCAAGTCGGAAAAATTGTCAATTTTTGGGAAGAAACCATCACTTTCAGACTACATTTAGAGAAGGTCTCATAGAATATAGTAATTAATACGCTACAATATACTAAGTATTGTGACTAAACGCAGTGATAAAATTATAATAAAAAACAAATGTTCAGTCAGTCCGAAGAGGAACATTAGTAAAGTAACACGCAAAAACAAAAAAAAATCTAAAATCTCTTGGATTTGAAGTTCTAATATAATAGATATTTTAAACTTTACACAGGGACTCCTACAGACAGTTCTATTGCGGATTTGGAGTATTACAATTATCATACCTCTTATGATTGCTAAATTTGATTAAAATAAAGAGATCAGAATACTGATTTAGGAACATGATCCTTATACATTGCCATGTGACAGTATTTTGTATGTAGAAGGAAATTTGACTAACATCTACTACCAAGTTGAAACTAGTAAATAATGCTTTTAGCTATATTTTTAGGAAAATTCGGTATGAGATGAATAGTGTTGTCGATCCGAAAAGTTCGACTAACGTCCACATTGAAAGGTTATTTTTCTTATAATGAAAGCAAAATGCTGGGTAGTTGGTAAAATTGTTACACAACATATTTAACAAAAGCTGTCTTGAATATTTAATTACTTTACAATGATCTCCAAGAGCAGAAAGGATTTTCAAAAACAAAGAATTAAATAAACTTTGAAGAAATCAATTGAACTGTACAGTGAATGAGTTCACACGTGACACGTGATTAGTAGTTCAATTTAGAATTACTGATCATTCTACATAGACAAATTTCAGAAAGTAAAATATCTCGTAAAGTGTCTACCTCGTGGAGATTGGTAAGAAGCTTTTAGTGAAACACCTTGCGTTTGACAACTGTCACGTCTGTGTGGATCATAACAATATTACTATATATCATCATGAGGAAATTTTCTGGTGACGACGTAGGGTCCTTGGTATTTTTCCTGCAGTTTTCTGGATTCTCTGGTAGATGACAGTATCTTTGCTTCTCTTGATTTTGGTATAAACCAATCGTCCTTCATCGAATCATCGCCACAAGGTTCTCTTTTTAGTAAATTTTTAAAAGACAATCTTCATCAATTTTACCACAACGTTCAAAATGGGCAGCTTGATGTACTCGTATAGTGTTATTTATTGTTCATTAAATACTATTTTCAATCGGAATAGTCTTTCTCCTTATGTATGGATACTGAGGGAGGAGGAACTAGTCAGTTTAAGCGCCTCACTTAACCGATGACTTTTATAGTGGAATTCACATTCAAGATATGATCAATTTTCTTCGCTTTATAAAAATTAAATATATTACTAGTAGAGCTGCCCTCTTTATTTGTAATCAACATATGAGGAGGACCTACAAAGTTTATTATCTCTTGCTGCTGCAACATCACGAACAGCTTTCAACATTCTAAATTTGATGTCACCATAAATAGTTAATAATATATATTTATTACCCCATTACTTACTTATTTACAAATGGCACAAGGCAAGCCAAATGGATTGCATTACATAGCACTCCCATTTTATCAATTGATGTATCTCAATCAAGACAGCAACCTATATAATATTTAATAATAATAATAATAATAATAATAATAATAATAATAATAATAATAATAATAATAATAATAATAATAATAATAATAATAATAATAATAATAATAATAATAATAATAATAATAATAATAATAATAATAATAATAATAATAATAATAATAATAATAATAATAATAATAATAATAATAATAATAATAATAATAATAATAATAATAATAATAATAATAATAATAATAATAATAATAATAATAATAATAATAATAATAATAATAATAATAATAATAATAATAATAATAATAATAATAATAATAATAATAATAATAATAATAATAATAATAATAATAATAATAATAATAATAATAATAATAATAATAATAATAATAATAATAATAATAATAATAATAATAATAATAATAATAATAATAATAATAATAATAATAATAATAATAATAATAATAATAATAATAATAATAATAATAATAATAATAATAATAATAATAATAATAATAATAATAATAATAATAATAATAATAATAATAATAATAATAATAATAATAATAATAATAATAATAATAATAATAATAATAATAATAATAATAATAATAATAATAATAATAATAATAATAATAATAATAATAATAATAATAATAATAATAATAATAATAATAATAATAATAATAATAATAATAATAATAATAATAATAATAATAATAATAATAATAATAATAATAATAATAATAATAATAATAATAATAATAATAATAATAATAATAATAATAATAATAATAATAATAATAATAATAATAATAATAATAATAATAATAATAATAATAATAATAATAATAATAATAATAATAATAATAATAATAATAATAATAATAATAATAATAATAATAATAATAATAATAATAATAATAATAATAATAATAATAATAATAATAATAATAATAATAATAATAATAATAATAATAATAATAATAATAATAATAATAATAATAATAATAATAATAATAATAATAATAATAATAATAATAATAATAATAATAATAATAATAATAATAATAATAATAATAATAATAATAATAATAATAATAATAATAATAATAATAATAATAATAATAATAATAATAATAATAATAATAATAATAATAATAATAATAATAATAATAATAATAATAATAATAATAATAATAATAATAAGCCAATAAGCCTGATGTAGTCCTCCTCGACCACCAGCTTAGGACGATGTTTGTGATTGAGTTCTCGGCTCCCGCAGAGAACAACATCGTCCTAAAGAGGAGGAAAAACGGAGGAAGTATCGAGATCTTCTCTCCGAGCTCCGCAGGCTGTATCCAGACCACTCTGTTAAGATTGTGGTGCTAATTATAGGCGTCCTGGGTGGAATGAGACATACGTTGCTTTCTGAGTTAAAGATCATACCGGCTTGTCGAAATTCGGCAGAGATCTTAGCCGGCAGAATGCAGAAGGCAATCGTCCTTGGTTCGCTACGTCTGCTCAGAACACACGATTTACGGGCGCAATGATTACTGACTCCACGGAGTGGAGAGTGGTCATTGCTTGACTCTCCAGAACATCTCCGAGTGTGTCGGAGCCTCGGAAGGTGTTTACTGGGAAAAAAAAAAAAAAAAAAAAAAAAAATAATAATAATAATAATAATATAATCTTAATATAATTGTTCATACATTTCCTCGGTTGTAGATTTTTGCAAAAGCAGAATGTCCCAGGTCATCATGGTACTTTTTTACATTTTACCATCTTACTGTTTTTGGTATTACCCCCAGCTGTCTGTTTTCTCATTTCTTAACTCATAACTTTTCCTATATATTTCTTGTTTTCAGTGTTTTTGTTTTCCATGTTTAGTATATTCAGTCAATAATGTTTTAGTATTGCCAACGTACCAAGCGTAACTAATCTTCTACTGTTTTAACAAAATTTGACCATCATCCTCACTGCTTGGTTTTGTCTCTGAAACTTTTCGAATAAATCAACTTTCTTTAATATTCAATCTCTTTTAATTTCACTGAACTTTCTTAATGACTTCAGTAATTAACACTTACTTAATATGTTTATTTATTTAATACACTGTTGAACAGGTACTACCCAATTATAGAACAGGAGTTTTACAGATGTTAATAAAACTGTGCATGTATTACAAACAAGAAATTAAGGAACAAAAAAGAAAAAAACATCATAAAAGGCGAGAAAGAAAGAAATTAAGTAAAACCTGAACACTAAACTAAAACATATACGTGAAGATGAAAATTACATATCTAAAAACTACCAAACATTAATTAAATATTAAAATAAAGTATTTCTATGTCATTAGGACTGCAGTGAAAAATATCTATAAAATTTATACTGTAGTTACAAATGTCATAAAGTGGTGAATGATTGAGTACATTAGTACGAGCAGTCGATATAAAAAGTTCCGATTCCTCTTGAGCTAAGTCTAGAGATAGAAATTGCCAATTTGTATATAAATTCCTGGTAATCAAATTACGTAAAATCTTAAAACTTAAGTTCCGGTTTACTCCAAAATATAATAAATTATAACTTTTACCATACAATCATTAACAGATTAATCAATCCATGTTTCGGTAAATGTAAATATTGAAAAATTAGAACATAACATGTTGAAAACATCAGATGTTTTAAATTTAATACCCCGGATATTTTAGTATGACACTGAAAAATTCGTGGCGTGCAACGGTTCTCGCTTGATTTGCTAGGAGACATATTAGTATTACTGTATTTGGTAACATTGTCAGCGATAGTCATGAATCAATGATTGCTATTGGAAGAACAAAAATATCATTACGCAATAAGTCGCGTGTACGAATATAAGCTGTACATTTATTCTTGTCCCATACGTTTGGTGTCCATATAAATTTTAACCTAATTCTCCAATTTAGAGCAATGGTAGATTTAACTGCTTGACATCATGGTTCTCTCCGCAAACAGGACAACATACCGGCTTGTTCCTGAAGGAAGTGGTTAAATTTATTACACCTAAAACAGCGACTCGATAATCTCGACTGCATAGTACAACGAACAACTGTCAAAACAAACAAATAAATTATCAGCCTGAATAACTCTTCATACGAACATATATCGAGTTGGATAATCTATTGAAATACATATATATATTCCTAACAGGAAAATACTAAATCAATCTACAATCTGCATTCAGCAACATATCAGGATTGCATTTAATTAAAATATCAACTAAGTTATCTTCAGGATATTTTTCAGACAAATCAACTAGCTGAAACCTTGGATGCACACTATCTACCTCTTTGACATCATATGACAATCGAATTCTAAACATAAAACAAAAAAAAATAACTTTTTTTCAGATAGGGCTTAGTTTAGGAAATACTAAGTTAAAATAAAATCCATATAATTTTACTCAATACTGTAATGACATTACAACGAAAGCAACCAATTGTAACAAAAGATGGTATAACGTAAAAAAAACAAAGCAGATGTTTAAAAATGTCACTATTTATATTTATACATGACTGGCAATGCAAAATAAGTAAACTTCAGCATAATTTGGTGTTTTGAATATTATATATACTCAATTTAATATTCTATTATGTTTAAAATTGTTAATGGTATTAATTGGCTCAACGTAAACTAATTCTTTTAAGTGACTCTATAAACATAAGTCTAGAGGATTAAAATCCAGGGACCTTGAGGGCCAATGAACGGAACCGCGCCTTTCCATGGGGGATGGTCCCATTGAAATTATTATTATGCTCATTTTGTTTCAAATTTTATTTTCTATTTTTAAGAAATGACATTCACATTCACATTCTTTCTCTATCTGCTGAAGTAACTTTTCGACCTTTGAAAGGACACTTGATTTCGAATAGTTTAGTTAGCTTGTTATTTTCAAAAACTAATTCAGGGGAATAAGCTAAAAATGGTGTTCTTTCGGAAACCACCAAGCATTTTACTAGTTAAGTTTTTTGAATAAGTATTTCTGGCTTCATTTTAAAAAACATTTCCATGTGAGTTACTAATAAACATTTTTTTGGTCAAAAATACTTACAATTGTTTACTTCTCAATTATTTTTTTTGCATGTGTGCTGTGGTGACTCTGCAAAAGCTTCGCCGCGACTGAGCTTTTGCAGAGTCACCACTGAAGATGCCGACAGTGAAGAGCGGCGAAACGTTTGGAAGCATGGGATGCGGCCAGTTACAGCGGCGGCTACGGAACGCCTCGGAGGACCACCAGTATCCGAGAAGCGGTTCCGACCGTAGCAGTCGTAATATCAACAGTAGGAACCGAAATCAATATATGGACAGACCCAGAGACACCGATAGCGGGTCTGTCCCCACAGAGCCTAGCCCGAGAACAACCAGGGCAGGTAAAAATATCCCAGCTAATGCTAGGGATGTGCATTTTAACTCTGTTTCTGGCAGCTACCAGTTACCGAGGTCACGGCATAACAACCCGGAAAATCACCATGTATCAAATTACAACACTGGCCGTGAAAGCCTAAAAACCACTAGGCATTCTACTCGTATGAGTGACCACTGAATAATATATTTCTGTCAACTGGCTCGTATTCTATATTGCCAACCATAGGCAGCGAAAACTGATAACTCGTCCGGTAGGGGGAGCGCAAAGCGACAGCATCGGCTCATAACAATCAGAGCCGTACTTAAAATATTTCATGCACATACAAATGAAATGAGAAATAATAAGCTAGACCACGACATCCCGCGCGCCTTGAAAACTGAAAGTTTTTCAATCATTACTAATGTCATTAAGGGGTGAAGTCAGTCTTTAGAGGTAGTACACTTACTTTAGTAACACCACGTTTAAACACGCCACTTGTCGTTTTTACACTCACGACACGAACTAGACCATCCTTGCCCTTGTGAAGTTCCGTGACTCGATGTTCTTCTCCCTTAGGACAACTAAGGAACCAATTTGAAGAGACGATCCGGGATCAAATTTCCATTTACTCCTCTGCTACACATCACTGGAGGTTAGACACTCATTTACCCAACGTTTCCAAAAATGTTGGACGAGAAGTCGTAGACGTTGGTATAGTTTTACTCGATTTAGGTTTATATTTTCGTCTTGTTGTGGCTCTGGAACGGCTGTTAGAGTGTCACCCACAAGAAAGTTTGCCGGGGTTAATAGGGACAGGTCATTAGGGTCATTGGATAGGGCTGTTAAGGGCCTTCAGTTTAGAATTGATTCGCCCTGGCAAAGAATTGTATACATTTGTTCATATGTGAGGTTTGCATTTCCTACAACGCGAATTAAATGGTATTTACAGGATTTCACGGCTGCCTCCCAGAGGCCTCTAAAGTTTGTAGTTTGTAGTTGGTGGAATATGTTCTTTGAAAATTTATTTTTTGCACCTATAAAATTGGTTGCATTGTCACAATAAATACTCGAACACAAGCCTCTTCTCGCAACAGACCTCTTTAGTGAATTTAGAAATGCATGAGTACTTAAATCGTTAACCAGCTCAATGTGGATTGCCTTTGTTTCCAAACATATGAATATACATATGTAGGTCTTAACCATTTTGCGTGATCTTAATGTACCATCTTTTAAGTGAAGCGAGCCAGCAAAATCGATTCTAACTGCTAAAGAAGGTCGAGTGGGTGCCAATCGTACTGGGGGAAGGTCTCCCATTTTGGTTTTCGTATTAGGGGGTCTTGCCTTAGAGCATTTGATGCATTTATGTATAACAGATTTGACATAATTTCTGCCATTTAGCGGTCAATAACGATTACGCAAGGAAGATAATGCAGCTTGGGGGCCTGCATGTAATAACCGTATATGTTCGGTTGCTATGATTTTGTAAGTTAGGTTATGTTTGGCTGGTAACAATAAAGGATATTTTTTCTCAAAGGGTTGGTGATATTCTTCCCCCCACCCTAATCAAACCATTATCGTCTAGAAATGAATTCAGAGAGAGTATTTATTTTACTTGTCCTTGAAATGGGTTTACCGCCTTTTAAATAATTCAATTCTTGAGCAAATGCTGATGACTGAGCTATTTTGATAAGAACGAGTGTCGCGTTGGAAAGTTCCTCACTTGTTAAATCACCAGTATGCTTATTGTTTGAGTTTTTGCAATTATTAATAAATCGCCGTACGAACGCTGTTACTATCTGAAGTTTATTTAAACTCGAATGTTTTTAAAAAATTGATCTAATGTTGTAACAAAACTAATTTGAACTTGTTTGCGCCTTTCTGGTATTTCATTTGTGATATGAATTTTCGATATGGGCCAAAATTGTCTGTCCAATTTAAGAAAATCTGGACCAAACCACCACATCAGACGTTGTTAACTTTTCAGGACTCAAGCCACGAGAAACAATGTCGGTTGGGTTTTGATTTGAGTTTATGTGACGCCATTGATTTGGTATGGAATTTTCTTGTATTTCAGTTACGCGGTTGGCGACAAAAACCTTCCATGTAGTAGGTGGTGATGATAAGCAAGCACTATAGAACTATCGCACCATAAATATTTAGATGGTATTTTCATATCTAACGCGCATTCTATTTTTGAAACTAGTTGAGTTAATAAAACTGCTCCACAAAGCTCTAACCTAGGAAGACTTATTGTTTTAATTGGGGCAATTCTAGATTTTGCGCATAGCAAATGAGATATATGATCACCATCCGAGTTTGTTGTTCTCACATAAACGTAAGCTCCATACGCGCGTTCCGATGCGTTACAAAAGCCATGATTTTGAATGTCGATGAACTTCTTAGAAGTTACTTGTCGCGGAATTTTAATATCGTTTTCATGTACAAGTTGGTCGCGAAAATGCTGCCAAGTGGTATGTATATCCATAGGTAACGATTCATCCCAATCAGCCTTGGACTGCTATAGACGTTGTAATATAAGTTTAGGTATAACTGTTACAGGACTTATAAGATCTAACGGGTCGAATATTTTCGAGATGGTAGATAGAATCTGACGTTTTGTAATTACGTGAGATATGTTAACATCAACGGAAAAATTTAAATAATCATCATTGGGATTCCAGCGTAGACCCAACGTTTTTATACCTTTGTCATCAGATATAGGATATTCGGTAGCGTCGTTAAATTCTAGATCGTTTAAAATAAAATTATTGTTTGAACGCCATTTCCTAAGAGGAAATCTAGCATTATTAAGAATTTTTGACTTTATCAATTTCATTTCCTCAACAGAGTCCGCCCCTGTGAGGAGATCATCGATGTAAAAATCTTGTTTGATAATCTTACATGCTGCGGGAAATTCGGTACATTTTCTCAATGTTTGAAGTTACCACCACGTTGTGTTATCGAAATTTTAAGATTACCGAAAATGAATCACGTTGAATGACTGGACCGACTTTCAACACGTCATTTAAGGATAATCCTGATGTGGTTTGCGCTGATCCGTCAAAGACTACATGAATCTTGTTGTTTTTTAGAACTCCATGGTGGGGTAAATAACATTTTAAGATGGATTCGTTTGATGTATGCGTGTTTATTTCAGACATATGTGCCAACGATTTGTACTCTCGCATGAACTTGATATATATTTGTTTTAAATTAGTGTCCCGATCTAGTTTTTTCTCTAATGAAACGAATCTTTTTGTTGCGATATCAATGGATTCTCCTAACTGAGCGTAATTATCTCGAAATGGTAAAGAAACTACATAACGTCCGTTTTCGTCTCGTTCTGTATTTAGTACAAAGTGTTTTTCACATTCTAATTCTTCTCGAGTGTAGAGATTGGAAACCTTGATGCATTATTCTAATTTTCAAAACGATTCTAACTGATCATGTAAATTTTGATTCGATATTGTAAAATTGCAAATAAGTTTTTTGATATTTGGCGCAGCTACGGGACCGGTTATAATCCAAGTTTTGTTTTTAGAATATTGGATTGTTTTTGCCGGTTTTGATTTGTCCATCACTCAGTATTGAGAAGAATATGTTGGCTCCTAAAAGCACGTCCACTCGGTTTGATTTGCTAAATTCATCATCTGCGTAATATAAGTTGTCTGGCAAATTTACCCTTGAAGTGTCAAAACTTGTTTGCAGCATGTTGTCACAAATTTTATTTACGATTAATAATGATTTCCTTATTTTGAAATTTTCGTCACGAGAATACACTGTAGTTTCGATTTTTCTTGAAATGTTGCTTAGAGCATTATTTATTTCGGCAACTGGTGTATTAATTTTTATTTGTTTAAGTTTTAATCTCTCCGCTAATTCGCGTATAATAAAACTTGTCTGCGAACAGCTGTCTAATAAGGCGCGGCATTCTAATAAATTCCCTTCAAAATCTGCGAGATATATTTTTGCTGTGGCTAGTAAAATCTGGATCTGTGTTTGGGTACAATGTGACGAGAACGTTGACAGCGGAGCCGCGACCCCTCCAGACGTCTCCGGTGCAGGTAGATTCTCTCGCGCCTCGGTTGAGTTAGGTGAATCATTTGAAACCGCGTTGCTTCCGATTGTCCTGTGAAGCAATGAATGATGTTTAGCGTTACAGTGCAGTACAGTTTCCCGATTTGCATTATTTTGAAAAATATCCGGGACGGAGACAATTTCCGCATAATTTTTGTTTTTTAACTTCAGCGAGTCGTTCAGTTATTGACATCTTTGAAAAGACTTCACACTGATAATTAAAATGGCTTGCTTTGCAGAACGAACAAGATATTTTTTGCATATTTAAATGAGTTATTGCTTTTTCTTCTCTTACGCATTCAGGGTGTTTTTGAAATTTGTTTTTGTTTTCAATGGTTTCTAGTAATTGATACCTTTTGTTTAAAAAGTCTGTTAAATCCGAAATTGTCGGATCTTTTTTTCATTTGAAGATTGTTCCCACTCTCGCTTGGTAGTGGAATCGAGTTTGCTAGATAAAATGTAAATTAGCAATGTGTCTCAGCTGTCAGTTGGTTCGTTTAATGCTTTCAGTGCTCGAATGTTTTTGTATGAAATTGTCGAGTAACTTTCTTAAAAACAGATGTGATTCATTTTTTATTGGATACAAATCAAATATTGCCTTGACATGAGAGTGAAGTTTTTTGTTTTCATAGCGGTCTATTAACATTTGCCATGCAATATCATAATTGTTGTTGGAAATTTCAATAGATTGAATTAAGTTTGCGGAATTTTTGTGTGTTGCTGAGCATTGCTATTTATTACCGAATGAAATGTGTCATGAAAAGTTAGCCATTGATTATAGAATCCATAAAAATCTGATAACGTCAAGTTTGGCAGTTTTACATTGCCTTGAACAGAATCGATTTGTGTTTGTGCATTATTACTTAGAGTGACATTTTCATTTGTGTTATTGCTTAAGATTTGAGTTCTTTGCAGAATTATCTTTTTTGCTTGCGAGATTGCTTAATAAAATGAAGTTTCAAATGCTTCTCTTTCATTTTCTTGAATCGCATTACCTGAGATGATTTCGATTTTGCTTTGGATTTCCTCAAAATTTGTTAGAATATTTTCTGTTCGATTTAATCGCGCTTCTAATTCTACTACATCGGATTGATTGGTGAAATTCGTTAAAAAGTATTGAATCTGGTTAGTTGTGATTTTATCTGCCCGCGTTTTAAGGTTAGTAAATTTAAATCAGCGGAATCCGCTTCTGTCGTACTCATGATTGTGTTGCCTTCTGTTTTGCTTTTCAACGATTTCTTGATTGGCATGTTGGCGGGGTTTTTTTCTGAGGTTAGGTTATATTTTTGAGATTTTCACAAATTTTTTCACAATTTGAGCTAGAAGGACCAATGTTTGGACTGATGTCGCTTTCTTGACGACGAGACTGTTGCCTCGTATATACCTTTGAATTGAAACAGTTGATTTTTGTATTTTACTTTAGATTTTTATTTCTATGAGTACAGGCATTATACTCGTATAAGTGAATACTGAACAATATATTTCTGTCAACTGGCTCGTATTCAGTATTGCCAACCATAGGCAGCGAAAACTGATAACTCGCCCGGTAGGGAGAGCGAAAAGCGACAGCATTAAAGCCGTTTTTAAAATATTTCATGCACATACAAATGAAATGAGAAATAATAAGCTAGGCCACGACAGCACTAAAATTGAAAAAATACTTTGCCTATATATTTAATCCGCCCATACTAACGTACGTGATTGAAGTGACCTACTAGAATTGCGACAGCTTCGGCCACTTGCAAATACTAGTGTTTTGAAAGAATCACGAGTCGTCTGATAGGACGCAGTCATATTCGTGGTTATTCGCAAATATTCGTACTCGGCTATACTCACGATGATTTTGGCACTGGCTTCATTCAGTCCCCGACCAGCGGAGCAGACGGTAGTGCAGTGCAGTGCCTGGCAGCGACGAGCTAGTGGAGTGATTGTACTTAGTGTGTGCACGCCGTGCAGACATACGAAGTGGAGGCCCCACAACCCAGACAAAACGGGTAAGTACGCCCCTTTTATAGTTATGTGGACTATTTTAGACCCATATACCTACTAACATTTACTGTGACATTGACAAACACAAATGCAGACACACGAAAGCGACAGACTTGACGCACATCCCCGAACAGACAAAAAATTACACAGACTTATATAAAAACACAGCTTACGCAAACATGAACACAGACAAAAACGACGACTACGTACAACCAATGGACACACAGACAAATGCCGAGCTGTATGACGATCTACAGCAACAAAAGCGTACCAACAAAGAACTGACAAAGACAATACAGAAACTGACAGAACACAAGGGTAAACTAAACAAACAGGTCCTGACATTGACAAAACAAATCGCAGAAATGCAGAAGACAATAAAACAATCTGATAATAACACATTACAATTACACAAACAACTTGACGAACTCCTGACTAGACAAAACAATGACAATATCCCGCCCACACAAACCCGCGTCCCTGCCTTTATCCCTTTTACAACAAGAACAGACAAAGAAAAAAAAGACGAGACTGGCTCATCTAGTGAAGACAAAGTCCCCACCGCCAAAAAACATTAACAAACCACTCGACCACCGACCCCTACACAAAAACAGACAAAAATCACGACTAAACTCCCCTCTTCCCAAACACATAAACCGACTAACACACAAAACACAACAGACAAGACACAAGTACCCCCAGTAATTCTGCGAAAGCAGGAGCGCTGGATGACAGTACAAAAACTCTTAAATGCACTAGACATAAACTACACAAAATACAAACTAACAAAAGACTGCGTTGCCGTCTATCCAAATACACCACAAGACCACAGACGTTTAACAAAAACGCTGGCTGACAAAGACGAAGAGTACCACATCTTCACCCTCACCTGCAACTTGACCTCGCACAACAGGGCTACCCCGGCGCAATAATGCAACGCATGGCCAGCCGCCAAAACAAGCAGGAAATGCCCCTGGTCTTAGTCCAGGTCCAATCAGACCAGGAAGGCATCCTTGAAGTAAATCGCTGCTACTCTCTGGTCGTAAGAGTATAGAGGCAGAAGAAACCAGCAGGTTGCCACTCAGTGCCACCGCTGTCAACGCTTCGGCCAGTCGCGCTGCACGGCGGCGCCTAAGTGCGTGAAATGTGGTAAAAACCACAGCACGCACGAGTGCAAAAAGCCGAAAGACACGCCGGCCAGGTGTGCAAATTGGGCTGGGCCACACGTTGGCAGCTACAGAGGATGCCCCAGGTATCCAAAGACGAAAAACACACAAAACAAACCTGGCGAGACGGTCCTGCCTGCACCTGCGAGCGCTTATCAGTTGATAACGCAGCAAGTGAAGGCAAACTCCTATATATTATCGTTTTAGAGTATTCCAAAAAGTAAAGCAGCATAATAAAACATATTTAGCCTACCTATATAAATAAAATTACTAGCTCTTTTAAATTTATGTTAAATTCTTAATTTTCCTGATTAAAACCCATGGTCAATGAAAGTAAAATAGTTGTTAAGCAAAAAACAGTTTTAAAGTATTTATTTCATAAATAAAATACATATAAAAATATATTTGTCAATTTAAAAATACCTAACTTTTACGACATAGTTTTCTCCGACAAGTACCTGCTTTCCCAGAGTTATCCTGGTGAGAAATAACCCGGACTGCATACCCAGGTCCGTGGCGGATGGCTCAGATGGCTGTTGCCTCGTAATATGTGGAGAGACACTGAATGAGAATAAAAATCTCAGTATGTGTACGCTATTAATAATCAGTGTATATATAAAGTTCAATGATATAGTGAAAATTCAGGCGTATAGAGCCCCAAATTAAAAAGTTATCAAAATACGTGGTACAGAAGCGGTCACGAGAAAAGAAACGGCCTTTTCCTTGTGTCTACTAATTTCTTTCCTCATCTTTAGAAGGTTTTAAATCTTCAGTCTATCTCTTGTTCCATCCGGTTTGGCTTTACGTCCGGCTCTTTATTTGCATCAGGATGTAGTTGTACTAGCATTTTCTCCCACTTTGTCTTGCCTGCAGGCTGTCCGTGTATGATGTAATAATCAGAGTTTTCGTGTCTTAATATTTTTCCAACCATTGCAACATAAAGCTAAGCGTAGTATACGTACACATTCAAAATGTTTATATCGACGAAAAAAGAAAGAATGGTACACATACCTATACATGTACAATCGTTTGCAATAAAATGACACTCTCTTAAAACAGTTTTTGAACTTCTGGAAGTTTTGGGTAGAAATTTCATTAAATCTCTATCGGTGAGTGAAACAACTAATAACTAATATTAAAAATGTGAAGTAGATTTCATTACAAATACATCAGAAGTTCTAAAGAAATCGCAAAATTCATTTTAATGGGTGTCATTATTATTGCAAACGATAGTACCTATACAGATCAGGTGACCAGACCACGCTGCTACTGTTGTTATCCCATACAGACCAGGTGACCAGCCTACGTCGCAGCCACCTTTGTTGTTATCCTATACAGACCACCACGTCACTGCTATAGCTGTTATCCTATACAGACCAGGTGACCAAGACAACGGCGCTGTTGCTGTTATCCTATACAGACCAGGTGACCAGACCACGTCTCTGTCGCCTTTGTTGTTATCCTATACAGACCGTCGCTGCTACCTCTGTTATCCTATACAGATCAGGTGACCAAGACCACGCCGCTGCTGCTGTTATCCTATACAGATCAGGTGACCAAGACCACGTCGCTGCTGCTGTTATCCTATACAGACCACCACGCCACTGCTGTTGTTGTTGCTATTACATGAAAATCAAATATAATTAGAAGAATATTTAAGGTGAAACGGTCTTGAGCCCTAAAAGTTCCCAGTTTGTAAAAGTGCCAGCGACAGGTAGCACAATATAGCCGCAGCTGTTGATGTAGCCGAATATGTTTATTGAATTCGACAATAGTAAACACGTGGGAGCAGTATGGACACACTTTAATGTTTTCAACCTGCGTTACTTGTAACAAATTAATTTTTTCACTGCGAGGCATATTTTATTTGTAGACTCTAACGCCCTCGGCCCAATTGCGAATAGATAAATGTCTAGGAGATGGTATCCGGAAGAGTATCGACAGAAAAACGGATAACGGTAACATAAAAACGAATAACGATGACAGAAACAGGATAACGGTGACATAAAAAAGGATAGCGGTGACACAAAGAAGGATAACGATGACAGAAAAACGGATAACAGTGACAGAAAAAGGATAACGGGGACAGAAAAAAGGATAACGGTGACAGAAAAAAGGATAACGGCGACAGAAAAACGGATAACGATGACAGAAAAAAAGGATAACAATGACCGAAAAAGGATAACAGTGACAGAAAAAAAGGATAACGGTGACAGAAAAAAGGATAACGGCGACAGAAAAAAGGATAACGATGACAGAAAAAAAGAATAACGATGACAGAAAAAAGGATAACAGTGACAGAAAAAAAGGATAACGATGACAGAGAAAACGGATAACGGTGACAGAAAAAATATAACAAAAGGATACATACTGCAAGTATATAGTCATTATATCATCGCTAGTCAAAGAGTAAACATGTATGCGGGTGATGTATGCTCCAAGGGGTTTGCAAATAGAAGTGGACGCTAACAAACAAATCTGTGTGATTACTGTGTCAAAAACATTCATTCTTCAATCTGACGCTCAAAGTGTTAAGACGTTCCTAATTAGCTTTTTACCTGGTTACATAACCTCAAAATGACAAGTCTACGGGATTTTTGCTTCGAACAGTACTGGTATGGATTGTACGGAGAGTTTAAGATTATTGTTAATAAAAATACCGGCTTTTTCAACGCAACCAAACTGTGTCAGGAGGGCCGAAGAAGATTTTACAAGTGGCTACATAATAAAGGATCAAAAGAGCTGATACAATTTTATGAATCGGAAAGTGATTCCTCACATTATCCAAACCGCTTTTACACAGTAAAAGGTAATATAACCCCCTGTACAATACTGTTATTTCTGGAACCAACGTGCATCCTGCAATGTTCGATGAAATTATTCGATAGATTCGGCTGCCTAGAACAGAAGAGAAAGCAGGATACGTTTACATAGCAACAGCCATGACGTATGACGCTAGAAATGTATATAAAGTGGGCTACACTTAAGATCCTGAGAGAAGACTTCAGCAGTTTAACCAATTCAGAGCCAACTTCGATCTATTCTTTTATGTGAACTTAATCAGCGTTTCCAGAGCAAGGAGACCGAGACGCCTGTTCATCAGGCTCTAGATAGTTATAGGGTGGAGAAGGAGTTCTTTATGTGCGAACTGAATTTACTAAGGGATTTTGTTAGGCATTTTATGAATGATGTCTACTGAAGTCTATGTGATGTTTGCTTCGAACAAATCCTCGACCATGTTGCTGTTTTCATTGACACACAACAACCCAATTTATCTGATAAGTAATTATTTGTAAGCTGAGGAGGAAAAAATGGAAACTGCTATATAAAATATATTTCATTTATTTATACAACAAACAAACTACATAGAATTATTAGATATACAGAGGGTTATATAAAACAGCGTATCTTCCAACGAAAAATACTTCACATAAACTATAATAAAACAGAACATTGTAAATTCATTGAAATTAAAACAGGATTTCTATATTTCTGCAGTTCTTCAAGGCACATGGCCAGTAGGATGTTTTCAAGCCAAACTAGGGGGTCTTCATCGCTACATTGTAAAACACACGAGCTCTGAGCTCTAAATGTGTTTTGTAGTAATGAAATAATAATAGGTGGTGTGTTTTAACACATCTGACACCAAATATGTTATAATAAACTCACCTGAAGTTTTCGGGATTCGGCCACGGCTAAAGTTGAAGGATTGAAATCCTTCGTGCGTGGTCTTTATGGAAAATTGAGGAGAGTGTGGTGGTTGATAAAAAAAACTCAACAAAATTATTACTAACTAATATATTGAGGAAATGCAATCAAAATAAACAAAAAGTAAACGGGCTCATAAAAGCGAACGATACTTCGAGGCTATACAAAAAAAACATTCAAATACAACGGTGGCTTACAATGCCAGTATCCCGAGCTCAACTCGGTTTAAAATTTTTATACAGGGTGAGTCAGTCATAATGTCATTAATTTTAAGAGGAGATAGGGAATAATGAGTATAATGCGAATACGTGATTAAAAAAAAATCTTAATGCATATTTACGCCGAAAAATTAAACCCTCTTTTCAGACTGTCACTGACCGGTCACAGCCTTGGTCGGTTACAGCTCACAGTTCCACTCGATGTCGACCTAATGCAATGTTGTCAAGTTGTAATATTTTTCTATATAGTACCTACCCACCTAGGTTTTAGACATCACAAATAAACGGTTGTACTGACTATTTTAGAACATTTTTTCTTGCTCAGTTCAACTTCAGTCAATAATAATTTTAAAATGTTAATATCCAATAAAATCAAATAATAATAATCAAGTAATT
Organism: Monochamus saltuarius; assembly: GCA_025584915.1. Classification (NCBI taxonomy): domain Eukaryota; kingdom Metazoa; phylum Arthropoda; class Insecta; order Coleoptera; family Cerambycidae; genus Monochamus; species Monochamus saltuarius. The sequence continues at coordinate 26,050,918 of CM046726.1, read as the reverse complement.
CTATTAAAAATTGCAAGTAACGCGGTCCACTCAGGTTTTCCCGTAGAAAATACGGCCCAATCAAACGATACCCGTACACTCGCGTGTCGATTTTTCTCTGAGCAAATGTAGCTGTTATGACTGCAACAAAACTCCAACGTGTCTAATAATAAACCGAGTAACAAACCATTTACGTACATTACATAAAAAACCTATACCGAATGGGTAAATTATTAAGAGAAGCTGAAAAGTGTTTCGTGTTTAAATACTAAGTAATAAAAAACCATCGTGTTGTCGACAGAAAACTGTCCAAGACCGAAATAGCACGCCGCTAATCTAAGTTATCGAGAGTTAATCTTGACCTTGACCTACCGTATTATTAGGCAATAACCTAGTTACCTAGTTTTTGTACTGTTATTTAACGACAAGGATTAAATCTATTTTTTTAATCTAGATACATGAATGAATTTTCCTTAAATATTGATTTATTTGTTAATAAAACAAATGTAGATAATAAATAAATGTTTTCTAATGTTAGGTTATTACAGTTTAATAATTTTGATATTACGTTTGCACTACGTTTTACAAATAAATATGAATTTTTAGTATTACTCGTAAGTACAATTAACCACAGACATAACCAGATGTACAATTTGTAGTTACGTACATCTAGCCTAGATTTACAGCCCACATTTCAAGTAAAACTGCACTTATCCGTCCATAGTACTTTATTAATAAAATTAGGGCCAGTCGCATTTCGTAAACATTCTCCGTATAACACTACCATTTCCACATATTAGGAATTTGTAAAATTATGCGTTGTGAATTTACGCCAAATACGTGAGGTTATACCGAAATAAACAAACTACTGCTTACTGCTTGTATTCTCTCCATCCCCCCTCCAAATGTGTGGCATGATCTACAAATTTGGGGGGAAAGAAATGCGGGAAATGCATAGTGCTAAATGGAGGTAAAATTGAATAACACGCTGATGTGTTAGACGATATTATGCAGTCTGAGTTTGGCATTCGTAGTGTAAGCACGTATGTTGTTCGCTCTGTATCTTATTATTGAATATTAGTAATATTAAATAGTTGTGTATTAATGTGTGTGGATATATATTAAGAGAAACACTGTAAGTGCTCTTGAAATATTCTTAGTTATTTCTTTTTCCTTCGGTCTGTGATAGACATATCGGTGTTTTTTTTTGTCGCAAGATAAAAATGTCTAATCCTACTCCTGCCAGTCAATGTGTGATTTGCTGCGAACTGCTGTGTGAACTTGACGCACAGCTAGTATGTTCAGTCTGCAACCGCCGCTGCCACCTGAGATGCGCGCGTTCTTCACTTATAGTCCCCCACTACCGTCCTCAGCTTGGACTTGTGCTCTCTGTAAAAAGGCAAGCAAATCTCCCGCTGGTAGTCCTTTATTCAGCAATGACCAATTTCAAGCCATAATGACTCAGTTATCTACCCTTACTAGCATAGTCTCAAATTGTGACAAAAAAATTGAGAACCTTAGCTATACTGTTGCAGCGCAGTCTCTTACAATTGCACACTGCCTTAAGGATATTTCTGCTTTACGTACTGAAAATGAGATTTGTCGCAACAGAATTGCATCAGTGGAGAGCAGAATTAACGAAAGCTCCCCGGAAAGTTCGGAGGAAATGTATGCGGAATCTGTCGAGCGTTTAAAAAGAAAAAATAACATCCTGCTCATGGGACTACGGGAAATATCTCTGGACGAGGATCATAGCCTTGCAAGGGAAGTTTTATCTACCGTGCTTCCAAACTGCATTAACTATATCTCTTCCATAAGTCGGTTAGGTAATAATAGGAATGAAAATCGTCCCCGTCCATGCCGAGTCACTTTCCAGAATTCTCAAATTGCTTTGGACGTTTTGAAAAATAAAAACGGTCTCTCCCGTGACACTTATCCAGGTATTAGAATTGTATCAGACATGACTCCGAAGCAAATACAACATTTAAACAGTTTACGCGATGAATTGCGGTTAAGATCCAAATCGGAAAAGAATTTAACAATAAAATTTATTAATGGAATACCCAAGATCACAAGCGTAACTTTAGTAACATCTAAGTGGGGATGTGCTGAGGAATATTCACCAAGGAGAAGTTCAGCATTGAAAGTTGCAAAGACATCCACCTCTTCTACAAAAAACTCCAATTGATTTTCTGGAACTGCCATGGATTCAAAAACCTAAGCGATATAAATACGAATTCGTTTCATGTTCTTTGTCTATCTGAAACTTGGCTCTCCACGAACATTTTCTCATTACCACCTTTGCTATCATCATTTCATGTTCACAATATACCTGCCGTAAGAGAAAAATCTACAGGGAGGGCTAGTGGTGGTATAGCAGTGTTGTGCACTGAAGAAATGTCTTCATTAATAGTGGATGAATCCCCTTGGTGGATATTCTGTTTAGTTTCTTATGCTGATTTTAAATTAATTATATGTAATGTCTATTTCGATCCTAGCTTAGATATTGTTAATTTACTAGAATTATTCTATTTTTCACTTTGTAATGTTTGTGATAAATTTCATGATCTGGTTATTGTTATAGGGGGTGATTTCAATTGTCGCATTTCTGATATCAGTACCACACCTGTCGAGTTTTTATATAACACGAGTCTATTTTCTGATAGAATCAGTCTTGATAAGACCATAAATACTAGAGGCCATAAACTTTTTGAATTTATGAATAGTAATGGTTTTTGCTTGCTAAATGGCCGAACTTTATCTGATAGACCGGGTCAATTTACTTTTATAGGCACTCAAGGTAGTAGCACTATAGATTTAGTTTGGGTAAACATTCAGTGTTTAGAACATGTCGATGACTTCTTTGTTCATACTGAAGCCACAGTATCTGATCATCTCCCTATCTCTTGCTTTCTTAAATACAACGGTACAGTACCTCCCAGTCAGAGTACTTCGGTAAATGCTGAGGGCTTTATAAAGTTAACATTTAAGGAAGACTTAGTTTTATCGTATAAAACATATGCGTAATTCTCCCCGTGTACTTTTTGTTCCAAATGTCGAAGTTTCCTATATGAACTTTATCGAGACTATTTATGATGCTGCCGAAGTGCTCAACTTTTCTAAGAGAGTACCCTTCTCCTATTCAAATCAATATAGGAATCAACCTTGGTTTGATTACGAATGCGTGACAGCTAGAAAGCAATTTAAAAATAGTCTTAAAAACTTCAAAAAAGCCCACCTTTCCCCAGCTTTAAAATCACAATACCTGGATTCCAAAAAACAATACAAGAATTTGCTGGACAGGAAAAAGAAAGAGTTCAACAATCTTATTATTCTAAAACTTTCTCATGCCAGAGACTCAAAAACTTTTTGGCAAACCATTAAAGGAGCTCGTGGTGATAATAAGTTAGCCCTTGCCTGCCAATAGAGGTATGGAAAAATTTTTACTCTTCAGTTTATCAGACTGTTACTCTGGAAACTGTCTATTACTTCGACGCCAGAAATCCCTATTTCGATAACCCTGTTACTGTAGATGAAATATATTGTGTACTAAATAGATGTAAAAGCAACAAATCACCAATTCATCTAATTAGTTATGAGTTTATTAAATATCTGCCAGATAACTGGATATTATATTTGTGTTCAATGTTTAACTCTATTTTGAATTTATTGGTATTTCCAAGAGCTTGGAGTGACGTAATTATGAAAATGCTCCATAAGAGCGGTCCTAGTAATGACCCCGCTAACTTTAGAGGAATTGCATTGATCAATTGCATTGCGAAAGTTTTTATGCACGTCATACTTAATCGAATTAATCACTGGGTTGAAAATTTTAGTATTCTTCCGGAGTGTCAGTCTGATTTTCGGAGGGGTCGTGGTTGTAGTGATAATGTTTTTATTTTAACTTTGGCCATTCAGCTCCACTTAAGACTTCGTAAACGCCAAGTTTTTGCTATATTTGTAGACTTTAAACGCGCGTTTGATTCAGTTAATCACTCTTTATTATGGCAAAAGCTTTATAAAGTTGGATTGAGCTCAAAATTGGTCTTGCTGCTCAGAAATTTTTACAGTAATGCTAGTATGCGTGTAAAATCTGGAAATAATTTTTCATCTCCTTTCGATATTACTTCGGGTGTTCTTCAGGCGAAGTATTGAGTCCACTGTTATTTGCTTTATTTCTTGCAGATATAGAAAACTTTTTTATTGAAAATGGTGCACAGGGAATTAATATTGATAATTATAATGCGCTTCTTATGCTTCTTTACGCAGATGACCTCATAATATTAGCAGACTCTGTGATTGACGTGAAAAAAAAATTAAGGATTTTAAAAAAATACACTACACTAAACCTGTTGACGGTAAATGCACAAAAAACTAAAATTATGCGTTTTTCCCGAGGACCTCACCATATAGCAAATCACAATTTTTACTTTGATGATTGTCCTGTTGAAGTAACTAACCGCTACACATATCTCGGAGCTACCTTCACAGCTTCTGCACTCTTTCGTGAAATGGCGTCTTCTGCAGTTTCAAAAGCTAAACAAGCGATAGGCCCATTGATGTCCATAATGGCTAAAACCAAAATTAATTCCTGGTCCACTAGAATTCAATTATTTGAGTCATTAGTAGTCAGTACCATAACCAATTGCGCACCAACCTGGGTTCTAAGGTATACAGACATTCTTGAGCAAGTTCAAACTAACTTTATAAAAAGGTTGCTATTGTTGCCACTAAATACTCCTGACTATGTAGTTAGGGTGGAGTGTGGAAGATTGAAAATAGTATACAATGTATTCAAGTGGACACTGAACTGGCTTGAAAAAGTTTTGAAAATGTCTGATTCTCGTCTTCCTAAAATCTGTCTTAAGAGGCAGCTGCAACTCACTAACTCGGATATAAGGTATAATTGGGCCCTTCAGTTAAAAAAACTGTTTTTGTTTGTTGAAGCTGAGGACATTTGGAACAACCTCTCTCTTGCACTATTGAAAAGAAATACCAAAATGCTGCTCTCAAAATTCCGGGAAAAATTGTTTGTTAGCGATCGTAACCTTCTTCAAAGGACAACTTTTATGCCACTTTATAACTTCTTTGGTGTGACCTCTACAAGTCGTACTTAACACTGGGTTTACCCATTCAATATCTTAGGACTATCGCTTAATTACGAATGTGTAATAATATAATGATTAAACTTACATACAACGGTTCCACGTACAGCATTAATCCGAACAACAAATGTACTATATGTAACAGAGATGAGTTTGAGACAATTGATCATCTCCTTTTTGGCTGCCCTATATATTTCTGTTTGAGAAACTGTGATTCGGTCTGCTTGCAAAATTTACAGGGCTTAATTACATCATTAGATAATTTAACTCGTGATTATGTTAGGCAGATTGCTAGTTACATTTGGAATATTTTGAGGTGCTGTTCATTTATAATAAACGAATAATATGTATATATCTGTAGCCATCTACTATTTTTTATTTTTTTACTTGCTCAATTAGCACTCTTTTTTTAGTTTTTCATTTTTTCTTTGTTCTCTTTTTTTGTAACAAAAACCTAGATATAAGATTTACAATTTTCAATGTAAAGCAGGACTCTTGCTATATGAAGAAATGTATTTTTCTTGTTTTGCAATAAAGGAATTGAATTGAATTGAATATTATGTATGTAAATGTGGCATCCATGGTTAATACGGCAAGTCTGTGGCATCAGATTGTCGTCGGGTGCGCCATCAAAAAGTTCGTAGCGCACCAGGAGCGTCGTGTTACTGATTTTTATAGGGTGATTTGTTTATTTTTTTAAAGGTCGAGTAAAATTTTTTTTTCGATTTTCTGCCTTTATTAGGTCTCCCGAATACGTGGTTAAAATTAATGACATTATGACTGACTCACCCTGTATATTAAACAGAAAAATACTGCACAATTTCTCTAAACTCAGCTGCTACTTTTTCTTATAAAACTTTAAACTCGTCTAGAAATTCTGCTAATTTTTTCTATTCCCAAGGCTAGAAACACGCCAATTTAACAAAATGTAAAAACTTTTTCAGAGAGTAGTCTCGCAACGTACCACCTAGTGAAAGTAGAAAAAACAAGTATGCTATACAGCAGACTTACCAATAAAATCCCCGAAAATGATGTTAATCCCAAAAAGGCAACACAATAGCTAATCACGGAATCACTTAACTTCTTCCAAAAGCTCACCCTACGACCGCCGCCACGGAACTCTACTTAATATCCGCGAGTGACCTCCACGACTCCCGTCACGGAACTCTTTTACTATGACCGCTACCCCGAGAGTAACTTCTGTCCAGAAGCTTACCCTACGATCGCGATCCCGCAACTGTCTTAACTTCTTCACTTAACTTCTGGAACTCTGCAGCTCTTATGATTTTAATCCCGCCCCGTAGTAAAAAATCCTCCTGTACCAAAAATGGCCGAAACAGTCCCACCAATTAACGCTTAATTTTTCCCATAATTTATACCTAATCAATTGTTTATTACTACGGCCATTTTGGAAAATGGGCGTTATACTGACCCATACAAATATAACCGATAACTTAAGGTCCCGTGGAGACTGCTAAATTCGCACTTTTAAGCCTCATGTTCTTGATAACCAACATCCTGTATTATGACTACTCTTTTAAAAAGTTATTATGAGAACTTCTATCCGCGATAAGTTTAAAACAAAGATTCATTGTCTGGACTTCGCCAGAGTAATTTTTTAAAATAACAAATTCTATTTCGCCTATTCCTAGCCTTAGCTTAATTTAATTCTATTTAAAATCTACTAGATTTTTCGATTTACTACAACATAATATCATTGGTGTAACGACTGCGGAACATCTAATCTTGTTGCTGTAGAGTAGGAACTGTGCTTCGATGCACAATATATCATTGGTAATCTTGCAAAAATCTTCAAGTACTGGTAGTTGTAGTATAAAATGCTTCTTTATTTATAACTGTAGCTAAAGTATCTGTTTCTTCAACGTTAGGCAACCCTTGCACCTGGTTACACATGTCTCTGAATCTGGCTGCTTCGTTTATCCCCACAGCTAATTGATAGCAATCGTAGCAGTAAGATAAAATAAAATAAAATCATAGTATCCAATATTTCGTCTGTCACTTCTGTATGTGAAGGCAACTCTGTAGGCTTTATTCCCACTTTTTTCACAATTTTCTTTGAGGTTAGGAGTGCATTCTAAGCAGTTGCAGGCTCTTCCCCAGTCGCATTCTTTGGACATGTTTACGGCTCGATGTCTGGGACTTGAATGCATGTGATGCTGCGCATGTCTGGTTTTATTCTTCATCTATTATGGAGTAATGCCCCCATGTCAACGTCTCATACGATCCCTTTATCAGATACCGCTTATCATCGTCGGGGCTGAGGGCTATTTTTCTTGTGTTATGGAGAAAACAATATGTTTTTCCGATGTTATTAAGTTTTTACTAATGTATTTGTTTTTATCATTGTCTACACATTCCAGGTAGTCCTGCAGTGTGATGACGTTTTTTATTACTGATTTTTTAATGACTTTTATCATTTTAGTTAGGTATGTGTTTGATAAAGCCACATCCTCATTTGAGTCTTGTTTAACGACATACATTTTAGATCTAAGACCAATGAAAAGTTCAATACTTTACTTTTTATTTACCACATTATATACAAAAGTATATTTGAGGTCAAAATAGATCAAAACAGAAAAAACAAATAGTATAATATAGATGCATGCAGGCCTTATTTATGTAAAAAGTTATAAACTAAATCAATTACAGAGAAGAAAATGACTATTGGCATTACGAACAGGACATAAACTCGTCAACGCTATAAAAACAAAATTTTAAAAGAAAAGTTTTTACAAACCTATAGAATTGTCTATTTGTCATTTTCGACAGCATACTGTCTTTATGCATAGAGGTAAATTTATTAAAAATATTAACATCTACCTTATTTATTTGGGTTTTACGTATTCTGGAGAATGGAGCCACCAGATTTTTTGCATGCCGCGTATTATAATTGTGGATATCGCGGTGACTAACAAATTTTTTAAAATTTTCATGAATATATAACAAATTTTGAAAGATGAAAATGCATGGAAGAGAAAGTAACGGTCTACAGTGTGCATCTGGCATGGCTCCATCTATAATCCTGACAGCAGCCTTCTGGAGTACAAATACTTTGTTTGCATTCACCGAATTTCCCCATAGGAGAACACTGTAAGATATATGGCTGTGAATAATAGCAAAGTATATAGTGCGAAGAACATTTCTAGGCAAACACAGTCGCAACTGGCGCAAGGCAAATATTTGTGAAGAGATTCTTGAACATAGGTAATCAACATGTCTACTCCAGGTGAGGCTAGTGTCAAGAAAAACCCCTAATAGTTTGATTGAAGCAGAGCCGGCAGCCCATTTGTCAGAGGTAATGTGCAAACTTTGAGTTTTTGACTGGTTTAGTTTTAACTGGTTGGTTGCAAACCATTCATTAGCTCTGCATAGGTCACCCGCATCAGAAATATTTGTGCCTCTTGTTAAGAAAGTGGTATCATCAGCATACAGGATACAAGTGCTATTTGTTATTGAATAAGGCAAATCATTGATATAAATGAGAAAGAAAGAAAAACACCATTTTTAATTGGAAGTGTATCAGATTCTACATTTTTAAAGTAAACAAACTGTTTCCAATTACTAAAATATGATCTGAACAACTTAAGTGCATTATCTCTAATACCATAATATTCCAGTTTCTTAATTAAAATATTTGTATCAACACAATCGAATGCTTTGGTGAGATCACACGCTGTAACGTAAGTGCCCAAGCCCTCATCCAAGCCTTCAACAGCCACCTCTATAAATTTCAAGAGAGCTTTAAGCGTAGATTTATTTTTTCTGAAGCCAAATTGCGACTCAGAAAATATGGAAAATTTTTCGCAGTAACTTACCAGTTTGTCTCTAATCAAAATTTCAAATATTTTGCCTGTAATAGAAACAATAGCAATCGGTTGGAAGTTGTCTAGACACTCAGGATCGCCTTTTTTATATATAGTTGTAACTTTTGAGATTTTGAAGTCATCAGGCCAGTTCCCTTCCTGTATACATTTATTAAATAGAGAAGTCAATTGATTCACCAGCGACTCGAGTGATGCCTTAATCATATTACTATTTAAGCCATAGCAGTCCAATGAGTGCGACTTTTTTAGCTTTAATATAGCCTCTTTTATATCAGAGCTATGAAAGCCTGTCATAAAAAAGGAAGACGCGGGTTTAGGTGTCTTATTTAGCAAATCTAACGGATCCAAGTTAGTATTTAAAATTGATCCTGCAATATTATCTGACATATTGGTGAAGAATATTAAAGTCAGTGGCAGTGAGAGAAGTAGAAACAGAGTCAAGACTGGGTTTTTTTCGCTATTAACTAATTGCCAAACCACTTTATTTTTGTCACTAGCATTCATTATTTCACGAGTGTATGCGAGACGTTTCTCTTCTTTCACAGCATTCTTATAGTCTCTGAGGTTTAGTAAATAAATGCTCCAATCACTGGCAAGTTTCGTTTTACTAAAGCGATTTTTAGAATGAGACATTCTACTGCGCGCGCGTAGTCGCTGGTCGAACCATTTAACTCTAAAACCATTATGCCGATTTGTGGCCCACACATATGGGAAACACTCATTCACCTGTTCCATAAGTAAAACTGTCAAACTGGATGCAACGCTATTAGAGTCTAAACTTTCAAAATCAGCCAGATTACCCCGACATGTAGTGCGCAAATTATTCGCAAATTTGGAGATTCTGTTTTCATTAACAGTTCTGATCATGACGATATTATCTAGACAGGAACTAGAGGTTGCAGTGACTCTGGTAGGCTCATTTATACAATGTTTTAAATTAAACATGGAAAATAAATTAAGGATGTCTCTACTGACTGATGTGTGGCCTCCAAGATCCAGATTAATATCGCCAGCAACTATAATATATTTAAATCTATTATGCAGGTAGTTTAGCATGCTAAACATTTTCTCTTTAAAGACAGTAACATCTCCTGATGTCGAGGATCTATACAAGCAGACCAAAACACAGTTTTTGTTAGCAATGTGTGCACCACAAAATTCCGCATGGATGGGAGTACAAAATCGACTTAGATCAATAGATTTTAGCTTTTTGTTACATTTACTATAAATAGCAACTCCACCATGACCATTTTTACTATCGCGGCAGTATGAAGCAGAAAGTTTATAATGTTTTAAATTGATAGTTTTCAAATTATCAAACTGGAGCCAGTGCTCTGACAAACATAATATATCAAATGAATTTAACATCAAGAATATAAGAATTTTGTCAAGTTTACTTGGAAGACCCTGAACATTAAGAGAAGCTATAGATAAACCACCCTTTTCTACTGGCAGAAAGTTCTCATTGCCTTCTAGATAGAAAAAAATGATTTAGGACTACACCTTGCGGCCAGATATCACTATTGAGTAGACCCTCAGCTGCTGAAGCCGGAACTGACACTTTGAAAGACGAATATCTATGCGGATTCCGGGCAGAAAACTTGATAACCTCCACATCAGCTACAAATTGACGTAAATAGTTCATTAGAGACGACTCATCAGTTGCTGTATCCAAATTTGTGACGTGGAAATGTTTCATCGGGACAACTACTGTCGCCTTAATAGGACACGATATTGTGTTCACCATATTTCCTATGAGAATAGGTGTGCCGTTATATTCATCTTTCATCAGCCCAAAACTTTCTTATTCACCTGAGGAATGTTGTACCTGTTGTCTTTGGAATAGTCTGGTGTATCAAACCGCGCGTGACTGTCACGACGCATGACGTCATAAACATCTCGATGATTAATTTCATAAATTAGAGAATCTGTATCTGTATAAAGAACTGAGTAGTCTATACCAAACTCAGACTGCATATACTAATAATGAAAATCATAAGTTGTTGTCTTAGCCAGATCTAAAATCGACATACCAATGTATATGGGATTATTGTCAGATGTTTTTATATCACTCTGTGATATGAACTATGATTGTGTTGCCTTAGTGGAAACATGGCTAAAACCTGACATTCTCAATAGTGAATTTTTCCCAGAATCCTATTCTGTTTTTCGAAAAGACAGAAATTTTAATGAAACTCAACCCGCGGAGGAGGTGTTCTACTTGCATTCAACTCGAATTACCACGTGGTATTGCTTGATTATGAACATATTACCAATCAGTGTCCATCTATTGATCTGATAGCTTGTAAGATTACCCTAACTAATTTAGTTTTATATATATTTCTAGTTTATATTCCCCCACAGGTCAACAATATAGATGTTGAATTATTTCTCGAATTATTTGGGCTTATACTTGTAGACATGAAAAATGTGTTAATTATTGGGGATTTTAATTCTACTCACTACAGTGCCGGATTTTATGGATTTTAAATCACGGGTAATTACAAATTTTATTCAATTTAATAACTTTCATCAATTTAACAATATCAAAAATGCTTATGGAAGAACTTTAGATTTATGTATTTCAGATCTTGAATGTGTTGTTAACAGAGACTATAATCCAATTGTTACTGAAGATGTTTATCATCCTTCCCTGTTAATATCTGCTAAATTAAACATATCAAGTACAGATATCTTTCCAGTTAATCTTAATGATAGGTCATACAATTTTAAAAGAGCTCATTTTCATGAGTTATATAACGCACTTCTCTGCATCAATTGGGAATTTCTAAGTAATTACACTGACATTAATTCTGCTTGTGAAGCTTTTTATGACACAATTTATAATACACTTGATCAATTTGTTCACTTATACAAAAAGTTTAAACGCAAATACCCTCCTTGGTTTTCATCGGATATTATTAAAAGTATTAAGCTTAAGTCATATTACCATAATAAATTTTAAAAAACTCATGCCATCTATTATTACAATGAATTTAAACGTCTAAGAAATGTAATCAAAACACTTACATCAAATGCTTACCGCAATTACCTTACTTCTGTTCAAGCTTAGCTTCATAACTGACCCAAAAGATTTTGGTCATATATCCAGAGTAAAAACGTTCAACTCGTATACCATCTAACTGCTTTATGGATGACGTTCACTACGATTCCCCCTCTGAAATTGTTAATGGTTTTCCAAATATTTTTCAAGTGTTTTCAGCAGTCAAAATTTTCAACCTCATTTAGATTTAAATAGTTTTCAAACTTCTATTAATATTGTTAGCTTCACCGAAACCGATGTTTGTAATGCCATTTCAAAGCTAAAAAATAAGATGACATGTGGAGATGACCAGATACCTAGCTTTTTTATTAAAGACTGTTCTGTGATTTTTCTGCTCCATTGTGTGCTTTATTTAATCTTATTCTGTCTACTGCTACTTTTCCGGAGCAGTGGAAATTATGAAGAATTTGTCCGATACTAAAAGATGGTAATCCATCTGATATAAAAATTATCGACCTATAGCTATTCTATCCCAATTTGCGAAGGTATTTGAGATGGCTGTGTATACAATTCTTTTAATAAAGTTAGAAATTTTATTTCTCCGAATCAACATGGATTTGTTACGTCACGCTCTACGTTAACAAATTTGGCTGAATTTACCCAATTTGTTTCAAGCAACATTGACAATAGAGGCCAAGTAGACGTGGTATACACGGACTTCTCTAAGGCATTCGACAAGGTTAATCATGAATTATTAATATATAAACTTGACCATTTGGGTTTTAGTAATAGTTTACTTGGACTATTCCGATCATATCTTTCGCAACGTAAATTATATGTTTCATACAACGGTTTTAAATCTAATACTTTCTTAGCCACTTCGGGTGTACCCCAAAGATCCAACCTTGGACCTCTTCTTTTTATTTTATTTGTTAACGATTTGTCTCTGTCACTAAGATCTAATCATTTGTTTTTTGCTGACGATTTAAAACTCTTCTTAAATATACATTCTATAAGTGACTGTTTAAATTTACAGATAAGTATTGATTTAGTTGAGGAATGGTGTTCAAAAACTCAATTGCCAATAATTAATATTGACAAGTGCAAAATATGCTCATTTACACTTAAAACTCAACCTATTTCATTTAACTATAATCTCAACGCTATAGCTCTTAAACGCTGCAATAGTGTTTAGGACGTTGGAGTTATCATGGATGACAAATGTTATTTTTCCAATCACATTAATCAAATGGTTAACACTGCATATAAAACATTGGGCTTTGTTATTAGAAATTCCTCAAATTTTAATGACGTTGCTGCTTTAAAATGCCTCTATTATTCTCTAGTACGCTCGAAACTTGAATATTGTAGTATTATTTGGTACCCGTTTTATAGAACACATATTGATTTAGTGGAATCAGTTCAAAGGCGTTTTCTAAAGTTTTTGTCTTATCGTACTGATGGTTACTATCCACCTAGGGGATATAACCACAGTTTGTTGCTGCAAAGATTTAGTTTTGATTATTTACATACCAGAAGAGTGCTTGCGAGTTTGTCACTCTTATTTAAATTATTTCACAACCGAATTGATTCAGCATCTATGTTGAATATGTTTGACCTACGAGTTCCTAGACTTGGATCACGGGATCACTGTATGTTCTATTGTCATAATGTAAGAACTAATTTAGGTATGAAATCTCCAGTATATGTTATGTCTATCAATTTTAATCAAATATCCAGCTTATGTGATTTAAATACCTGTACTCTTAAAAATTTATTATTGGTGGGATCTCAATTTTTTCGTGATATTTAGGTTAATTAATACTTGATCTGTAGTTGTGTTGTTTGTTGTGGTATAAATTTCTGTACAAACTGTTAGTATTACTTACACTTATCACATTGACGTATTGTATTTAACTTATTAAGTTACCTTTATTTTGTTAGAAATATTCTCACATTTTTTTTTTTATTTTGTCCTGTAAATGGATTATTTCTGTTGGGCAATAAATGCATTATTATTATTATTATTATTATTATTATTATTATTATTATTATTATTATTATTATTATTATTATTATTATTATTAAAAAAAACCTCTGTTTTGTTAAGCTCAATAGCAACCAAATTTTTATTAAAAATTGTGGCGGCCTTGAACTCCGGTTTCCTTCAGCACCATAGCGCCCAGCACATTTGTTTACTAATTTCACGATTTAATGTTTCAGTTTGAATAAATTTTTTTCGAAATCATTTTTGGCGGCCTGACGTAATTTAGTATTCAGATCTATATAGGCTTTTAACCATGGAGACTGCTTAAATTTCAAGATGCGATGTACTTTCGCAAGCTGAAGACCATGTTTAAGAGTTTGTTTTAAGGCTCTATAATGAATAACGTATCGCATTTTGGAATGAAGAGTAGCCAAAAGTTTTTTATTTTTACATCCAGGAGGGGCGCTATGCTCGGGATATTCCAAATCCACTTCGAGGATGTATCCTTCGGGTGACGTATCAGATACCGTTGTGACGTCGATGTTTGGATCTACCTACTCGAACTCTCCGTACAGTAGGTATTAACTCATCGCCCAGCCGTACTGATTATTAATGTCAAAGTATGCTAAATATTTTTCAGGTTTACTAGGATCGAAATTTTTAAAGTATTTGTTATTAGCTACGATTTTACGTTTACAGCACAGACTCAAGCCCCCCCTAACACCCCTTTCTACAAACATGAGCATATCAATATCTGTACGCAATTCCAAAGTCTGTCTAGTCTTAAAGAGCATACAGTCCCACGTATAGCCGGGCAGTGTATAGTAATAAGCCGGGTCGAGTCCATAAGTTGTATGACAACTGCTGCGGAATTGTTCAAAGACATCGGCCAAAAGTAAAATATCCGTTTTCATATACAAGTCCGTGTATTCGCCCAAATTTTGAATTTTGAATGATTGCCAAACCGTTTGTGCGTGTGCATACTGCTTATTCGAAATATCCCAATCTTCTAACCTATTATAAAAATGCTGTTGATCGGACAGGGACTCTACATTGAATTTCTCGAATGCATCCATGAAATCGTATGGATATACACCCTTTTTCGTTAACAAATTAAGCTAGCTATCGTCTAATCCCGGAAACTCTGTTTTTAAATTTGGAAACGCTGTCAAGTACGAGGACGTGTCTGACGCAGACGCCATAAATCTGAAGAAGTCAATGAATCTGAATTTTATTAAATTTTGATCGAGATTTTTAGTGAATGAAATGTATTTTTCTTTGGTTATGGATAATACGCCAACGTAACCCGACGATGACATGTCATTCGCGATATTCTCTAGAATAAAATGTGCATCATATCCGCTCAAATTGTGAAATGCAATAGGTATAATCACCTCATCCTTGTAATTAATGTTACATGAGTTGTGTGCGGCGCCCCTGTAATTATTTTCAGGTATTAAATGGTTATGGTCACGTACTTTAACATCTTCTGGGTCAAAAGGCTGTTCACAAATGTGGCAGTGCGTGGCTTTATTAAACTCTGCTTCTAGTGCTGACGTCATATGTATGTCATGAGAACATAAAAATACGGTTTCAACGTCTTCAGCAAATTGATTCATTTCGTGAGCAAACCAAAGCATACAGTCCTCACCCCGATACGAGCGATAAAACGATAAAGAGGGGTCATATGAACACTTGACGTAGTAGCCTACCGCAGCGGGTACATGCCGCTGATATTTCCAGCCGGATTCTTCCTTCACGAGAACGCTTTCCAGATCGGCATACACTATGAATCGTACCTTCTCCTTGTTCTTGTAATTTTTAAATTTCAGAAGCTTCTGGTCCTCAGTAGGTAGCCGAACTTTACAGTAATTCTTTTCCTTGCAGTCGATGTAATGGCGCGAGAGTTTGTCTTCACTATAGAAGTAATGAAGACACCGATCACAGAAATGTTTTTTGTAGTGATCTGTGCTAAGTTGGGATGATAGGAGGCGTGATAGATCTTTAATCCAAACGTAATGGTACTTTACAGGCTCATCATCCTCATAGGAATCATGTATCAAGAGCAAATTGATGTGCTTATTGGCTTTATTTTTTGTCAAGTACGTTGGGAGTGTGATAAATCTTCGATTCATTTTCTTGAGAGCGTAAATGTTGATGGACAATGCATTTTGCTTCTCGGACCTCGGTATCTGTTTCATAGTCATTGGAAATTGGACACCTTTTAAATTTAGTACTTCAGAATAGTGCGGGTATGATGATACCCTATCGGGGTGATTTTTGAAATCAATGGGGTGTAGAGCCGATGTAACGGCCCACGCAAAGCATGCGTCATCGTTATTTTTAATGTTGATACACGCCCGTTTGTTTTTTACTGATGACGGCAGATCGATGTAGGATGACCCCAACTGAGGTATACTGAGGAGGTACTTGTTAATGTTTATTCCCAAGTTGGGTATGGAGGTCAATGACCAGCCACTATCACGCTTCTGGAATTCGTCGAGCTCCGTAACAATCGACATCGCCACATGTTCTTGAAACCATTGCTCCAGGTTGGTGTCCCGATAGATAGACGAATGCTTTGTCGAAAAATATTTTGACTCGTCTAGAACTCTTGTCAGCTTTGCACAGCTGAAACTGACCGACAAATACCGCGTTAACCTTGATAGCCTCATCCTTTTTTAACGCGTTGTTAATGCGTCTTTTGAATAGGGCAAAGCTATCCTTCAGGAATTCTTTGGAATCCTTGTGCTTGAGGTTGGTGATGATGCCTGTGCGGATGCGGCTATCGAAGGCATTACCCAAATCATCCCACTTCCCTCTATTTGTGGCCGTTTCTTTTCTTGTGGTCATTCCTGTATCACGTTTTTGATAACTTTTTATTTTTGCTCTATACGCCTTAATTTGTGATAAAGTTGTGAGGAGGCTTTGCTTCTCCCCAACCGACTTGGCTGACTTGAGCTGGAGCTTGATATTTCGTGTGGTATAATAAGAGGACAAAATCTCGGAGCAGGAGTAAATAACTATAAGAAAGGAGCAATGACCTACTTAAAGAACATCTGGCGCGCATCTGGCATTGCGTTATTTCTAAAAATAGAACACACATCTGGCGCGCATCTGGCATTGCGTCATTTCTAAAAATAGGTCGCATCCGGCGTGGAATCATTTATAGCTTTAGAAATAAACGACACCTGTTGGTATACTAGTGGGGGATATTCTTTTAATAGAGAATGCGGTTGAGACTCATCAGTAGTTAAAATAGCTTCATCCACTAATTTTCAGTCCAGTGCAGTGCGGAGCAGTAATAAATATGTAATTATTGGTGCTCAAAGTTTTGCATTGAATAAATCCAATACAAAATCGATTTGTGTAGGACTGTGTGAAAATTTCAACTATGAGCCGTGTATAGTTCTTGCTGGAACAAAGAGTGATAAAATAATATGGATTCTATTACTATAGACAGCTTTATAATACATTTTGAGCGGTTCTCCACCAAACAAGTGATCAGTTTAGAAAAAGACTGGAATAATCTATATTTGGGTTTCGAGACAGTGTGTAACTTGTAGGAGCTACTACCGCTTATAAAATATCAAGCTGAAATGATGAAAAATTTAAAGTTTGCACTTATTTCAATGTTTTAAAAGGTGGATTACAAAAGCAGACAGATAATCTTTTCTCAAACGCCTTAAACATTCTAAGACCTGAAGAAAATCTGTATAGTCAGAATGTGTCTTTGACACTCGAGGTGTTATATTTATAACCAGAGATATTTGAAAAAGAATGTACCCTCAATGAAGGAGGTTATAATCAAAGAACAATGAATCAAGTGCATTTAATGGTGGCCTGGAACCACGCCTACCGCGCTTCTAGGAAGAAATACTGGGAGTATGTAGCTGCTGACCGATATCGTTTTCAAAGGAAAATAGAATCAAGTTCCAGAACAATTAATCCCGTATTAGATCCAACCCATAGGTCTAAAATACATAATGAAAAATTTTGTAATAGCGGAACAGAAAAATAAAAGATATATATTTGAAAATCATGTGTTTTATTTAAACTAATGTGAATACATTATACTTTTATAATTTTTATTAATATAAGAATGAAATTTTTTATCCAATCCCAGCCATTTAACTAAATATTGATTTCCTTTTCTTCGTACAACTTTTTCGACAAGATAAACGTCCGGATGCTTGGTTTTCTGCAACTCTTCTGTATAAAAGGCGCCTTTTATTTCCTGTCCACTTTGGCCTTCAAGTAAATATGGTAGGATTAGTATTATTGACTTTGGCAATCCGAAAAATTTCGTTGGACCAGTGCTTCTCGGTATTTACTAATTCGCACAAAATTATTACCAAGTGTTCTGTGCGGAGTAGCGTTGTATTTTTTAATAATATCTTGTAAATATTTATCCATTTGTAATTTCCTTGGAGACTAAATTGTTTTCACATTAAATTTTTTAAAGTGCGATTAACCCGTTCCACTACACTAGCTTTTAAGGCAGAGTAAGTGCTGTAGTGATTGATTTTAAATTCAGTCATTAAGTGTCAAAATCTTTGTTGTAAAATTCTTTCCCCAAATCGGTTTGACAATTACGAGGCTCAATTTTCATTTGCATGAGAATCTTACGCATTCCCTCTCTCACCTTTTTTGCAGTTTTTCGTTTAACTGGTTCCGCCCAGAAAAACTTACTAAATACGTTGATGACTACAAGTATGTATCGAAAACCTTTATTTATTTTTGCATAAGGAATCATTTCTACTACGTCTTCTTGAATAAGATCATTTAGTCCCTTGACAATAACACGTCGAATTTTTTTTCTAGCTGGTCTGTGTATCTCGTTCACTACTTCTTCTTTGGTGGTGCTCATGCTTCACACTTCAAAACAAACTGAACAAGTCTTGGTGCAATTTTGATAATTTAATTAACCAATTAAATCATTTTTTGTAAATATCATGTCATTTACCAATATTAATGTGTTTGGTGGGTGAATATGTACATCATCAACTTCTGCAGCTGCTAATGGAAATTGGTAAATGTCTTCCCCATAATTTATATTTTAACTTGCACCTATATGAGTAATCTCCGAGGGGCGTGTAAATATAATTCTAAAATATGTTCCATAGATCGGTAAAACACAGTAATGTGTGATAGATTTATTTAAAAAATGTTTTCCAAGTTTATTGATCGGCATATTGCACAATACTGTTAATATTTCACAAGTAAGTTTAATTTATGCGATTATTTTAGCCTGTCTTAACTCGTCGACGATTGAGACCAATTCATTTTCATGTCCAGTGTTACCAGCAGTCATTGATGCTACCAGCAAACGCAGTCTGTCTACTAATTCGTTGACGTTGTCCCAATATACATAGTCGGTATTTTTCCTAAATGATTTTAAAAGGAGCCTTCCACCTTTTTTGTTTGTTTGTCGAGTAATTCTATATTGTGGTCTTGTGGCTGAAATTTTCTTAACTTTTGTAATTCCTGCTCTTTGTAAGTATGATCCAATTATAGTAGTACATTTTGTTGAATTATTTCCGATTATTTGCTCGTTTGCATCATAATTTTTGCGGTATGCGTTCGTTCGTTTCAAAATATCCATCCTCGTCCTTTTTATAACTTATGGGCTCCTTTTTAAATAGTAGCTCGTAAAGACCTGGAGCGCCAGGATATGTTATCCCTTCTACTCTAACGTCTTTTCCATAAGATTAACAGGTTTTAGCGTTAGTCCGAGATATAATTTATCTGTTTCTAAATCATGAATTATCCCATAGTGATGATCAAACTTATTTTGGATATCCCTAACACCTTCGTCTATATATATTCTGGATAACTCGTGAAAATCCTCCAGGTAGGTTTGATAGGATGGTGTATTTACGTACTGTTCCACTGCTTGCCTAGTTTGTTCTAATATTTCAGTAATGTTTCGATCTAGCATAATATCTTCATCGGAAATTCTGCTTTCTGAGATTACGTCAGTTTCTAGAAAAGGTACTTCTGTAGGTAGCAAAGGGGTTTGTTTTACCCGTTCTTTGTTTTGGAGTTTTTTTCTATTAGACTAGTCTCAAACAGAGAAAGGTGGGGTGAGGTCTTAATGGATTTCTTAAGTCTTTTGGGTGTAGATTCATAAGGTGATTCTTCTTCTTTTGCTTTCACCTTTGGAATAAAATCCTCTATTTTACCTATTGTGGTGATAAGCTGTTGCAGGGGTTGGGTAATGGGTTGATAAGTTTGTTTTAATTGAGCCTGTGTTTTAGCCAGATCGGATTTTAGACTTTGAAATTTTTGTTTTACTGCTTTTCTGGCTGTAACCAGCTGTTTAGCCAACTCTTTGTTCATCGCTGTTGTGTTAAATAATGATTGAGAGTGATATATGTAAATGTATTTATAATCTTTATGGTAAAATGTATGCATAAAACCCATTTCTATATCGTCCACTTTTTAAAGAACAATCCTTGTCGATAACAAAAAAACCGTACCCACTTTTCCAGCATATACTACACATCACTTTAAACAGTTGGAAAGACATATCTGTGGTCACTTGATCTTCATATATATGCTTAAGGTTGGTATTCTCCTGTTTAAAAATTACAACCAGATCTCTCATGGGACTTTGATTACAGCATGCAATATCATCAAATACTATAACTGAGTTTGGTTTTACTTGATTGGGTGGAATTCTTCTCCATATTCATAATATCCGACATCCTTAAGAGGTTGAAATATTTTCCTCAGGTAATCATATTTCGGTTGATAAAGAACTTTGTAATATATATAAACATTTTCAAATCTTAAACCTTTGGGATGCTCTAACAATGTAACCATAACATTAGTTTTTCCACACCCCGAGGGACCAACAATTAAACATCGTTTGGAATGACCTCCAAAAAGACCGTTGTGCTTCTGATAACTATCTTGTACCGTCTGCTCATGATTGATAATTGGTAACGAGAAGTTTTGTTTGACTATTCTCATTGTTTGACATCTACTAAAAAAGTACTGTATGTAGAAAAACTATTTATAGGACGCTTTTGCTTTAGATAAGCAGTTTTCTTTGAATCTTGGGATAGAAGACATCTATATAAATGCTGATACACACGCCGACGGTAGTCAGTCATAAGCGAAAACACATTAGAAGAGGTCAGGGTTTAGTGAACACGCTTATTGATAAATTGCCGTTTGAATTACACATACCAGGTTATAACTAATACGGACCAGGAACTAAACGCTCTAAACGACTTGCCAGAGGTGATCCAGGTATAAACAAATTAGATCAGAGCTGCCATGAGCACGATCGAAAGTAGTCTGAGAGCAAAGATATTGAGACGAGACATCAGGCTGATAAGGTTTTAGCAGAAAAGGCTTGGGAACGAGTTAAATCAAGAGACGCTAGTGTTGGAGAAAGACTTGCAGCTCTAGGCGTAACTGGAATGAAAGCAAAAACTAAACTTGGAATGGGTCTTAGAAAAAGAAATAAATTAAAAAAGGAAGGGGGATAAAAAAGCAGAAAAAACGTATTATTAAGACACCTAAACGAATTGGATTCTTACCCTTTTTATTCCCTCTTTTGGGGGCTCTTGGAGCTTTAGGAGGTGGTGCGGCTGGTATAGCAAAAGCTGTCAATGATGCAAAAGCAAACAAACAGTTATTGGAAGAAACACAGCGACATAACAAAGCCATGGAAGCGAAAGGGAAAGAACTGTATTTTAAACCTAATCGGGGTCGCGGGTTATATCTTGCACAATATAAAAAAAACTTCCAATAAAGCTACCACATCACGCCTTAACCAACAAAGAACTCGTTCGGTATGTTAAACTGTTGAAAATACGTATTTCAGAGGAGTGTTTATGCGTAATGCTTTACCTGCTAAAATACATAAAATTGAATGTGCCATTATAAATCTAGATGATGAGCAAAATGCCGGAAGTCACTGGACGTGCTACGTTAAAGAAAATTCTGAAATAATTGCTTTGCTAGCTATGGAAATGTGAGACCACCAATAGAATTACTAAGATACTTTAAAAGCGATGGTAGCAATAATATTGTGAAATACAACTACGAAACTAAACAAACAGATAATTCATATAATTGCGGTCATCTATCCCTTAAATTTCTGTATAACTACTTCTGCCGAAAATAGTGTTGGTCAGTTTAACTAAACCATAAAAGAGTTAACAATGACAACCACCATTGCTCTTTCTGGAAACAATTCTATTCTCAGCGCTGATTTTAATCCTCCTATTTATCTACAAAACAATCAATATGAAATTGGATTAACAGATTTTGAGACGTTTATGACCATTCCAAATATTGAAGAAGGGGTGAATAATAAATTGTATTATGATGACTATAAAGAAATAATAATACCAACCGAATCGTACGAATTTGAAGATTTAGCTAAATTGTTAACAAAACAAGTAAAAGACCTAAGTGGCACGCAATTGAATTTAACAGTCGATAAGGACACATTAAAAAGCACAATTAAATGTTCACAAAAAATATTTTTTTAAAACAAGGCACTATACGTGAAGTATTAGGATTTAATAAAACAGTTCTATTGAAAGGTCAAACACATGAGTCTCATAATAATATAGTGAAAATTTTAAGAGTAAATTCAATTTGTATCGATTGTAATATTTGCACAAATAGCTATTTAAATGGTAAGCCTGTGCACATTATCCATCAGTTCTTCCCAAGCGTTGAGAAAGGATACAAGATTGTTAAATCCCCACTTCCAATATATTTTCCTGTCAGTGTCGAGACGATAACCAATATTACCATAAAAGTACTGGATCAAGACGGAAGACTTATAAATTTTAGAGGTGAAACTATAACCGTAATACTCCATTTAAAAAAAGTTTCAAATGGTGATCAGATATAATAAAGAAGTTCCAAACCAAAAGTCTTATAAAAAGAAAAAACATAGATCCAAAATTAGTATGCAAAATACATTCAAGGCGTTAACATCTAAGAATCATACGTTTTTAACTAACCTTGGGTTTAAAGTATCGGTATAATGAATATTTTAAATGTAACATCAAAACCCCATGTTGACAACTCCATCACAAACTTCGAATTACATAGTTATCAGCCATCTGTGTCCGGATCATTCGAATATAATGACGAAATCAGAATTCCGATCCAAGAGGTTGATCTATTTACAGTACCTTCCGAAAGTCATTATTGAGGAAAAATTAACCAAAGATGACGGAACTAAAGCTACAAAGTTAAAGTTTATTAATAATGGTGTTGCTTTCTTGTTTGGAGAAATTCGTTATGAATTAAATGGAGTCACAGTCGACACCAATAGAAATGTAGGATTAACGTCAACAATTAAAGCCTATCTATCTTACACCCATAAGTTATGTTACTAGGTTTTTTTGAAGACTATAGAAAAATTATTATAAATATGAAACAAGAACTAGTTTTGATACGTTCGAATAATGATTTAGATGCTATCACTAGTAAAGATGATACTGAAAATTCCAAAATTATAATTAATAAAAATTTTTGGGGAGTTCCACACGTTTCAGTAGACATTCCTCAACAACTGGCACTAACAAAAGTTATAGAAAAAAATACTGACCCTATGCTCGGTTTTCGCTCATGGCAACCCAACATTCCTGGTCCGTAAAAACAAGTAGTAAACTTGAAACTCCAGACATGTAATCGTCGGATTTCAGAAAAACAAAAAACAAAAAGTTACGAGTGACAACATTAACTTGACCAATATTCGCGTATTTTTAAATAGTGAGAGATATCCATATCAATATCTTTATTTAAATTTAAAGGCTAAAAATTTGCTTCTCTGTATGAGATGTGTTCAGCTACACCCCCCTAACTAAAATTGTTAGACAAGTCTAATAAATATTTAATGAAAGCGGTTTTAAACATTTCAGGTCAGTTTACAATGATCTCCAGATACAGAAAGGCTTTACAAGATTACAGAATAAAACTCTAAAATCTGAGGTAATTGACCTGTATAGTGAAAGAGTGAGTGTAACAAAAAAAAATAGCAAATTTAAAAATATGATAATGATAGACCATTAATGATAGACATTCAAGGATTTAAGGTAGAAAACAACAAATTTATTGTGAAAGAATTATCGGCATATAACGGTTACAAAATATCTCATTATATGTTTAAACCTCCATTTCCTAAAAAGCACCTACCACCAAAGTTTGAAAAGCAAACTAACAAATAACCACCACTGTATAGATTGGAATGAAGAATATACTCCGTTTCACACTTTTGCAAACATTATCCGTGGACTAACTGAATATGAATATATATATATAGGAAGGAATGGGCTAAGTTAATATATATAATCATAATCCCTTTTACCATTATATGGTGTAGGGTATTTTCAAAATTTTGTTCTACTTTTATTTTCCATGTACAAACTTAGCCCATTCCTTCCTATTGTTTGCCATCCTTTTTGCCTCTATCCATGTCTTTCCTTTCTCCTTTAATATAGCTCCAATGGTTACATCCCAAGTTTGCCTTGGTCTTCCTCGTTTCCTTCTCTTATCTATTTTAGCCCTCATATCCGTTTCACTGGTCTTTTATCGTTCATGCGATGCAAATGTTCCCACCAACTTAACTGCCTTTTCTCCACGTATTTTAATGTTGATTCTATTTTAAGTTCTTCGCTTACTTTTATGTTTCTAACTCTGTCCAATTTTGTGATCCCTCTAGCTCTTCTTAGGTACTTCATTTCTGTGGCTTGGATTTTACTCTTCTGTGCCTTTGATTGTACCTATGACTCGCAGCCGAACGTTAGTATTGGTCTATATATCGCTTTAAATACTTTAATTTTTGTGTCACTAGATATTTCCTTCTTACTTATGAAACTATTGTTCATTGAGTGATATAATCTTATCGTTTTCTCTATCCTACTGTCTTGTTTTCCACTGTTCTCTATTGCTATTCCTAAATATTTAAAATCATTTACTTGTTCTATTGGTACGTCCTCTATCTTTATATCTAACTTCTGTTTTTCCCTTCCTATGATCATTACTTTTGTTTTGTTTTTATTTAACCTCATTTTATAATCCGTCATTACTTTATTCCATATATAAATTTTTCTGTAAATCTTCTTTGCTCTCTGTTATTATCATTACGTCATCTGCAAACGCTCCTTCTGATATTCCTACTCGTTGCATCTTTCTGTGACCTATATATGGGTCGTAAATTTCTTGATTCGATCTGAACATTTCTTTATTATTTCATCCATGAAAACAATAAATAGTGTTGGACTTAGACCTCCTCCTTGACTAATGCCATCCTTTGTTGAAAACACCTCGGATATTTTGTTATTGCTTATGACCATATTGTTATTATTTGTGTATATATTTCTTATAAGTCTTAGTATTTTGTTATCAATTCCACGATTTTTTAATATATTCCATAGTATACTTCTAGGTATCTTGTCAAAAGCTTTCTCTAAATCAATAAATCCCATGTAAATGTCTTTCCTTGCTGTTCACACTTCTCTATTAACTGTTTAACTGTAAATATATGGTCTTGTGCACTTCGTCCTTTCCTAAAATCGCTTTGTGACTCATCTAGTTAGTTCTCTCTCTACTTTGTCTCTTAATCTTTTATCCAGTAATTTTTCAAAAATTTTCATTGCTACACATAACAGAGTTATCCCTCTATAATTCTCGCTCAATTTTTTGTCCCACTTCTTGTATATAGGCACTATTAACGCATTTTGCCAATCCTTAGGGATTTGTTCTGTTTCCCATACTTTCTTATAAACTTCTAGCAATAATTCTGTTCCTTGTTCTCCCATATTTTTTATCATTTTCACTGTTATTTTATCGAAACCTGGAGCTTTTCCATTTGTTCATCAATTAATATCTCCCCTTTTTTGTTTTTAATATTTTTATAGTATATATTTTTTCTCTTCTCATTGATTTTAATGCGCCATAAAATAGTTTTTAATTTCCTTTGCTATCTTCTTCTATTTCTTCTCCTGTTTTCACTGTTGTTTCTTGGTCTCAATTACTAGTTCCTTCGTTAATTTCCTCACATTCTTATACATTTCATAATTTTCTGTTGTTTGTTCCCTGATATATTTTTGCCATTGCTTTTGTTTCTTTCTTATTTGTTCTTTTAGTTCTTGAGACCACCAAGCTGTTTTGTTATTATTTTATCTAGTCACTCCACAAATTAACTTAGCTTCCTCTTTTACAGTATTTTTTAAAGAATTCGCATAGTTCATCCACTCCCATCTGTGCTATATTCATCTTGTGTTGTTATTTTTTTTGCTACAGCTAATCTATATTTCTTTGTCTTTTAACTTATATGATTTTATCTGCCTTATCCCTAATTATTGTCACAAGTAAAATGTGTTCACTGCCTATCTCTAGTCCCCTTCTTACTTTCGTGTCTATTACTATGTTTCTGTTACGCTTTTCTATTAGTATATAATCTATTATTGATTTTTCTCCTCTACTTTTAACTTCTCTTGTGTATTTGTGTATATCTTTATGTTGGAAGAATGTGTTGGTTATTACCATATTATTTAACAGACAAAAATCGATCATCCCCATTTCATTTCCATTTCTTATATCTTTTCCGTTGTTTCCTATTACTGTCTTATATGCTTCATCTCTTTTTCCAACCCTGCTATTAAAGTCTTCTAGCTTCTTTTGTTATAAATGCTAATTCTTCCTAAAATGCATCTTCGTTTCTTGCCGCATCATCTTCATTTGGTCCATAAACAACAATAACTGTCTTTTATCTTCCCCTTATGTCTTTTATTTGTACTGATAATATTCGTTCTCCGCTTTCCAGTCTACTATTTGTTCCGCAATTATTTTATTAACAATGCATTCTACTCCCGCTGCTGTCCTCTTGTGCTTATCAACTCCGCTATATATTAGTACGTGACCATTTATTGTTTTTGTACACATTTGCCTTTTCTTTTAGATTCTGTTAATGTCACTCCTGCTTTCTGAAGTTCTTCTAATTCTATTTCTTTTCCCGTTAGCCCCCGTATATTCCATGTCTCTATTTTCCGTGTAAAATTACTTTCTAGTATTAATTTTTTCTAGTCTCTTGTCCTTTTCCTCGCCGTGTCATCCCATAAACCTCCCTGTTTATTGTGTTTTTCAGTTTTTTGACGTTTCTTTCTTTTGATATATCATTTCTGGGTAATTTATTTTTTCGTTCCATTTCGATACTTTGTTATCAATGGTTAATTTTTGATAACCAATTTTGACATTCCCCTTTTTTCCTCTTTATTTTTTAGGTATATTACTAATTTTGCCTTATATTTCACTTTCTCTATTTGTCATATCATCATTAATATATATTTTCTGATTCTCACTCATTTTTAGTTTGTTTTTATTTTTCATAACTTTGATTTTGTCTTCTATTGATTCAAATTCTATAAGACTTGATTCTTTTTTTATCTTCCTAGCCATTTTTATTTTTATTTCTATATCTAGTTCTTTTTCAACCAAATTTTTTATGTTTTCTTTTAACTTCTGAGCATCATCACTATTTTCGGTAATTCCATGTATTACAGCATTTTTCCTTCGTTTTTCCTTTTCTATCTTCTCAATTTTACTATCACCTATCTTTATTTTCTGTTTTAATTCTATTTCTGCCACCATTGCGTCGTTTGTATTTTTTGTTTTGTCTACTTCTTCTCTTAGTTCTCTTATTAGTAATATATATTTTCCTTGTCCTTCTCTTACTTCTTTTAATTCCTTCTGTAGTGTCTTTATAACTTCTATTTATTTTTGTTGCTCGTCTTGTATTCCCTTTACATCCGTTACCAGTGTTTTCATTAAGTCCATCATCTTTGACATCATTCCTCCTTCTGATTCTTCTTTGCATTCTTCTTGTGGTGACCTTATAGTTTGTCTGGATATCTTAAAGGCATTTCCGCTAGTTTCCGTCATTTCCCCTTTCCTTTTTCCCTCGTCTGTTGATGTACTATCTGTTTCCATTGTTCCTTTTTCTATTGCGTTGTGTTATAATTCCTCACACCGGCTGTACCGCGCAAAAAAGGCAGTCCCAGTCGACCTGTCGAAAACTGACTTTTTATCGGCACACCGTCTTATATATTTATAAACTAGTTACTTGCTACTTACTTTCTTGTTTACCTATGTTGTGGCCCTTAATTTTAATTGCATACAGACCTCAATACACTTTCAACTTATTTCACACTGTGATTATCCCTTTGTGCAATTACTGCACGTAATTTCCCAGTAATTTGAGTTTAATTACGGAGCATATAACTACACAACCTTATCACACAATTGCCAGGACTGGATATGAAGAGATAATATACGTAAAAGGAGAAGAAAAGGCGGCGTACATAAAAGAATACTACTAGTCCAACCCTGTATATGAACTGCAAGACCATCCGTCACTTCCGTTTGAAGAACCCAGATGCTCTTATCATATTAAACCCAAATGTATTTGTTCTCTGACTAATGTATATTTTCTTTATGAAAATTTTATAATGTAATGATATTTTTAACAAATAAAATATGTTTCTGAATATTATGTTTTTTTTTATCTTGTATTTAAATGAAACGCGGTGCCAGATGTGATCTATTAATGGAGTAATAAAACCAGATGTATGATCTAATTTTAGAAATGTGAGTTTTTCTTTGCCACTCGCTTTTTGTTCTTGTATTTGTAGTTAATATCTTGCACGTCGCTTTGGAGAATATTATTCAATATTAATTGATAATTTCCAAACACAAATATACACCACTTTCGGCATCTTCATATATTAAACTACCTCAAAATATTGCAAGAAAACGAGCTGTACTAAATGTTAAAAACAATGATAGTGCTTGTTTTGCGTGGTCCGTTATCGCAGCAATATTTCCCTCACAAGGTGATCCAACAAAAACCAGTTCGTATCCACATTATAACACTTTATTAAATTTTAATGGTTTGGATCTTCCTATGAAACTCAAAGACATTGCAACATTTGAAAAGTTGAATAATATATCGATCAATGTATTTGGAATAGAGTCAGAATTCAAAGATGGTAAAGTGATTACTGAAGTAGTTGGACCTTTGCATTTTACTTCAAGACGGCAACCTACACATATCAATTTACTACTTTTATCCGATACAACTACAGGTGTGAATCACTACTGTCTCATAACTGATTTATCAAGATTGGTGTCGAAACAGAAATCTAATTACAATGGACGATTACATATCTGTGATGGATGTCTGCAATCTTTTAGAAAAATGGAACAATTGAAATCACACGAGGAAAATGTAACCATGTTTGTACAAAATTACCAACTACTGATTTAAAGGTGAACAAGTATGGGGAATCTATACCCGAAAATATCCTAAAATTTGTGAATTTTGAGAAGCATCTGCCAGTACCGTTCGTAATTTATGCAGACTTTGAGAGTTTCTTAAAACTCATTGACCATAACGAGCCTTCTGATGACAAGTCATTCACAGCTCAAATAAGTGAACATGTACTCTTTCGCTTTTTATGTGAAATGCAATTTTGATGACAATTATTCAAGATTTGAGTCATACCGGGGACCAAACGCTGCAGAAATGTTTCTTGAAAAGCTTGATAAAGTAGCTTTGGATCTGCACACAAACCATTTAGGACATGTTAAAGATATGTTGTCTCTTACTGACGAAGAGAAAATTGCTTATGACAGCAAAATGCTGTCATATTTGCAATATACTATTTATGCCCTGGGATATAAAATCTAGGGATCATTCCCATTTAACCGCACGGTTCCGCTTTGCAACACATTCTGTTTGTAACTTGAACTAGAAGATTCCAAAATACATTCCAATTTTTTTCCACAACCTCAACTACGATGCTTCGCTTTTTATTAAGAAACTGGCTACCAAGAAGGGAACCATCCGTGATTGCTCGAAACAAAGAAAACTACATATCATTTTCTAAATCAATCCTTGTGGCGATCCAAAAAAACCAGATACGTACCTAGGATTGAAATTTGTAGATTCTTTTCGATTTCTGTCCAAGTCCCTCGACAATCTGAGTCAAACTTTGAAATCCCATCAGTGTATCGAAACTCGAAAATATTTTCCAGATGAAGAAAAGTTCAAATTAATCAGGCGGAAAGGAGTTTTTCTTTATAGTTATGTGAACTCGTTCGAAAAATTGGAAGAAACTGAATTACCTATAAAAGACAATTTTTATAATAATTTAACAAAGCAGGCTCTTTCTGATGATGATTATGAAAGAGCTAAAGATGTATGGAATACTTTCAACTGCAGAACATTAGCGGAATACGCAGATCTGTATCTAAAATCAGATGTCTTGTTACTAGCTGATGTGTTTGAAAATTTTAGAAAAGTGTATTTAGAACAATACAAACTGGATCCGGCTCACTATTTGACGGCCCCTTCATAAAGCTGGGATGCGATGATGTCATATTCTGGGGTTAGCTTAGAGCTCCTAATAGACGTGGATGCTTTACATTTCTTTCGAAAATCAATTCGTGGAGGTGTATCCCAATGTAGTAAAAGAAAGTCTGTAGCAAATAATAAATTTTTACCTAAGACTCTGAAATTCTGGTAAAGGAGAATTTGAGAAAGATTTATTTAAATTGATGGTTAATTCAATATTTGAAAAGACTATGGAAAATGTCGATAAAAGACAAAACATTAAGTTCTGTTCATGCTGGGAGAACAGGAGAGGTCAGTTAGGTTGGCTTCTCAATTTTGGATATTTCCAAGACCATCATTTACGAATGTCTATATGGCTACGTCAAACCTAAATATGGTGAAAACGCTATCGTCTTGTATACCGATACGGATTCCCTGATTTTGGAACTGTTCTGCGACAACCCATACGATGGAATAAAAAACAACATTCAATATTTTGACACCTCTAACTATACTGTAGACAATATCCATAATATATCCAAGACGAAGTCAGTAGTTGGTAGATTTAAAGATGAATATGCTGGAAGGCCTATAGAGAGCTTTTATGGTACAGGAGCCAAAGCAAATTGTGTTAAAGCCGACTATGTAACAAAGAAGGCAAAAGGTATATCAAAAAGACATACATTTTTCTGATTATGTAGAAATCATTGAAAAGGGTGGTAAAATATTCCGCAAAATGTATATATTTAAATCTACATTACACACCATTTACACTGAACTGAAGAACAAAGTTGCCCTTTCTTCAAATGATGACAAGAGATATGTTGAAGCTAACGGAGTAACAACCCGATCCTGGAGACATTACCTACTTAATGAGGATGCCAATACAAATTTAAAACTTCTCATACAATAAGCTGAAAAATTATTAAATGCTCAAGATGATGAAATGGAATGGAATTTCGATTTAAATTTATTGAATTTGTAAAGTGATTAATAATAAAATCTTAAATAAGATTGTTTATTTGTTACATCAGCCAGATTGGCCGAGTGGTCTAAGGCGCCTGGTTTAAGTCTTAGTTCTATAAAGGAGTGTGGGTTCGAATCCCACATCTGACATTTTTTAAAATCAAAGTACATTTAGAATTATTTATACTTTTTTTATTATTTGTCTTAGTTTTTTTGTAAAATAAGAAAACATAAATATAATTTAAGTTCTTTATTTATCAGTTATATAAGTGATTTACAAAAAATTTGTTTACATTTTTGTAGAGCCCATTTACACAAATGACACCTGAACTGTGAAGATGGTCCATCATCTACGTGTGAAGACCAGTCTGGGCGGTTATGATACACAAAGCATGGTAGCTGTATTTGAAGGTTAAACTCCTCTCTGTAGTGTGCTGGTATATCGGGCCATGCATGTAAAAGTTCCAAGGGGCTAACATTTTCTATCAAGTACTGTAGTGGAAAATTTGTGAGCTCTGCTTCAGTAAAGGTATACAATGATTTACCTTTTTGATGCAGTGTTATTACTTCCACTTCGTTACACTTTAAACAGCACAAATCTTGAGCCATAGTTCTCGAAAACAAGTGACGATTAAGATTATGGAGCAGGAAACTGCAATATACCACTGGAGAAATTCATTTAAACTATATCCCTCATCAGCATCACCATTTATCGTATTATTATTTGTAGAGGGGTGTTCTCTGTAAAGCTTCAGCCAACCAGAGTCCTGCACGACACCATTACTCCTTCTTACTCGTAATTTGTAGCTTGTGGTATTGGTTGGTATAGAAGCTTTGAACATTTCTTGATAATCATATTTATAAGATTTCATTCTTTTCCAATTAAAGGGCCAGCTATCATTTCGTGTCCCATTATAATCAAAGCAAATAAACACCTCTTTAGAGCTATAAGGTCGCTATATAATTAGCGAGCTTTTTAAAATGGCTTGTGAAACTTAAAACTGCGATGAGTTCATTGTTGTTTCTACAGATAAACTGATTTTTATGGTAATATATATTTTATATGGAATAATAAAACAATTTTATGATAATAGCTTTTATTATATAATGATATTAACAAAGAATTGCGACTACGTCACTTCCTCGTCGCTTTTTTCTTCAGGTTCTGGAATTTTATTAGCTAAATTGCTGTCCAGAAAAGGTTTAATTTTATAAAGCAAATATTTCCTATCTAAACTAATAATTCCATCAACAAAATCACTTACTGTACAATGCCCTTGTAAGTATTCGTCACATAATGTTACCAATTTTGTATATTCCTCAGCTAATTTGTTGCAGTAGTCTGGAGGAAAATATTTACCCACACCATAAATGGATTCGTGTAGTGCGTCAAACTCTAAATTTGAGAACGTCTGACGTAAATTGAGAACACCACTTTCAAGGTCTTTTATTATTTCTTCTACACACCACATTTTTTATATTTGCAGCACTTAATCTAAAAAGGCGAACGGGTCTGGTCTGCATACACTTTTTATTACAGTAACCAATTATAAACCTAGGTTTAAATAACCACAAATCACGATATTGTTTGCTGATTATTTATCTTACGACATACGCAGCACTGAAGAATTTTCACATTAGCACTCATATTTCAGCAAATAATAATCTTAGAGGATCAAAATCCCATATTAATTCACTCCTAATATTTGTTATTCTTTTACAATTTCGTAAGCAAAACTTTTGATTTATTTTATGTCTATCCAGCTACATTTTACTTTTAGATACATATCGTATTGCAAGAATACTATTACACTCCAAACATGTTAGAATTTCGACTTCACCAGACAAATTTCCTTCGACTTCAATATGTATGTCTTCCATAACTGGCTGAAAATTGCTCTGTTAAAAGCTTTTAGTACAGTAATTTTCCCCCTACTTACTAACGTACACATATCTATACCAGATCCTTTATTTTTGGAAATGACCTAATGCCAGATGTGGTGATGTAATATTCTATTTTTAGAAGTGATGTAATACTCTAATTTTAGAAATGACAGATGCTTTCCAGATGTGGTGTCTGCTTTTTAGAATTCTTCTATTTTTTGGAAATGACCTAATGCCAGATGTTGTGATGTAATATTCTATTTTTTTAGACTGCATAAGAAAATGTGCTATTTTTATGAGAAACAAGTTATATGTATATTAAGGCGTTCAAATTTTACGCCAGTACTTGTTTCTCATACGAAGTTCAGTAAACTTCACAAAAATGAGTGATGAAATTTGTGTTGACAGTGAATTGAAAATTCAAAAACAATACTTTGTAGATAGTTTAGAAATTACTGCAAACTCAGACACAAATATGATTTGTGTATCAAATAATTTGTTCACTATCGCTATATTGGAAGATAAAGAAATGAAGTTCTGTACTTTCTGCCTGTATGATGTCGTAGAAGGTTTTGACATCAATATACATTGCAAGCTAGTCACCCTACACGCTACAATACCTGCTATTCATTTTGGAGGTCAAATTTTTCAATGTCGCACCTGTAGTTTGCCACTATTTAGTTACGTACTTACCAAATACTGTTTGCTTTGTAACGGAAAATTATGTGTACTCTAAATAAAACAATAAATACTTGTAAACTGTTAACATGTTAACAAATGACAATATTTACATAGAAGAAAATATAGTTTTACTTGTCCTCGCAAATATGAGCCTTACCTCGAAACTGTTTAACTGTTTAATTTGAGGGGGTGCTAAATATATGCAATAAAATGTATAATTTAATTTTAATATAAAATTCAATTGTAAATTTATATCTATGTTACAATTTCGGAAACACTATCGCATATATTCAAAACCTCCTCATACCCCGCCAATAAATTTCGAAGGTTATTTAATTTACGCTTATATTTGCGTACCTTTTTTAACAGCTTGGATCGTTGCATCACTTTGGCGGTTACATAGTTTTTACTTTTCTCACTTAACCGCCGCGCCTCTTCCAAAAATCCCAAAAAATTGTGTATGCCTGCAATTTCTTCATCACCACTTTCGTCCGGTCGTGGTGTTGAAGTCATTTCTGGTCCACTGATGTTTTCATACCTCGGGGCGCTAGTATTTGGAACCAAAGTAGTTGAAGGTGGAACTTTTCTGGTGTGTCCAATCGGATGCAAATTGTTAAGGTCACCATCGACGATTTCAAAACTGCTATTGAATTCTTCAGCCTGGAAGTCTGAAGTTCCAGCCTCCATTCGTAAATGCTGAAGAAGCTTGGTGTTCTTTTTGGGGACAGATTTGCTTGCCCCCGTACTATTACCAGCCAGAACATTAACTTTCATGTTTTAGGGTGTTAAGTGATAATAAATTTAAAGATGATTTAGTTAAACTGATTCTATATGACTGAATTATACAAATATATAACAAACACTCCTACTCCACAACTTAGATTTAATTAAAGTTTTGTGATGAGACGTGAACCAATTACAGACAGTCTTTATTTATTCGCTTACATTCTTTGGCTTTCAAAAATCTATGTCACCCAATGCTCCGCCCAGAAGCTTGGTTTGATATTCTTATTGGTTTAAAATAGCATCTGCTTACTACGCATGGTACAATTTTTCTGTAAATTGTGGTAATATCAAAAACAGACCCCCTCTGCTACACAGTGTCGTTGTCCTACATTTTTTCTCTCATTTGTGGGAACATTGACTTGTTCTCTGCGTTGTCAAACATTTTTACACCCCAATTCTGTCTTATGTAGTATTCATTTCGAAATATGGTGTGGATGTCCTCAATTTTCTTATGATTAGTTTAAAGTTCATCCTCTAAGCATCTGTCATTTAACTACTTGATCCTCTATGTTCTTTCACAAACAGCGTCGTTGTCCTCCATTTTTATATAAGTTATGGGAACTTGTTCTTTACATTGTCAAACCAAAATGCTGTTTTCTCATGGACTCAATTTTGTTTTGATTGGCTTGAACTCCATCCTCTTACGCATCTGCCATTTGATCCTATACATTTTTACACAAAGTTATTAGAAACTTTGATGTCCCACGTCCTTCTTATAACATTATTTTATTGTATATATATTCAGTTTGAATATATCTCCCAGTATTTTTTAAATTAGCACCACCGATATACAGGGTGAGTCAGTCATAATGTCATTAATTTTAAGAGGAGATAGACAATAATGAGTATAATGCGAATACGCGATTAAAAAAAATCTAAATGCGTATTTACGCCGCAAAAAAATATTTTCAAATCATTATTTAAACCCCCTTTTCAGACTGTCACTGACCGTTCACAGCCTTGGTCGGTTACAGCTCACAGTTCAACTCGATGTCGACCTGATGCAATGTTAACAAGTTGAAATATTTTTCTAGTACCTACCTACCTAGGCATTAGACATCATAAATAAACGGTTGTACTGACTATTTTAGAGTCTCATATTTTTTCTTGCTCAGTTCAGCCAATAATTATTTAAAATGTTAATATCCAATGAAATGAAATAATAAATAATCAAATAATTCTATTAAAAATTGCAAGTAACGCGGTCCATTCAGGTTTTCCGGTAGAAAATACGGTCCAATCAAACAATCCCCGTACACTCCCCATGAATTTTCGTCCGACCAAATGTGGCTGTTATGACTGCAAAGAAATTAGCTTGGTTACAGTTTAAAAAATATTTAATATTGAAATTACAAAACTCCAACGTATCTAATAATAAACTGAGTAATAAACCATTTAGGTACATTACATAAAAAACGTATACCCAATGGGTAAATTATTAAGAGAAGCTGAAAAGTGTCCCGTGTTAAAATACAAAGTAATAAAAAACCCTTGTGTTGTCGACAAAA
This sequence comes from Monochamus saltuarius, assembly GCA_025584915.1. Lineage (NCBI taxonomy): Eukaryota > Metazoa > Arthropoda > Insecta > Coleoptera > Cerambycidae > Monochamus > Monochamus saltuarius. Next base: position 26,014,798 of record CM046726.1, on the reverse strand, counting down.
CACTGTCCAAGACCGAAAGAGCACGCCTCTGATCTGATGCCCATAAAAAATTATCGAGAGTAAATCTGACCTACCGTATTATTAGATCAATAACCTAGTTACCTAGTTTTTGTACTGTTATTTAACGACAAGGAGTAAAACTAACTTTTTTTATCTAGATACATGAATGAATTTTCCTTAAATATTGATTTATTTGTTTTTATTAATAAAAACAAATGTAGATAATAAATAAATGTTTTCGAATGTTAGGTTATTTAGTTTTAATAATTTTGATATTATGTTTTCACTACGTTTTACATTTGAATATGAATTTGTAGTATTAGTCGTAAGTATAATAATTAATTATTCAGTTTGTAATTACATACATCTAGCCTAGAAATTTATTGCTTTTTAAGTAGTATGGTACTAACCTATTTAAAATTCCACTTCGAGTAAAGATACACTCATCCGTCCATAGCACTTTATTAATAAAATTTGGGTCAGCAGCAATTCGATTTTGTAACCAATTGCAAAATTCAAGACGACTGGGGAAATCAGCAGGTTCTAAAGATTGAACTCTTTGAAAATGATACGGGTGCAGTGCGCTTTCTCGTAATATTCTGCAGACCTTGCTTTGGGATATCTCCAATCGCCTTGAAATGGTTCTTGTAGAAATTGTAGGTTGCTCCTCAACTAAATTTAAAACAGCTTCTATTACATTTAAGTCATTTTGAGGATGCCCAGCAAGTTCTCGGCGCGGTTTCACACAGCCCGTATCGCGAACACGTTAAAACACTTCGCATTTCATAAACATTCCCCGTATAAAACTAGTATTTCCGCATATTCTAAATTAGTAAAATTAGACATTGTGATGTAAATTTACGACCAATACACGACCGAAATAAACAAACTACTGCTCGTATTCTCTCCATCCCCCCTCCAAATGTGTGGTGTGATATCTAAATTTGGGGGAAAAGAAATGTGGGAAATGCGGAAAGTGCAACTAAATGGTGGCAAATTTGAATAACACGCACGCTGAAGTGTTAGACGACATTATGTATGTAAACATGATGTGGCACCGATGTTTCCATCGACATTATATTATCATATGGCTGCGACATCAGAAAGTTTGTAGCGTACCAGGAGCGTTGTGTTACCGATTTTTATAGGGTGATTTGTTTATTTTTTTAAAGGTCAAGTAAAAATTTTTTTTTCGATTTTCTGCCTTTATTAGGCCTTCCGAATACGTGGTTAAAATTAATGACATTATGACTGACTCACCCTGTATACGAATCGTGGGACAACGATTGGTGTGAGACCTACGATCCTTCTTCGACAATTCTTGAGAAACCGGTGATTCGTACACCTCCAATTAGCAAATCAAATGCAGAAAAGAGAATGTTTCGAGATGCTGAAAGAAGGCGATTGAGGACGCTTTCAGAATATGAAGGATCCCAAAAAGACTTTTAAAAAATTAATATTTTTTATTTTATTTTTATTTTATATCTATGTATATTTTTTTTTGCACACTTTATATGATTTTCAAATCTTATATTACAACATTTGTACCCATATATGTGGAAATATATTTTTTTACACTTGTTTTTTTTTTTAATTGCACGTCCCTAATTACACTTTAATTTAGAAAGTAAGTCATAAAGTAGAATGCAGTTAAATGATATCTGCACATGTTTATGTGTATAAACAATTAGCTCTTTAAGTACTATTAAAATTTGTTCTATATTAAACGCTTTAGAATCCTCTGTAATCCCATCTGGCTTACATGCATTAATTACTTTTAATATACAAACTAAACTGGAGTCTCATCGCATAACACATGACATATTTCTCCTAAGGGGGGACACATGTTACAATATCTCATATGGAATTTATCTAATATTAAAGACGAGATGGGTGATGTAATATACAGTGCGATGTCCAGAAATAATGCCGACCGATGAAAATAATGTAATACAGTATGTTTGTTACATCTGTACATATACTGTGTAACAGTTCAAATTATCAAGCAATTAAGTTAACGTATAGACTATTCATTTTACTCAAGTATGCTAAAAAGGTTGCCTATTTCTCGAAATATTTTTGAAATTAACAAATATTTAACAATGTTTGCAGAGTGATTTTATTGAGACCCATTATTCGAATTTACATTGCTTATCTACTATTATTGTTTATTATTATACATATAACGAGGAAGAAGTAAATATATTTCAAATATTCACTTAATTATTATCTATAAAATCCTAAAATTCGAAGCGGAACTCGCGAGTTTTTGCTCGACGACAAAAAAAGGCGAGGAGACAGAACGGACAGAATAGTTGTGGTGTCGAGAAGTCTCACTGGGAGAAATTTGTAAATCTAAGGAAAACCTAAAAATATCTAAGGTCAGGATCAAAATTTTATATTATTTTGTTAAATTTTACATATACTTTTAATTTGACATTCGAATGAATTAGGTTTTACCTAGTCACTGATTGTATAATCAGTTTTGTTAATTTTGTCGTTGATATTAACAATTTGATATTGGTCCACACCACAGCATGTTATCTGGTTGTGCAAATAATGCACATTGTTAGTTGCCGAGCATTCCTGAAGATATTTCTGGTCACGCCCTTATGTCGTAACCGCTCGTATCCCGTACCACGGTGCTAAAAAGTATGTAGGATTGAAGTACCTGAATGATAAGCAAAGAAAATCGTCAGCCCACGGTAATTAAATATTTACCCTATCATATACCAGGATGTCAAAGTAGCAATCTTCATAACTGTGAGTAACTTTCCTTTTTTTGTTATGCCCATGGAAACACACTGCCTGCCTGAAATCAAGAAAATATATTAGTGATATAATTCACACCAATTAATGAAGATATTAAGATTATTGTTCGTTCTATATACTTACCTTTTATGTTGTTATACAATGTTGTTATTTTTATTACATGTTCATTTGTAACTTCAAGACAGCTGTCTCGAGGACTTTAAGAGATATATATATATATCTCAAAAGTAGATTATTTACCTTATTTGATATCACACACATATACTCGAAAATTTAAACACAAATTCTCATTAGAATACTTCACTCAGGCTAATTACTAATACATTAACATACAATTAGTATGTCCAAAATACTTACCTTTTAAATTTAATGTTTTCAAACACTATATTAATGTGTTAATCGTTTATTTATTATTGTACTGTGGGTATTCTTTTTTATTTTGTAATTTTTTTGCATACTTGCATTTATTAGTCATTACACTACATACTGAGTATTATGTAGGACCTTAGTATGAATAACTTACATAACTATAAAGCACCATAGTACATACCGTTTGTTTTCCTTACCTGTCTTATGTGAAACTTTGTTGTTACTGAAATTGTTATATACTTGCCTTTTTTCTGACACTATTTGTTATATACACTAACATTTTTTTGTAGTAAATAGTACTTTATTCATTATTTTTCGTTTTGTTCATTCTGCGCTTTTATCCCCTTTCCTTGTCAACAAAATCTGTTGACTAGCGCCCAAAACATATAGCTTGCACTTTATTAACAATAAAAAAAAAACACTCAAACAGTGATTATAAAATCTATTCACTTTCTTTAACAGAGATCCATTGTCCCTAACCTTTGAAGCTGCCGTGCAGTAATTGTCGAAACTGCATAAAAATATATTTTTTTATTTAGCAACCAGTTTAGACGTTACAACTGTATGGTTCCCATGCCTTATATATGTCATTTATATTTTCTTAAAAATTTTTTTAGATGCTTTTTTTTAAGTAGGTCATTGATTACTCCTCTCTTATATTTATAGTTATTTACTCCTGCTCCCAGATTTTGTCCTCTTATACTATCCCTACTGATTTCCATTCCTCCCTCTTCAATGGGTCCCTGTACCCTTAGGAAGCATTTCCGGACCCATGTTCATATGAACTTTTTTACTTAGTTTTGATCATAGAATCGGCCTGTTCACGGTTGGCAGCTAGTTATGAGACACCCTGTATAACAGCCGCGTTAAAAATGTAAGTTTTTGTACCTTATTACCTCATTCGTTTCAGTTATTTGCAAAATTAGCAGCGTCTGTTATACCGGGTGTTCCCTCTAAGACTTTCAGTGCGAATATCTCAGAAACCATCATATCCAGTGCGACAAAATTTGGTATACAGACATTAGATAACGCGTAGAATCTGATAATAACATCAATTCTTATACAGAGTGTTTCATTTTTCAGGAAATCGATTTCATTTTGATTTTTTGGTAGTCAACCCCGCTAAAACTTATGTTTAAATTGAAATATACTTAATTATAAACACATTCTGAAAAATTAATATTCAAAAATTTTAAAATTTAACAAAAAGCCTCTAAAAAGTACCCAAATTTCATTGTTTTGTCATGTAAAACGTGTATAGCCTTGAGCCAGACTTACACAGAAGAAACTAACATCGCTAAACGTCAAAACTATGAATTGTCATTGAATTGTCAAATATTAATGGCATAAAGTATTTTATTGGACATAAATAACGCTAATTAATGTATTTAATGCAATTTATGTATGCATAATGGTGTTATTGAGACTTGTCGATAAAAATTTAGACTTGAGTTGAGGCTCTTGGAGCATTGGGGTCGCTATGCCGGCGCAGTCTACCACTACAGCTAGGGTTACAGCCTGAATGTTGTGTAAAATATCTGTGGATATTTTTAAATTGTTCCATTATAATGTAATAAAACTTCAGTAAATTGTTTTTTTATGTTACTACAGTGTACGTAATAATTAGGTACCCGTATTTTTTATCACAAAATAATTTACAAAATTGTGTAAGTACCCATACCTCTTTTTCAACTGTTGTAATTATTGACTACTTATTTAGCAACAAATAAATTCGAACAAAGCGATTCCTAAAATTTTTATTATAATGTGAACGTGTTTGTCGTTGAAAGAAGTGAGAACTGAACATACCCCAGTCCAGCCCCACAAAATAAATTAATATTACTGATATTACTAAAGCATAACCTAGAAATGATTGATTGTTGTGTGTCCACTGTCCACATATTTCTGCACTTTATTTATGTATCCGGATGTATAAAATATATTTAAGAAGAACTCTACATCTGTAAAATAGTAAACAATGAACTACAATTTCTGTATTTCATATGATACAGAACTAAAATAAAGCAACTGGTTTCTGCTAGGAAGATTCACCTGAAAACTTACTTTACGCAGAAGGTACCTATCACAGTCATTTAAAGCTAAATAATAATTTGTAATTATTGTTTTTATTTTTCAATTATGTGAATTAATGTGCGTTTTAATTAAATTAGAACAAAACGATTCATAGCATCCGACACCAGAAAGAATAGGCGAAAAATATTACACATAATTGTAAACATGGAACAATAAATAATATTATAAAGAAGTCTCTAACTCACTTTGAAGAGTATTTTATAAGACATTAAATTCAGTTGTCTGTCGTGGGTTTTAAAATTTCCAAACGAATAAAATTAAGAAAAATAAACTAATTTCATAATTCTATGCACAGTATGAAAACATCTCGTTAGAATATGTTACAATATACACAACTTAACGTAATAAGGTAGGTATCGAACAATGAAATGGCAAGATTTGTCTAACTGGACATGCATGACCATCCCTCAGATTGAACATTGCTCTGTAAAAGAAATTAGAATACAGAACAAGTGTTTAATATAAAATCAGATGTAATAATGTAGATACGTAATTTTATTTTATTGTTAATAAATTTTATTGTTAATAAATTAAAATTTGTATTTGTGGTTTATTTATTCTACCCAAATTATTAAACAGAAATGTTTAAGAAATATGAATACTTAAAGATGAAGGGTCAAGTTAATCAATTTAGTCACTAGTAAAAAAATAGACCACTATGTAGGTAGGTACGTATTATTTTTTAATTTAAATTATGCTGATTGCAACTGAATAATAACTAGGTATAATAAAATATCACTCATTTAGTCCTGTGTAACATTTTTGAAAATTTTGTCCTTGTACAATACTGTTCGCAATGAGTTAGGGGACTTTTTTTATATTATCTCATTCCATGGTTAGAATCATACTTACCTTATTTAAGAACTGAATATTAACCCTTCAGTGAAATTTATGTTTTAGAGATGTTAATTTTGTTATAATAGATTATTTATAATATATTTATAAATGATTATTAAACACAAGTAGTATTTGCTGTAGTGTATAATAATACAAACATTAACAATTTAATAAACTTTAATTTCCGTTATACTTGCATTATTTACATGTTTTATTTAGTTCACTCGTTAACCTACACATTCCATGCATTTTAATTTTATTAAATATTTAAACCAAGTACAGAAAGTAGGGTATGTCCTTATTTATGGCAAAACGTAAAGTCTAATGTTTTCTAGCAAAATTTTCATCGTCTCTCATCTATCTGTGAATATAAACTAATCTTGGCATCTGGCTTCTTCAGTATCTTATCGAATCTTTTAATCAATGATTAACGTAACTGTGTATGTCAACCTGCTTCCATAACAGCAGTTTAATTTCTAGGTTCTTACCTAGGGGTGAGACAAAACATTTTCGAGGATATTTTTAATTTCTGTACATCAGAAAGATGAAATGAATACGATTATATTCATTCTGTTCTCCTACAAATACTGAAATATGTCCTCATTTCTGCTCTTGAAAGTAAGCCCCCAATAGCTTCTCCATCTGAAACTAATTAGGTAAAGATAATTCTAGTCCTTACGTAACTGGGTTATTTCTTATAAATTTAACCCCATAGTTCTTTGAAATTAAGTAGATAATATGAAACATAAGTACAAGAAAATACAACTCAAATATTCAGTGTAAAAAGGTGAAAAATAATATGCAAGTTATAATTGCCTACTAAGTACACTGACATTTTCCCTTCGTGTTTCCTCTCAGTTTCCATCAATATTTAATCGTAGTACATATCAAACTTTTTTTTGTATGAATGTAATTTGTGTTTGTGGCACACCTATATGGCTGGAAATTTTACTCAGATTTGAGATGTGAGGTAGTTTTTGTAACAGATATACAGGGTGAGGCAGTCATAATGTCATTAATTTTAACCACGTATTCGGGAGGCCTAATAAAGGCAGAAAATCGAAAAAAAAAATTTTTACTCGACCTTTACAAAAATAAACAAATCACCCTATAAAAATCAGTAACACGACGCTCCTGGTACGCTACGATGGCGCACCCGACGAAATTCTAATGTCACAGACTTGCCGTATTAACCATGGATGCCACATTTACATACATAATATCATCTAACACATAAGCGTGTTATTCAAATTTACCTTCATTTAGCACTCTGCATTTCCCGCATTTCTTCCTCAAATTTGTAGATCATGCCACACATTGGAGGGGGAGTTAGAGAATACAAGCAGTAGTTTGTTTATTTCGGTCTAACCTCACGTATTTGGCGTATATTCACAACGCATAATTTTACAAATTCCGATTATGTGGAAATGGTAATGTTATACGGAGAATGTTTACGAAATGCGACTGAATTTTATTAATAAAGTGCTATGGACGGATAAATGCAGTTTTACTTATGTGGGCTGTAAACAGGTTAGTATCATACTACTTAAAAAACAGTACATTTCTAGGCTAGATGTACGTAACTACAAATTGTACATTTGGTTATGTGTGCGGTTAATTGTACTTACGAGTAATACTAAAAATTCATATTTATTTGTAAAACGTAGTGAAAACGTAATATCAAAATTATTAAACTGTAATAGCCTAGCATTCGAAAACATTTATTTATTATCTACATTTGTTTTTATTAACAAATAAATCAATATTTAAGGAAAATTTATTCATTTATCTAGATTAAAAATAGTTTTACTCCTTGTCGTTAAATAACAGTACAAAAACTAGGTAACAGGTTATTGACCTAATAAGGTCAAGGTCAAGATTAACTCTCGATTAGCGGCGTGACATTTCGGTCTTGGATAGTTTTCTGTCCAAAACACGATGGTTTTTTAATAAGTAATTAGTATTTAAACAAGAAACACTTTTCAGCTTCTCAATAATTAACAAATTGGGTATATGTTTTTTATGTAATGTAAGTAAATGGTTTATTACTAAGTTTATTATTAGACACGTTGGAGTTTTGTTGCAGTCATAACGGCTACATTTGCTCAGAGAAAATCGACACGCGAGTGTACGGGTATCGTTTGATTGGGCCGTATTTTCTACGGGAAAACCTGAGTGGACCGCGTTACTTGCAATTTTTAATAGAATTATTTGATTATTATTATTTGATTTTATTGGGTATTAACATTTTAAATTATTATTGGCTGAAGTTGAACTGAGCAAGAAAAATGATATTCTAAAATAGTCAGTACAACCGTTTATTTGTGATGTCTAAAACCTAGGTGGGTAGGTACTATACAGAAAAATATTACAACTTGACAACATTGCATCAGGTCGATATCGAGTTGAACTGTCAGCTGTAACCGACCAAGGCTGTGACCGGTCAGTGACAGTCTGAAAAGGGGGTTTAAATAATCATTTGAAAATATTTTTTTTCGGCGTAAATATGCATTTAGATTTTTTTTTAATCACGTATTCGCATTATACTCATTATTCCCTATCTCCTCTTAAAATTAATGACATTATGACTGACTCACCCTGTATTTTTGTAATACTGGAACTGAAGTTTTCACTCAAGGAATCCATTAGATTTTTATGGATGATTGTTTCTAGACTTTAAAACCATTGTACCACTTGTTGTCGAGACATTATTAATTATTTTAATTATTTGGAATTTTAGGTTAACTTTTACATATCGTTCGGGCATCGGGCTCTGCGGCAACTTCGTATTTCGTATTTCGTACTTCGTAGCATAACAGCGAGATATGATATGTTGGCAGGGATAGCTTGTAGAGTCAAGGGCGTGTGACGTGTTCATAAATTTAGTTTTCTGCTCGTAGGGATTGTCCCCTATCGCTTTTATTATTTCCGAGAATAGTCTTACTAGACAATTAAAATAACAATAAATGTTTCACATATTTTCAGAGTATTCATGCCGGATAAAGCTCAGCGCACGCGAGCAGCTAATAACCTCAAAATTCCATTTTTCTTTTAACAAAACTAGCATTATTGGAAATACATACGCACATTCAATGTACCTCGTGGTGTTACGTATTTATAATAAAATTCCTACAAAAATACTCATACTTGCTTTGACAGTTTCTGTCACTTTACGTTTTGACGTCTATCCATGCGGTTGTTGCGTGTGTGTAAATTGGACTCAAGGCTATTAACATTTTGCATGACAAAACAATTAAATTTGGGGACTTTTCATAGGACTTTTTTTATGACAAAATAACATTTTTTAGTGACTTTTTTTATCAGAATGTGTTCATAATTAAGAATATTTCAATTTAAATACAAATTTTACGAAGGTTGACTACCAAAAAATCGAAATTAAATTAATTTTATGCAAAACTGAACACCCTGTATAAAAACTAATGCCATCATCGAACTCTACGCGCCATATAGTACCTGTATACCAAATTTCGTCTCACTGGTTGCAATAGTAGCTGAGATATTCGCACTGAAAGTCTTAGAGGAAACACCCGGTATAATCCCAGCTCGCACAAAGCAAAGATTCAATAAACGAATACAAATTATATAAGAACTAAGTACAGTATGAGATTGAATTTTTTCATTAAAATAAGGTGTATTGAGAGTACGCCAAATAGTTTTGTTGTTGTTTAATGGTTTTGAGAGTTTTGCAAAATTTGGAATAAATCGTCGATAATAACCTGCAAGTCCTAAAAATGATTTTATATCTTTTTGGTTTTTTGGTTGAGGAAAATCTATGACACATTGTACTTTTTCAGGATTTGGTTTTACACCTTCAAGGGTTACAAGATGTCTTAAGTAAGCAACTTCTTTTCTAAGAAATTCACATTTATCTGGTTGAATTTTTAAATTTGCGTTTCGTAATCTTTTGAAAATTTCGGTTAAGCGGTCTATGTGTTTGTGAATGGTTGCTGAGTATATTATAATATCGTCCATATATACTAGACATCGTTCATTTTGAATACCTAAAAGAATGTTGTCCATTACGCGTTGGAAAGTGGAGGGGGCATTCTTAAGACCAAAGGGCATGCGCACAAATTGATAGTGCCCATTTTCAACTGAAAATGCTGTTTTTGGAATATCTTTTGGGTTTATTTCAATTTGGTGGAAGCCTGATGCTAAATCTAACGTGGTGAAATATTCATATTTTCCTAACTGATCTAATAGGTCGGAAATATTTGGAAGAGGATATTTATCTCCTACGGTTACTTAATTTAATTTCCTGTAATCAAGGACTACTCGCAATTTTTGGAACTACCCATACAGGTTATGACCAAGGTGAGTTCGACGCTTGGACAATGCCTTGGCTCAGCATTTTTGATAATTGATTTTTTACTTCCTCTTTATGAACATGAGGGTACCTGTACGATTTTGTAAATATAGGTTTCGTGTTACCGGTATCAATGGAATGTTTAATTTCATTTGTAAAAGTTAGGTTGTCTCCTTCTAAATAAAATATATCCGAAAATTGTAAACAAACTTCTGTAATTAATTATTTTTCTTCATTATTTAAATGATCTAAACGAAGTTGGTTTTTTATTTCTAAATTTCTGTCAAGGGTTGTTTCTGTAGATTCGTAATTATTAAAATTGTTTAATGAGAAATTTCGAATAGGTTCAATTTCAAGTTTTGGGAATTCTACGGTTTTTGGAATAGCATTTGCATTAATTACGGATGTTAAAAATTCTCCTTTTTCATTGATTTTTATGATAGCATTAGGTAAACGTATCTTCTCTACTTCCTGACTAGATAATATAGCATCGATATTTGTAAGATTGCAAGAAAATTTAAAAACTTGTTCTGTACGAGGGTCGATCGAAATGTTGTTTGTTTGAACTTGGCATGGTATGAATTCAGATATTGTTGTTGAGTCTTGAGTAACTTTAAATAAAGGAATTGTTTTGAAATTTGTTATTAATTGTTTATTTTTTATGTATGTACAATCATAGTATTCAAGAAAATCTGAACCTAATAGTCCGTCAAATTCTATGTCAAGATCGTGAATGTAGAGTTTGTGTGGGTCTCCGGATTTAAATGGAATAAGGGTTGATTCATTTAAAAATATTTTTTGATCTGTACCTTGTATATCTGTATATCTGTACCTATACCTTGAATTGCTACAGTTTCTTGAAAACGTTGGGGAAATTTTTTACAAGTATTTGGTATGAAAATTGAAATTCCTGCTCCTGAATCTATTAATAATTTGAATGTATTGGTAGCATCTTTGATGTAATATAAATTTTTTGAATTTATTGTTAATAGTGAACTTACAAAAATGTTTATTCGTGGTTGTTTTTGAATTGGTTCAAATTTAGTGCTTGGAGTTGTGATTGAATTTCTGATGTTTGATCTGGGGGATCCGACATGTGTGGGATTAACTGAAAATTTTGATCCGTGTTGTCATTCTCATATTGATAAGCGGTATTATCAATATAATTTTCACTTGAATAAAAACTATGTTGGTACAGATGAGCGGTATCATCTTCATAATAATTATTTGTGGTTTCATTTGTTAAATGAGTTCTTTGTGGGTTATGGTTTGGGTTTTGTTTGATTACTGTGGGTCGCTGTTGATTAAATTGCGGTTAAGGTCCTGTTATCTGAGGTCTGTTTTGTGGGTTATTTTGCTGCTGATTACTTTGAGGTCTTGGATACGTTTGATTTGGATTTTGTTGGAAATTTTGAAAACGAGGAGCTCTAAAATTTTGATTTCCAAAATTTGGATTCGAAAAATTTTTAAAATTTGGGGTATATCTGTTTTGCTGCTGCTTTGTGCGGCATTCGTTTACTAAGTGACCGTTTCTTTTACAAAACGTACACGTTTTTTGTAAATTTGGTTGAGAATTTTTGAGATTCAAAACAGGATAATTGTAATTCACGTTTGATGCGTGAGATTGCTTGTAGTATGTCTTGTGGATTGCTAGCACGAATGATTGAGCCTAATTTTGGATCTAAACCTGTCAATAAAGTATTTAACGTCATTGTTTCAATTAAATTTGATTGTGCTGTTTTTTGATCAGCTGTTAAAGTTTGTTTTTGAATCGCGGCGGCCATTTTTGCATTGTGCGTTTGTAAACGAGATACAAAATTTAGCGCGGATTCATTTGGATTTTGATTTATTCTTTGTCCTGAATTAGCGATGTTAGGTCTCTGGAATCACCAAAATGTGTTTCTAATAAAATTTTTATTTCTTCCCAAGTATTAGGGTTACGAGAATTTACAATTTCGGAGGCTTTCCCTTTTATTTTATTTTTTACATGTAAAGTTAAAAGTATAACTTGGTTATCAAATGCCATATTGTATGCACATCTGACAGCGTTTAAAAATGTTTGTAGGAAAATCTGATTTCCATCATATTCAGGTACTATTGAGAATATTTCAGATAATTTGTAAGGTTCAATTATTTGTTCTTCAGACATTTTTGGGATTTTGATTTTATTTGAATTAGGTTTGAATTGGATTTAATAGGAATGGTCCTTTTTTTATTGAGTAGCAGTTTGAATGTGAGCGTGATAATTCTTTTTTGCACTTACCAAATGGACATTCTTCTTGACTGCAGACACAAAACTCGCTACCAGTGAGGCAAACCCGTGTTCTGGAAGTTGGATGTCTTCAGCCTGGGGTAAACAATTAGAATGTTGCACAAGCGGACGACTACCAGTGAGGGTAACTTCCGTGTTCTGATGTGACCCTTGCGTTTGGAGGTGCTTTGATTTGTTGCTTGAGTTTCTTGTATTCTTCTTTTGCGATTCGTTCTTCACCAAAGAATTGAGATTCTCCGTTGCCAGTGAGGATAGCCCATGTTCTGACGACGTGTGAAGGATTTTCTTGACGACGTTTTTTATTTAAAGGAATCCTCTGACGACGTGTGAAGGATCCTACCGACTGCGCCAATTGTTACGTCGCTAATGACCGTTTTGGTTTTTTAAAAACTTTATTCTTTACTTTTACACTTTTATTACTTAATTTACTATAATTTAACTTGAGAGCTGTTTATTGAAATTTAGGAACTATTTGAATTGAAGTGAACTCTGCTACTCTTTTCTACAACTCTACTTATCAACGTTTTAACAACTCTTCTACTGGACTGTGTTACAAAACCTTATATAGGTTCTTACATGTTTAGTCATCGGATGTGGAGACGACAAAATGGTTTAAGAAGTCCGTTTCTTTGTTCATGCAACACAAGCTTATGTTATCAGAGTTACTTTGTATTATATTGTTGCATTTAACATTAAAATAATCTAAGTCTAAAATATATACAATATTATGTGGATATAACATATATTTATAATAAAGAGTGTTATAAACGTTTACATTAGATCTTATTTTGTGTATAAAATAAAAACTAATAAATATATTATTATAAAGTGGGCGATAAATCGTACATCTATTAATTTTACATGGTACAATTGGCGAAATTTTTGATTCAGGATACCGAAACAGTGTTCTATAATATATCTGTTTCGTGCAAGTCGATTATAATTGTGCTGCCCTTCAGTAAGATTGCCTCAATGTTTGTATGGTGTTAATAAATTTGGTTTTAATGGATAGCCACTGTCACCAAGAATTTTATATCGGCCACATTTTTCTTGTAAGTTTCGTCCTATGGAAGAATTTTTACAAACACGGTTGTCATGAACAACCAGGGTAGGCTATGAAAACATCAATTATTCTTCTTTGATGATCACAGATGGCTTGCATCTAAATTAAAAATAGTTAATATTCTTTCAACACTTATTTTAAATTTTACTTACATAAATCAAATAGTATCACTTTCTGTTAATATACGATTCGCTATCTTTGCTGGGCTTATCAATTTTAATATGTGTTCCGTCAATCGCTCCTATGATCGATGGAAATCCATTACGAGCAAAATGCTCTTCACTAACTCGCTTTTCTGCAATATTATTAACAACTTGCTTTGATACGCGAAAATGTTCAAAAAACACTTGCTCCGAATACATATGTATAATATCTAAAACATACCTGATTTTTACATCTATTTTTTTAATTTTAGAATAATTTATTAATTCTAGGTGTTCTCAAAGTGTTGTTAACAAAAAGATGTTGGAGAAACTAACAAGCATTTTTTTGTATTTTTACATATAATTCGTTATCACCATCACTTAAATCTTTGTCAGAAAAATCGTCAAACATTTCGAAATTGGAATTATAAACCGAAAAATAAAAAAATTACCAGTAACTAATACACAGATTAACTAATAATTAAACAGAATAGAAACCTTAAACCTCATTCTGTGCCAATGTCAAATCACAACATTTCAGTGCGCATGTCTATACAAGTAGTACACAAAGTAGTTCCTGCATTCGACCATGTACTGATATTATCGTCCCAAAGATAATTAGAACGCCAGAGAAATCGTACAATGAACGATAATAGGCTTGTTTTTACAGCAGTTGAAAACGGTTTGAAAACTGTCAGAAATATTCGACCAGTTAAATTGAGAACGCGTTACCATTGAATTTGACGCAATAAATAGTTGGACGGACATTTCTGATAGTTTCCAAACAGTTTTCAACTGCTGCTAAAACAAACCTAATATTTAATTCGGAACAGTTTTTTGCTATTGCGTAGACTCGAAACCGTGCTTTGTACGGTTTTGTTTGTATTTGGAACAAACCTAATATTTCAGTATGTGGATGGTATAAGCGGTAAGCGGTACATGTTCTGCTATCAAAAAATAATCAATTGAGAAACTAAACTGGAGCAAATTTTATTTTTTATATTGTTTGTAGTTAATCTTTCCTCTGTTATGAACCTATGTACCTTTAGTGATGTACATACAAATGTATGTGTTCTTAAAATTTATGTATTTAAAACAAGTAAATATGAATTAAATGTATTTAAAATATGGTTTATATTTTATCTTCAATACAGGGTGTTTGGAAAAGTTGGTACAAAACTTAAAGGGGTCAAAGTAGAGCAAAAAAAGTATAAAGTTCCTATAAAGATCGGTCCTCCGGACTCCGGATATGATGGCCCTCCAAAGGGGCCTTATAATTTGGATATTTTTTAAAATAATTTTCTTTCTGATTAAGAAAATGGAATTAAAATTGTAGGTAATAATTATACCATAAGGGTAGTTTTCGAAATTTTTTTATTCTTTTGAAATATTAAACAAATAATATTTTTTAATAAATTACACATTTTTAAAGGTAAAAATTCTCTACTTCTTTTTAGAATTTTGCGTAGTTTAGTCACAAATAATTTTTTAAATAATGCGTGCTATCATTTAAATTCTTACGTTTCTTTATTTTTCCGTTATGATCTTTGTGATTGACTTTGCATTTCATTCGATTTTTTTACAGCCATGAGCCATGATGCTTTTATTAACTGTGTATATGCCGATATGCATTTTGTTTATGGTTTCTGTAATAGAAATTGTCTGACGGCTCAAAGAGAGTATAGGCAACGTTCCCTTTATTGAAGGCAACCTTTTGCAAGATTGTTCGATGGAAGCAGGAATCAGGAACCCTTACTCCAAGATATTGTGAATGCCATACAGAGTACGAACGTCACAGGTAGATAAAACTTACAAAAAGTTGCGGAAAATAAAAAATATCAAGAAAACAAACAAGTTTACCCACTATGTTAAAAATACAATATTACATATAACAGATCTAGACTAACAATATAATGTACAAATGAGCTTTGGTGGGATAAAACAAATCAGTAGCGTGTATCTAGAAATTCACTTAAACTATAGAAACTTTTGTTATAAAGGAAATCCAGAAATTCTTTTCTAAATTTAGTAGAACTACTTATATTTTTCAATTGCTGCGGCAGTTTGTTGTAGACCGTGCTGCATGCATAATATGCACTTTTCTTAAAAAGAGATAATCTGTACTTGTCAACATAGATATTGGATGCAGATCTAGTATCATGATTATGAATATAATTACAAGATGGAAATATATTTAAGTGTTTTTTCACAAACATACCTGCTTCATAGATGAAAATTGACGTAACTGTTAATATTTGTCTTGTTTTAAATAATAATCTACATGAATCAAGTGGCTGGTATGAAAAAATTAGCCTTAATATCCTTTCTTGTAATATAAAACTCTGTGTACGTCCTTCGACTGACCCCAGTACAAGATCAAGTATTTTATATGTGAATACTAATGCATAATAAATATTTAGTAGATATTTCTCTTCAACAATAGGCTTAAGATTTCGAATGACATAATATGCAGAATTAAGTTTCTTTAGAACATGTTCAATGTGTTTAGACCAGGATAAATTTTCATCTATGTGCAGTCCTAGAAATTTAGCGTAAGATACATTTTCTAGCGTAACGTTGTCTATCACAAATGTGAAATTTGGTTGAGACAATAAATGTTCTCTACGAAACACTATATATTTAGTTTTGTTAATATTAATAAGAAGTCTGTTTGATGAACACCAAGTTTGAAAGTGTGCAAGCACTGAATTCGTATTGCGTTGTAGTAAACCAGCAGATTCAGATTTTACACAGGTAGTAGTATCATCAGCAAACATTACCAAAAATATATTTTCCGAAAATGATACATGAGTTTCCAAGTCGTTTATAAACAATATAAATAATAATGGCGATAGGACGCTTCCCTGCGGGACCCCTAAATTAAGACTGTTCATATAGGAATTAACATTGTCTATCTTTACCGAAATTTTCCTGTTTAACAAGAAAGAGTCTACCCACTTGTTAAGACTTCCTCTGATACCTAAAGTTTCTAATTTTCTTGATATGAAGCTGCTTAATACAGTCAAAAGCCCGTGTTAGATCAAATAATAAAGCTATAACGCATTCATTGTTATCAACAGCCGTATATATAGTTTGTAAAATCATATGCAGCAGTACTTGTAGAAAATTTTGGTCTGAATCCATGTTGTTGACAAGATAATAGCTTAAAGCTGCTGACAAAGCTTAATATTCTATTATGCACAATTTCTTCAAAGATTTTAGAGAAACAAGATAATAATGCTATGGGACAATAATTTTCAATTTGTTCTGTATCCCCTTTCTTATGCAGTGGCACTATTAAGGCTTGTTTTAATTTTTCTGGGAAAACACCTGATTTAATGGACAAATTGAAAATACCATAGTACCTATGTTTGAAGATCATGCCACCCGCCTTTGTTTTTGTCGCACAAATTTTGGTCGTCGACAAGATAATTATACATTCGTTTCAAATATTTTATTTACCGAAGAGGCTTGTTTTACACGGGATGATGTTATTAATTTGCACAATATTCTTACGTGGTGTGATGAAAATCTCAATGCCACTTTTGAAACTCATCATCAAAGGGGATTTTCAGTGAATACTTGGGTCGGAATTT
Organism: Monochamus saltuarius; assembly: GCA_025584915.1. Taxonomy (NCBI): domain Eukaryota; kingdom Metazoa; phylum Arthropoda; class Insecta; order Coleoptera; family Cerambycidae; genus Monochamus; species Monochamus saltuarius. The sequence goes on along the minus strand of CM046726.1, from coordinate 25,997,325 downwards.
TTGACAATCACCTTCTGGGACCATTCTTTCTACGGAATCGACTGAATGGTGTTGAATATTTAAGCTTTTTAGAAAATGACATAATGTTTTTTACAAGATATAGCTCCTCCACATTATGCTCGACAAGTACGGGATTTTTCAAATCGACCACTCCCGAGAAAATGGATTGGCCATGGAATAGACGAGCCAATACCATGGCCACCTCGTTCGCCGGATTTAAATGCGGATGATTTTTATTGGTATATATAGTATATGCTAAGCCTGTGACTGCCATTGAAGAGTTGCGACAACGTATTGTTGAAGCTTTCGATGTCATACAAATTCAACATGAACCTTTTCAGCGTGTTTGATTCAACATTCTATCGAATCGAATCGAATCGAACACGCTGAAACGTTTCATGTTGAATTTGTATGACATCGAAAGCTTCAACAATACGTTGCCGCAACTCTTCAATGGCAGTCACAGGCGTAGCATATACTATATATACCAATAAAAATCATATCTAAACATCACATCTAAATGACCTTGAAATCTCGTTTTCCTGACGTGATGGGACAAAACTGATCACGGAATCGGATTCAGGACGCCAAAATACCTAGGAATACCATGGTCCGGTCAAATAGTCCGGACTTTTTTTTCTTGTGTAAACCTGTGTAATCATTACAATAAAACTGTCACCATGACAGATGCCTACTATGTGAAAATGTTAAAAAAATGTTCTGTTCTGAAACATACATTATTTAAAAAATAATTCTTTCTGAGTAAACTATGCAGAATTCGAAAAAAAAGTAGAGATATATTTTCTTTAAAAAAGGAATAAAAAACTTTCGAAAAAGCCAACTTTTCCAAGCACAGCAAATAACTTATAACTATATAAACTTACTGCCCCAATTGATAAAAAGTTTAATTTGTTTAGATATTTTAGTGGTCTGATTCCTGATTATTTATTAGTAGCAGAACATGTATCGGTTATAATATCTACATATTGAAATATTGTGTAGCAACGTTACTTGACATTGATTTAGGTAGATACTTCCAAGATTATTTATTAAACCCCCTTGAAGCCTAGTTCTAGGCCAGACACCTATTCCTATTACTATCAAAATGATCTCCACAAGAAAGGTTATTTAGTAGTGTATAACTTTACTGTATGTTAATTATTTAGAGGCTTTAAAGTTTTTATGTGTCTTGGTGTGTATTTGTTACTATTTCTATTTATAACCCATTTTGATGAAACTTGTGACAGCTAAAGACCCTTATGGTATGATTATTACCTACAATTTTCATTCCATTATCTTAATCATCTTATTGTTGCAATAACAATTCTATACATGTTTAGAAAATAAAATAATATGAATGCAATTTAGTGAATCAGATATTAATATAAAAAAAATTTAAGACAAGTTAATTTAAAAAATATAAAATTAAAATAATTTATATTAATAATAACGTAAGTGAATATATAAATAATATATCAGAAGTAACGGTGACTAGATCTAATTTATAGGGTGAGATATTTAATAATTTTACTGCAACAAATGCTGATGATAATGAAATGATTTATGATCACGATTCTTATTCTAGTGGATATATTTCATATTAATTTTGTGAAATTAAACATTGTAAGGGAAACATTTTTATTATATTCCAACATACGACAAAAAAAATTGCAGGAATATTAAGTTATTATAATATTTTTCTCATTCAGTATTTTTAAAACAAAAAAAAATTAAATCAAATCCTTTTCCTGTGTACTTTCTGTTTTCAATTTTGTAATATTAATTTGCTATTAAAAATGAGAATTTATTTAAATTTTTGCTGATATTTACAATTTGAAGAATATTTGCATTATTTAGAAAAATAGTCAAGAAGCTTAAGTTGTATCGAGAAATGCATTACATACATTATAGTTACAAGTCAGTTTATGCCACGAATGTTCACTTTTACACTTTTTCAAAATAGTTTTACAAATTATTTGTGTCCCGTTGTAGAGCTTTATAATGACTAGATATCAACAGCCGTCACCATTTTGGTTCTTTTGTGTAAGAGTTTTGTATACAAGGTGTCCGGAAAGTAATGGGACCCAGCTTGAACATAGCTTCCTGTGATGAAATCGAACCTATTTGGGCAAACTTAGCTTAGTCCAAAAATATCTCGTTTAGAAGTTAGTTTAGTTAGTTATTATCAAAATTTTACAATATACAAATAATACTAATAATTTGAAATTAATTACACTTTACACAACTACACAACCATAATTACTAACTCAGTACAACAATTAATATTAATCTGACAGGCTTTTGATCAAATTTTATTTAATTTTTCGTATCAACGTCAGTTTGACAAGTGATAACTTGATTGAATTAGGACCTTTATTTTGTAGTAGGTATTTTAATGTGCAGAAATTTTCAAATGCATTTTTACCGAAAACGGTGCATTGTATCAACATGGAACAGGTATAGCTTTTCTACACAAAATTAATTTCTACATCATAATTTTCAGTCAAGCATATCAGAATAGGACCAACAAAAATATACGATAAAAATGAGTTTAAAAAAAAACTGTTAAAACTGTCTACGATATGTGACACTACTTACTCCTTCGCAATGCTTGTACTTATCTACAACATAACTACCAAATTTCAAGATGATTGGACGTTTCATTTCTTAATTATGCCCATAACAAGAAAATAATTTTTTTCTTTGAAGCCCTATAACTTCTAAGCGAGGCACTTTTTGACTAAGCTAAATTTGTCTAAATCGATTCTCATTGATCACAGGGTCCTAAGTTTCAGTTGGGTCTCATTACTTTCCGAACACCCATTTTGTATTTAAATTTCGCGATAAGTATAAAGAACCAAAATGGCTGCTATTGCAGGTACTCCCTTTGTATAGTCGAATTACTGGTTGCCTATTTAATAAAGTGAAAGCATAGCATTCAAATGTTTCAATGTACATTAAAGCTTAGAGTTGTGGAGTTTTTCGTGGAATAGGGGAGTAATTATTAGATGGGCTAGAAAAAATAATCAGAAAAATAATTAAAACATATAGAACATACATAAATTATTATAATAGAAATATCTTAACAGTGGTACAATAACATCTTGAATGTAGGATTAATGTGCCTGTAATGGTATACCTTCTATGATGGCACAATGTAGATAAATATGTTTTTATTGTTTCTATGCAGTTCCAGCTTCTATACAGGGTGTTAATTAAGTATGTGCACAAACTTTAAGGGGTTAATCTATGATTGATTTTAAGACAAAAAGTTTATATAAACATGGGTCCGCAACGGCTTTGTGTTAGATAAAGGGTGATAAAGTTTGAAAGAAAAATCAAATTTTTGGATCTATTTTATGAGTAGTAAGGGCTACGTAGTTGAAAGTTGGCACACCCTAATACAACAATAATTGTTAACTGTCATTTTTTCATTTATTTTCATGACCTACCTCGCAATAATTTTGCGTTGAGTTCTGACCAATTGTAACTTTAACTTAAATTGCGTGCATAAGAATGAAATTAAGAAATTTTCTCGAAAACGGTTCATCGTATCAAAAATTATCAAGAGACATTTTTTATGTAATTTTAATTGGTTCAATCTACAGAGCTGGAATGTTGAAAAAATCGTTGGAGTGCCATTTTTTTCTGTGAAAGTTAGCCATATCTGCGCTCATGGCTAAATTGAAAATAATTTAATACCCGCAAAATGTAATCTCTAAATACCTGTTAGGGTGTGCCAAGTTTCAACTTAGTAGCTCTTACTACTCAGAAAATAGATCTAAAAATTTTATTTTTTTCCAAACTTTAACACTCTGTATCTGTAAAACAAAGTCGTTCCAGACTTATGTTTATATGAACTTTTTGTCTTAAAATCAATCATAGATTAACCCCTTAAAGTTTGTGCACATACTAAATTAACACCCTGTATACAGGGTGTCCCATAACGATGTGCGCTCCTTTGGAGGGTGTGTTCCTTGGGTCATTTTAGGGGAGAGGTTATTTCTATAAAATTTTTCGATTTGAGCACTTCATTACGAGATAAGGGCTTCTAAAAAATTTAAAAAATTCGGTTTTCGTTTTCTTTTCTCAAAAACGGTTAAACTTATAAATATGAAAATCGGTGACATTTAGTTAATTAAGTTATATTGTTGAGTACGATTTTTATTTTTACGAAATGTCTAAAAGGACGGCATTCACCAACCTCTGTTGTTTTTTTTAATTAGAACTTATTATTCTAAACGTTTCTGGATGCAAAAATTCAGATCAATAGTGAAAATAGTTTCCAAATATACTGATGTATATAAAAAATACAAATTATTAATTTGCCGTTTTTTTACAACCACCCTCCCAGTGCGATTAATGTATGAACGATGGAAATTGATCAAACTGTGGAAATTGATAATACTCCAATGGGTAAATAATAATTTGGGACAGGTCGTAGATTTTTGGGCTGGTAAAAACTACTACGGAATTTTAAATATTATAAAAGAAAATACTTCAAAAAGAACGATTTGGCAGTAGACACCATTGAAATCTGTCGACCTTCATCGCGTTCGGCGAGAAATGATATTTTGCAAAATCTTTCTATACATTTTTCAATGAGCAGGACAGCCTTCTCTGTTGCCAAAACTGGTTATTCTGACTAAAGTATAAAAAATAGTAAAACAAATGTTTCCAAAATGTGCAAATACATATGCTGATTCAAATTTTCCTGTGCAAGGTGCAACTATACGATCAATAAAGAATCCACTCCATACATTAACTTTTTTGAAGCGTTTAAAATTCTTTTTTTTTCAAGATAGGGATATGTCAATTAATTTGATGGACATTAAGGATGGATATTATTTTTAAATTTGCTACTTATATCGTTGACCCAGCAAATGAAATTATTATTACATACCAAGTTTTTGTAATTATCGTAAATGGATATAATAATAGTAATAATAATAGTAATAGTAATAGTAATAGTAATAGTAATAGTAATAGTAATAGTAATAGTAATAGTAATAGTAATAGTAATAGTAATAGTAATAGTAATAGTAATAGTAATAGTAATTCGGCAGAGATCTTAGCCGGCAGAATGCAGAAGGCAATCGTCCTTGGTTCGCTACGTCTGCTCAGAACACACGATTTACGGGCGCAATGATTACTGACTCCACGGAGTGGAGAGTGATCATTGTTTCACTCTTCAGGACATCTCCGAATGTGTCGGAGCTTCGGAAGGTGTGACTGAAAAAAAAAATAATAATAAAGTTTATTTACAACAATAACATAATATAGATAAAAACATGTTCTACTAATAAAACAGTACAAATATGTTACAAAGAACAGTAATAGAATTTAAGTAAATAAACTAGTGAATCACTGAAGCGGTTATAAATACCGCTTGTGTGTGATTAATAATAAGAATTAACCTTATTATTACTATAATCCTAAACTAATATATAAACACTCGTAGACATGAATACACAATAGATAGACTACACATAATACATTTATTTATAAGTACCTACAACAAAAGACACACATATGTAAACTTTAGGTTTGTTCCAACAACAGCAAGAATCGATTCTGAACCGTCCAGAACTAGTCAGTCAGTTCAGTTGTTAATGTACTCTTGGCAAATGCGACGTAAGACGGTGTTGGTCAAACATTTCTGACAGTTCTGAACCAGTTCTCAACGGCTGTTGGAACAGACCTATAATTATCCTTCGTAAACAATCACTAAAGGGGAACAAAAGCTAAACTTCATTTCTGTGGCTGACTATATTGTGAAAAGTGCCTCGACCTAATTCCTGAATTTAAAGCTTTACTCTACACTTAAATGATTTGTAGACGTTTATGGTTTTTAGAGAATTTGGCAACATATTATATTATAATCTGGAAGCAAGACAATTAAAATTTCGTTGTCCTACTGTTTTTATTGACCTCGGATTCATATAATTGTCCCTGTAAGTAGATCATGTATGTATATTGCGAACAAAAGTGGTCCCAGTACCGTCCCCTGTGGAACTTTATAGATAACGGTACCTGAATCACTCATTACCTAAATAGCTGTTCAATAAATGATACACTCTCCCTCTAAGTCCATAACATATTAATTTTTCCAAAAGTATTTTATGGCTAACTGTGTCAAAAGCTTTGGAGAGATCAACAAAGATGCACAATGCAGGTTTTTTCTTATCAAAAGCACTATAAATATATGATGTTAATTTATAAATAGCATCCTTCTTTGATCTCCCTTCTCTGAAACCATACTGCTGATCTGAGATTAATTTATATTTTTCCATGAATTTTATTATTCTTTTTTTTATTATTTTTTCTATAATTTTAGCTATATTAAAAATTAAAGAAATAGTTCTATAATTAATTACTTCCGTTTTATCTCCACTCTTAAATAAAGGTTTTATTATTCCAATTTTCAATGTATCTGGAAAACAACCAACCTCAAAACAATTATTTATTATAAACGTTAACGGAACAATAATTTCATCTGATATTTCTTTTAATGTTTCTGCACGAATACCATCATGACCCGGAGATTTTTTTTCAATTTTAATTGACAAAAAAAAGTGGTGTGTCCCATTATATTTTTTCCATGCATTTTTTCCCACTGAACACGAATCAAGTCAAAATGGAGGGTCGCACAGCAAATTTTAGAAAAAATCCATAAAAACGATAAAAATCACACAGGTCCCCAAAAAAAGTCATGTGTGCTGGGATTTAGACTATATTTTTCCTTTGTATTTTTTCCCGCTGAACACGAATCTGAAGTTAAAATTGGGAGTTACACAGCAAATATTTGAGAAAACTGAAACAATGAAAAATGCTGTGAATATTTACTATTTTACAGCTACCTTGGTATACTTATAGCTGTTATAGCTGTATAGAGTAGTTAATAAAGATAAGTGATTAATTAACGGATTGTTTTTCTGGTAAAAGAAAAAGTATGACTTTTTTCTTGACTAGAGGGATACGCCATGTGCGTTAGATTAAAAAATCTCGTAATTTCATAACTTTGTCTCGGCCATGAATTTTTCTTCAAAGTTTTAAAAGGTTTACGTTTAATAAAATGTTAATTTATTAGGCAAATTTCTGTATGTACATATTTGTTGCAAAAAGTATTTTTAACAATACGTAATAATTATGTGTATTAATATGTAACAGTCGGTCGTAAATTGTAATATTTCTTTATATATTTATCATAAGTATCAAATATTTTAATTAATAAAAAACGCCATCTAGAATCAATGCCTTGCTCGATGTCCGCCAGTACCCGTGACTGTCACGTGAGGCTATTTTTTCTTTTCGTTCACCGTTCACCGTTAGCTGTTCAGTTCACTTGTTTCGTTCGTTCCTCTGCGTGCGCAACAGTGACTGACACCGATCGTCGATCCATCCAATTGTACCTACAGTTCCCGGTGAACGAGTGAACTAGATGTTGAACAACCGATGAACTAGTTCATTTAGTTCACTACAAGGAATAGTTCATATGTACATACTAGTTCGTTTACGAACTGCACACCTCTAGGTCCTCCTTCTGTATTGGGCACTTGGTCTTGTATTTCACGGTCGCTTTTTGCCGGCCGGCACACGGTTCACTTCGCAAAACTAGTGAGAAGTATAAGAGATGATAATAACAAATTTACGTTAATTAATATTGTGACGCTATGGTCAGACAAATGTAGTAGACTGTATGAGTTCTGGTAAATTAAAAATCAAGCACAACTTTAACGGATTTGGAAAAGGCTTACCTAACTGTCCTTTGTAGCCAAACGAAGGAAGGGCCCTTCAGGATCGGCACACGACACGGCACGTTCACAACTTTCGCCGACCGTATTCTGAGTGTGTCTACTTCTATATACGTAGAAACACAAAACCTTTTCCAACAAAAAACAAACGCGAAAAAACCATATTGGAATATTGGAAATGAAGTTAATTTAAATTACGTTGTTGTAACAAATGAAGTTTTATTATATTTTTTAAGAAATGATAAATTTGAGAATAATTTGCGGTGAAGCCGCACCATAACCGCCCACCAAAATATAATAAAAAAAATATATGCCTACTTATAATTTAATAATAAATTTAAATTGATTGAAAAGAAAATTAATATAGCAAAAAAAATAATATATGTATGTGTATTAGGAGGATAATTTATTGTTGAGGAAGAGGACAAAGTTTTACTAAAGGTCTTTGTATTATACCTTTTTTAGTTTTAACTGTAGCTACTCGAGCTATTCCATCAGTGCCAGGGTGGAGTTTTTCTACTCGTCCTAACGTCCATTGTAAAGGAGGAGCATTTTCTGTTTTAATAAGTACTACAGTACCCGATTGAATTGAAGCCGCCGATTTATGCCATTTCTTACGCTGTTGCAGCGTATGTAAGTACTCTGAATGCCAACGTCGCCAAAAATCAGAATGCATGCGTTGCAAAAGTTGCCAACGATTTAGACGGTTAAGAGGTAAATGAGAGGTATCTGGATCTGGTAACGCAGTTAAAGGCTCTAATGTCAAAAATGACCTGGAGTTAATACCGAGAGATCATTGGGATCCGAACTTATGGGACACAGTGGTCTCGAGTTTAACATCTTCTATCTGCGTTAGAACAGTGTAAAGCTCTTCATAGGTTAAGATTTGTTCCCCTATGACTCTAATCAAATGAGACTTGACACTTTTAATACCGGACTCCCAAAGTCCTCCAAAGTGAGGTGCGGAAGGCGGATTAAAGGACCATTGAATTCCTTCCTGTTCTGTGGCAAGTTGCATATATTTTGAGAGTTCTTTCTGGGCTCCAATAAAGTTTGTTCCACAATCGGAAAATATTTGAGTGCAACGACCTCGACGGGCAATAAAACGTCGTAACGCAGCAAGAAAACATTCTGTGGATAAATCCGAGGCAACTTCCAAATGAAGTGCTTTTGTTGCAAAGCACACAAATAAACATAAGTAGGCCTTTTGTGATTTTACACCACGAGATTTGCACAATGTTATGAAGAATGGACCGCCATAATCAACGCCTACACACTGAAATGGTTTAATTTGATTTACACGAGTTGGAGGCAGGTTACCCATTATGGGTTGAAGAGAACGTGGATTTGTTCTAAAACACTGGAGACATTTAGATAAACAATGACGAATAGCACGCCTGGCAGATAAAATCCAGACCTGCTGGGATAAAAGAAACTGAAGAGTTTGCGGACCAGGGTGAAGGTAAGTTTTATGCAGCTCTTCGATTAAAAGTTCTGTGAGACGATGAGTTCGAGGAAGAAGTGCAGGATGCTTTTGGTCATATGATAACGAAGAATGACGCAGTCGACCACCTACTCTGATAATACCTTCTTTATCAATAAAAGGATTAATTTTTCGGAGAGATTTACTAAGAAGATGACCCTTTTCAAGCTTATCAATGTCATCGAGAAAGGATACATGTTGAACACGTTTTATTAACAAAAGTAAGGCATTATGCATCTCATGAATAGTTAGGTGACCAAATACTTGAGAAGCGGGTGATCGGACATTTTTTATAAAACGGAGGCAGTGGGCAACAATACGTTTGATTTTTGGGAGAGAAGAAAATTTTTCTAGTAGTAAATCCAAAGCGTCAAGGGAAACGAAAGCAGAAAGAACAACTCTTTTTTCTTCCTCCAAAGAAACTGGATCATCTACATGAGAAAAAACTGGCCAAGTGGCTTTTGACGACTTTAGCCATTTCGGCCCCGCCCACCATTGAACATTATTAACCAGTTCTTCTGGGTAAAGACCTCGCGAAGCAATATCTGCTGGATTATCTTTTGAACTAATATGATTCCAAAAATTGGGAGAAACTTTAGATTGGATACGACTTACACGGTTTGCAATAAAAGTTTTCCAGCGATGTGGGGTGATTTTATCCAAGACAATGCTATTGTGGAATCGGACCAGGCATAAATATGTTGAAAACATAATTGTTCAGAATAAATATTAAGAATAAATGAAATCATATCGGAAAGCAATACTGCTGCACAAAGCTCTAACCGTGGTATAGAAAGTTTTTTCAAAGGGGCTACCTTAGACTTTGCGTAAATAAAAGAAACATGAGGAGTTTCATCAGAACATGAGAATAAGAAATATATAACGGCTGCATAGCCCTTTTCCGAACTATCAGCGAATCCATGTAGCTCGCAATTTTGAAAATATTTTGGGACTATACAACGAGGAATTTGAAGAGATTCTAAAGAAGATAATTCTGCTTGATATCTAAGCCAACTATTAACAACAGTGCTGGGAGGAGTTTCATCCCAGTTTAAACCTAAGGTCCATAAATGCTGCATCAGACATTTTGCAAAAAATGTTAATGGAGTTAGGAACCCTAGAGGATCAAATACCTTAGCTATATCAGAAAGTATGGTTCTTTTTGTAGAAGCCCTGTTGATTGGAGAAACAGAATAAGAAAAATAATCATGGGTAGGAAACCATTTTAAACCTAAAATTTTCACTACAGATATATCATCGTCAAAAGATAATGACTGTTGAGCATGATAAGAAGCGGGAATATCAGATAAAAGGCTGCTGTGATTGCTACTCCATTTTCTTAATTCGAATTGACCTCTTTGTAGTAGAGTAATAAGTTCCTGTTGAAGAAGCTTTGCATTTGCAATAGTGTCAGACCCTGTAACAATATCATCCATATAAATGTCAGAAGCGAGTGCTTTAGCAGTTAGAGGAAAATTTTGGATTTCGTCATTTGCGAGTTGAACCAAAGTACGAAGTGCTAAGTAAGGAGAGGAAGATACACCATAAGTCACAGTTTTCAAACGAAACTGTTGCAGTGATTCGGAAGGAGAAAACCTCCAGATAATTCTTTGATAGTCTCTATGATCCTGTCGTATTAAAATTTGTCGGTACATTTGTTTTATATCGGCTGTAAAAACGATATTATGAAATCTAAACTTAAGAAGAATAGATACTATATCTTTTTGTAGCTTTGGACCAATAAACAAACAGTCATTTAGGGAAATATTATCTGAAGTTTTACAAGAGGCGTCGAAGACTACTCTTAGTTTAGTTGTTGCCGAGGTTGTTGCACTCTCAGGCTTAAGAACGCAATGATGAGGAATGTAGTATATTTTGTATGGATTTTCAGGAAGACTAACAACCTTTTCCATGTGGTTACTATTTAAATAGTCTTTCATAAATTCGGAATATGCAGTGTATAAGGAAGGATCACGAAGTAATCGACGTTCCAATGAATAAAATCGACGAAGTGCAATAGCATATGAATCAACAAATAAAGGATCTGAATTTTTGAATGGCAAAGCCACTGTATATCTACCAGAGATATCTCGAGAATAGTTTGAAATAAAATTTTGTTCACATAGTGAATCTTCTGGAGATGAGGTTATTATTTGAGGTATTTCCTCAAGTTCCCAAAATTTTTTTAAAGTAGCATCCAATGAAAATTTAGTAGACGTAAAAAAGAAAAACCGAATTGACAGTAGAACATTTTACTTTCCCCATAATAATCCAACCGAAAATGGTCTTGAAAGCTGATGGTTCATGAAGATCACCGATGATGCGTCCATCTTCCAATATTTGGGAAAATACATCAACACCCAGAAGCAAATCGATATTACCAGGAATATTGAAAGTCGGATCTGCTAAATATATATTGTGAAGATGTTTCCACTTTTCCACAGGAATAGGGACAGTTGGCATATCGAAACAAATTTTGGGTATTACTAAAGCATCAATGTTAAATACGGGAGAACTTTGACCGCGAGGTCGAATTTGACATTCAACTGAATTAGAAGCAGATGAGGACATTTGTCCAAGACCGAAAATAGCGTGAGATATTTTTCTTGTATTCAACCCAAGTCGATTGACACAAGTATGTGAAATAAAATTTGCTTGACTTCCTCCATCTAGGAGAACACGAACCTTTTGGTAAAATCCTCGAGAATCTAAAATTTCAACAATAGCCGTTGAGAGTATATTAGTAGTATTATTGGAAGGAATGAGACTGGTAAGTGAATTTATTGGTTCAGAGTGAGAAGTAGAGACACTAGCAGAAGTAGGTTGATTTATTGAATTTGAGTCAGGTAAGTTAGAAGACAATATCTGAGAGTCTAAGGAAGAAGATTGTTCACGAGGAAAGTGTAACAATGTATGATGTCTAGATTTACAAACGCGACAAGAATAATTTGAACGACAATTATTAGCACTATGTGTAGAATGGAGGCAGTTTCTGCACCAATTCTTTTCTTTTGCAATTTGAAATCTCTCTTGTGGAGATTTGGAAATAAATGTTGGACATTTTAAGAGAGAATGAGAAGAGCCACAAAAAGTACAAACAGGATTGGAAAAGTTAGACTCTTTATTACTAATCAAAAATGAAGAGCTAGGTTTATTACGAGGCATCGTTGACTTTTGAGAAGAGAAATAATTAGAATTTGTGGTGCATTTTTGAGAGGATAAAGTCATGGATTCAAGAGCTGTACACTGTTTCAATAAAAGTCGTATAAGGTTTTGTAAGACGGAATATCATTGCACTTTTCTTGTAATTCAAAACGTTTAACTGAGGCCGAATCTAATTTTTGTATTAACAATTGAAATAATATAAAATCCCAACTATCTACAGGTAAATTCAAAACTTTAAGTGCTGCCAAATTTTCTTGAAAAATATTTAATAATTTTCTAAGAGCTTGAGGAGATTCGGAATTTAATTTAGGAGCATTAAATATCTCTTGCCAACAGGCATTTGCAAGAATTCTTTTATTTTGGTAACGATCAGTTAACATATTATACGCAATTATATAATTATCATTAGATAACTGTATGGATTTTATTAAACTCAGAGGTTCACGTTTTAAAGCCGAAAGTAAATACTGAAACTTTTCTATATTAGAGAGACTGTCATTATTATGGATGAGAGATGAGTATAAATCAATAAAATTCGGCCAATCTTTATAATTCCCGTCGAACACAGGCAATGTGATTTTTGGCAGCTTAATATTTGAATAAGAACGATTACTCAAAGAGGTACTTGATTGACTATTTTCAACTAAATTATGAAAAGATGTCTTAATTGAATAGTAAATATCCATAAAAGTTTTTCTAATTTCCTTATCTGGAATCAAATCGGCACCCTCAGTAACGGATAAAGCAGTAATTACAGATGCGTGATGACGTTCAAACTCATCGTAGATCCTATCAATATCATTGTATCTAATTTTAAATGAAGAAAGAGAATTGCTATCATCTTCAGCTCTTTGTGCTAAATCGTATAATTCATTAATTTGATCTACAGAGAGTTCGCGTAAAGCACGCGTTTGTTTGACTTTGTTAGCCATATTGAAATGGAATATTTATTTATAATAAATAAACAAAAATGCAATAATTGCAACGGAATGGATGTACAACTTCTGTTTTGACGAGTTGAAATGTATAATACAAGAAACCGAAATGCACACTAGCCACCCTGTATAATTGAAATAAAAGATAGTAAAGGAATGTGGCAGGCGGCAAAAAACTGTAAGATAAAATTTGTATGAATAGAAATTAACTTATAGAAAATATATTAGTTTGAAATATGAATATTATTATTTAATAATGAAATTAATATATAATTTGTTACAACAACAATAAAGAAATGTTTAAATCCGGACTAGAAGGATCAACATGTGACGCTATGGTCAGACAAATGTAGTAGACTGTATGAGTTCTGGTAAATTAAAAATCAAGCACAACTTTAACGGATTTGGAAAAGGCTTACCTAACTGTCCTTTTGTAGCCAAACGAAGGAAGGGCCCTTCAGGATCGGCACACGACACGGCACGTTCACAACTTTCGCCGACCGTATTCTGAGTGTGTCTACTTCTATATACGTAGAAACACAAAACCTTTTCCAACAAAAAACAAACGCGAAAAAACCATATTGGAATATTGGAAATGAAGTTAATTTAAATTACGTTGTTGTAACAAATGAAGTTTTATTATATTTTTTAAGAAATGATAAATTTGAGAATAATTTGCGGTGAAGCCGCACCAAATATGTTAAACAAACGAACAAGCCCTGTTGAGAGGACCAGACTTTTTTCGAGAACTAGTTGTTGAGACTTTTTTCTTTTTTCATCGTGTCGATACGACGTTAGATGTCGCACACGTGACACTTTAGGAAAATGAGAGTAAGGAACAATAATTGTGTGTTGCATATATAAAGGTGAATGATGACGGAACAACCATGGATAAACCCTGTGCTTCTTATAACATAAAAACTTTAGGAAGCGTCTTTGAATCCATTCTAAATAATCTATATTATGTTATTAAAGAACAATATTCAAGATTTGATCTGACAATAAACTGATACAATAGTTTTTTAATATGAGCGAAAGGAAAATCGCTCATATTGCGAATTACAAAGCCTAGTTTTTAAAATCTATTAGAAATAATATTCTGAATATGAGGCGTAAAGGATAATTTACTATCAAAAGTTATCTCAAGTCACAAAATGTAAGTGATCTGGAAACAGTAACATCCTCCAATTTATAATGACGCTATTTCTAAGTGTAAAAGTAAGATCATTGCATATTTTTACATTTAATTCTAACTTGTTAACGGAACACCATGTATTTAAATTGTTAAGAGAATTTTGCAAATCAATACAATCGTTAAAGCAGTCAATTCTATTATATATTTTCATGTTATCTGCATACAAAAGATACACATAGACAGTTAAAAAGCAATGGCTGAAGGACCGAACCCGACCGTACTCTATGGTACCCCTGATGGCGATAAACTGATGGGACTGTTGACCAGAAAATTCTACATGTTGACGATTCTTCAGGGAATATTTGTAAAATGTTAACATATTATGATATGATTAATTTAGATAGTAATACTGCATGATTTAATATGTCAAAAGTTTTTCTGAAATCAGTACAAATGACATCAGTCTTCGCTTTCTGGTCAAATGCATCCGAATCAGTCTGAATTATTTTTTCCTTGTGATGAAAAATTAATTAACAAAATGGTTCAGCTCCTTAAACGGCCAATTATTATGTGATTTACCCTAAATTGACAGAAATCTGAACTTAGCTGATGTCTTGATCGCTTTTGTTATTCCATTGTTCTCTAGGCCTTGTTCTCTTTTTCCTGTCCATTTTTTCTCACGTTTTATCGTGATCATTACTGGAACTTGTTTGTGTTCTCCGGCTCAGATTTTCGTTCAGCACTCCCATCATCCTACCGTACATTATTATTCTTTACGAAATGTGCTCTTTTGTGTGGTTATATCTCGTCATTCTTCTTCAGGATAGCAATTACGTCTCGTATGCTCTGCTCGAAATGTCTTGTTATATATTTGATAATGTGTTTCTCTTTTATTCGTGGTTATAGGTACCTGGCTGCTCCGGTCGATTTTATGGCGTTGAAACCTGCGGAAACAAGTTCGACTAACCTGATAATCTGCTGCTCCGTCGAGTGGCCGCGGCGGTGTGCGAACTGCTCGTCCGGAAGGACTTGCAGTTCTACCGTGGTCTCATGCAGTCTGGCCAGGATTAACCTTTTACCTGGCTTAGGAATGAAAATCACGTCGGCTTTCTTCCATCTGGTCGGAAAACTGGAACTCTCAGGACGGCATTGCAGATGTTGACCAGGTATCATAAATTCCTTGTGAGGGAGTTTTTTGAGGATCCTGTTTCCTATCTCGTGGCAACCAAGCGCTTTGCGAAGATTCAGGCGACGCAAAATTTCCTTCACTTCCTCCGGAGTCACAGGTGTGATGTCGTCAGCATCAGGTAGACGTCCTAGGCGCCGCGCTCGGCGTTCTATCGCGTCTGTGTGGCCCTCGTCCTCGTCGTCGAAAAGATTTTCCGTACACT
Source organism: Monochamus saltuarius (assembly GCA_025584915.1). Taxonomy (NCBI): domain Eukaryota; kingdom Metazoa; phylum Arthropoda; class Insecta; order Coleoptera; family Cerambycidae; genus Monochamus; species Monochamus saltuarius. Next base: position 25,981,462 of record CM046726.1, on the reverse strand, counting down.
GTAATTCAAACCTTGTATAGATGGTCCCATTTCCTCCGTGAATCGGAGGCGGACGCGTAAAAAGCAAAATCGACGGGTCCGAGGAAATTTCATGAAACATCGTTGTTTTTGAAATAATGAATTTATTTCATACTTTTCTTCCACACTGTATATGCGCAGAATTCAGTTCTGCATAGTAGTTGTAATAACAATACATAATGTTCATTTAATTTTTAGTACATTTATTTATTTGTAACTATAAATTTTGTATTGTTGCTCACCCTATACCAATTTGAAGAAACTTGTGATACACTTTTGGAATCAGCTCAGCAAGGGAAAATAGGGTGTTCTCTTTAAAGAAACCGATGATGATGTCATTACTTGAAGGTAGGTCACCCTGTATATTAAATTATTATTTTAAAAAACAGTAAATTAAAATAAAAAATCGACCTGTTTCAGGTATGTTTAATAATATTGTTTATTTATCTAATAATAAATTTATGCGTTACTTTATGGACGCATTGTATAGGGTGTATGTATAGTGCAGTGTATGTCATCTTCCTTACTCATGTAAGTAAGCTGTAAATTTGTCACTCTATTATTTTGAAACTCGGGTACAGTTTACAGAAAGTGTCTATCTAAATATTTCATGTACAAGTATACTGAGAAACACAATACAGTATTATTTATTTTCATTCTAAGAAACACAATGCAGTATTAATTATTAAATTTAAAAGAAACAGGTGGATTTTGATGGCTAGATGATCCAGAAAAAACAGATGGAAGGAACTACGAAGCAACTGCGGACAACGTTGTTTCTGGGTTTTTGCCCTTCATAAGTGCAGTGCAGCTTAAAAACAAGATGGAACAAGAAGGAAGGGTAAAAGACACGAACACAAGAGAATGACAAGTAGAAAGCCTATCTCTATTTGCGGCTTCGTGTCACACAGCCTCTGTTTAGAGACAAAGAGTAACAGTCGCCGCGGAAGAAAGTCCAGCAACTACTGTCAAGGTCTCAGCCAGGACAAATACAAGAAAGAAAGGAGCTTAGTGGATCAAATCTTGAAAGAAACAGGTGGATTTTAATGGCTAGAGGATCCAGAGAAAACAGATGGAAGGAACAACGAAGCAACTGCGGCTAACGTGGTTTCAGGTGTCGACAAAAAAGAAAAAAACGTGCTGTGGTTTAACAGTTTTATATATAACTTCTTCCTTAGAGGTGGGAACGATTAACTGCAATTTTTTATGTTACATTGCATTATATTAACAGATTTTATTATCATATTCGTTGCTAATAATGCCATACACATTGTCATAGTTATTTAAATTTTATTTGTAAACAATGATTTACAAAAAAAATGATAATAAATAAGTTGTTACAAAACTTTTACTGGAAATATTATATTCAAGTCTTTCAAGGCCACAATAAGTTACTATTTTTGACAGTTGAAATTCTTCAAATCGCCAGTAATGGTATAAGTAGCTTTACCAGAAAACTTCACTGAATGAATTTTGAGGTTTATATTTTCAATAGTCCTTGATTAAAGAATTGTTGTCTACGCAATTTTTCGTCCGTTCGATATACACTGAAATAATAAAAGAATATTAATTACAATTATTTTATGTAATATATAAAATAATGTTAATTAATGATATATACTATATACCAGTTTGAAATTCTGCGTGCCCTGTTATAATACAAAAATAACATGTATCAAATTATCTTGAGAACCCTTAGAGTTTTAACTAAGAAATATCACTTCCAACAAATTCATAATAATTATTGTTTTTATCCAATAATCCATTCAAAATATATCTAAGTTATTTTATATAAAACAGCACATTTATGAAATATAGATTAATGAAATTAAGTGTGAAATATGATGATAAAAAGTGGAAAAGCATGTATATGTTATAGTGATATAGTATTCATGGCACGTTATATGATATGATGAGGTCGTAATCGTAACTGTGAGATATAAAAGAGCAGTAAATATGGTTAGCCTGCTTCTGAAATATATATTATCATGCTAATTTTATATATCACAAGTTGGCGGTAAAAGATCGGTAAACAATATATAAAAATTTCTGCTAATATTATTTTACATGATAGGCAATATACTCAAGGTGGGGTAGGAATTTATATAAAAAATAAATTTAAATATTTGCGAAACTAATTTGATGATTTTGAAAATATATTTTTAAATATAGTTAACATAAATAACATATTAATAGGTTTTTTATATCATATTTAGTCAGTTTAAAGATCATTTAATGGTAATGATATCAAATTACAACGTGATAGATATTCTTAAGTTAAGAGTTATTAATATAATGAATAATTAATGAATCTTAACTAAATCTACTCATTAGTATTTAAATTTTCAATTTTATCAATAAACAATTCACCGAATGTTGTATTGCTGAATATATGTATACCTAATAAAACTGCACAATAATTATATGTCCCCCTTTTAAATGTTTAAATTTTGGGGATGTGGGAGCCATTATTAGAGAGGTGGGTTGTAATAGTTATTTGCGTAAAGAGGTCTATCTGAAAAAAGAAGATTATGTCCCAGAACAAAGTTTGAGACTCAACGCGTTATGGAGAACCTTTATTCGGCCACGGACGGTAAGTATTTAATATACTGTTTTACTCATAAATTAATGAATGAAAACTTGAAAGTGAAATCATATATTTATTTAAATTTTTCGAGTTTTAATTAAAGTTAATTTGACAGCAGTGTTCGACGTGAAAAAGTAATAACAAGAGAAACATTAGGTAGCATATGTTGGGTATGTATGTTGTGGATTATTACCAACAAGTTCATTATACTTTGCCTCGCTTTCAAGATCATTTACTCTGTAGTACCTCTACTACGGTCTAACCTCCTTCAGATATCATCCTCATTATTTATTAGTGTGTCTTAATGTGATTATCGTCTTTCCTCACATTGGTAAAATTGTGAGTTTATAGTAGTATTTGTATTGTGAAAATGGGGAAACATAAGAGAAGACGTGGTCATTCGAGATCTCCGGAACGTCGCCATTCTTCGAGGTCAGTCCAAGATAAGCTCGATGAGCTTATATCTTTATTACAACCACAACCGTCCAAGCGTCGCCGCCATTTGTCAAATATCGATTCTACTGAACAAGGAGGCGACAATAGGCAACCAACCGTGCACCAACAACCCAAAGCGGGTTGTAGTACTGAATCGACTGAGGGCAGCCCTGCTTGCAGTTCTGTTAGGCGTCAACCAACGTTACACGATCCAGGGGTGGCGAGTTCCCGGGTTTGGTAAAGTTGACGGATATAGCTTTAAAATTGGGCCCTGACTACATCTATGTAACCATCTGGTCGGGCATTTTGAAGATTGGTCTGAAGGACGAAATACCTGATAGTCTTATTGCAAGATATCCGGTGGCAGAAAATTGTCCCAAAATGGCACCTCCCAAGATGAATTTGGAGGTAAAAGCGGTTGTGAATGAAGCCGCTGTAAAGAGGGATTCTCGTTTTTCAACAATACAAGCCATGCTGGGAGCAAGTTTGTCGGCCTTGGGGCAATCATTAACTACTATTCTTGGTAATGCACCTCAGGAAGAAAGTAGAGCCAATTTACTGGCATCAATAGGAGATGCAGCTAGGTTGATAGCTGGGGTCCATCAACAACAATCACAGGCACGACGATTAATTTTGAGAGCTCAACTCAACAAAAGTTTGGCCGAAACTTTGTCAGAAGCCCCAGGTGATGATGGTTGGCTATTTGGAGAAAACCTATCCAAGCGAATTCAGTCAGCCAAGGCCCTTGATAGGACAGCGGCTCAATTAAGAAAAGCTAAGAAACCCGCAAAACCTAGGGTAGGCAGCACCTCTACCAATATCAAGACCTTCTCGGGAAACTTGAGAGGTCCGTCCAGGCTCCAATACAGAACACCGCGACCGGACGGACCAAAGGAGGCGGTGCCAAGGAAGTATCCACCACAAAGGCCACAGCCAGCGATCAGCAGGAGGACGGAATACAGACGCCGAAAATGAATGATGTAAGGGCCTATGCAGGTAGACTTAGTCAGTTTTCTAAGGCATGGAATCGAATCACATCTGATCCAATAGTTTTATCATGGATTCGTGGTTATTAATTACCCTTTGCTTACTAGAGAGGTTGTGCAACAGTTTTCTCATCCAGTTCCTAACTGGATTGATTCAGATTTGAGAGTCTAAAGACTTCCATCGATGATTTGTTGGCTATAGGAGCAGTTTCAAAATGCTTGCCTTGCAAAGACAGTTTATTTCCAATATATTCTTAGTTCCAAAGCCCGATGGGTGTTTGCATTTCATACTTAATTTGAAAAAGTTAAATACTTGTATAGATCCACAACATTTTAAGTTGGAGGATAGAAACACGGTGGTACGCTTGTTGCAACCATGTTATTATATGGCCAAGCTGGATTTGAAAAATACATATTTTCTTGTGTCTATCCATTCATCTTATAAAAAATATTTAAGGTTCCTTTTTCAGGGCCAGTTATTTCAGTTTAATTGCTTGTGCTTTGGCCTCAACGTTGCCCCCTTTGTTTTTACAAAAATTATAAAACCCGTTGTAACTATCCTGAGAGCACGGGAGTTTCTTTCTGTGGCTTATCTGGATGATTTTTTACTTTTAGGTAAGAATAAAAGTGAATGTTTGGAAAATGTCCGGGCTACTATTTCTCTACTGGAATGGTTAGGTTTTATAATTAATTATGGTAAAAGCTGCCTTATTCCATCCATCAAAATGGAATATTTAGGTTTTATCTTTGATTCTTCATCATTGACAGTGGGGATCCCGCCTAGTAAAGAGGTCCGAGTTATTAAATTGGTGTCAGAATTCCCAGAGATCTTCTTCTTCCATAAGAAATTTTGCACAATTGATTGGAATTTTGGTTTCGGTATGTCCAGCAACACAATTCGGCTGGGTATCTACAAAACGATTAGAAAGAGCTAAGTTTCTAGCATTACGAGATTCCAGTGGCAATTTTGGTGCATAAATGCACATCCCCTCATAGGTGAAGGATAATTTAATGTGGTGGAAATCACATGTTTTTAATACAGCTTGTCCCATCAGAAAATTTTCATTTGTTAGAACTATTTTCACAAACGCTTCTCTGACAGGATGGGGAGCGGTTTGTGGCTCAGTTAAAACCAATGGTAATAGGTCTTCCGAAGAAGAAGGTTTGCATATAAATGAATTGGAATTGCAGGCAGTATTCTTTGGGCTCAGATGTTTTGCCAAAGATCTTTCGGGCTGTGAAATTTTACTGCGTGTCGACAATACAACCGCTATCTCTTATGTCAATCACATGGGTGGAATTCAATATCCAAAACTGAATGACATAGCTCGAAAAATTTGGATATGGTGCGAAAAACGAAAACTTTGGATATATATCTTATATAAAATCTTCCGAAAATGTCCATGCAGATAGGGAGTCAAGAAAGCTTCCTTGTGAAACAGAGTGGTCCCTTACGTCAAAAGCATTCCGAGACATAGTGTCGGTTTTGGGTTCTCCAGAGATTGACTTATTTGCTAGTCGTTGCAATAAGAAATGTGATAAATTTGTCTCATGGATCCCAGATCCGGATTCGGTCGCAGTAGATGCATTTACTCTATGTTGGAAGCAATTTTTCTTCTATGCGTTTCCACCTTTTATACTGATACTAAGAGTTCTTCAGAAAATTGATAATGATGGGGCAGAGGGTATCCTGGTGGCCTTCACAACCTTGGTATCCTCTTTTTCCTCTATACTGGTTAAGGAACCAGTGGTGTTGCAACCTGATATTAGTCTGTTATCTCTTCCCAACAGATCACACCCACTCTGGCAGGATCTTACCCTGGTGACAGGTCACTTGTCCGGGAGGCGTTCCATTCCAGAGGAATTCCTTCCGCTTCAGTGAACATAATGTTGTCGTCAGTGGGGACCTCCACATGAAAGCAACATGATGGTGCCTTGAGAAGATGGTGGGAGTTCTGCAGGATCAAGGATATTAATCCTCTTGTGGTTGATATGTCAGCGGTTTTGCAGTTATACGGAACTCTCACCAGTGCCAGGTCGGCTGTTGCTTTATTAGCTTCCTCGGGAATTTCGGACGATTATAGAATGCGTAGATTTTTTAAAGGGGTTGCTAAATTAAGACCATCTGTGCCAAAATATGACTACACATGGGATCCTACGATTGTACTGGATTACCTACGCTCTCTGGGTGCTAACAGCTCCCTGGGTTTGGACACATTGGCTTCAAAGTTAGCTGCTCTATTGGCGTTGATCACAGCACAGCTCATTCAGACCTTATCATTAATCCAAATTCAAAACATAGAGGAAGGATGTGATGGCATTAATATTAAGATTCCATTGCCAGTAAATACCTCTAAAAAGGGGGCTGTCCAGCCATCTCTCATTTTGCCATACTTCACTAACGATCCAGTTCTTTGCGTGGCATCCACATTAAAGCAATATTTGTTGATGACAGCTAATGTTCGACCTACCTCAACTGATAAACTTTTTATAACTAACTAACAAAAACCATATCGCCAAGTTTCACCTCAGACATTAAGTCATTGGATACAACAAATTTTAAAAAATACTGGGTTGGATACCTCCAAATTTTCAGCGTATAGTACACGTCACGCAGCTGTGTCTAAAGCACATAAGAAAGGTGTTCCAATAGATGTTATTCGTAGAGCAGCGGGGTGGTCTGTAAAATCGAACACTTTTGCTCGTTTTTACAATCTCCCTGTAATATCTTCTTTTTTTCTTTTGCTCATTATTTTCGGACACCCTGTATACTACAATGGTGCATATGCTGACTTATTTTATACAGGGTGATTATTCTTTTTGGAAAAGAATGATGGATGATACCTACCTTCACTGATGTGTCTGAAGCTGGTAATTTTTTGTTTCATACCTACTGACATACTAAATATGCACACCGAATTTGGTAAAATTATCTCAAGCGGTTTAGAAATTAAAAACTGTTATTTTTTTTAATTTTTGACGCGTTGCAGCTGGACAATGGCTGTCCTAAGACCCCACATTTATATAACAAAAAACCCTTATTTTTGGTCAAAGAATATGCCCCTGGATTTTTGACCTCTACTTAAGGTTTAATATAAACTAAAATAAGTAATATTTTTTACAATCACAGCTAAAGTAATAATAATTCAAAAGGAGACAAATCAAATCATTGTTTTGGAGTGGTGGTACCTATTTGGTAGAAGGTGTCCGACATATTAATCAGTCCACACACACTGAAGCTGCAGCTAGCGGCGTTACCACATTTAAAGTCTCGTATCGAATGGTGCGTCCAAATTCTGAATCAGCAATACATGAATAATAATGAACTGTTCTTCCTAATAAAAGTTTTAATTTGCATTGGAATACTAGATGATTTCCCGGATTCTTGGAAATCGATGCATGTTCCGCTTCTTGTTAAGGTTTGTGTAGACAATCAGTGTGTATGGGCTGATTTATGGGCGTATGCGCTCTCACTAGATGTTCCCAATATCGAAACTATCCTGCAAAAAATTAAGTAAACATACATTTCCATTCGGGCAACCATGGAAATGTCAGTTTCTCTGTCAACCTGTTTTACTGCCACAGTTTCCTTCTTTCTATCTTATTATGTACTTGTACTTTCCGAACCTGTATATCTATATACGTAACATATTATATGTAAATCCTCTGCAACAGGCCTGAAGACTAACAAAAAAAAAGTCAATACAAAAAATCCACTCCAGGAAAAAAGGAAGTAATGAGATACTGGCAACAAAATTTGAGCATATCATCTTTGGGGTAGAAGCTTGTGTAAAGGCAATAACTTTGTTACTATATCAAGAAGTGACATCTATACATAAGTTGTAATTTTTCTTAAATATTTTTCATTTGTTTAGGATTAGCAAAAATGTACTTCCTGGTGTATAAATTATATCATTCATATCCCATAATAGGTCGAGCCTCAAAGTAATAAATTCAACAGATTTTTTTTATTTACTGCTACTGCTACTGTTAAAATATAAACCGTATTATTATATTTCAATACAATTTTGGTTATCTCTTTATACCTTCAGGTTGGCATTTATTTACTACAACTTAGGGGCCGGAAAATCGTGTTTTGAGATATTCCAATCGACCAAAGGCACGGTATCAGTTCCGGAATTTAAAAGTACATGAAAATACCAATGTCTCAACTGAGACGTACAAAACACGATTTTCCGGCCCCTAAGGGTTATTTTCCCGGTCCCGAACAGGGAATTTCACATGGCCATAAACCTGTCAAGCACAGTCTAAGCTACAGTAATTAGTACATAAAAATCCCACTGTTGCGATTGGTACGTCCGAAATATGATTTTACGGCCCCAATGGGCCATATTCCCGGACCCAAACTGGGAATTTAAGCTGTCCAAAAACTTTTTGAGCATACTCTAAGGACCAGGATTGAAAAATACATGAAAATCCCACTTTTGCGACTGGTACGTCCGAAATATGATTTTCCGGTCCCAATGGGCCAAAGGAGGTTCAGTTGACCAAAAACTTTTCACACCCAGTCTCAGGTCCAGAATTGAAAAACACACGAAAATACCAGTCGCGACCGGGACGTCCAAAACAGGATTTTCCCGCCCCAAGGGGTCATTTTCCCGGACCCAAACCCGGAATTTCAGTTGGCCATAAACTTTTCGAGCACAAATCCGGCTCTAGCTTCCAAATTCAGCGTCGACTTTGCCTTATCCCGGGAACCGCACTTCAGGCCATTTTCGGCCCCTGGGGCCAATTCCAGACGTGTAGGCCCAATTCTGAGCTCGGGATCGGATTCAGCGTCGAAAAATACATGGGAATACATATGTCACTCTCTTGTGTATGAACTTTTATTTTTTTTTTGTGGGGCTGTGCTATCATCATGCTGTGGACATTCTACTCGTTCAGCTGATCTGCTGGAACTTCTACGACACTGAAAATTTACCTGTCTTGTATCCCGTGCATTGTCATCTTGTCTGGATTGCTGATATTGATTACGTCTAGAGTTTTGATATTCGTAATTACGATTCCCATTGTTAAAATTATTATTGTTGGTATTTTGATTATAATTTCTATTGTTATACTGATTAGAATTTGAATATATGTTGTTGTTACCAGAATTATTATTATTACTGTACCAGTTATGATAGTTGTTTGAATTATTATATCTACCGTTATTGTTATTGAAATTGTTATTGTTGCTACGTTGATTATTAAAATTATTGTTGTTATTTCTAGGCCTAAAATTATTGTAGTTACGATTATTAAAATTAGGTTAATTTGTATGGTTAAAATTCCTATAATTATTACTATTACTATTATTGTTACTTGAATTTTGAAAATTGTTCCTTTGACTATTGCTGTTATGATTACTAAAATTTTGATAATTTCTGTTTCGGTTTTGTATTTGATTATTAGGACTTTGTGAACTATTTTGTACATTTCGCTCAATACGAGTCAAATATTTATACATTTGTTCCATATTCTGTATGTCGTGCACAGCTATAGTTTCGGCAATTTCAGGTTTGTACTGGCGAGAAATGTATAATACGATATCTTTCTTAATTAACTTTGGAGTTAGATACTGAGCTGCTGAGTATAGTCTAAGAGCATAATTTGTAAGGCTATTTGACAACTTTGGGTTAAATTTCAGTTTCAGTATTATACCTAAATGTTAACATAATTTGATAACATCCGAAAACGCCCCTTCCACAATCCTATAGCCTGTTTCATAATGCCTCTTGTGGCAGAGTGGACATAATTGATTTTTTTTTTAATTTCATTCAATAAGCCATCATCTCGATAAGGGACTAAGAGTTTTACAGAATTCCCATATGCAGAATCTCCTAATAGGTGAGAATTATGAGAAAACTCAAGTTCACCGTTTCTCATTTTTCTGGATAAATCTGACAATTTGAAAACTCTGGCACCATGTACGCTACCAAGATAACCTAAATTTCAATGAGTGCATAAAAATGTTACATTTTGAAATAAATTATTACCTGCAAAAAAATCTATGAATCGCCGTTCATCATCGCAAACAATTTGTGCCTGAATGCTATATAATTTTTTTTTCTGTTGAAATATGAAGAGGGATTCACTTCTGGTTTGGCGATTGGAATGTGAGTTTCATCAATGGTACCAATGACATTTTTAAATCCCCTTTTCCTCTCAAAAGCAATCATTATGTTTTGAACTTCTCGGCCACTTGACCATTTAATTGTTTGTAGGGCCATCTTTGCTAATACTTTACAAACCTGATAAAAATAGTCCCAAGCTGTTGATTTTGCTATATTAAAACGGTCTGAAATATCACTGCAAAACAAATATAATGTTACTATCTATACATATGGCAAAATTACCGTTTGACTTACCGATAAACACAGTTGTTAGCAGCGATCCATAAAGCTACCAAAATTTTCTTTTCTATATTAACAGATGGTCTCCCAATACCACTTTCATTACTTTTGAGATGTGGTCCCAGTAAAGTTATTACATATTCAAATGTTGTTTCATTCTAAAATGTGATTGAAAATCTAAAAAGGTGGAGTCATGCATTTTAAGCTGCCCGATTGTTTTCATTTTTTATATTATTTTAGCGTCCAAACCGTAATTTGGTACTATTTGTTCGACATAGCCTTTAATTGAGACACGTTTATGTCTTTTCTTCTTAAAATTATTTGCCACTATAAGACTATGAGATTCCTCTTCCACTGTAGCCTCTCAGCTATAACTGAGGTCACTGCATAAATTATGCATTATGAAATATCTTTCTACTATTCATTCTAATGTTTGGTCATTGATTGAATTATACATATTTATATATTTATTATACATATTATTATTAGTTGTCAGATTTAGTTAGAAGCAGATAACATATAGGTTAGAAGCTTACGAAAAGGAGGTGTTGCTCCGGTTTCTCCGGTCAGAGTAAATAGTACTCGGAGAATTTTTACAGAGTTACTTTTCGTAAACACGTAATATTTTGTTCCCATTCTCCTATTGATGATATTGAAACAAAATTGTATACGAATATATCAGAATTTAAATATTATCCCAATGAATAGTACTTACTTCCATACAAATGCAAAAGAATATAGCTGTGTTATAACTATCAGCATACATCTATAAGTCGCATTTTACGTACAATATCAGAGTTTTTGCTCAAGAGAAACAAAGTAAGTCAACAATCTCTCACATCGTTTCACGATCTAAGAAAAACTGTCCATTTGTAGTGAGAGCACCTCAAAATCCCTATTCGATATATCGAATCAATCTCTCAACAAAATAATTCTTCCACTATGTATAAATTGAGGAATAGCCGGCAAGGCAACGTTCGATATTGGGTTGGTAAACAAGAGAAAGTGCGTGCATTAATTGTGAAATATTGTAATATATAACCGTCATTGTCTATTGTATGGTTTGTCTCATCGTCATCGATATAAGAAATTAAAAAAACGGCATAAGAAATTGTCATGAAATCATCAAAAGCTTCCGCGTGTAGTCGGTGAGTCGTAGACAGGACCTTATTTACGTTAGATACCAGTGTCCGTTCAATTTGAAAAAAAAACAATGCTAAATACATATTTTGGTTAAATGTTGGATGTTATTATGTAATTTTAATTATTATTTCCTAGCAAAGACCATGAGAAGGTAGGAGCATCCTCTGACAGGTAGGGTTGCCAAGTTTGAGGTCTACGATTCATAAAATGAAACGACTTTTTAATAACGTTATTGTGAAGTGCTAATAATTCGAAATGTCATATATACATATTTGATACCTATTAAAATCCCAAACTTTATAAGGCAAGAATCCATTTACTTTGTTTTGAAAGATATTACAATATTGTATTCAAATAGCAACTTGTGACCGCTGTTGCGTTTTTATTCGAGCAGTGGGTTCGATTGAGTAAAATATTGACTGACTGACTATTGACGGCGATATATAAAATATTTCTTTAATAACTACCTCGATTTGAATAATATCGAGTTAGATGACTAAAATAGGCATCATCTATAGAATTAATGTTTATGACTAAAGCGTGTCTTTTAATTTTCACAGAATACTATTGAAAATTACATTAAAAATGATGCTGTATGTAATATACCTAAACCTCAAAAAATATTTATTATACCTATATTGATATAGATATATGAAAGAAAATAAATAAATGAAATGCTTTTGGAACATTTGATGTATATTTTAGAAGGACCATAAAAAGATAATATTTCTTTGTTGAGTTATATGACTTAATCTGCTATGGTGAATGCATGTAATCCCAGCTGAAGTGGTCACATTCTACGAGATGGCAATCTAGGCAAGTACTGAAAGGGGATGAAATCGGAGCTTGAATTTACTACTTCCGCTAAAGCTGTTCACGATTGCAACCTCGCCAGCCGTAGAATGCTTACGTCATCGCTGTTCTAAGCTTAGGCTATTAAATCTTTGCAATTTCAGAAACACATAAAATGCTGTATTTCCTCCTCTTCTTATTTGGCTTTTCCAGGTTTGGACCTAATGTAATTGCTTACCAGTATCGTACACGTTATTATATGTTTTTTTTTTAACAATATGAACTAAAAGACAGTATTACGATTACGATTGTTTACGATTTATTTTTAATCATTTGGAATATACGTGAAAGCCGTAGGACACTGTAAAAAATTGTCTACAAAATTTTAGAAATAATTATATTCTAAAAATTATTTAAAACATAAATTTTTATGTGAATCTGTGCGAGAAATTGCGCAGTGTCCAAATATGACTGATATTAGTTTTCTTTCGTTCTGATTTAAATGATGTAACTTATATGATTAACGTGATGTGTTTTTTCTGATAAACTCAATTGCAATCATCTCTTTACTTACCATTTTTACGTTTCCTTTCTTCCTTGTGACTCACGTGTATTCTGTTTTGTACTACACTGCTTTATTAGTTAGCATGGGTTGCTACCCACTTGTGCAAATAACTAACTGATTTATGATTTATGAAATTTATTGTGTTACTTTTACATTTGGTTAGTGGATTGCAGAGCAAATTGTCCAAAACATCAACATTATATTATAATATTATAAATAGGCAACATGATATTCATCTACATAAGTCTCTACAGGCTGTAGAGCGACTTGAATGATTCGTAATTTTTCTTTTTTTACGTCCAAACCAATACGATCTGCACCTGTTTTCATCCATTTCGAATATTATTTTTTTCCGATAGTCGCACAAAATTCATAATTGTTCTGCAGACAAAAAGACATAAATTGTCTCCAGACATACTCTTTACTCTTTTTGGTATTGATTTACTTATGTGTTCACTAATTTCCATAATGGAGCATGAACCAAAATGAGACATTTTTAAATTTGACTGATTGTATTAAACTATAGGGGACAGATAAATATTACTAAATAAACGTAAAAGTAAAAGAAAATCACAAAATCTCACTTATTATCTCTCACTCTCCACTGAAACCATGAATACATGGTTTGTGCGTGGATGCGGTGCTAGAATTACAAAACTGTCAATAACTAAATAAACGTATCCTATATAATTTGAACCTATATAAACAAACACTTAATACCTACATAAAGCAAACATCTTTTTTTTTATAATTATAATCCTACCAAATTCTAAACATTTTAAGTATAATGTACATAGGCAAGTGCGTGGAAAATAAAAACCAATATATCCGTAAAAGAAAAATAAAAGGAGTACAAGTTTTTATATAGTTTATAAAGTAAAGTATAAGTACATATTTAATTTAATATTAGAATTATTGTGGTTTGATAATACTACTAATAAAATATCTAGATGCATTAAGTAACCAGATTTTAACTTGTTTCCTAAAGCAGTGCAGTATTTTAATATTTCGCAGAGTTTCAGGTAGTCGACAATAAATTCTTGGAGCTACAAAATTAAACGATCGTTGTCCAAGCTCTTAGCTACCCTTGTTGTTACTATACTTTTTTCTAATCTGTATCTAGTACTATAATAGGTATGTTCAGTTTCTCTTGCAGCAACAGAATTCTATAGCAGTCAATTTGTCTGAGATTAATTTAGACTCACTAAATAAAAGATTACTTGGGTATAATTTACTTTTTCCAAAAATTATTTTTATAATTATTTTTTGTATTACTTCCAATTGCTTCATATGAGTCTTATACAGTCCGCCCCAACCTACAATTCCATACTGCAACAATGACTCGACAAGTGAATAGTAAACAATTTTTAAATGTTTTATGCTTAATATGCCTTTTAGCTGTTTAAAATAAAAAGTGAGAAACCTCAGTTTTTTAGCGAGATTATCTGCATGTATGTTCCATCTAAGATATTTGTCAATTTCCACCCCTAAATATGTTATATGATCTGTTTCATCGATTGAAAAAGATTCATCGGAAACTTTTAATTTAATTTCGTTATATCCAGGTTGTCTAACTTTATTGCAGCTAAAATGTATGTATCTTGTTCTGTTAAAGTTAATGGATAAAGTCATTTAATCAAACCTTGTTTCGATTAATTCTAAGTATTTTTCTGTTAGTTCTTTTCCTTCTTTCCAGGTGTCGGCTGTGTACTGGATGACAGTGTCATCTGCCTCTCTGGCATTAGTAAGATGATCTTCAATTTTAACCTTTTGAAACCTCTTTTGTAGGTAAGACTTTATCAGGTTAAAAGGTCCTCGAGAACTAAGAGCAGCTTCTCATGGCTGACTGTGTCGAAGGCCCTGGCTAGGCAAGAAAGATACAAACAACTACTTTACTGCTGTCAAGAGCTTCATATACATTATTGGTAAGGTAAGCAATTGCATTTTCGGTTGATATCCCTTGTCGAAAACCAAATTACTTTTCAGAAATTATTTTATAACAATTCTTTTTTTCATTATTTTTTCGACAGTTTTACTAAGTTTGTGACAAGAGATATTGGCCTATAATTAGAAACTAATTTACGGTCTTCCTTATTATAAAGGGGTGTAATAATTCCCATTTTAAAAGATTTAGGAAAATATCCTTGCTGAATAATTTTATTTTTTATTTCAGAAAAAGGATGTTAGATATACTCTGATATAATTCGCAATGTCTTTGTTGCTATGAGATCGTTTAAAAAGGAGGCTACTTCATTGCAATCAGCATTGTGAAAAAATATATTATGATTTATGAGGTCTCTCTTTACTACACCTGTATTTCGTTGTTTGATATTCAGTGCCATATTTTTCCCTAGTTCAGAATAGTAATTTTGCTATTTCTTGTTTACCATTTAAACTTTGTTGTTGTACAATTATTTCTTTAATATCTGTATTTTGCCGTTCTCTATTTAGAAATTTATTAACAGTTGTCAATAGTGACTTACTGGTAACTTTATTTTTTTTCAATTTCTGTTGCATAGTAGTTTTTCTTTATTATTTGGATTAGTTTCTGAAATTGTTTTTTTATAATTTTTATATTGTTGTGCAAGTTGCACAATTGCTGGATTTTTTTGTAATTCTTTATATAAATTTTGCTTCCTCTGTGAAGGCTTTATTAAACTTGGAGTGATCCATGGACACCTTTTTTAATATTATTTTTTATTATTGTTGTGTGCATCCATAGCTGTTTTTATTTTTGTTATTAATATATTTACTGTTTCGTCAATATTATTTGTTTTATATACTTCCTGCCAATTTTCTCTTTTTATAACATCTAGCAATTTATTTTCATTCAATGTAATAATTTTATTATTTATTTCAGGTGAACTTCCTGCATTCCTTTCTATATAAGCAATGACTGGGTAGTGCTCGGTAATTTCGTTTTTTAGTGTGAATGCGTCAAGTTTTTCATTTAGAGGATATTTTACAAAAATGTGATCAAGACAACTTTTTGAATTTCCTTGTAGTCAAGTAAATGTGTTGATTAACGATGTATATCCAACTGCATGTAAATTATTCAAATAAGTTTGTGATTGCTCTGTATTAGCTTTTATATCTATATTTATATCACCAATAAAGAAATAAATAATATCATTAAATAGTTTTTGGTCTTGTAAATATTGTTCTAAGTCATTATTAAATTCATCATACCCTATATCATGTGGCCTGTATAGAGAATCTACAATGAGAGTCCGACCATTTACTTTAATTTTTATTCTAACAACGTTTACATCACCTATATTTTTAATTTCGTTTTGGTAGACCTCATTGTATATGTCCTTACATAAACCAGGACTCCGTTATTTTGGTTAATATCTCCATTATTATAAAAAAACCTGAAAAATATTTCACATCTTCTACCTTCCACGTCTCCGAAAATACAATTATATTAAAGCAAAATTTGAATTGATGCAAAAGAACTACCATTTCATTAAAATTCTTATTAACACTCCTTACAATACAATGAAAAATTGAGATATTTCGCATAAGATTTTGTTCGAAATTACAAAACTCCTGTACATTATCCATTTATTTTGTTATGAATTCTGAGTGTTGAATATGACGGATATATTGATTCGTATTTTTATTTTGTATTTTAAATAAAACAAGTATTGTATCAGCAGTATAAGTAAAAAGACCTAATTATAAAAAATATAGATAAAAATAAAAACTATGTACGCAGATAAGCAAACAAAAATGGTAAAGTTGTACCAGGTAAATGCAATATACTTTCTTTTATTAATTCCAGTTTGCTTTACATTGACAGTTTCTTCAGCTTAGTCCTCGTCAGCTTCGTCTATATCTGATAACTCCTTATCCGCATCAACATTTTCAGGTAGGTCTTCCACGTCTACATTACTTTCAAGTTCCTCTGCTGTGGATGAAATTCTTTGTGTAACGTTATATGTCTTCCTACACCACGTAGGTACTAATGTTTTGATGTCATCGCCGTTGTATCAAATGATTTTGCAGTACAACAACATAGAAACCACGACTTTTTGTACCATTAGAAGTTAAAAAATGCCATATATAAATAATATCTTTTTTGTTTTGTTATATGTTTTGTTATCTGTTGTGCTATTTCTGTTTTTTCTTTCTTTTTTACCAATAATGTATTTCCACCTTGCTATACATATGTAAGATTTATTTAAGGTTTTGTATGCTTGTTAGGTGCATTATGTTATATTATTGTTGTGTTCTTTTTCTATATGTATGTATACTTTCTACCGTTATTATACGCCTCTTTCTTTCAATATTTTACAAAATATAATCACCCTCAACAGATAATGCCACATGAATTGTTATTTTTTGAACCAGAGCACCTGTCTGTTAATAATCTATTACTTCGATCTATCGTCCTTTTATATTTTTTCCTTACTACACGCTAATGAAAATGATATCACATCGCAGTTATCAGCTGGTTTTAATGAATAGCGCTTTGTTTAAATATAGATGTTTATATATTAAATGAAATTGTGTTTAGTACGATATCTGCATTGATAATAAAGTTGCAATATTATTTAGTTACAAAATATGCATGTTATAAATAAAATAATTTCGAATACAGCAATTCCTTCTTAAAACACATGCTAATTAAACTCTCCATTCTTGATAGTATTATAAGTAAAGATATTGAAAACAATTAACTGCATTTAACAAAAAAAATATGAATTATATCTAACTTCTAATAATACTATAAACGATATCCACATCGTTACGGTGTATCTACTATTAAAGTTCTTATATAAGCCCAAAACCCCTCTAGAAATGAATTTCGAGGTCACTTTTGGCAAAGTTTACTGAATAAATAAGTTGTACCACTCTCTGTCGGCACTTTGATGTTCTCAGATCAAAGTCATACCGCCCCACGTAAATACTGGCCAATTACGAGGAACTTAAGAAAGTAGTTTCTTTACAATTGGGGAATATTTATATGCGAGGGATATTCCAAAATTGTTTTGTAAGGAGGCTGCTTATTGTCTAAATAAAATATTTGTAATGTAATAAATATAAATATTATAAAACGATTATAGGTAAATGTATTATATATATTAAGTTTATAAATATTTTGTTAGTTAATCTTGGAGGTCTTATATAATGACCTGTAAATTTTAAAATAATATATTGTAATAAAATTAAAATTCAAACAGTTTTAGAA
Organism: Monochamus saltuarius; assembly: GCA_025584915.1. Lineage (NCBI taxonomy): Eukaryota > Metazoa > Arthropoda > Insecta > Coleoptera > Cerambycidae > Monochamus > Monochamus saltuarius. Next base: position 25,963,383 of record CM046726.1, on the reverse strand, counting down.
TAATATTATTATTATTCTAAAACTTTAGCCAGGTAAAAGATATAAAAATTATTTAAAAATCAAGGTAAGGAAAGAGTTCTTAAAGAGCGCCATAAATTTTACATAAACACATACACATTTACACTAAAATAAAGATTACAAAATTATACACACACACAAAATCATAACAATATAAATATTTAAAAAATCAATATACATTATTTTAAAACTAAAATATGAAATAATGTAATCTATATTGTTTACAAGTTACAAATGCTGCAATATAGGTTTTTACTTGCTCTTTTAATGCAGCTCTTCTTGGATTCTACACCAAAATGTTTGTGACGTTTGGCAGTCTTGGTCTGAAATATAATAAAAATGCATTATATTCATGTTTTTTTTAAATTTAATAAACTATATATTCTTTTAAGAAAAATCATAACTCAAATGAAAATCCAATGTATAAGTATGTCCAGGTAATTTTTTGGTATTTAATATTATTTATGTGATTGGGGTATTTCTATACCTATATTTATTAATTTGAGATAAATTATTTTAATTTATTTAAAGATGTTACTCTACATACCATTTTTATTATATACTGTTTGTGCATAGGTATCACTTAGAATCTTGGATTCAACAAGTGTTTGTGACGTTTGGCAGTTTTGATCTGAAATACAATAAAAATGCATTATATTGATGTTTTGCAATTTAATAAACTATATATTCTTTCAAGTAAAACAATTAATCAAATAAAAACCCAATGTATAAGTATGTCCAGGTCATTTTTTAGTGCTTATAATATTATTTATGTGATTTGATTATTTCTATACCTATATTAATTAATTTGAGATAAATTATTTTAATTTATTTAATGATGTTAGTGTACCCCATTTTGTTATATGTATACAGTGTGCACAGGTATCACTTAAAATCGGTGTATCATTTTGAACTTCAGCATCTTGAAATTTTGGCGCCAACATAGTTTTGGTATTATTGTTATCAGAAACCGTTTGAACAAAAAATGCTTGAGTCTAAAATTTACATAACACAATTAAGTACCTACCTACTTACATAATTATTACATTACACATTACATTTTTTTAAATAAATACCAGTACAAATACCTTACTTGTTGGTTCATACAAAAACAATGTTTGATGTTTCATTTGAAAAATGTTTGCATTAAATTCTAATTTGTTCATAGCACCGATCAGGAGTAATATTTGCTTATCTGTGACTTCCAGTAAATCCTAATTAATTCTTTCCAATCTGGCATCTACAAAGAGACAATTTTTGCTTAATATCTATACCATTGGTCCTCAAACTTGTTTGTCTTGTAGACCACGTGCCAATTTTTTCTATTTTGATGGACCCCCCATAATTGTTTTCTATGAAATTAATAATAATTATTAAATGGTTTGATAACTGTACTCGTATATACAAGAAAAGAATAACATAAATTTCAATAACGAACGTATAACAATAATTTTATAAGTAAAACGAAATAGGTTGATTGAACTCAAAATCATGTCGAAGGAGGATCCCATTATCGATCTCAAATTTTCTCATGATTAAAGCATGGAATCATAAAAATTCCCAAATCTAATTCCAAATCTTCATCATGTTTCAGAAGCATTTATGTTTCTAAAAGATTTTACTTCATAGGTAATTTATGCGTCTATTAAGCCAAAATTTTTGTCACGATCTGTTTAAATAGGATTAATTCTCGTGGACCCCTATTTACATCTCATGCACCCCCAATTTTTGTTTTCGCTGACATGGACCCCTTGCAGTTCGGAGTCGACCCCTAGGAGTCGATATAGACCACTTTGGGAATCACTGATCTATACTAACCAGGCATGTCAAATTTCCCGTAAAAAAATTCAAGAACAGGTAAGTATGCGTCAATAAGGAAAAATAGGATTATCTGTTATTTTAAACATAAGACCCAAGTTTAAATCAAGGGTAAATCCTTAATTTCGTAAACTTTGATAAAACAAATTTTTATAATTTAATCTTTCAAATGAAAATTCTAATTGTTATCGATGTACCGTGTAAAATGTTATATCTTGACCTATTTCTTTATATTAGTTGATGAAATATAAGGTAAAATACATATCTTGCTTTATCCTTTGGACAATTCAAAAAGGAAAAAACAAGTTTTGAGTGACGTATTCACAGTACAATATATCACGGGCATTTTTAGAAGAAAAATAAAATAAACATTAACAGAAAGTTTTTTGTCTCACACTATATCGATCGCACACAACACGTTATAGTTCTAGCGTCGGCCATCGTGTAGCCAGAGTGATATACAACTTATATGTATATTTTACACTGTCGAAAGCGCTGTAGTATTTTGTATGTTCATGTAAAAATTCAGATCAATGGCGAAAATAGTTTCCAAAATATCGTATATCTTACAAAACACAAATTATTAATTTGCCAATTCTTCTTTAGATCAACCCTTATAAAAAAACTCTCCCAGTGGGATTTTTGTGTGACCAGTGAAAATTGATACTTCAATATCTTAAAGTGTCCTAAATTTACTGTAAATTGAAGTTGATATATTGAGACGATGGGTGAGACTTGCAATAAAGCTCCACCCTTTAAAGCGTTAAATAACAGCAGTTCACTTTTTTTTATTGCTATTTTATATAGTTATTAGACGCTATCCCCAACTTATAATTAATAGGGCGTAGGTTAATTAAAATCCTAAAGAGAAATTAAATAAGGGAAATTATTTCAAATATTACTTACAATTATTGTATTTGAATGTTGATTGATTTCGGATGGTGTCCAGACTGGTAATGTTGTCTATATGGTATTTACAATCTATTGCAATATTAATGACAGTCTTTAAAATGAATTTGGCGATTTATTTCAAACTGCAGACGTATTGGTAATGAAATCTACTTTCAATTTTAAACATTAGTTCTTAGTTGTTCCACTCACCAACAGAAATTGAAATTTCTACACAGAACTTTCAGTACAAAATGACGTCACTTTCAAAAAATACTTCTTCAAGCTTACACGTTATAACACTAATAATATATATTCTATAAATGTCTGACTTGTATACTAACTCTATAAAACACTACTAACAATATTACTTTTATCGACGTCAGTGGATAAGGTTCGCTAATTAATAGTTGTTTATGCAACAAGTATAAAAAGTAAGTATTTATTGCAAGCGACGAGAAATTGTCCAACGAGGACGTCAGGCAGAGTAGGACAACCGTCGAGTGCAATAAACACTTTTTGTACGAGTTGCATACAGTATTTTGTCTACGTCCATGCAAAAACCAAAATATGTTTTAGTTAGATGACACTAAGTCTAGGAAAATATGACGTCGATTTGAACGTTTGTGTTTATCATGATGACAAAACGCTGCAGTAGAATGACAGATGAATGCAATAAACATTTTATTGCACTAGTGTCGACTAAATATAGTTAAATAAAGTTTTATTCTTTGCATGAACGTAGAAAAACAATATAAAAGAATTTCGGTAGTCACAAATAAGCGATACTTCTGATGGGGCTTTAAAAAATAAGGAATACTGGATTTGTTTCTCTTTCACTATGTCGAATAAAACTGTTCTGTACTGAGGACAATATAAAACTTACTTTGAAAAGTATGTAGCTATATTTTCAAAATACATAGGTAATATGACACAAACTTTGAACTGTAAACTTTTTCAGGTAAGTATTTTCACTTTTAGGTATTTTCTTAACTTTGATAGAAAATTGTCGTTACTATAATTTAGTATTAATTTAATATGATTGTACTGCTATACCTATATGTTTTTTTTTAAATTGACCAGCTCTGTAACTATTCATAGAAGTACCAAACGCAAATGATCAAAATAAGTGTACCCACATGATACAATGAAATAATAATAAAACTTTTATTATTTTTTCTACTTTCATATAAAAAATAAAACTTTATTGAACTATAGTTAGTGGAAAAGTAGTTCTTTATTGCACTAGTGCAATAAAATGTTTATTGCATTCATCTGTCATTCTACTACAGCGTTTCGTCATCATGACAAACATAAACGTTCAAATCGACGCCATATTTTCCTAGACTTAGTGTAATCTAAATAAAACATATTTTGGTTTTTGCATGAACGTAGGAAAAATATTGTATGCAACTCGTACAAAAAGTGTTTATTGCACTCGACGTCTTGTCCTACTCGGACTGACGGCCTCGTTGGCAATTTCACGTCGCGTGCAATAAACACTCACTATTTGTACTTGTTGCATAAATAACTATTATGAATTAATTTCGAGGTATAAGAGCAAATATAATTTATAATTCTATTATTACATATACAGGGTCAACCTTAAATATGTACAAATATTTTAACTGCCGGCGTAGTCCATCATATAGATGAGTTTAGTGAAAGTTATTTTTAAAGATATTTACGGGGATATTATTATTTTTTTAAATTACCTACATTTTGAGGTCCGCTGACCAGATAGATACCTAATAAACAATATGATGTACTGAAAGCCAGGTTCCCATATAGTCTGAAAGACAAATAATTTTTTATTTTTAGGATTGATTCTAATTTAAAAATTCTTGTTTTAGACATCGACATTAGACATTGTTTATTGATGTTAGCATACAAAAGTATTTACACAGATCGAAGTTTAGAAGAAAAAAAATACAAGCATCTGTGACATTCCGAATTATATATCCAAACAATGTTTTATTTACATGATTATGTTTATAAATATACATTTATATACCTGTAATATTGATATATCCCCTTACTTTTACTATAAATGTCCGTACTTGATTATTTCAATGTTTATATTATTAACTACATATAAAAATGCTGCATACATATACACAAAAAAATTATTTTAAATCAAAAATAATAGTATAGGTTTTAGCATACCTACATATTACATACACCTACGCACGGCACTGGAAACTGGTCCACTGTAAAACATGATAAGGCCTATAATCGGCGACCGCACAAAAAATTGAAAAAAATTTCCCAAGAAAAAGAAAAATTACATTTTACAACACCTATTTTTATACAGCAAATTCAACTGCTTTTGCCGCTATTGTCATTAACTATTAATAGAATAAATTTTTAGTTTTAATTATAGTAAAACAGTTTGACATATCTGATATTACAACATTTTCGGCCTGTCTTACACAGTTTCTACAAACTAACACAAATGTTTCTGCTATGATACGTTTGCGTAAATCATCAATAGTGTCCATTTAGGTGTAATATACTTCATTTTTTAAATATTCTCACAAAAATAAGTCCAAATGATTTAAAGTCAGGAGATCGTGGCGGTTATGATACCGGTCCTCCTCGTTCAATCCCTTGGTATTAATGCTTGGACACGCTGTACATGGTATGGATATAATTGAGCCTCGTATATGATACGCCACACTGCTACATACGCCTTGGACGTCTTGGACCTCCATCTCTTCTACGATTCGGTTGCAAATTTTCCGTGTCGCGCCAGCGTTTGCACTATACACTTGAACTCACTACAAATCGTTGTAAAAGTAGCTACATTTGGAACATGTTTACCGGGTATTCGTTCTACTAAAGCATTTTCGCTTCACTACAAATTAAAACGATAGCCATCAACTACTGAGTTACTATAGACGTAAGCCATTTTTGATAATTTAAAAACCAATGTAAATACTTGCATCACAAAAAAGTCAATACGATAAGTAATCAGATATTTGAAATCATCTGGCAAGAGGCTACAGCAGCCCAGCGATGTAAAGGTTGAAGCTACTAGAACTTCAATAATTTTTCTCTCGGAAACTATAGGGATTTTACGAAATTATTTTTGCGATATTGACTCCATTTTTCATGACGCATCTATTCCCAATTTTTTTCAGATAAGTTCTGAATCATCCTATATACACAAGTAAATCTTATATCTTTTATCTAAATTACTTCACTAAAACAAATAAATCATAACTGAAGAACTAGTTATTTAATTGAAGATTATACAGGGTGAGTCAGTCATAATGTCATTAATTTTAAAAGGAGATAGGGAATAATGAGTATAATGCGATTAAAAAAAAATCTAAATGCATATTTACGCCGAAAAAAAATATTTTCAAATCATTATTTAAACCCCCTTTTCAGACTGTCACTGACCGTTCACAGCTTTGGTCGGTTACAGCTCACAGTTCAACTCGATGTCGACCTGATGCAATGTTGCCTAGTTGAAATATTTTTCTAGTACCTACCTACCTAGGAATTAGACATCATAAATAAACGATTGTACAGACTATTTTAGAATCTCATATTATTTTTTGCTCAGTTCAGCCAATAATAATTTAAAATGTTAATGTTCAATGTTTAAAAAATATTTAATATTGAAATTACAAAACTCCAACGTATCTAATAATAAACTGAGTAATAAACCATTTAGGTACATTACATAAAAAACGTATACCCAATGGGTAGGTAAAAGTTAAGAGAAGCTGAAAAGTGTCCCGTGTTTAAATACAAAGTAATAAAAAACCCTTGTGTTGTCGACAAAACACTGTCCAAGACCGAAAGAGCACGCCTCTGATATGATGCTCATAAAAAAATTATCGAGAGTAAATCTGGCCTACCGTATTATTAGGTCAATAACCTAGTTACCTAGTTTTTGTACTGGTATTTAACGGCAATGAGTAAAACTAACTTCTTTTTATCTAGATACATGAATGAATTTTCCTTAAATATTGATTTATTTGTTAATAAAAACAAATGTAGATAATAAATCGAATTTTCGAATGTTAGGTTATTTAGTTTTAATAATTTTGATATTACGTTTTCACTACGTTTTCACTACATTTTACAATTGAATATGAATTTGTAGTATTAGTCGGAAGTACCTATAATAATTAATTATTCAGTTTGTAGGTAGTTACATACATCTAGCCTAAAAATGTATTGCTTTTTAAGTAATATGGTACTAACCTATTTAAAATTCCACTTCGAGTAAAGCTACACTCATCCGTCCATAGCACTTTATTAATAAAATTTGGGTCAGCAGCAATTCGATTTTATAACCAATTGCAAAATTCAAGACGACTGGGGAAATCAGCAGGTTCTAAAGATTGAACTTTCTGAAAATGATACGGGTGCAGGAGTTTTCTCGTAATATTCTGCAGACCTTGCTTTGGGATATCTCCAATCGCCTTGAAATGATTCTTGTAGAAATTGTAGGTTGCTCCTCAACTAAATTTAAAACAGCTTCTATCACATTTAAGTTATTTTGAGGATGCCCAGCAAGTTCTCGGCGCGGTTTCACACATCCCGTGTCGCGAAGACGTTGAAACACTTGGACAAAAGTTCGCGCACTTAGATGAAGCCGAGTCTCCGGTCTTCGGCAGCAGCGGCATTCGCATTTCGTAAACATTCCCCGTATAAAACTAGCATTTTCGCATATTCTAAATTAGTAAAATTAGGCATTGTGATGTGAATTTACAACCAATACACGACCGAAATAAACAAACTACTGCTCATATTCTTTCCATCCCCCCTCCAAATGTGTGGTGTGATCTCTAAATTTGGGGGGAAAGAAATGCGGGAAATGCGGAAAGTGCGACTAAATGGTGGCAAATTTGAATAACACGCACGCTGAAGTGTTAGACGACATTATGTATGTAAACATGATGTGGCAACGATGTTTTTCCATCGACATTAGATTATCATATGGCTGCGACATCAGAAAGTTTGTAGCGTACCAGGAGCGTCGTGTTACCGATTTTTATAGGGCGATTTGTTTATTTATTTAAAGGTCGAGTAAAAATTTTTTTTTTCGATTTTCTGCCTTTATTAGGCCTTCCGAATACGTAGTTAAAATTAACGACATTATGACTGACACCCTGTATATTATGGTTTTACAATAATTATAACGTTCATTGTGCAGAGACATTATAAACTTTAAGTTTTGGACTTCAATTAAACTAAAATATTTTAACTGGAGTAAAGTATAATTTAAGCGGTTAAGAAATCGTTAGGCCATTTAACAACGGTTAAACGGCCAGTTTAAAATAATATATGCATTTGTGGTGTCCGATTTATGTTTCCTTTTATGATCCTACAAGTACATAAAAAATAGGTTAGGAGTACTTCAATACATTGTTGATAATTTATGTTCATTGTGGCTGAGAAAAGCTTTGCATTTAACAGCCAACTTACATTTAATGTATTTTTAATGAGTACCTACAGGTTTCATTTCTATTTTTTTTATCGCAGCGTTTCTTGACACAATACTTTATCTTAAATAATATCTGTATGTTGTAATCCACCTAAGTGTATTACAATATAATATCACAAACGGTTCATTTTTAAAACAATTAATAAGAAAAACATAGGATTTCCATTTCCATTTTAAAATTAGTATTTACTGATTACTGGCATTGGCTACATTAATATCTGAGTAGAGATCTATTTTCCCTTACTATACAGGGTATCTACTTTTATTTGTGTACAAATCCGTAAAAACTTTATTCTTCAAGATAATCAACATTTTTTGTTATTATTTTAAATAACATTGGAAACCGCTTCTTCTGACCCTACCACGGCATTTAAGATGACGATCCAAGACCTGCTATTATATTTTTTTATACCCCTGAAATTCAATAAAAACATTTAGCGATTTTTTTATTTAAAATCTGGTAAGGTGGTGTTAATTAGGACTAAAACTTTATTTTTCAAAATAGCGCAACAAATATTTTTTTGATTTAAATGTCGAAAACCGCTACCTCTAATCCTATCACGCCGTTTAAGACAGCGAACAAAGGCCTGCTATGATAATTTTTATACACTCCGAATTCAATAAAACGTTTAGCGATATTTTATTTAAAATCTGATAAGGTGGTGTTACTCAGGTCATCTCAGAACCCCTATGTATGAAATTTCAACAAAAACTATACACAGTGTTTTATTTTTTTATTTTTTCATAGCACACCACATTAATTCAATTTTCATTCAAACTGTGTGTCAACACAGTGTTCCATGGCTCACACTTGATTCGTCTAGTGCCTTTCAAATTCAGTATTTTGATTTGAGGCGGGCTGTGATTAACCCCACCTTATCAGATTGTAAATCAGAAATTCGCTAAACGTTTATATTAAATTTCGGGGGTATAAGAAATTATAATATTCTTCGGATCGCCATAGTAGGATCAGAGCAAGCCGTTTTCGATGCCATTAAAAAAAATGTTGGATTATCTTGAAGAATAAAGTTTTACGAATTTCTACACACATAAAACTTTGAGAACGTGCAGAGCAAAATACTCTGTATAGCTTTTATTCAAATTTTACACATAGGGGTATTGAGGGGTCCTGAGTAACACCGTATCAGACTTTAAATAAAAAAATCGCTAAACATTTTTTTTAATTCCGGGTGTATACAAATAATCATAGCAGGTCTTGAATCGCTATCTTAAACGTCATGATAGGATTAGAAGGAGCGGTTTTCGATGATATTTAAAACATAAAAATATCCTATTTTGGAAAATAAAGTTTTTACAAATATTTATAAAAATAAAACTTTGAGAACGTGTAGAAGAACACTCTTTATAGTTTTTGTTTAAATTTCACACATAGGGATTCTGAGATGACCTGAGTAACACCTCCTTATCAGATTTTAAATAAAATATCGCTAAATGTTCTTATTGAATTCAGGGGCTATCAAAATAATCATAACGGGCTTTCGCCAAGATAGGATTAGAAGTAGCAATTTTCGATGACATTTAAATAAAAAATATATTTGTTGCGTTATTTTGAAAAATTAAGTTTTTACGAATTTTTACAAAAATAAAACTTTAAGAACATGAAAAAGAAAACACTATAGTTTTTATTCAAATTTTACTCAAAGGGGATTTGAGGGGTTCTGATTGACAGCACCTTGTCAGTAAGCAACACTATTAAAAAATTCGTAACAAATTTCCATGTTTCTCATTTGTATGCAAGAATCTCGCAAGAATCATGCAAAAGTCTTGCAAAATTGCCAGACTCTCGTAATACAAGCCAAGACCAAGCATAATCTTGCAAGATCGAGCAAGACCAAGATTTTAAAGAAACTCCTCTGATGTTTTGCACGACAAGACTCTTTAAAATTTTGTAAGATTTCTTGTCTCAGCAAACACTACTTGCGTTTTACGATTAGGTATACACTGATAAAAATGGATGGAAATTTCCATGTTTTGTTATGCTCTTTTACATAATTTTTATAGGTAATTTTAAATATACATTATGTATTAAGGAAAAATCAAGTATATTTGTTTTTACGTAATAAAATTAGCAAATTTCTGGAATAATGTGATAATGCTACTTTCTAAACCATTTATATTGAAATTTTGCAGAATTGTTCATGCGGTCTCTGTTACATATGCATAGAGATACATCAATCTAACCTAATGCGTTTTAGTTGTGTTAAGGTGTGGTAGACAAATTTATACCTAAGGTTTATTTATTTTTTGTGCGATTTTCGGAAAAAGTAAGAATAACATTATATTTTGTAATATTATGTGTTTATGCCAATTTAAATGTTATACATTTCATAAATATAATAGAAACTTAAGTGGTACGTGCATCAAAACTGCACCATTACTTGTGCAACAGTTTACAACAGTTATTAACATTAGATGATGTTACGTGATTTGTAAATTTACTGTAATTAAAAATATTTATTTTCACACAGATATACATATATCTGCAAATATTTGTAAAAATCAAGTAACATAATACTAATGTTTCAATTTATGATTTTCATGTTAATCTACAATTGATTTTTGACTATGATAATTAAACATCATTTATAGACGTTATTTGATTGAATTATATTTCCAATTGCGATCTGTATATAAGTATGGATTTTTATATATTTAATAGTTTTGATTGTTATTAAATCAATAGAATAAAAAATATTTGAAAATTAAAAGTATTTTATTATTAAAATAATAATTTTTTTTTGTAAATAATAGTAAAATTATTAGTACCTATTTCTTTATAAAGTAAAATTAAATAATAGAAAATTAAGATTGTTTTTTTTTTATTGAATTACATTAGCCTCTTGTATGACCTGAAGATGAGATGTAAAATTTGATCTGAATTTAACAATGGACTCACATGTATTAATTTGGAATTTACAAGAGGCATATTTTTTTAAGACTTGATAAAACCTTTATATAGGTTGCATGCCCATACTTTCAAATATCTCATACTGCTCTTCAAGAATTCATACAGTCTTTATATTTTACATTTTCGACATATATACTGATTTATTTTATTATGACGTTTTCTGGAACATTCTCGGTCACATTCTATTTGATTCTCAAGACCGCCGAAAACTTCTAGAACCCTAAAAACCTATATGAGCGAATCATTTTTGCCGCCGGAGACAATTTGTATTAAGCAGTCGAAGGCGATTGACAAACGTCAAAGTAAAGCGTTGACAGTTGTGAAATTTGTTCGAAGGATATTTATTGTATAATCAAGAGTGACAATAAAGTTTGTTTGTCTACGTGAAGTGTTTCCACGCTAACCCAATTTTGAGGTTACAATATATATAGGGTGTTTCATAATTGAATGTCAATATTGAAGGAGGTTAATCTACCCATGATTTTAAGATAAAATTTTGATATAAACATCCGTTCCACAATAATATCTAATGCAGTTTAGAAGAAAATTTATTTAAATCTTTATCACCCTGTAAAACAAAAATAAAGCGGAAACGGACCTATGTTTATATGAAACTCTTGTATTAAAATCATGCGTAGATTAACCGCCTTCAATATTGACAATCAATTATGAAACGCCCTGTATATACTCGCGACAAGAATTCAGACAACTTACGTCATGCAAACAAATGAATAATTCGTTATATTTTCATTAAAATATTTAAGAAACTGCAACTGATAGTAATAACACTATATTACTTACTTAATTAAAATAATAGTTTGCATTATATATTGCACTAAATTGCAAAAAATTATTGTTTTTAACGCGACCAAATATCGAAAATTCCGTTGACAATAAAAACAAATGTGTAACGTCAGCCGTGACGTAAAACGTCTGAATTCTTGACGCGCGTATATAAAATTATGCAAATAATATTTATGAAATAATTTTTGCATTTTGATGGTTTGTTAGAAAATGTACTGAAAAAATTAAATGAATTAGCTCGTTATTATCTAGTAGCAGAGCTAGAAGGACTATTTGATTCTTTAAATTACTTGATCTAAAATCAAGTAATCGAGAATTCAATGAAAGATTATCTAAAAATTACATTTATTTATTTTTAAATAGAGAGATAAGTATGTCTAAAATTATTGGTAAAAATTGTTGTTTATAGGGTATAGAAACAATTTGTTGCCTGCAAATATTGAAAAATGTCTGCCCCTTTGATTACAAACAATTATTTATAAAGAAATTGTAGTCCAGTTATTTACGTTATATTATAAACAAGTTTTTGTGGACGTAATTTCAAGCCTTCATAGCCATATGCAAATGAGAGGATATTTACGAGCTAGCCGCTTGTTCAAAAAGCGAGATGTCAAGGTATAAAACTATCACTTGATATAATTGCCTGTCGAAAACGCCTTCACGTCGAGCTCTGGCTGTTTTTTACCTTATGCTATTTGCTGTATCTTAGATTATAAATTAAACTGCTACAAAGAATACCAAATAAAGCTTAACCACATAAATTAAGTATTTTATCAGAGCGTCGAATATTTTTTCTTCAATTTGTGGTGGTATATTTATTGTTCATTATTATGTTATCTTATTATTTTCCAGTTCGTGACGTTTAGTGGACAGTTAACTTTTATTTATAACCAATTGGTGGCCTTTTATTTGGGAACCAAATCAGATTGGTCTCCTCTGAGGTACCTTTTATTTTATACCTGGAAGAGAAGACTTAATACTAAAATTCTGTTCTTTATACGGGTCTTGCTTTTAATCGTTTTAGTAATACGTTTGAAAAATATTCACAACAAAGAAAGCTTTTGTATGATCTAATTAACGCGTATTTGAAGTACCTACTGCGTTTTCTTTCCAAATGTTAGTCAAGATCTTGTTTTATAAACTTATTTTTGCCTAAGCTGAAAACTTCCGTTATGATCTTAAACTTTATGAAATAGCAAGATAATTGAGTATAAAACACATAGAATTGTGTACTAGTTTCAAAAATACTACGCTATTAAAAATGTAATATCATGCATATCATTTATTTCCATTATTTAAAACTGGCAAAAATAAACAGTTTTATATCGCAGGTACTTAGAAAGTGTAAGAATATTTACATCCACAGTTAAATTTAAGAAAATAGTTATTTTTCATACATTTCAATGCTAAAAACTGTGTTGGTTATACTGTTTGTGTTGTTTAGTTATGTTTCTTTGTAGAATACACTATTTCAAAAATACTACCCATTTTGAATGGCATATAATTGCACAACTGAAATATTTTTAATTTTGCCCGGCGGGTAAAATTGTCGATAACGAATGTAGTGTCAGCTTCTAGGTTTGTGTAATAGAACAGGTCGATTTTGTAACATGATTATATGTATTACATGGCTACAGATCACATAGAAATAGGGTTTTCAGCCATCTTTATGCATAGGAAGAAAAGTCCTTACACTATAGCTGTTGTATCCATACATCCTTAATATTACTAGTCTTCTTATTAAATGAAAATTGTTGAATAAGTATATAATAAAGGAGAATAATTGAACCAAAAGTAATATATAAAATAAAATATCAAAAGCTGGCAACCTTAGGAAGGACCTAGTATAACAAAACAAAATGAAAAATCATGAACTCATACGTCATACTGTTACGTTGTCCCTGTCGATATGTGTTTTATGTTGGACAAAAAGCCGGATAAAACTGTAAAACACCAAACATGTTCGAACCCTAGTTTTAACTATTAAATATTTATTAAACGTAAAGTGTATCAATTTTCAGCAATTTATTCTAAAACCCAATTCATTTATATTTTGTGTAGTAAGTAAATATGTACAGATCCCTATTTAGATAGGTATTTACAAACTATAAAACAATATTCAGCCAAAACAATTCATTTAGACGATAACATTATTTGTATTTTCCTTTCTGCTGCACTGGGTGGAGAAATATGTAAGCATACTATACCAAACATAATATGCGAAAGAAAATGACTGATGGCATTTGTTCTGTTCTCATATTAGAGTAGATATTCTCTGTATATATGGAATACTTTAAAAATATTATAATCTTTTATTCTTGTGTGCGTAGTACCTACATAATACTCTTCAGTGTACTACTGTGTATCTAAAGAATTCTGACTTAGCTTTTACTGTTTCAGATAATTGACCTAGTGATCAAAATTCTGCAAACATACATCAGCAAAATACTCAGTGCAAAAATTTGCTACACTTTTTATCACTTAATTAATATTTAATTCTCGAACACTAAAATTGTCGCTGTTTTTGAGAACCGTCCTAAAAATATTCTAAGACCAGTAGTCTTTTCAGCTTTTTTGTTGCGTTGCTAGCGTTTTCTTTGCAAACGAGATTGCCAATGCATTTGCTTTATCTTACAGGGCAATACTTAAGACCAGGATACATATTAAATTTATGTCAAAATTAATTTAAAAATATACTTACTTAATAATACCTATAATCGAGCATGGCCCAATAGAGAACGAGGAATATCGTATGCTTGAATTGTGGGCCCAACTTTCGTTTAAGGGAAATCAGTTACAAAAGAAATTGTTCTATAGGAAGATTCTATACAAGATTACCGTTTTCCGGAAAAATCGAATTTTTCTTATATTATATTTTAACTGAAAATTGACACAAAAATTTCTTTTTTAAATGTCTTTATATAACATACTTCTCTAGAAATACAAAATTAATAAAATTGCGGCTTTGATTTGATGTAAATATTTAAAAATGTACGGAAAATTTCCATTTTCCTTCGACTTTAGAATAAGGGAAATTATAGAAATGATAATTAGATAATTTGATTTGACTGCTAATTTGCGCTTTAATGATATATAATTTTATTTGCGGAAATTTTTTTAAGGAAAATATTGAGGAAATCATTTACATATTCATGTTTTTTAGGGTGTTGTGAATAATAGACGGTTAATTAATATTAGTATTCATGTTTCTTGAGTTTTGTGAACAAACTAATGTTATTCAAGTTATAAAAAGTAAGTAGATTTGTAACATATTTTTAAAATTGCGCGCCCGGTCGACGACTGCGCGCGCAGATTTCGAAACGTCGGCGTCGACCGGACGCGCTCGCTTCGCTCGCTTATATTAATTATATCTACATAGATGTTTGTTATATAAATATGAATGTTAAATAAAAAGCATGTGATTTTGTAAGAATTCTGTATGTATTTAAAAGTTAAGGTATCTTTTGTGGCAATATTGTGGCGGATGTCAAAATAATGATTTTTATGTTGAAACTATTTATTTGAAAAATCTATTCTAATTTTATACAATTAATGAGTTCATCCATCGGATCTAGACTGTTTTTCTTACAATGGCGTCTCCACAAGTACTCACAGAGTCGGTCTGCAAATTCGTCCGGTGGAATATGTTGACCATTTAAAAAAAAATTTTGCATCCGACTACGACGACTCGATCCATTGGGTATGAGTACCGTCTTCAGCAACGAATTTAACACTATGGTTAACAGTCTAATGCCATATTCAGTGAATCTCTCATACGCTTTCCACATATCCGAATGGATAATAGACCCTATCTCTACATCTTGTTCCAAAATAAGAATTAACGTGCCTGCATCCCTTTTATTTTCGAGACAAATTACCATTTTTAAGTCTTCTGAGTTATCGGCGATCATTCCGAATACCCAGGGACCTTCAACTACACTTCCTCTGTTATATTTTTGTTTACCAAATTTGAATTTTTGTGTTCACAAATACGTTTAGAATTCAAAAATAAAAATTAATCACATTTTTCCGCTTTTCTACATTTTTCCATATAAAATGGAATAAAAATATTTGGCGTTTCTTTGTTAAGAAATATTTCTATAATTCACAGCAAAAAAAATTTTTTATGTAACTTTTCTTAATTTTCCATTTTCTAAATTCCAAAAAATTTCCTTTATAATGGAAATGACGAATTTCCGCGGGAAAATTTTCATGTTTCTGTGTTCAGAGAGGCCTCTGAATGATATTTGTTATTTGTTTTTTCATAGCTGATTTCCCTCACCGAAAGTTGACCCGAATTGTGAATACTGAATAGAGATCTGAGCAGCTACTGAGAATTGAGATCATTGTGTAAGCAAAGAAGGGCGAAATGGTAAAGATATCGGTTCTCGGAAAGTTATTCAATTCTTAAAAGTATTCGAATAGTAAGTACTCGAATCTGAATAATATTCGATTGTACCCATCACCACTCTCATTCAGTGCAAATGCCTACACTATTGAAAGAAAAGAAAAGCGTATTTACATTTTCGAAAGAAAATGTTGGGTGTAGAAAGTGTAAATATTGGAGGTGAAAGAAAAACACAAATAATTACATAGGTACTAGTGTTTCATTACAATAAGAATGTCATTTATGAAGAGTTGAAATTTGATATACGTATATATAAGTCTACCTAAAGCTGAAGATGTTTTAACTGCGGAGTCCCAGGAACAACTATCTACCCCTGCATTGTGACCGTATCTAGAGACTCAACATTGAGTAACCAGTGACTACTAAATAAATGTAAATACTTACATCTCTTGCATTTTCATTCTTCTGTAGATTATGTAGAGAGTGAATAGTCAGGGTTATTTCTCGGCTTCGCTGGCCAGCAGCAATAATATAAATTGCATCTAATTGAGGTTTTGTCACATACCTACCTATTATAGATAATAAAATTTAAATATATATTTTTTCAAATAAAAATCCTCTTGCGCCAAAACGATCTGTTAATAGTGGTTGTTTTAATTAAGTCTTGAGTACTTAATCAAAATTATCACATACTAAGTAAGTAATTATCTAAATATGTTATTTCAAATATCCTGAAACCAATGCAGACCAACATAATTATTATTATTATTATTTTAGTAAAAAGTCTTTTAAAATTAGGGAAATTTTGTAAAATAACGAATCCTAAATTATTATTTGTAGGACATTGTAGTACGATAATTTGATATAGTTAATTGATTTATATTATTCTATAGTAGATATCCTTAAAGAGTAACCCTTATATAGATTATTTGAGTTTACCCTAAACTTTACTAATCCCTTCGCCTTATTAGTAAAACGTGCACATGCATGCACCCTCAAAATAAACAATTTTCTCAGTCATGTCAACAGTTTTCTTCCCAAGTAAATATAATAAACTTAAAATATTCCAACACATCATTCAAAGTGGAAATATCTCGCATTATCCACGTTACCACCCCGCAGTAAAATACGCCAGCCATTCCTAAGGATTTGGCTCCCTTTATGGCTATTAGCATTTGAGTAAACTAAATAACGGAGGCTAGATTCAATTAAATTCAGCCAGTGCGATGCTCAACGTTGGAGTTATGGCCGTTCTCCAGCGAAGTTAACTTGATTAAATAGTTCATTAGTTAACTTATCGCTTGATTACTTAGAAACTGCATGGCACGTTTTGGATAAGACATAATGGATCAGCTGCTTTATAGCAGCGGTTCGTCAGCGACGGCAGTACCGACTCAAAATAATTTAGAAAAAGGTTTGATAGTTATTAAAAATAATAGAATAGAACAGAACAGAACGGAACGGACGGAACGGAAAACGAAACGGAACGGAACGGAACCGAACAGAACAGAACAGAACAGAGACCAGAACAGAACAGAATATTTATATCTACTTACAATTGTAACAAATAAACTTAAGATACTTCATATAAGTAACGAATACTGCGCATGAAGATATACATAGAACCACAAGTAAGAAAATATACATATACGTACATACATATACCTATATACGTATATACCTACATATATATGCATACATACATACTTACATACAAAGGGAATATAAAATACTATACCTCAATATAAAACCAACACATAAAAAATGGCCACATCAAAATAGAAATTGCAACACCATATTAAAGTAGCACATTATAAATATGTTTTGGATTTATGACAGTTATATTATTTCTTGTCTCATCAATAATGAATTTCTTGAGTTTATGTTTGAATATATTATTTATTCCTACAAGTTTAAAATTCAAGGGAATAAAATTATATGATTTAATACTTAAAAAACTTAGCTTTTTTGCCCACAGGTAGTTTTAATTTTTTCAGCACTTAAATTATGAGTGGTTCCCCTAGGTTTAATAATAGGACTTGTTGGTGTATTTAACTGCCACTGATATAAAACACACTGATAACAAAATTTGATGTACCTAATATCCATTACACAAATATCTTTATATATCATATCTGAGGAGTAATTAATAGCCTTTCTAAAAATTATTTTTAATACCAGATTTTGTAATACTTGTAGATGTTTTAAATAAAGTTTTTAAACATTCTAATTTTTCTTACTGTTTTTGCCACATAATTTACATGCATATCCCACCTTAGCCTATTGTCAAGCACTCTTTTTAGGTACTTAATTTGGTTCACAGTTGTTATACAGAAATCATTATTAACCGTAAGTTCATTAAATGTCGGAGCAGATCTATCGTGTAAATAAAAAGGTATGTATTTAGTCCTATTTATATTTAATGTTAGGTATTTGCTAGTAAAATTATTTTTAAAATTTTTTAGGTCTTCCTTTGTTCTGTTTTTTAATTCAGTCCAGTTCATCATCCGCATAAGTTGTAACTGAGGTAGAGGTATATGTACATCATATAGCGAGTTGATATAAACAATAAACAAAACAGGCCAAAGCACTGTTCTCTGTGGTACGCCATACTCAATTATTGTGCTAGTATAACTTCTTAAATCATTTACATCAGTATATTGTATTCTATTTTCTAAATAAGATTTTAAAAGACGATTCTGTTATCCATAAATCCAAAATTATATAATGTATTTTCTAATTCTTTGTGGCATACCGTATCAAAAGCATTTTTTAGGTCAATAAAAACTTCCAGACATTTATATTGGTTATCAAGGGCTTCATAAATTTTGCTCACTAAATTTGCAATTGCATGTTGAGTACATTTATCTTTTCTGAAGCCAAACTGAGATTCAGATAACAGCCCATATTTTTCTATATAATTATTGATTCTTATTTTGATAACTTTTTAAAAAAATTTGCAGTTAGTAACTAACGAGATTGGTCTGTAATTTGACACATCTTCTTTACTACCATTTTTATATATAGGTTTTACAACAGCCACTTTAAATTCAGAAGGATATTCACCTTTATAATAGCTTCATTTATTATATATGCTAGTAGTTCGGCAATATATTCAGCAATTTCATTTAATGTGGCTGCTCTAATCCCATCAACCCCAGGTGATTTATTTTTCAGTTCTTTAATTATTTTAATTTTTTATGACTTTTCTGTTGGTTCCAAAAAAATTGAATTATTTTGTTAATTGGCAGGAAATTTATATTGTTCAGATGGAATTTGGTTTGCTAGTGTTCTGCCAATAGAAGTGAAGAAGGAATTGAAAACATTTGCCTTTTCACCATCATCTGTTATCTCAGTATTAGCACTAGCACTATCAGTTTTTATCAGAGGAATAATGAGATCGTATTTTAGACACTCGTAACACAATTTGACGATAATTACAAAACAGTTTTTTTTTTATAAAAGTTATGTTATTTAGGTATTTGTTTATTTTTAATTGTGAAGAAATATTTAACAAAAAATTAATACATAAAAAGACAATAACTAAATTAAGGACACATTTTTTATGAGTATAAGAGAAAAAACATCATGCAAGACTGGAGAAGTGTAGGATTGACAGTTTACTCGTAAATGGCAATCACAATAGCAACTTCAGCTGTCCGAGTTTATTCTGTATGTAAAAACATAAAATATTGCAACTGAAAACATACGGTTTAACATATCATATTTCTTTTCCACATATATATCTACTAAGTAGATCCTTTGTGAGGCAGGGTAACCCCCATTATGTTCTTTTGGGCTTACAGAATCTATTGCCACAGAAGACGTTTGTTTGTAATAATAATGACACTCTTTAAAATGAATTTTGCGATTTCTTTTGAACGCTGACGTATTTGTAATGAAATCTACTATCAACTTTTAACATTAGTCCATAGTTGTTTCACTCACCAATAGAGATTTAATGAAATTTCTACTCAGAACTTCCAGAAGTTCAAAAACAGTTTTGAGGGTGTCATTATTATTGCAAAAGCACGTACATCCTGAATCCCTCTTGACAATATTCCGGGATGTACAGTGTGTTCCAAAACTATTGATTCGGAGCCATTATATGGAAACGGAGTAAATAAATAGGAAATCGTAAAGGCGGGGTTTTTATGAAAAATATATTGACAAATTTAGCAGCGAAAGAACAGTGACTTAGCGGCTGGTACTCAGTCGCAGTGAAGCCACCACTGAAGATGCCGACAGTGAAGAGCGGCGCAACGTTGAGAAGCATGGGATGCGACCAGTTGTAGAGGCGGCTCCGGGACGTCTCGAAAGACCACCATTATCCGAGAAACGGTTCCGACTGTAGCAGTTAGAATACCAACAACAGGAGCCGAAATCAATATATGGGCGGACCCAAAGATACCGACAGCGGGTCTTCTCCATAGAGACTAAACCGAGAACAACAAAGGCAGTTCAAAAAATCCCAGCTAAAGCTAGGGATGAGGGATGTGCATTGCAATTCTGTTACTAGCAGCGACCCGCTACCGAGGTCAAGGCATACCAATCCGGAAAATCAATCTCTATCGAATAATAGCACCGACCGTGAAAGTTTAAAAACCACTACATTTAAGTAGGTAATTAATAGTTTTCTTGTTATTCTTAATATACCTTCCACACATAGATATCTAACAAATTTTGTTGAAATTGTTAATATGTACCTACACATTTAAAGGAACCTTGTTGATTCGTCGATTTTTAATTTAAAATAATAATTAATAAAATTCAATATTTAATTGTCTTGTTTAACATTAGTCGATTAAAAAGTATTCAAGCGATTAGAACATTTTAAATTTGAATTACCTGTCCAGTGGCGCACCGAGAAATTTCACTTAGGGGAAGTTTTCTCAAAACCGCTGCAGGTAATGGGAAAGTTACATGAATTTTATATTGGTTTGAAATATATTACAGGGTAATAATTCAAACATATTGAAAAGTCAGAATATGTGTCTGGCGGCAATAATCACATAATAATTAAAATATTAACATTAATAAATTGCCATGAATGTAAACAAAACCACGTATCTGAAAACGTGATATAATTGGTGTGACACCACACGGCGTTCAACGCGATTTATGTTACCGTAGATGCAGGTGCAGTGTTACGGTGCTGATGATGTAAACAGGCATTTGTTTATTGTGTTTTTGCGTTTTTGTGACATTTTTGGGTCATAGATATGGCACGCTTGTGAACTTCATTGATGCAAATTCCAACTTTATTAGTGCTATTTTCGGTTTTTCAACATTACCATAATTATTATTGGTGATGTGATGAACTTACGGTATGTAACTTATTTCATTGTTTACAATATATATCCGCCGTGAAAATTAAGGCAACAATGCTTTAGATATTTATAAAATGATGCCATCTGATGATTTCACATTAAACTACTAGTTTTAATTTTAAAAATAATATATTAAAAGTAATAAATAATGATATTTACCATATTTTTTTTTAAAATTAATTTATTAATGTTTTATTGTTATTTACTACTGATTTCATTTCCCCTTAGACATTTAAAAAAATCCTTATTCATTACCTACTTTTATTTATTATGTTTTCAGAATGAAACAGGTAAGCAAATACCGAATATGTTATTTATTCGAATCGCAAAGAAGCGTTGAATAGGTACAATAAATAAAAGAAAATGTAAGTTTGCTTTACCATGGAGTTTCTAAACGTCCTGTATACATTCTGGTAGCTTAATAGAAAAGTTTAATTGATTATTTACAACTATATATTTTAATTTTTTCGATGAACTTAAAGTGACCATATTTATGGCCAAAAACGGTAGACTGTCGATGTAATTTTAGTTAAAATAAGAATTTTAAACCCTGAGTTACTAAAAATAATTATACATTATTGGATACTACAAAGTTCAACTTGGATAGAGTTAGTATTTGTATTACCAAAATATAGTGTCTCTTTTTATTGAATTCTTACATATACTTCAACAATTAATTTTTAAAAGCAAAAGTAAGAAAAATTATCACAAACATTTCTTAAGTTCATCCTTTATGTGTATTTTGCTGCAGTCAAATAAAGTGTTAACTGTTGTGTAGAAGAGAAAAGTAAACTTAAAAATTATCTATGTAGATTTGCACATTGTTTAGATTTTCGCCATAGTTAAAGATAGCGAGATCACGTAATATACAGTTATCGGTACCTATTTTTTAAGCCATAAATAATTTAACTATTACTAAATAGCTGCATATGTCAAAGGTTTAAAATCTTACAGGCTTGTAGGCTACTCTGCAACTACAAATGGCAAATTAACTCTTCTAAACGTATGTAATGCGTTTTCCGAAAATGGAAATCGTATGGAGATATAAAGCACAATACTGTATTAGGTATTATACACATTTGAAAAGTGAGGATCTTGACGGTGAATTGTGTTTTACCGCTTGCGTGTATTTGTGTCATGCTACACGCATACTTCCACCACAGCGTGCTTCCACTGTTCGCATAAGGCAGTGTTGTCAGGTGGGAAAAATTCAGTGATGTGAATAATTTCAAAATAGCATGAGGTTTGGAGAAAAAAGCATGAGATGGCTTAATTTATCAAAAAACACCTCTTGACACAGCTTAATTTTTAATTACTTTGGTAATGCCATTTTTATTTCATTAAAAAGCATTATGTTATGCTATTTTATCATAATATTAAATTGTAAGTAGGTACTTACAGGTACTTACTTAAAAGTTATTAACCACGTAACCTTTCTAATTTATTTTATTGTTAGGCCGGGCGAACGTTGAGGCGCAGTTGACGTGACGCAGGGTGACTCACGGGTCGTAAAATCTGTTGTTTCCAGAAAATGTAGGTACCCTTACGGAATAGAGTTATGAATCACTGCAATACAGCGTAAATACAGCACACACACCGCATATCCATCGACTGTCATACACGCTTATGTATTCATTGTAAATTATTAAGAGAGTAGTCTACAATAGGACATTTCAAGTACCCAAATATTGTAGATACCTATCTCTATCTATTCAATTTTGCCCTCAATTTTGGCTTTATTTCTCATTAGGTCTTTGTTTTGGTAGATTTAAAAAATTCAAATTTTAATAATTTTATTATTTCTTTTTGTGTCTATTAAAAAGCATGAGATTTTGTAATCAAAATATGAGAGCATGAGATTTCCTCGGAATGTATGAGATCTCATGCAAAATCATGAGACCTGGCAACACTCGCATCAGGTGACCGGATTGAGGTCTGTAATCTGTGAGGATACCGTTTTTGTTGGGCGGCTCTCGTTAGCTCTCGCCCACCATCGCCCGTTATCGGAGATTGTAGACGCGCTAAATGGACATTCAAAATTTAAAGATCTTATTCACGCCGTGTTTTAGTCGTTACTCTTTCTAAATAAATTAATGCACGTCAGCATTTTAAATGCAATGAAAGTAATTTGAGAAGAATAGGGCAGATATACAAATAAAATTTAGTTTTCTATTATACTACCGCGCTCCTTATACTTTGTACCTTCCCTGGGATGAAGCGGCAATTTCTACTTTCTCTGTAGATCCGCAATTTCCAATAAACGTGCGAACGTTGCCTGACGTCAAAGGTTTTCGCTGTGGCGGCGACCGTTTTCTGGGGGCGTGACCGGACAGAACTTTAAGTACCGTATTAAGGCTTATTTTTCCACGAAATTGCCTATACTGAAAAAAAAATGGGTGGAAATTTCCATGTTTTACTATGCTCTTTTTACATAATATTAAACTGAAAATTTTAATTTACGTTATACAGGGTGAACCTTAAATAAGTACAAATATTTTAACCAGCAGTATAGTTCACTGTGTAGAACACATAGTTAATAGTTGTTTTACAAAAAACAGAAATAAGAAAGTGAAATTTTAAATAAATTTTGTAATTTTTCTGTAGAAAACTTGTTGTTCGGAACGCAGCTATGGTCTCGCTGTCCCAGTGAGGGAATGCAGCACTTGGACTCCGAAGTGTATTAGATAATAGTCCTAGCAGCCCTTGAAACACGGGCGTTTGTAAAATAAAAATAATAGTAATTATTGATATGTAAATGATTGACAGACATTAAAAAAGTCAAATATTTCAATTACAGTCCACTTATTTCCCATTGCGGGACAAATACAAACTTACAAGCAGCAACTAATCATACATAAGTTTAAGCAGCCTATCATACATACATTTTGGACCTTTCGAGCACGGATATCAGTAGTTTTCCGAAGAATACATAGTTCGAGCTACAATCCGTTTGGACAAGTGAACCCACGACCAGGACATACAGGGAGTCGATTAGGGACCAGGGAAGGCAGACAACACGTTTCCCAACCGTAGACAACGCGTGAGGCAAAAAGAAGCACGTGAAGACTCAAATAATACGAGGTCAGACCTAGCTATTTTATACGCATCCTTACTAGCGCACTACTTACTTGGGCTAATAAGGCATTTGCATTCTTATTCATAATATTTGAATAACCAAATTTGCATTCTTATTCATAATATTTGAATAACCAATAAGGCATTTACATTATTCTTCTTCAATTCATAATATTTGAATAACCGGAAGGATTGGTAACATCTATTTACAAATATCAAAATGACAGAACAACAGCTTCATATTTTAGTGACAAAACGGGGTATTTTAAAGGGACAACTGACCAGATTCGAACACTTTTTAGATAATGTAGACGATTCTCCTACTCAGTTAGTAGAACTACAAAAACGTAGTAACAAGTTAGATTCAATCTGGGACAGTTTTAATGACATTCAAGCTGAAATTCAAATCTTAGATAATAAACCCGAACATGATACCGAGACTGTAAATTTCGAAAATAAATATTTTAAGCTTGTTGCAATTGCAGAAACCAAAATTAATGCGTCACAAGTACCTAAAGTTGGTTCAGATATGCCAACAGGTTTAAATAATTCTAGTTTCTATTCTAACACTACATTAAATATAAAATTGCCTGATATTAAGCTTCCAGAATTTGCAGGAAGTTACGATAACTGGGTTCAATTCTATGATACGTTTAAAGCATTAATAGATGAAAATACTAAGCTAACCACAATACAAAAGTTCTATTATCTACAATCGGCATTAAAGGGTGACGCCGCGCAAAGTTTGCAAAATTTAGAAATAACAGAAGCCAATTATTCAGTGGCGTGGGAACTCTTAAAGGACAGATATCAAAATAAAAAATTATTATTCATAGCCATATGAAAAACCTTTTGAGCTACCTAACGTTACGAAAGACTCACATACGTCATTAAGACAACTTTTAGATGCCTTTGTAAGACATTTTCGAGCCTTAGAAAATTTAGGGCAACCTGTAACAACATGGGACACCATTCTGATTTTTATTGTCATCCAAATTAGATATTGCTTCTAAAGAGAATGGGAGATAACCACAAAAAACGAGCCTTCTCCAAAAATACAAGATTTTACAAAATTCTTACAAAGCAGATGTTTACTGTTAGAAACTTTAAATAGTAAAGTGTTAACAAACCAAAATAATTCAAATCCAAAAAAAGATTACAAATCATATTCACATGTAACATCAGTTATAACTCCAAATTGTATATATTGCAATGAAGATCATTACGTATTTTCATGCAATAAATTTCGGCTCTAACGCCAAATGAACGATTTCAACACATAAAATCATTAAATATTTGTATAAACTGCTTTAGGGCTGGTCACAGTTCTTCAGTATGTCAAAGGGGCACTTGCAAAATCTGCAAGAAAAGGCACAACACGATGCTTCATTTTGAAAACACATCGCATTCCAATCAAACGTCCGAGGCCGTCTCTAAGACAAATAATAATGCAAATTTATACACACAAAATAATACTAATCAGAAATCTAACATTGCAACTACTTCCCAAAATATTACCGTCACGCAAGCAAATACTGAACAGACAAGTTCAAATGATACATTAGCTTCTACTACTTTAGCTCATTATTCAGACTTCAATCAAAATTATATTTTGTTGTCAACCGCTGTCATATATGTACTTGATAGTGAGGAAATTTAATAAAATGCAGGGCACTATTGGATAGTGGCAGCCAATCAAATTTTATGACAAGAAACTGCTTTAATAAATTAAAGCTAAAATCAAACAAATTCAATATATCGGTTTCAGGCATAAACCAAAGTTCAGCTCTTATATCAGATAAAGTTCATTGCGTAATTAAATCCACACATAATAATTTCACTACCGATTTAAATTTTTAATCATCGATCGCATTACTGAAAATATTCCTCAGATTTCAATCGATTATAATTCATTGGAAATACCTTCGGAACTGTCTTTAGCAGATCCTGAATTTTATATCTCTAATCCAGTAGACGTTCTGTTAGGTGCGAACATTTTTTGGACTTTGTTACGCGCAGGCCAAATAAAGTCGAATAAATGCAATCCAGTTCTTCAGAATACAGTTTTAGGTTGGATAGTTTCAGGTAAAATACCTCATAATCCAAAACAACAAACAATTTGTAATTTAATAACATCTGCAAGCGTTTCAAATTCGCAATTAAGTGAGCAACTTGAAAAATTTTGGATAGTTGAAAATCCGTATTCTTCACAGGTTCATTATACCGAGGAGGAACAAAATTGTGAGACACATTTTTTAGATAACTTTTTTCGCGACGAGACAGGTCGATTCACAGTAAGTTTACCGTTTCGAGAAAACCGTATACTAGGCGAGTCAAAAGAACAAGCAATTAGGCGATTTTATGCGGTGGAACGTAAACTACAAAAACATCCATCATTATACACTCAATACAGAGATTTTATGGAAGAGTATCAAACTCAAAATCATATGAAAGAAATAAACGACCCCCCCGAAGATGGTTATTATTTACCGCATCACAGTGTGCTTAAAGCGGACAGTTTAACCACCAAACTGCGTGTTGTATTCGACGCGTCCGCGAAAACAGCAAATAATAATTCACTAAACGATATACTCATGGTAGGACCCTGTATACAAGATAGTTTCATTTCTATATTATTTAGATTCCGAAAACACAACATGGCATTCATTGCAGACGTGGCCAAGATGTACCGTCAGATTTTAGTAAATGAAGCAGATCGGAAATATCAAAGAATCGCCTGGCGCGACAATCCGAATGCAAAATTAAAATATTATGAGTTACAAACAGTAACATACGGCACAGCGCAGGCAACGCGGTGTTTTCTTAGACATATCAAACAAAGTGATAAAGAGTTAAATGAGGTTACGTTAAAATTAGTAAAAATGGCACAAATTAGTGAAGTCTCATCAGAAATACAATCCTTAAAGCAAGCTAAACGTGTAAGCAATAAAAGCAAATTAATTAGTCTCAATCCATTTTTGGATGACAATGAAGTGATCAGAGTTGGTGGTAGGCTAACACATTCTCAACTAACCTTGGAACAAAAATACCCTGCAGTTCTACCATCAAACCACGCATTGACAAAACTATTAATTAATCACAAACACATTAAAAATTTGCACGGTGGCTTTCAAGTTACTTTATCTAGCTTACGTAGACAATATTGGCCGTTAAGAGGAATTCAAGCGGTCAAAGGAGTTTTAAGGAAGTGTATTACTTGCTTCAGAGCAAAACCCTTAACTCTATACCCGCAAATGAGTGATTTGCCAAGTTATCGAGTTACCCCATCTCCTACTTTTCATGCAGTGGGTACTGATTTTGCAGGGCCGTATCTTGTAAAAGATGGAACCTTAAAAAACAGGAAAATGATTAAATCTTATTTTTGTATATTTATCTGTTTGGCCACTAAGGCAGTTCACATAGAACCTGTTGGCGATCTATCCACAAATGAGTTCTTGAAAGCATTTAAACGGTTTGTTTCTAGGCGAGGTATTTGTAAGCATATATACTCTGATAATGCTACAAACTATGTAGGCGCTAAAAATGAATTAAATCATATTATTAATTTAAATGAGGATAGAGAGTTCCAATCCTTTCTGAGTGACAATCAGATCGAGTGGCACTTCATACCAGCTCGATCACCCCATTTTGGCGGTATATGGGAGGCGGCGGTGAAATCTTCTAAATATCATTTGAAAAGAATAATGAATAATATGCATTTCACATATGAGGAATTCCACACCTTATTAGCCCAAGTGGAAGCTGTCCTAAACTCCCGTCCACTTACTCCATTAACCGATGACCCATCTGACCTCGAAGCACTTACTCCGGGACATTTCTTAATTGGTCGTGCTTTAACTACATTACCTCAAGAAAATCTAGAAGACATCAAATTTAGTCGATTAACCCGGTTTCAACATCTTCAACAAATGCTACAACAGTTTTGGACTCGCTGGTCTAAGGACTATTTGCAAACGTTACAAACTCGCACTAAATGGCAATTTAATTCTAAAGAAACTGTACCAGTAGGCGCGTTAGTCATGCTGAAAGAAGATAATCTGCCACCTCAACAATGGCGTCTTGGTAGGATTCTAGAGATTTTTCCTGGAGCAGACGGAGTGGTGCGAGTAGTGTCGATTAAAACTAAACATGGTATTGTGAAACGCGCTGTTACGCGTATTTGTATCTTACCGATAGATAGTGACATTTAAATTTCGTTTCGAAATGAGAGCATTTCAACGGGGCCGGCATGTTCGGAACGCAGCTATGGTCTCGCTGTCCCAGTGAGGGAATGCAGCACTTGGACTCCGAAGTGTATTAGATAATAGTCCTAGCAGCCCTTGAAACACGGGCGTTTGTAAAATAAAAATAATAGTAGTTATTGATATGTAAATGATTGACAGATATTAAAAAAGTCAAATATTTCAATTACAGTCCACTTATTTCCCATTGCGGGACAAATACAAACTTACAAGCAGCAACTAATCATACATAAGTTTAAGCAGCCTATCACACACTTGTTGAGGACCGCTGACTTTCATACATTTAAGAGTCATAGCGCTTCAGATTGAACGTACAGTTCACAGTGTTGCCAGTGTTATACAAATGTCTTTGCTTGAACAAACTTTAAATTTAATGTGTTGTGTGAAAATCATAGTTTTTCGTTATTATTCATAAAATAACTTAAGGAAATTGTGTCTTGTGTCTCTTTCTAACAGTGTACAATGGCATTTAACATGTGAAATGTGGATTAATGATTAAATAGTTAATTTTTTAACAAACAGGTAAGCTTGTATGAACGTTTATGTATAATTTTTGAACATTGGACATAGTAATATCACGTAATATCTTCCTAAATACTTTACGGTAGTATTTAACTTGCGGAAATTCATTTTTAGTCGTTTATAATAAGGTCAGTTAAGCAGTTAAAATGTATGTTAATATTGCTGCGTATCATACTACATATCCAACTTTACTGTACTTATGCTTCAAACCAGTATTTTTTAAATAGAATTAACCGTATTACGTTAAGGGAAACGTAATATTTATATTAGAGAAGATATGGCAACCTCGCAACAAATCATATGGTTTATTAGCTTGGTTAAGCAGCGGTCCTCAAAATGTGGGTACTTAAAAAAATAATAATATCCGTAAATATTTGAAATTTTTAAAAATGGCTTTCACTAGACTGATCTATATGACGAACTACACCAGCAGTTAAAATATTTGTACTTATTTAAGGTTCACCCTGTATATGGGACAATCAAATGTATTTGTTTTTACCTATTAAAATTAGGAAACTTCAGAAATGGTGTGGTAATACAATGTACTACAATCGAACTATTTACTTTTACTGAATATATCATAAAATTTTACAGAAGTTTTCATGTGATTTCTGTTGCACATGCGCAGAGGCACATCAACCTAACCTCTAACCTAATACGTTTTAATTGTGTTGTTAACGTGTAGTAGACAAGCACATACGGCTCATTAAAAAGGACTTTTTGTGGAGCACTTGTAAGAGAGTAGGAATAAAATGATATTTTGTTACGTGTGCACTTGCAGCTTGTGTCAATTTAAATTTTATTCAATTCATAAATGTCATAGAAACTGAAACGGCACGTTGTTTAGATGTTTGCCTAAAACTACGCCATAAGATGTGTCTCCAAACCATACAACATTCATTTCAAACAACATAGTTATCTTTGAGACAATAAAAATAGCAATTCCTTACAACAGATATTAACATTATCTAGTTATAGATACGTTAATTATAAATTTAGTGTAACGAAAATTCGAACTAAACATATTTATTTTCACGCCGATATATGTATATCTACAAATATTTGCAAATACCAAGAAATATATACTGATGTTTCAAGCATTGTGTAGTATTGTAATCGAAAATATTCAACATATTTTCTAATGCAAATGAAATACCTACATTGCAATACATTCTTAGATGGTGGATGAACAATACAGTTTTACAGAGAAGAATGAATAATTCACATTTAGAGGATGGATGGATAAATTACACTAAAGAAATCTTCCTACAGAGAAGTTATTTCTATTTCTGACAAGGCCTTCTTAAGTTCTTAACTATTTAGAAAAAAAATGTGACTCTCATAGTGTATTTATTATTGAATTATAATAATGAAATCTACTGTACTTCTAATAATTTGCTAGTTAGATATCTTGCATATTATATTGATTAGCTTAAACCTGTACTTTAGTACATTTTAACAAAAGCAAATATTTTTCCACGACATTAAAAGTAAAAAGTTTTTCCTCTTTTCAACTTCATTTGTCAACACACTCTCCTACATGACTACAAAAATAATGTAATACATTTTTATATTGGTTTCTATTACAGTATTCAGGTTAAACAAAATGAAACTATTTAAAATCTTGATAAACTCTTTGGTATAGACATTTATTTAACGTGCATATTTTTCCATTTTTTACACATTTTCCTCTTTTCAGTCATATACTTATGTGAAATAATATTAGTCATTAAAAGTTTTCTCTATGCATATTTTTCAATGTTATTTATAAAGGTAAGTATATATAAAATATAAGAAAATTTAAATTATCTTTTCAGTAAAATTACATAGGTCCAATTCCAACCTAAAAATTACAATGTATAAATGAATACAATTATAGTGACGAAAATTTACGATGGATAGCATATCTAATAGTTGCAATATCACATAACATACTATGGAATTGTATGTTTATTTCTGTAATACTACAATGTACTTATTTCATTTACAAAATTATTATATAATTTTACATAACTTTTCGCTGATGACAAATTGCCAACGTAAAGTTATGTGAAATTATAGACAAATTTTTATCAGTGTAGGACAAACGCCATTTCAATTAAAATAATTCTTCTTCTGCATGAATTTGAAAAAATCATGAAATTTCTTCATTTACTGCGGCCGAAATTTTTTTCTGGTACATTCGGCATTTCAATGATGACGTTAATAGTTGACTTTTTTATAGGAACGAATTATTCATTTCTTAAAAATGCAGGCCATCTGGCCTTTAGAGAAAAATATAAATACCTATACTTATTTCATAAAATGGTACAATCGTTTGCAATAATAATGACACTCTTTTAAAACAGTTTTTGAACTTCTGGAAGTTCTGAGTAGAAATTTCATTAAGTCTCTATCGGTGAGTGAAACAACTAATAACTAATATTAAAAATGTGAAGTAGATTTTATTACAAATACATCAGAAGTTGTGAAGAAATTTCAAAATTCATTTTAATGAGTGTCATTATTATTGCAAACGATAGTACATACAAAAATGATAGAATCTGAACTTTTATACTTAGTTGAAGTTATATTCATGTTTTGAATTTTTTACTTTTTACGTGCTCTGGAATTATATTAGTTCTTAAAATAAAATTGATTTGTCCTGTATTGTTGATTTTAATGGTAGTTTCAAGTGGCAGTGGGAATTTAAAGGTAACTATGTAAACAAACTACTACCTACCAGCTAAGAATCTACCTATTTCAGTAAATAGATGAATTTTGAAAAGTATGAATAAACACAAAAGTATAAATGTGTTACTTTGTGCATATGCATCTTTCATTTATTTTCTATAATACAAATAAAAATATTACGGGTAATATAGGTAATTGTCCCTTATTAATTAGTTACTTTGACGCCTAGCACTAACTAACCACCAATTTCTAGGCCACAAACGTTAAATCGCATTGTGTTATTATTCCGAGGTATTCCGAAATAAAGTAATCATAATTTTATTTAGCTTTTACAAAAAGGATAATTTGACACTGAGAGGGTTCGTTAAACGCCCCCCCTCCCATCTCGGTGCGCCACTGTGCCTGTTCATTGATAGGTAGGTACCGTACAAGTCATCAAAATATAGAGTATGCATTTATAAAAATACGGCTACCTTTATATTACAACCATAGCATCAAGTAATTTAGTGATATCGATCTAAAAACAGTTTTTTACAATTGGTCGTATACCAGATTTGAAATTGTTTTTGATATAGGAGATATTTGTATTTTTACTCCTTTTATTTCCACTTCAAGGGGCTGCAACTCATTAGGGGTGCATTTTGGTATCTGTAGCTAAATTGGGTCCAAACAATTTACAATTATTTTTTAATCTTTAATTCAGCTGCATAAGCAACATACGAACATAATATTTTAGAACATATATAGATACATGTGTCTGAAGCTATTTATTTGTGGCATAATTTTAGTTTTTCTTTAGTTTTGTTGGGTTTTTGCCACACTTCTGAAAAAATAATAAAGATTAATTAAATAAGCCCTTGCGCCAAACGGAACAGTCAAGGGTTATTTTCGAAACTAAGTTTGCCTAACCAAAAAATCTCACACTGAAAAAAGCAGATAAGTAAAAATAACAAAAATCACATCACTATCGCGCACTTCATTGTTATTGACGTTTTGAAAAACTCTCTGTTTTCGTTCTCAAAATCGTAGTAAATTTTTTTTTAAACGTATGTCAAGTTTGACAGTTTAAAATTTGTTTACCTGCTTCCATAGAGATGTTAAATGATTTTTATTTTATTGTTACTTACTTCTTCTTGATACAACTGTAGCCAACAATGATCGATGTTAACTGAACAGTTAGACACACACTTATCTCCGTTCAACAAAATAATCGCGGTCTCTCTTAATTTTCTTTTTGTTGCGTTATCTTTCTTTTCTAAAATTTTTGCCGAACCCCATTGAATCAAATGACCGTTTTCCCAAGCGTGTTCGCAAATTTTGGATTTTTCAAATTCCCGTTTTTTATGTAATTTTTATGTTCCTCAACTCTAATGTTCATAGGCCGAGACGTTTCCCCAACATAATGTTTATTGCATTCACAAGGTATACTGTAGATGCAATTTTTTGAATTTTGTATATCATTTTTTGGACGTGTTTTAGACAAAAATGATCATAAAGTATTAGTTGTCTGAAAAACTGTTCGAATATTAAATTTATTACCGATTCTTCTTAACTTTTCTGATAGTATAGGAATGTATGGAATTTTAATTGTATGATTAATTTCCTTTATTTGTCTTACAGTGTTCGTTTTATCTGTAATATTTTTGAATGTTCTATCAACAAAATTTGGAGGGTATTCATTATTTATTAAGACATTTTTAATAAATTTTAGTTCGTTATTGAAAATATCATTGTTTGATGAAATTAATTTTGCCCTATCATATAAACATTTAACAACACTTTTCTTAATATCGATGTGATGGTTAGATCTAAAATTTAAATATCGATTGGTGTGAGTTTGTTTTCTATAAACACTTGTTTCTACAGAATTATCTTGTTTTTTAATTAAAACATCTAAAAATGGTAGCATATTATTATTTTCTATTTCCAAAGTGAATTTTATTGTTGGTTCTTTATTGTTAATATCATTTAAAAATTCATGTAATTCTGTAGCAGTAAAAGGCCAAATTGCAAAAATGTCCACATATCGCCACCAGATAGTTGGTTTTTTATTTATATTTTGAATATAATTTTCTTCAAAAAAATCCATAAAAATATTACTTAAAATTGGCGATAATGATGAGCCCATTGCCATTCCGAAATTTTGTTGATAAAATTCATTGTTTAGTTGAAAATATGTTGTTTTTATACATAGACTTAGTAATTCCATTATACATCCTACATTTAATTTTGTTCGGTTTGCCAAATTGATATCATTTTTTCTATTTTATTTTTAATGATATTCAGTGTTTTGTCTACTGGTACGTTAGTGAATAAACTAACTACGTCAAAACTCACCATTAAATGATTATTGTTAAAATTATTTGAGGAAGAAATCTTTTCTAAAAGATGTTTGCTATTTTTAATATAAGAATCGGATTGTCCAAATAAAGGTTTAATAATTTGTAACAGATATTTTGCTAATTTGTTGCAAGGCGAATTTATAGAACTAACTATTGGTCTTAGAGGTACATCACGTTTATGAATCTTTGGTAAACCATAAAAATGTGGTGGTTTGCTATAATGTGGGTTTCAAATTTTTCTTTCAATATCTGAAAATTCTCGTTTGTATTTATATAATGTTCTATAAATTTTGTTTTCAATAGATTATTTTGTTGAACGGAGATAAGTGTGTGTCTAACTGTTCAGTTAACATCGATCATTGTTGGCTACAGTTGTATCAAGAAGAAGTAAGTAACAATAAAATAAAAATCATTTAACATCTCTATGGAAGCAGGTAAACAAATTTTAAACTGTCAAACTTGACATACGTTTAAAAAAAAAATTACTACGATTTTGAGAACGAAAACAGAGAGTTTTTCGAAACGTCAATAACACGGAAGTGCGCGATAGTGATGTGATTTTTGTTATTTTTACTTATCTGCTTTTTTCAGTGTGAGATTTTTTGGTTAGGCAAACTTAGTTTCGAAAATAACCCTTGACTGTTCCATTTGGCGCAAGGGCTTATTTAATTAATCTTTATTATTTTTTCAGAAGTGTGGCAAAAACCCAATAAAACTAAAGAAAAAATATATACATGTATTAAATGCTTCTAAAATATGCAACTTCATAAGCAAGTTCCCCTAGATACATAGGTACTATAAAGAATAAACATTGAATTAATTTGGCTGTTTGTTACATTGATTATTGTAATGATCTCATAATGGCCTATTGAAATGATTTATAGCACTTAGTTACATATATCACATTCTACAAGTTTAACGATGTGCTAAAAATATTAAGTAAGATATACATACCATGGTTGCGAGTTATGCGTAAGTTCTTTCAGCAACACTGCTCCCATTTTTAAAGCCATCAGCCAGCATAATGCTGCCTTAGAAAAAGCTCCCTTCTTTAAGCAGCTGTCACATATTTTATTGAGCCCCTCCCGAGTAGCTTAGAAATATCCAACGTAGACTAAGCTGACTGTACTCCATGTTTCTATCCCATGATGAAGGGACCGGAGACACTTCTTAATGGCTGTAACAGGTCTCCTATAGAAAATGGATACACTCTAACATGTTTAAGATGCTGCAAATCGTAAAATAAATTTAATTACGTGAAATGGAAGTCACTGTATAGTTGTTTGTTCAATTAATTAAAGTAGAAATTGTTCCCTTAATAGGCTATTAACGTAAAGTCATTAAGTTAATCTTAGGTAATTGATTAGAAAATGAAAATTTCCTAATATGTATATACGTCGTCCACGGCTGTTATAAGTACTAAAGTAATAAATATTTTTTCAATATCTCTCGCCTTTATATTCTTTTATGCCTCCAGAAGTACAAATAGAGGCGAAGAGAATTAAATCTACAAAAAACTATTGGCTTTGACTCTGTTTTATTTTATAATAACTTTTTTAAAAAGAAAGAAAAAAAAAGAAAACTGAAAGAAAATATAGATTATCGAGTACAAAATTCAACCTAAATAATGCTTGAATATTTTCGGTCAGAAGAAAAAAATTATACCTAATTGATAAAATATTTAAAATCAGATAGGTAAATAGGTATACAATTATTTTAGAGATTTTTATATGTACGGTGCGTTTCAATAACTTTGATAACATTTTGATCAGCTGTAACTTTTCTGTTTTTAAAGATATCGGAATGAAACAAAAACCATATTCCATAGTGGACTAGCAAGTTTTTTCTTATTTGAAAAAAAAAAAACAAAAGACCAGTGATTTTGAGAGATCTTAACCTAACTTATATTTTTTTAAATGGAACGCCCTGTATATTATTGGATATTTGGATTCTAGCATATCCTATACCTATCTTCAACTGTTTCTGAGAAATAGTTTTACAAACATGTCAAATTATCATAAAAATTGCTCTACTTGTTCATGGCACACTTTGCACTGAGCTAAAGCTGAAGTTCGGCATTGCTTGAGCCGTGCTGGTAACAATCGAGCCTTAGTATTTTGTTCTGTTGAGGAAAATGGCAGACAAGTAGAGCGATTTTTGTGATAATTTGACATGTTTGTAAAACTATTTCTCAGAAACAGTTGAAAATAGGTATAGGATATGCTTCATAAAAGATGCTTGGAATTTTGAGCAGAATCCAAATATCTAATAATATACAGGGCGTTCCATTTTAAAAAATTTAAGTTAGGTTAAGATCTCTCAAAATCATTGGTCTTTTGTTTTTTTTTTCAAATAAGAAAAAACTTGCTAGTCCACTATGTAATATGGTTTTTGTTTCATTCCGATATCTTTAAAAACAGAAAAGTTACAGCTGATCAAAATGTTATCAAAGTTATTGAAACGCACTGTACACTGAAAAAAAAATGGGTCGGAAAATTTTAATTTACATTATTATTATTATTACTTTTATTACAAATTACAGAAGAGCAGAGGACTACTGTCCTATTGTGCTAAAAAAAAAAACAAGGAAACAGATGAAGTAACACATGTTATCCTAATATAAGTATAAAAAGAAAAACAAAAATTTTAACGTACAAAGAAAAAAATATATTATATTTAGCACCCACAGAAATAAACCTAACTGTTAAATAGATAACTATCAATACCTAATACGTTTTAGTTGTGTTGTTAACGTGTAGTAGACAAACACATACGTTTCATTAATCAGATTATATTTTGTTACATGTGCAGTTGCAGTTGTGCCAATTTAAATATTATACAATTCATAAATGTCATATAAACTGAAACGGTATGTTATTTAGAGATGTTTGCATCAAAACTGCGCCATTTCATGTGTCTCTAAACCAAACAACATTTATTTCAAGTAACATATTTATTTTTATGACAGTAAAATGGTAATTGCTTACAACTGATATTAACATTTTATGTTTTAGGTATGTTAATTATAAATTTACTGTAACTAAAATTCGAGCTAAAAATATTTATTTTCACACATAGATTGGTAAGTATATTTACAAATATGCAAAAACCAAAGAATAGATACTGATGTTTCAAGCATAATTATGTAGTATTTTCAGTGAAAATATTCATCATATTTTCTAATGCGAATGAAATACCTACATTGCAGTATATTTTTAGATGATGGTCGAACAATACACTTTTACAGAGAAGATTCACATTTAGAGGATGGATAGACAAATAATTTTAACATGTGCATATTGTTCAATTTGTTACACATTGATATTCAGTCATATATGTAAAATAACATCAGTTATTGAAAAAGTTTTCTCTATGCATATTTTTCAATGTTAGTTATCAAGGTAAGTAAGTACATATAAAATATAAGACCATTTAAATTATATACTCAGTAAAATTGCATACCTATATTTTACAATTCCAACCTGCTTCTCTGCTGTTTACTCATAATATAGTTTCTCGATTTTTTATACCATGCAAATAATCAAGTGTACGTACTGTAAGTTCTGAATAGAAATTTCATTAAATCTCTATTGGTGAGTGAAAGAACTAAGAACTAATATTAAAAGTTGAAGGTAGATTTTATTACGAATATGTCAGCAGTTTAAATAAAATCGCAAAAATCATTTCAAAGAGTGCCATTATTATCGCAAGCAATTGTACATAGTATGATAAGAATTTAGGTAAACAAGTCTTTGGAAGTATCCTTAGTGGTGAGTGATAGATATGCGCGTACAATATTGCAGCTATACAGGGTGTCCGGAATATGAGTGTCTTAATTTTGCCATATATTATGTTGTACTAAACAAAACATATTTAACTCAACAATTGTTTTTCTCTGACTAACGGTAACAGAATTATGACAGCCAATAGGTCTTGACATGACAACGTGGCTCACATACCTAAACATAAGTACTTACTGTGAATGTTTTTTTAGAGCTCTTTTCACAACACAGAATAATAGTTACAAGTGTTTAAAACGTACGTCTCAGAGAGTTTTGCTTTGATTCGCCGTAAATTAACATGTCATGCAGCTTGTCATGGATACTAGAAATTGTTTCATTTTTGTTTATGTACACTGACAAACATTAAAGAAAAACTAGAGAAAAATGAAACGCACTACTATGACTAATATTACTTTTAGGTTATCAGTGGCAGCCTGACATATTGCAACGTTACAGTACGTTACCGTTTCAACGAGTTTCACGAAAACTTCAATTGTTTACTTCATTAATCTTGATCCAAAAAACAAATTACAAACAAATTTTGTTACAGGCGCTTTTACTTAACTGTAGCTTGTGATTTTGTAACATAGTTTTACATATTATTGCAGTTGTATTTTTTTATAGGAATGTATTTGTAGACAGTGAATAAGTGTTTTTATGGCTTTTGCTCAGATATATAAGCTCTTAAAATTACGACCTCATATTTCAAACACCCTGTATAATAATGATACGATTAGTTTGGCTGCTTAACTAAAGGTAAACATTTGTTACAATGTGACCATTTATGTGTGCAAGTACATTACAACCATTACATTCTCGATGATCTATAAGCCATAAAATCAAGTCGTGTACTAGCGTCACCTCTACTTTTATAATTAAACTTGTAATAATTCTTAAGTGCCTTAACCTCATAAATTCAAATTCTTACTCAAGGTCAGCAGTCAGCCTATTATTCTGTTAGCAAAATAATACATTTAATACCTACTATTTCTTCATTCAACGGCAATACCTAAATGTATGTAGAAATACACTGAATAAAGATCATATTCTGAATGATTGCAATCAGTGTGACATAATTTTATGAGAAATTGTAGTCTGGCAAACTTCCTAGTTTCGTAATTCTACAGGTTGAGTAATAAAGTACGTTTATTAATTAAGAATAGAAAAGGGGGAATTACATGTATTTTGGTACCACTGAAAATGTATATAGAGTTTGGAAACTGATATTAACAAAACGTAGACGCAAAATTTGTACCATATATAGCCTTATTATATACTCTATGTGTGCTAAAATTTCAGTTAGTTTTGTTATCCCATCTTTTAATTATTAATGAAAATATTGAAAAAATCACTGTTTTCTGCCTACAAAATTGATAGATCTCACATTAACTCGTCGATATATTTTTTTAATTGATAAAAAATTACGTAATATTTTTTCTGACGATAAGTCGAATTACTGTCTTTAGTATTGTGAAGGTCATTTATCTCAAAAGCTCTTTTTTATTTTTAAACAAAACAGAAAGGGGTGCTATATCTCCGTAATATTGCGTTCTTCAAAAAATTAAAAAACGGACACAGGTCGTAGTAAACTGTAGTAACTGTAAACAACAATCTGAAAAAAAAATTGTTAAAATAATACAGTTATAAATAAGATATTGTTAAAAACATTATCGGAACTGTCAATTACGCTTACGGTTCGATCGATGAGTGCGAGGTAAGAGCTGTGGTAAGAGATTCGCTGCAGTGGCGTTGCTGAGACTTTTGATGTGATTTCCCGAGTTCACTCCGACAACCGACGGCGACGGAGACGATTTCTGTTTTTTTTTTTACTTCCTACCTACTGTA